>CAWUFW010009756.1:0-600000 GCA_963921515.1 Calotriton arnoldi | reverse complement strand
CTTTGTGGTGTAGTGTCTCGTACCGTGTTTGCCACATCGTATGTGTCCATGAGTATGCCTCTTAGTCTGCCGTGGCGCTCCTGTGTTCGGGTCATGCCTCCATGTGTATGTAGCTATTTGTTGTTATTGTAGGGAACCTATTGGGTCTGGGGGTCTTTTATCTGGGGTGTCTTCACTCAGGTACTCTTCTATGTCATCGCTTTCGTCTATTTCCTCGCTATTCCTAGACTCCCAATCTTTCATCACCTCCGCCCATAGGTCTGCAATGGGGCGCTTACGTAATCCTTGCGAGTCCTCTTTCTGAAGGGCCTTCAGTTCTGCCCTAGACCAGGTGTCTACATTATTCTCCCAAGTTAATATTGATGGGGGATTATTTGCTAACCATTACTGCGCAATCTGCCTTCTAGCCAGAACCAGCGCAAGATCGGTAAATCTATTCCCTATTTTTTTGGCTTTGGGTCTGGGGAAGAAGCCCAGCAGGCAAATCGCAGGTGTGTTCAGGAACGTACAAGCTAGTGTCTTCCCGATCTCGATCAGAACCTTTTCCCAAAAGTTCTTCAAATGTATGCATTCCCACGTCATATGTGCGAAGCCTGCATCTATCAATCCGCATCTGGCACAGGATCTATCCCCCCACTCCCATTACGTTCAATCTGTGTGGGTTCAGGTATACCATGTGTATATAATTAAACTGAATCGTCTTGAGATTTGAGTTTCTTGATACCTATTTTGACCCTTTCAGGACCCACGCCCACTCCTTATCTGTCAGGAGTTTCCCAATGATCTCTTCCCATCTACCTCTAGTGCGATCTAGTTGTCTTATAACTGATTCGAGTAGTGCTTGATATAGCCATTTCACTAGGTGTCGAGCGGCCCCCAGTGTTAGCAGCGTTTCAAACACTCTGTGAGTCGAGGGCTCAGTCAAGCCACCCCGCCACAGGTGACAAAATGTTTGTGCCAGTAAATGGTAGGTTAGGAACTGGCCTTGCGGTAAGTCATAATGGGACATCAGCTCGTCCATGGGCATTAATGTTCCCAGGTAGAAACAATCTCCCACCATAGTGATCCCTGCTTCCGTCCACGCCGCTAATCGGGCTCCTGAATAGGGGGTCAGCGAGTTTCCATATGGGATCCCTATAAGTGGTATTTCTGGCGTGTAGGGGTGTCCCTTTTCCGTGCGTCGGAGGCACCTACTCCAGCAGTACAAGGCCGGCGTCTTCAGCAGCACATTGGGACAAGGGAGACTCACTTTCTGGTGCATCACTTTAGCTACTAACCGGCCCTGGTTATGTCCCCCACCCATTTCTCCTAGATATGCCATATTCCGACCATCCAACCACTGAGCTAGCCATTGCAGCTGAGCCGCTAGGTAATATAGTTCGAACTCTGGGACGCCCAGTCCTCCGTTCTTGGATGTTCTTTGCGTTATTTCCAGGGCTACCCTATTTTGTCACCCATCCCAGATCAGTTCCCGAAGCAGCTGATTCAAGTCTGAGAACCAGTTCGGCGGTATCACCACCGGAAGGTTCACAAAGTGGTACAATAATCTCGGTAGCATAATCATTTTTGAAAGTGCCACTCTAGCCATCAGTGGCAGCTTGAGGGAGCGCCAGAATTGTACAGACGATTTCAGTGATCTAACAATATGGTTAAGATTGCCCTTGCGCAGGCCATCTAACTTATGAAAGACCTGGACTCCCAGGTACATAAATGAGCGAGGGGCCCACACCAAACCTGTCGGGAGTGTCTCTGGGCGTGCTTGGTCTTCCTGTAGAGGGAAGGCAAAAGTTTTAGATTCATTAACTTTGAGGCCTGCTAAGGTCGCATATTCATCTAGCACCGTTAAGGCCCGCTGCGCCCCTGTCCACCCATCTCTTATATATAATAGAAGATCGTCCGCATAGAGGGAGATCATATGGAGTTTGGATCCCAGTCGGACTCCGATATGGCCCTCTTGTTGTCGAAAGGTCATCGCCAGGGGTTCGATTGCGATAGCGAACAACAATGGCGACAGAGGGCATCCCTGTCTGGTGCCCCTATATATGTGATAGGGTTCAGAGATCACTCCGTTTGTCCTCACCCGTGCAGTTGGGAGTGTATATAGAATTTTCACCCATCTAATCCAATCCTCCCCCATTCCCATTCGTTCCATCGTGCCTTCAAGGAAGTCCCATCTTACCGAGTCGAAGGCCTTCTCTAGGTCGATAGATACTATTAATGCATCCAGGTATTGTCCTCTGTCTGGATGGTGCAACACAGAGAATAGTCTTCGTAGGTTTTCAGAGGTGGATCGGGTCGGCACAAACCCGTTCTGGTCCATGTGTATTAAGGTAGTCATGCATGGCATTAAGCGTGTGGCTAAGATCTTACTCAAAAATTTTAAATCGGTATTAAGCATCGAGAGTGGGCGGAAGTCTGACACCTGTGGGTGTGGGTTTTTAGTTTTGGGGAGAGGCACTATCAGGGCGTCCCTGGTCGAAGAGGGCAGTTTCCCCACCTCCCATGTTTCGGTGTACAACTCTACTAGTTTTGGCACTAGGGTCTGGGCATACATAGAATAAAACTCCACCGGCAGCCCATCTGGGCCGGGAGTTTTCCCCCGAGCCATCTCTTTTATTGCTGCCCTGATCTCCATCTCAGTAATCTGCCCCCCCAGGGCTGCTCCTTGGTCCGGTGATATCACTGTGAGGGGGAGGGGTGCTAAGTAACTTGCTATGGCCTCCCTCTGCTGCAGTCTGGGCTCACAATACAACTGGGCGTAGTAAGTTCGAAAAGCGTGATTTATTTCTTTAGGGTGGTGTGTAGTCCCTCCGTCCGATAGTTGTATCTGGGATATAGAGGACCTCCCGTGTTCCGGCCGGATCAACCATGCAAGCAGTCTGCCCACCCTACCTCCCTCCATATGTACTTGTCCACTGTATTCACGTGTGTCAAAGTTTTTCAGTCGCTCTAGCGCTGCATCGTGTTTTTGCCTCACGTCTCGTAACCCATCCTAGGCGCCCTCATCTGTAAGCAAGCGGGTTTCTTTCACCTGTAGTTGGGCTTCCAGAGCAGTGATCTCCTCCAATAAGGACATATCTGCCCTCTGGATCTGTGAGGACCTTACTCACTTCAATGGGGGCACCTGCTCTAATCCATATAAGGGTTCCCCTCGAAAATGCGGAGTATGTGGTAGCGTACAGTTGTCCCCGCTATCGACGTCTAAGTCGAGTAATCTCTTCCAAAGTAAGGTGTGATTCCTGTAGCATTGCTACCTGTACACCCCGGGGTATGAGATAACTATGTATTTTATGCCTTTTGGACTTTGACCCCATACCCCTTACATTCCAGGAAAGCATCTTGATGTCATGGTGTACTAACTGCATAGTAGGGTTCACTGTGAGTTACATCTCCCCTCCTGCACCCTCCAGGTCCCCCCAAGTCGTACAGTGCTCCTGGCATACCATAATAACAATCCATCAAAGACCACCACAAATCCTCAACAGTTAACTCCCTTTCCCCCGGGCAGCTCCGCAACGGCGGGCCGCCCAAACCTGTAAAAAAGAAAAGCATTAATACAAGATTGTCCTACTGTCTCCGTGGATCAGGACTCTCTTGGTGGGGATGCGTGGAAAGTGAGTTTCCACGGGCGGTGTCCGCTCAGGCCTCAATATCTTTTGGCAGGAATCGTGGTCCCTCCCGCTGCCGGGACCCATGAGTCCCATCAGTCTATTGATCATATCTCCTCATCACGGGGCATAACAGCCAGTATCAGATAATGGCATCAGCTGTTTGCGGAGTGACATCGGGCATATTTACTTCACTTCTAGCCGAGGCCCTGGAATCAGAGTCCCCCACACTGCGTTCCGAAGTCTTGTCGGAGTGACTGTTCTCTGTACGGTGTATCAGGACCTCAGCCACGGCTTGCAGAGCTGCTTTTCTTTCTTGTGCCGTTTGCGATGCAGTAGGTTTCTGTAGTGAGGCTCTCCGCGACGAGCGCCACATACGTTTTTGTTGCGGCAAGGGAAGTTTGGAACCATGTGGGTCACCTCAAGCCCCGGCCCCCCCTTTGTAGGTCTCCAACCAGGACCACACCTCTTCTGGTGAGTCACAAAAGTGCATGGATCCATCCAACTTTATTCGCAGCTTCGCGGTGAACAGTAGGGAGTATCTGATTCCCTCTTCTCTCAGTGCCTTCTTGGCCTCCAAAAAGGAGGCACGTTGAGCCTGCACTTTGGCTGTGAGACTGGGAAAATGGACACTCTGCTATTGTCCATAGGGTAAGGACCATTAGTGCGAGCCTGCTGTATTAGAATGGCCCGGTCCTTGTAATGTAAGAGGCGTGCCACCACCGGCCTAAGGGTCTCCCCGGAGCCGGTGGGCGCGACGGGACTCTATGTGCCCTCTCCAGTGCAAAAAAGGGTGTGAGCAGGTTCGGGGCCACAACAGTCTTCAACCAGTCCTCCATAAAGGCCACCATGTCCGTGTGTTCCTTATTTTCGGGAATTCCCACCACTTGGATGTTATTCCGTCTGTTCCTCCCTTCGGCGTCTTCTGCACGTTGTTCTAGGATGGCGATTCTTGTCGCCGGATCGTCCAGCCGACCGGACGTAGCTTTGCAGTCCGGTTATATAGTTTCAATTGTTTGCTCCACCGTTTTCATCCTATCTACTAGCTTGAGATGTTCCGCCTGTAGGAGACCAAGGCCAACTGCGACCGCCCCTATGTCCTGGTGTAGTACCGTTTAAGTCTCAGCGATGACCGCTAATATTTTATCGAGGTGATTATGGAGGGCTTGGTCTGATGGCCCCAGGGCCGCAGGATCCGCAGTGGAGACTGGGGGCTGCGTGTCCCCTTCGTCTGCAGTGGCACCCCCCTGTTTCTGCCGCGCCTTGCCCATATTGAAATCTTGTGAAAATTCCAGGGGGGGGGGGGGGGTCACATGCCGTAACCTGTCAGGTCTCCCAATCCCTCCGCCGGTCAGTCCGCAGCTCCCCCCTCCCAGCGTGAGGGGAGTTATTACTAGCAAGCCACTCGGACTCACTCTGGATGCACCTTGCTGTCGCTTACTCCATTGCTTCTAGCTTGAGTGTTACCCCTTCATCAAAAGTCCACCACAGACACCTCTGGGGGTGCCGGCATAGTGCCGCTGGTCGGGTCTTTTTGTTCCCCTGCGTCCAGGTCTGCGTACTCTGTAGGCCCCTTAGGACGTTATATGCAACTGAGTTACCCCAGAGTAAAATAAGGCCCCTCCGGGTCGAGGGTGCAGGGCATTAGATTGAATCCGCAATTCCCCAATCTACGCCTTGTCGTCTACTCACTGCTGGGAGGGGGGGGGTGCATCCACGGACGTGGCCGGGCCACTGCGTTGTTCCCCTGTGCCGGGATATACAGACCTCTAGTCCCAGACCCTCTCACTCTTCCGCAGTCACCCACCGCGTGGGACTACCAATCTCGGGGGGAGGATGGGTGGTGCGCCCCTTGAGCCTCATGACGTTCCAGCCCCCTGCCAAGGTCGATTCAGATCGCGCTGCCTCTGGTACCCAGACCGCACCCCAGTTCAAATACCCTCCTCCGGAGGGCTCACTAAGGCCAGGCCGCCCGTGGGTACCCCACCCTATGCTGTCCCCTATCAAGGAGCCTCACCAATCCGTCTTGCGCCCCTAACTGTTGTTGCCAGTAAAATAAGCAGGTCCCAGGTGGGCCCCCACCAATGAGACTCACCGTTGTCTATTCCTCCAGGTCCAGCACTCCGCTGTCTTTGTCTCCAGGGCCGGGACTCGCCCCGCTGGCTCTCTGACCATCCCTTTGGTGTGCCTCAGTTCCTGCAAGCCAGCAGGGAGAGTCAATCGCTCCCCAGAGCGCGGTGCCTGCCTACTCTGCCACTGGGAGTATTTTGTGTGCTGCCGCGCCCACTCGGCTGGCCAACCTCTTCAGGCTGTGATACCCAGGTCGCTCATAGGGTCCGACGGCGTCTCGCCTTCCGCTGTCCCATCGTTCCTTCACCGCAAGCCGGGCACCGCCGGGTGCATCATCAGGGCCGCCGTCACACTCCGTCCTGCTTCCTGCCCAAGACGCCAAGGCCTGTGCACCCGGCTCTCGCCCCTCCCAGGAGGCCGCAGACACTTGCAGCAGTCGATTCGTTTCTTTCAGGGCGTCACCGGTCTCGCGTCTGCTTTCCGCAGGTGCCCGTCTCCCGATGGAGAGCTCCACACCCTCAGCCATGCCCTTCTGGGCGTATATTTACGCCAGCCCGTGGCTTTCAGGCCACTCGCGGGAGCCAGGCGCGCAACGGCTCCGGTCACTTCGCCGCCTTCCTGCCTGATGCCTACGGTCTCCGGTCCCCATTGGCTAGTCGGGATACTGTCCCAGTGACGGCAGAGGGCCAATTCTACAGGATGAGTTTTAGGCCTCTGCGGAGCAGCTCGCTCATGCAGCCGCCATGCTTCCAGGTCAAGCCACACCCCCCACATCTTCTACGTAGATGTTATTTTTTTAGTGTCTTCATTAGAATTTTCTGCTAGTTGAAGACTGCTCTGGAATCCATCTCAGAAAACAGTTCATTACTAAGCGATTCCAAAGAGAACTACACAGTCCAAAAATTTCTGCAATCACACCATCACGCTTTAACAGGGTGTACAAAACACCAACATTAAGTCACATACACTGCTAATTTTGGACAGATGGCAGTTTCGAAGAGAAGAGAAAACAGCTTTTTAACAGCAAAGAAGGGTGAGTTAACAGTGCTGTATCACGGTAGTGGGTGGAAGCTTGCACAGTCTCAATTCAGCATGCAGAACATTAGGGGCATGATGACTGGGGCACAGTGCTCATCTCAAGTTAGAATTCAGGGCATTAAAATATATTTTAACATTCCTAGCCAGGATCCCTAAGATCTCGAGGAATGCCCAATTCAAGCTGATTAATTTTTACGTTGTGCACCAGGCATACCTCACACCAGAAAGCATTGACCGATATTTTCACAGAGAGGATGTGGGGTGCCCAGGGTGTGGGGAAACTGGGGCGGATATGCTGCACATGTTCTGGGGTTGCCCAACCTTATACACATACTGGCAGGAGGTTATGGCTGCAGTGACTGAAATAACCGAACAGGAGGTTCCCGGAGCGCCAGCACACAGTCTCCTTAGCCTATTTCCCCATATATCTAAATCAAGGTTCACTGATAGATTCCAGGACCTTGCTTTCATACTGGCCAAGCGTGAAATCGCGAGATGCTGGAAGACACCCGAGGGACCCCGAATCACAGGGTGGAAAGAGAAAGTGGAAACCTGGTCAGGGTGCGAGAGTAGGATACTACTCAGGAGTGCACGCAGGGGGATAGGCAAAATTGAAAGAGCTAGAGCACGGGAGGCACTAGTGGAGAGCATGAAAAACCCGGAGTCAGAATCAAGCGAAACCTCGCCCTTGACGCAGTCCCAGCAGGGGTGCCCAATACTCTGACATCCGGCAAGGGATATAGAGCCGGCACACATCGCTGAGTAATAATGACATTATATGAGAAGGCCAATGAGGAGCTACTAGGGACTGAATGCAGCGAGAGGGACAAGAAGAACAAGTTACTTACCTTCGGTAACGATATATCTGTAAGAAACATTAGCTAGTTATAGATTCCTTACCTTAGAATTACCCCCAGGCGTCAGACTGGAGTCGGAAAGTTTTTTCGTCAGCAGTACCTCTGCGCGTCCGAAGTCGGCGTCGGTCGGCTCCGCGTCTGTCGTCGGCATCGTGGTCGCCGGGATGACGTCGCGGCAGCTACTTAGACGCCGCCCCTGCACGCTGACATCAGTTCTGTACACGACTTTCCGCGCCAGAAACGCAGAGCCATGCAAGACACTGACCACTGGTGCACAAAACTAGGGCCCTGAAAGGATGTCCTTAACCCTAGAAATCAGTTCGCAGAACGGGGAGGATGGGTGGGGCGGTAAGGAATCTATAACTAACCAATGTTTCTTACAGATATATCGTTACCAAAGGTAAGTAACTTGTTCATCTGAAAGAAACACGTTAGTTATAGATTCCTTACCTTAGAATAGATACCCCAGCAATACCAACCCCGGAGGTGGGTCTGTGAACCAAGTTCACACCAGAAAGTCCTGGAGAACAGAACGGCCAAAGAAGCCGTCTCTCCGGACTTGACTGTCAAGGCAGTAGTGTTTGGTAAACGTGTGCAGTGATGCCCACGTAGCCGCCTGACAGATGTCATGTAGAGGAACTCCTCTTCCCAAGGCAGTAGTGGCTGCCGTCGCCCTGGTGGAATGGGCGCGCAGCCCCACTGGAGGCTCCTTTTTAGCCAGAGAATAACATGCTTTTATACACAAAACGACCCATCGAGAAATGATTCGCTTGTGTATGGCCCGACCTTTCTTGGCACCCACGTAGCCAACAAAGAGTTGGTCATCCACCCGGAACTGTTTTGTGCGATCCACATAGAACGAAAGCGCACGTTTTGTGTCCAGACGGTGGAGCCTCTCTTCCTCTTTCGAAGGATGCGGAGGTGGAAAGAAGGTGGGCAAAGTGATAGTCTGCCCGATGTGGAAGGCAGTGACAACCTTGGGCAGGAAGGATGGACGAGTCCTAAGGACAACTTTGTCCGGATGTACAGAGAGAAAAGGAGGCTTAGAAGAAAGTGCCTGGAGCTCACTCACTCGTCTGGCAGAGGTGATGGCCACCAGGAACGCAGTTTTTAGAGTCAAGAGTCTTAAAGGACAGTTGTGAAGCAGCTCAAAGGGAGCGCACATTAAATAAGTCAAAACTAGGTTCAAGTCCCACTGGGGCATAACGAAGGGAATAGAAGGGAAGAGATGAGTTATGCCTTTCAAGAAGTGATTTACAACCGGGGACTTGAAAAGGGAAGGCTGATCTGGAAGCCGAAGAAAAGCAGAGATGGCCGAAAGATAGCCCTTGATAGTGCCCAGAGCAGAGCCCTGCTGGGCTAGAGAAAGAAGAAACAAGAGAACCCCAGAAAGAGGGGCAGAAAGGGGATCCACAGCCTTTGCTGCGCACCATGCCACAAACTTGTTCCACCAGCAGGCGTATACCGTCTTAGTGGAGGGACGCCTGGCTGCCAAGATTACATCACAGACTTCAGGAGGCAGGTCGAAAGACATCAACTGCCGCTGCTCAATCTCCACGCAAGGAGGTGGAGGCTGGACAGGTTCGGCTGACATTGCGCATTCTCTTCGGTGGCGAATAGATCTAACCATGGCTCTTCCCACTGTAGAAAGAGACCTTGCACCACCTCCGAGTGAAGACGCCATTCGTGATCCATCACGCACCTGCGGCTGAGTTCGTCCGCCCTGGCGTTCAGAGAACCTGCCAGGTGTTGAACCACCAGGGTAATGCCCTGATGTTCCAGCCATGTCCAGAGGCGGAGGGCCTCCTGACAGAGTCCACGATCCCACCCCGCCCTGTTTGTTGCAGTACCACATGGTGGTGGTGTTGTCCGTGAACACCTGCACTACTCTTCCCCGGACAGAGGGAAGGAATGCTTTCAGTGCAAGAGGAATCGCCCGGAGCTCCAGAAGGTTGATGTGGAGCCCGGACTCCGCCGGAGACCAGAGGCCTCTGATCTCCGCCTCTCACCTGTGGCCGCCCCATCCCAGAAGGGATGCGTCCGTCACCACAGTGTGGTCTGGTTGGGGAAGGGAGAGGGATCTGCCATTGACCCAATCCTGATTCGTGAGCCACCACTGCAGTTGACGTGCAGTGCCCTCCGAGATCTGGATGCAATCGGACAGATTCCCCTGATACTGTGCCCACTGGAACTTCAGGTCCCACTGCAGAGCCTGCATATGCCACCTGGCATGATCGACCAGCAGGAGGCCATGAGGCCGAGCAGCCTCAGAGTCATTCTGACTGAAACCCGGGATAGAGGCTGAAAGATCGGAATCATAGCCTGAATATCCCGGACTCGCTGTTCGGGAGGATAGACCCGAAAACGCGTTGTGTCCAGAACCGCTCCGATGAAGAGGAGCTTCTGAGAGGGAATCAGGTGCGACTTCGGCACATTGATGGAGAACCCCAGCGAATGCAGGAGGTCGGCCGTAGTCTGGAGGTGGGAGACGACTGCCTGGGGCGAGCCCGCCTTCAACAGCCAGTCGTCGAGATAGGGGAAGACTGAAACCCCTGATCTGCGCAGATGATCTGCGACCACCGCCATCACTTTCGTGAACACCCGAGGGGCGCTGGTAAGGCCAAAGGGGAGCACGGTAAATTGAAAATGCGCGTGGCCTACCGGGAACCGTAGGTAACGCCGGTGGGCCGGCAGGACGGGGATGGGAAAATAAGCGTCCTGCAAGTCCAACGCTACCATCCAGTCTTCCGGGTCGAGGGCAGACAAGACCTGAGCAAGCTTCTCCTTCCGGAGGAAGCGGTTGACGTCCCTGAGATCCAAGATAGGACGCAGGCCCTTGTCCTTCTTGGGGACCAGAAAGTAGTGGGAGTAACAACCACGACCTACTTCTGGGACTGGAACGCGCTCGATGGCTCCCTTGGCCAAGAGAGCCATAACTTCCTGCTGGAGAAGGGATAGATGATCCTCCGACATGCGGTGGTATCTCGGTGGCATGGCTGGAGGGGTAGTCTCGAAGGGGAGGGAGTAGCCCCTTCGGACTATTTGCAAAACCCACCTGTCTGAAGTGATGGTGTGCCAGTGGGGGAGGTGATGGCGAATCCTGCCGCCCACTGGCATTTGATGGGCCTGAAAGGTCGGACTAGGAGGGTTGGAGACTGCTGCAGAGGGGGGGGTTGGTGGACTGGCCCGCCCGCTGGCCCCCGGAACCACGACGGTTGTTCCCACGTCCCCGGCCGCGCGAAGGTTGGGTAACTTGCTGCGGCCTGTGGCTCTGGGCGAGATGTAGCAGAGCACCCCTTCCGTAGCCACGAAAGGGGCGAAAAGCAGACTGCGCAGGGCAGGTGTAGAGGCCCAAGGACTTGGCCGTAGCCCGTGAATCCTTGAAACGCTCTAGAGCGTTGTCTGCTTTGTCGCCAAAAAGGCGACGGCCATCAAAGGGCATGTCCATCAAGGTGTTCTGGACATCCCCTGAAAAGCCAGTCGACCTCATTCAGGCGTATTGACGAAGCGCTACTGACGTGGAAATGGTTCTGCCCAGAGAGTCGGCGGTGTCCAGCCCACAACGTATCGTAAACTTCGCTGCATCCCTCCCGGCGGCAACAGCCTGGGAGAGCACTGCCCGGGCCTCCTCCGGACATTGAGGCAGCACTTGCGCCACCGTATCCCACACCGAGTGGGAATAGCGGCCCAAGAGACATGCGGTGTTTAAGGACCGCAGTCCTAAGCTGGCGGAAGAGAAAATTTTCTTTCCAAGATGGTCCAGCTTCTTGGATACCCTTTCCGGTGGAGCGGTAGGGAAGGCGCTTTTGGAAGTGGAGGCTTGGACTACCAAGCTCTCCGGGGTGGGGTGTTGGGAGAGGAAAGTGGGGTTGCCCGGAGCCGGGCTGTGGCGTCGGGCAATCATCCTGTCCACGGGAGCCCCCGTGTTGGGCCTGGACCACATGCCCAAAAGGACGTCGGTGAGGGCCTCATTAAATGGTAGCAAGGGCTCCGAGGAGCTCGCAGCCGGTTGAAGCACCTCTGTCAGGTGGTTAGTCCTGACTGCCACCGTAGGAAGCTCGAGGTTGAGAGCCTCGGCCACCCTACGCAACACCACTGCGTACGACGCTCCCTCCTCCGTAGCCATGGTAGGAGGAGACAACATGCCAAGGTCAGAGGAGGTGTCGAGACCACTGGCATCCCCCAGTTCCTCTCTCCAGTCCTGTTCACTGTCCAACTGGTCAGTCAGAGGGTCACCTGACCCCTCCCAGTCCTCCTCCTCTGGGTGCCACTCAGGTTGAAAAGGGGCCCCAGGAGTGGGCAGGGGCACAAAAACCCCTCTTGACGCCGGTCCAGCTCCGTGTCCACGTCGGGATGGAGGCCGGGGTCGACGCCGGCCGGGGGGCCGACCGGCGTCGAACGCGGTAGTGGTGCCTTCGGAAGCGGCGCCGGTGGAGGCGTAACGAGGTCAACCGGCGCTGATCCGGATCCAGGCCTGGATCCAAGGGGGGCATGCGGCGCCGGAGCCACCAGCAGAGAAGGCCTAGGCCCCCCAACCGAGTCCGCGGGCCCGAAGGCGTGCCAGCGGGGTCGGTCCGCCCAAAGATGGCATGCATCGCCTCGTAGAAGGTACGAAGCTGGGTGGGAGTCGCTCCGGGTCCCAGAAAGGGAGGGAAACGCGGAGTCGACTCTTCGGACTACGCGCGCGGAGCCGCGAAAGGGGGCACCACCAGCGTTCCTCGTCAGATCGGCCGACCGACGAGGAGAAGTCAAAGAGCGACGATGCTTCTTCGACTTCTTCTTATGCTTCGACTTACCCGACCCCGAGTGCGAAGACTTCGAAGACTTGGAGGAATGGTGGTGGCTCCGCGACCGGTCCCACGACCTCCCTCGCGACCGGGACCGCGAAAGGGCCCGGAGCCGACTGCCGGTGCTCAAGCAGCTTTCGGGACCGCTCCCACAAAGCCTTCGGCGCCATCGACCGGCAGTCGGAGCACGACTTGGGCTCGTGGTTGCGCTCCAGGCAAAAAAGACACATGCGGTGCGGATCCGTCACCGACATCATCCGATGACAGGAACCGCAGGCCTTCAAACCGGGCATCCCTCGTGCACCTTAGGAGTCAAAGACTCGAAAAAGAAGTCGACAAAAGTCGAGAAAAAGTCAGTCAAAAAATGACTGGAGGTACCGCTCTTCCCGGATCTGCGCTGGCTGGCGTGGAAAAAGAAAGAACTGACGTCAGCGCGCGAGGGTGGCGTCTAAGTAGCTGCTGTGACGTCATCCCGGCGACCACGACGCCGAGACGGACGCGAAGCCGACCGACACCACCTTCCGACGCGCAGAGGTACTGCTGACGAAAAAACTTTCCGGATCCAGTCTGACGCCTGGGGGTAATTCTAAGGTAAGGAATCTATAACTAACGTGTTTCTTTCAGATCTATAGATCTACCTGAGATGTGTCACCCCGCACAGCTGTATAGTTAATGTAACCTGCAGTAGGGGAACGGGAGGGGGGAGTTTTTGTTGGGAACGTTCATAAAAGAGCTAAACAGCATGATGAAGAGATAGATGCTAACATATGCAAAGATGAATAAGTAATGTGCTAAAAAGTGAGCGAAATAAGGTGCATGAAAATGAATGCATATATTGAAAAGCAAATAAAGTCTGTTTAAAAAACAAAAAAATATATTTTAACATTCAAAGAGGAAAGAGAATCGTGTACAGAAATCCATTCAGCATAATGTCACGTGTTGATCTCATTTGCATGGCTATACTGAAAACCGCTGTGAAGTGACAATTCCTGAAAATACTGGGAGACAAAAACTGTGTGCAAGCCAGGGAAATGATAGTTTGCATCACAGAGCATAAAACCACACAAACTACATTTCCAGACTTAGGTGTAACGCAACGCCTGCTTCTAGACACCTGCAGGGCAGTTTTAGGTTTGACGGTTTGCAGATGGTGTAAGCATGGTTAGTGGTGTTTGCCATTTTGGGTTCACTTGCACGATGGGAGGGGAAACAAACGGATAAGCAATAGGGAGAGGGGACAGAAGGTGAAATGCTCGCTGTAGTCTGGAAGCCAAATGGCGTATTCGTATCCCATTAAGGCAAACAACGGAACCTCGCTCAAGAATAAAAAGCATAACATTGCAAACTTCAGCTGAAGCCTAAAGTAGAGGCGAACAAGGATCGGGAGAGAAAAGACAGCCAAATAAAGAGTGAAATGCAGTAAAAAAACAATATCTGTGCTAACAGCTAATTAATGAGAGCATTTCAAAGAAGGTAGAATTTCCTCTTCTGAATTGCAGATTTTGACTTTCATACGAGAGAAAAATGATTTCCTTTAATTCAATATCGAATGAAAAAGTAATTTGGGGTGTGTGACTAGCATCCCAGCATAGTGGCAGTGTCTTATGGATGCTCGGAGCTGATGCAGAAAGAGAGAGCTAAAACAAGGTAAAGTGATATGAGCAGGCAAGGGTGGGAAGACCAAAGTGCTGCCTGAAGCTACAGTGCTTAATTTGGGCCTGTGGTTGCCAGTGGGGGGCAAGAGCACTAACTTTGGGGACGGGCACTTATTTTATCTCATCATGCATTTTCTGAAAGCAAGATGGGGAAGAAGTACGCAGAGGGAAAAGAAACAGGAAGAGAAAGACAGAAAAAAGTCATAAAGAAGAAAGCAGGAACCTGCAGGAGTGAGATAAATGGGCATAGAGGGTCTGGTAGTGGATTAAAGCTGCATAAGGTGGATTCAGCTCCACGCAGCCTTGGTGTTTGGCACACTGATATTTTATAGCTCCAGTTGCAGGCTTCTGAGCAGAGATTTGGGCACCAGCACTTGTTCCTTTACAAATTAATCATTGCACGGGCATGACCTTGAGTTTTATGGCCCCTGGTAGAGAATTCCCAAGCATCCGGCAGCCTGAGGCCACACAGAAGAAGCAAACGGGCACCTGTCCTTCAGTCTGCAGTCAGCCTGGAAGAGCAGTGCTCCCCATGCACCCCACTGCCTCCTGGTTCCCAGGTGCGTAGCTTCAAGGGGGGTGTTTGAGGTGCTACACACCCTTAATAAATGAGTGTATTTTCTAGTAAATAGTTGGGTACAAGTGCTCTCAATCAGGTATTGTGAGGTAGCCCTCTGATTTCACCTGGGATTTTTATATACACACGACAAAAAACACTTTCTCAATCCCTCTGTTTTGAAGGTCTTCTAGAATGTTGGTTATTTTGCAAAATATTGTGTTTCCTCCCACTTAATACCCTAAACTATCCACACTCTTCCCCATTTCCACTGCCCCTTAAGCCCCCAACGTGGCCCTGCTTGTTGTCTAAAATATTTTAACAGAAAATCTGTGTGAAGGTCACACTTCCCCAATCTTACTGACCAAGGCACGCCCCTGCTGGTTCCACAGGAGAGCTCCAGATTCAGTACTGGCTCGGTGATGTGTCACACTTTGGAGCCTCCATTGAAAGGCGCTGCTTGGGACGGCTTAGCTAACACGGACACTACGCTTGGCTGAGAAGCGGGAGGGCAAAGCTAAATAGTGCAGTGTCCCACTTTCTACCAGGTCTCAGAAAATTCAGACACACTTCTAGCAGTAAGGAGATAAAGTGAAACTGACAAGTCTTGTATCAGTACGGTTAGTGGCCAGGCACCCAACTGGGTCAGGGGCGTAACATGTTGTGAAGAGATGCTACTTCTACAGTACCGAAGATGGGCCAACTCGAAGTCAAGTACCGCAGTTGGTAAGGGTATTGAAGACTTTTAACCAGCCTTAGTCCTTGCTCCTGTGGGCCTTAAATATATTTATGAATATTTGAGGAACTACCTACGCAGATATTCATAATTACATTTAATTAAGATATACGAGGGGAGTGTCATAAAAAAACACAAATGTAAATTAATGTTCTATTACACCCATGAACTGAGTAAGAGAACTCCTGAAGGACTTATGATCAAGTAGATTTATCAAAATAATGAATATAAACTTCTTACTTGAACAACTGTTTTTCCTCACTGGTATGTTGTAGCATAACATATATTTCTATACAAAATAAACTGTAGAAAATGACATTTGGACTTCAGTTGACAATTATTTGGTGAAAACACTCATCTATAAACCTCAGTAAGGATTTTGCTCTCCACATAAACATGGTTTTCTTATCATTGTTTAAATTAACGGTTGGCGAGCCAACAAATTAACAGGGTCGACTCTGGCTCTATAAGCTCGTACATGAGCAGAGCCTTGAAAATATTTAGCATGTAAATCATGCAACAAACATGTTGCAATGATACGGTGTCTTCAGAATTTAAAAAAATATTTCCTTAACACACAAGCTATATCTCTGCATTGGGAAGTATTTATTAAAAGTGAAAGTTTTTAAACATTAACTGAAAAGCATTCCTGCCCTCACCATGATGTCAATGCTATTACTTCACTACGAGGCAAGCTGCAACATTCACCCTATATTTGGCCTACATCCTTATTATATCTGGAGCAACATTAAAGGCATATTTGAAGATGCTCTCATGTGATAATGAACAAAAAGGAAGCTTGGTGAAATAATGTATTTGCCTGGAATCCCATATTTTGGTCAAGCAGGGAAGCCGGGATTGGTCCCAAAGTTTTCAGTTTCAAACTGCAACTGGGCCACTTATGAGTATTTCTGACATCAAAGGTTAACGCTTTGTCCTTAATTCTTGTAGGATGAGATTAGAGCGTTGGTGACAGGCAGACTTCACATTTTATTATTGGCAGTTTTACATAGTGCGAACTATGCTGAAGGCCATAAAAGTGCTTCACAACAGAAACAGAATACCTTACATGTGGGGGGTTTTTCGGCACATTGTGCGAACCATGCTGAAGGCCATAAGAGTGCTTCACAACAGGGACCGAATACCTTACCTGTGTGTTTTTTTCTAAACAGGAATATTTGCTGGGATTCACGAGATGCTTAGTCTAGGCTGGGTTTCAACCTGGCTTCCTATATAACATGCTTGGCAGTTGTAGACCCTAAAGGCCTCATTACAATGTCAAACACCCGACCTTAGGTCGGCGGTTCCGACTGCAGGATTAGGATGAGACTGCCCAAAGGAAAGTCGCAAACATCGTTTTTTCAGTGGAAGCTTGTGATGCAGGCGGAAAAGGCCTGTAGCACAAGCTTCCATTGAAAAATGGATGCTTGTAAACATCCCTAAACCGTGTGCCTGCCACACGGTGCAGGGATGTTTAGAAGGCCCCATAGCAGAGGGCCAGGGGGGATGGAGGCCCTGCTAGGGGCCCCCAAAGTCATTTTCCGACAGACTTTCCATGTCGGAAAGGCCGACATGGAAAGGCTGTCAGAAACCGACATCGTAATCCCGATGTCGATACCGAGGCTGGCTTCACCGTCATTCAAGGGATTACAATTCTGCTCTTCTTCCGACCCTGTCTGCCTCTGACAGACTGTTGGATGGCTTTCCACCCGACATCCAAATCGGGCCCTTTAGTCACATTGCCTACGGTGAAAGTGGGGATCGTTTTGGGCACGAGATTCTAAAAAGACCTCGAGCTGAGCCAAACCAAGTGTCTGGCTTGAGCTTTCAGTGGCTCAGCCACTTCTAGTTGAGATTGATGACGCTAAACTAGCTCATATTAAATGAAGGCAGAAATGAGGCACTCTTAACAGGTCCTGAAAACATGGTGAAAACAAATCATTATTACACTACCCTACTGTCTAGGACTTCTAAATTGCCTTTAATAAAAGGCAACAGATAGCACTACAACAGTGATGCTACACAATACAACACAACAATTAAACCTGTGCTGCTGGCTATAAAAACCTTATACCATTTACAAACATCTAGTGATTGTCAATGGAACACCGGAATACTCCTGAAAACAGTGCAAAAGCAATGCAGTTACTGGACAAGGGAATGCCTCAAACATTAATCACAATCATACAATGCTCGCAATTGCTATCCTATAGCAAACACAACACTAAAATGGAGGATCACAATCCACCAGCCAAACAGAGTTACTTTGGTATTCTGAATGCTAAAGGTTTCTAAATGTAACAATGATCAAACACTGAAACAAGCTTAAACAACGAGAAATGAAGTAGAAATCCTAATACAGTGTGACTAAGTTCTGAGTGAGATGGTTACTCTACCAGATTTAAAGAAAGTGAGGTTCAGTGCTGCAGAAGATACGTTTATTTTCCAGTTTGGGTTAAGGCAGTGTTGGTCCCCTAAAAGGAGGCCTTCTCATCACCAGGGGTCTTTTGGCTTTAGGTCAGTAGTGCTTCACTCTGGAGGGGTGGGCAACCTTGATGATGAAGTGGGCAGCCAGGAATCTGACCAGAGGCAACTGCGAGCAAGCCAAGAGGCATGAAGGGCTAGCAGCGAACCACACAGGCCCTTCTTCATCCAAAAGGAGTTAATTTCACAATTTCTTCTGAGTTATGCTTTTTACATTGTATGATGATTTAGCAACATCTTCGATCTTTGAGGTTGTCTACAGTTCTTAATCTCTTCTGTCCTAGATTTTAACCAGGCCCATGAGTCTTCTTGTTGCCTCAGCGAGATTGCTAAGTATATAGAAAAGGATCTCTTTGTCAGTGTCTAGCTGATCTCTGGATGCAGTATACTTGATCTAATTTCCTATGATCTATTTAAGTTGGCAGGGTATGCCCAGACGTGGGTCCCTTGCTCACTTTGCCACTGGATTCAAGCTAGCCTGGCTGATGACGGCTGAATAGCCAGAAACCGGTCCCAGGATGCTTGTTTCCGGTCCAGGGAAGACATGGCTTGGCAGTTCGGGCTGGACTGTTCCCATGAGGCACAGGGTCAGACTGATTTGCATATGGCCATGTCTGAACTGGGGTGGTGGAGTGAGCTAAAGAATGATGATGGATTAAACCCAGATCAGTTGACTGGGGGTGAGTGTTTGATTAGCTCAAGCGCTCCGTCCATCATCCCCTTTGGTATCGATTTATAGATAGGGCAGGTCAACAGGAAATTGGATAAAACGTTTATTTGGCCACAGACACATTCATCAGAGGTTGCAAGGTTTCTTTTCTCACAATAGTGAATATTCTCCTCTCTAAAATTAGTACGGTTCTTAAAATCTGATTGGGGATATTGAGAGACCATGAACAGACAGAAGAGAACAGCTGGTTTAAAGTTCTCCAATGCTTTGTTATTGTCTTCAAGAAGGAGTTTTAGGAACATTTTCAATGCATTTGTGTTAATTCCTGTGCCAGGATGAGCCCAGGCCATATTGCTTCCTTCTTCCAGGCCATGACATACTTTGATCTAGTTTGCGTGATGAAGAGATCCCTCCATGCATCTGCCTTTTGGTTTTTGCGCGCCCCAGGCACTCGGGTGATGCACTGTGAGCAAATGCTGCCCTGTTGAGGGGAGTGGGTTTTACAAAGTTTGCTTATCTTTTAACAGACTTAGAAACTTGACTTGATGGTGTAACGTTTCTCGCGTCTTTTCAGAGAACTGCCACGATTCACTTACTTAATGGGTTCTCTTTGTTAAACCATCCCGAATGAAACCGTAATTAATTAGACCAGATTACAACCATTCAAACAGTCTACTTGCATTTTGGAAATGCTACAAATTGGACCTTTAATTAATTGTGTACTACACCACGGTGGTGTGAGGTAAGCTTGCCTTTCCCCCCTGTTTTTGCACACATATTGAGGGCATAGGCATTCATTGTTGTGGAAATATGTGACTTATATACATTTTAGAATCATTGTACATAGTGTAATCTTTTGGAATTGATGATCTTTTGCCCACCCATGGATGTGGGCACATTGAGTTTGGACCCCTTGGTGCACCCACCTGGTTGCACTACCACAGGTTAGTAGATGCAGATGTGGTTCTGGAGAGAGCTTTTTGACTTAAGAGAGTTTGAAGCTATAGCAAATCGGATATTCCCCAATTGATTTTTTCATTCCGTTTAGGTTGGCCTATTCCTTCTTTTATTACTGTCCTGATGAAGACCCGCATGCTAAGTTCTTAATTTACACTCCATGCAGCAGTCGGGTCGAAATGTCGACATTTACCCTTTGGCCTGGATTGACTTTCTAGCCCGTTTTGGATGGTGTGTTCAGATTCTATGACCACCAATCCTGTATTATGGATTTAAAGTATAGAAAAAACTGTCTCTCAAACAGGCCTACTACATTGGTCTTTGTTTCAAGCCACACTAGCCAGAGTTCTATTGAAGTATTTTTTTGAGCATCTGTTAAAATATTTTTCTGTATGTATATATTATTGAATTATTGTGAAGAATATATAAAAAGCAGATTTATTTCCTTAAGAGAGTGTTCTGTTATCTCTCTTTTGTCTCTCTCTCACTATGATTAATTTGTTTGATCACAGATACGGTATTTAATATCGTTTATTTTCCTAAAAAAAGCATTGCCATTAGGACCGCCATGTTGCTTGTATCATATTATACCCAGGTCCTGCGGCTTACCTTGGGTTACCCGATTATTTTGTAATGGCATTGGCTAGAAAGCTGTTTTTTTTGGTTCTTTAGCCCTTACTTGATGAGCGACATTTGGCATATTTTGGCATATGTTGAAAATGGAGTTGGAGCCAATGTCACACTCTGGGGCAATTCTTTGAGATCCTGCTTGAAGAATAAGCAGGGATTTCCAGAATTTCCTTCCTTGAACACCAATTTTGACTGTGCGTTTGTCCACGTCCATTGTTCTGCTCTGTATGTAATTTGGCTTCCTACCTTAGTTTGCACAACAGGGTTGATGTGCTGCGAGAAGCGATGACCTAGGAGTGGACAAATCTTAGAATGGCATTGATTAAGCCTCTGATCTTTCAAATAACTTCTGTGCATGAGTGGGACATTTTAGGTTGTTAAGGTCAGCCTAAGGTAGGAAAAAGAGTTTACTTCTTCTAGCTACACATCTCAGATAAAGAATTAAGTTTTCATTATTTTGGTTTTCTGAAGACCATGTTTTCTGTTTGTTAGAAGGTGGTTCTGACCATCTGAGCCGCCCGGATTTTTCGCTATTTGAACACCTAACTGTTGAGCTTTTACTGTGGGAGAGCCTCATAAGTTGGGACTCACCCACAGTGAACTCATGATGAAAGGGACTGCATGTGGATTTTACCGGTGTCCCCCTGGTGAGATTAGGCCGCTGCGCTGCAGCCGGAGTAAGGGGCACCGGGCTGGTTACATGCAGACACGTGTGTACATGCGTGTGCACACGTGTAGGGGCTGCGCAGGGGAGATTCCTGGCGTGCGCAGCCCATGAGCAGCTACAGATTGAATGTTGTGGCAGGAATTATGCAGAGCTGGGTGTTGACATGGAATAGGCTTTATACAATGGGAAGAAACATGTAAGGGAAAGTCAGTGTGCTTTACTGTTTTCACTGAAGGACCACTTCATTATTCTCCTATGAGGATGGGGATCACATGGGATAGTTTCACTTCCCTAGGGCCTACAAATTCCAGACATGCACTAAAGTCCACTGTAACATAGGTGAGAAGAAGTATTCTGCTGAATTCAAAACCATAGATGTACAGCTTATGGGCCATCCAGAAATGTCATATTCCTCTGACTCAGCTCATAACCAGAGCCTGGCTGGGGCTGACCCTGCCAGGCTGGATTAATGACCTTCCTCCCCAAGCTGTAGTATCAGAGGCCTAGCCCTTCACGACAAGGGCTAAGGTCTCCTCTCCAAAAGGGAGAGAAGATGGGTGGAGCTACCCAGTTATCCATCAGCAGCTGTCACCTGGTGCCAGGCAGCAAGCTGCTCTGGAGAGAAGGCAGCAAGGGGGGAAGGGGCTTTTCAGAGACCATGTGGCATGAGACCCCTGGACGACGCCATTTTGAACAGACCCAGAGGCCTGGGCAGGAAGGAGGGAGCAGGGGCAGAGAGGTGATGTGTCGCTGCTTGATAGGGCAAGCAGAGACTTCCTGCCAGCCCCCTCCAAATTCTTTTAAAAGAGCTTGCACAAGAAGAGGAGCTCTCTGTGGGGTGTGGTCTGCTGAGGAAGACTGGTGCTGGAGCCTGGCGCCATGGGCAGTTGGAAGGAAGAACCCCCTGACTGTCCCAGGATCCTGAATTACGCCAGGAGGAGAGTCCAGGACCAGTGAGCAGAAGCCTGGGCCTCTGCGCAAGGAGAAGAGAGGCCCAGGAGGAGAGCCAGGTGAAAGGCTGGTGCAGGGAGCCAGTGAAGACAGCTCCCTGCTGAGTTCACCCTCCTTGAGACCAGGAGGGCGAAGGAAAGTGCTCCCAGTGGCTGGGGCGCGCCACCAGGAGCAAAAAGAGGCCAAGATGGTGAAAATCGGCCGCCTGTGGGCCGAGATACGCCCCCCAGAATATAGGCGACCTTTGACCTCTAACTGGACCAACGACAAAGGGCGCGGGTCTCCGCCGCCGGTCTCAAATATGCCCCCACAAGAAGCAAAGTCGGGGAGCGCCGTCGCGCTCCCCGTGAAATGGCCCAGGAGAGGTGCCAGGAGCCCACCCTGGCCCCCGAAGACATCGGAGGAGGGGGAGCGCCGTGGTGCCCCCCTCGAGGGAATCTCAGGGGCCCGGGACCCACAACTCCGGGCCTGCCGAAAACGAAGCCGGGGAGCGCGGGGCCGGGATCCCCAACTCCGGGCCCAGGTGTCGGTGTTAGGAGGAGGGGGGAGTGCCGTCGCCCTTTCCCCCCCTGAAGAGAGAAGCCAAGCCGAAGACTACCCTGGGGGGCCCGGGACCCCAACTCCGGGCCCGAAGAACCGGCGGAAGTCGGGGAACGCCGTCGCGCTCCCCGTGAATATGTCCCTGGGGGCCCGGGACCCCAGGCGTGACGAAGGAGGAGGGGGGAGTGCCACCGCACTCCCCCGCCGCAGCGGGAAGGCGGGGGTAGTGCCGTTGCACTCCCCCGAGGACCCGCTGGCGAAGGAGCAGCCTCCGTGTCTGCCCGCCGGAGCGGGCAGACCAGAATGGACGCGCCGGCTCCCGCGGCCGCAGACGAGGGTGTGGGCCGGGCGGGGAGCCGGCAGGAGCGGCCGGGGTTGGGCTCCCCGAGCCGCACAGAACTCACCTGGCAGTACGGGGTCCGGTTGGGACCGGACCCCCAACAAGAGGAGAAGCGGAGTGAGGCAACCCACAAGGGCAGCGCGGTTCTCCCAGAGCAGTGGGGGAGCCGCCGCTCTATTATTCACGGGGCTGGAGAAAGCGCCCCATAATGCTTTGCAGGCCCGGACCGGCCTGCAAGGAAAGCAGCATGTGCTCTGTATGTGGTGGCCCCAGGAGGATGGGGTCACCGCCAGGTGGGTGCCAAGGTGCAGGGGGAGCTGCAGGAGAAACGCAGTCTCGCCCAGCACAAAGATGTAAAGTCCCTCCCTAAGTCTCTGGGGGACTTGGAAGAAACAACCCCTCAAGGGCTCAGCTCACAGTCATCAGCATCCTGAGGCTGGAACTTTTGTTCTACAGCTGGGGGTGCGCCAGGGACTGCCTCAAGGTATGGAGGGCTGTGCTTGGGATGTCTGGAGAAGGGCATCCCCTGGAGGTGAAGAGGTGCAATTGCACGAGAAGTGCATTTACCCAGGTTATTTCTATTTGAGGGACTGAAAGTCACATGTTAATGGGAAGTACATGTGTAATGTGGATTCATAAGCAAAGTGGGGTTATGTTGCTGGACATTCCTGCTAGGGTGTCTGGCTGTATATGCTTAATCCTGTGATTTTAACTGTGATGCCTTTTAGGGGCTTTAATTGCAATGCATTTTAACTGTTATCAACTATGACGAGTACTGTCATTCTAAGTGAAGCCCAAACATGTATTCTTGCTACTGCGTTAGGAGAAGAACAACCCCGACTGTTAGCCACTAAGATGTAGAGGTGCATACTGTATGGTCAGTATGAGATGTTCAGTCAGGGTTATGTGTCACCAGGGCAGGTATGCCTATTTTAAATGCTTGTTGAGATAATGGGGTGGGTCGCCACTGGGATGGTGCCAGTGGGCAAGGCCCTCGCTCCAGGTTATGTCAACCCACTGCATTAGGGGGCAAGATGATGTGTATACATGGGAGTGGTGGTACTAGACCCCACCCCCCTTCGGGAGGGGTGGGAATGTTATGCAATGTCACAAGGTAATTCCAACAGCTTATGCATATTTGTAAATTGTTGCATAGTATTGAGTAGTGTGTGTGTTTAATAAATGTACTCTTCCTTTTATAAAGCAAAGTACAGACTGGACAATCAATTATTTAGTGTTATTTCTGCGTACTGGTAAATGGCAATTACTAGCCTACACCACCTCCCTTGAGTAAGCCTTAGACTGCTCTGCAACGCTACCCTCTGAGAGTCAAACGCTACAATAGGGTGTTTGGTTCCCAGTGAAGGATAAATGTGACATGTTATTTGTGCAGGCCTCACAGATACTGCCTCGTTTTCCAACACTGTTTGTTTAACTTAAATCTGTTTACCTTGCACTTCTTGTACAAGGTATGCAATTTGGCCTGAAGACCTCTAAGTGTGTAAGTATTCAGGATGAAGCGATCTGCGAGCCGGTACCTCGAAGTTCTCTATCAATGGGATGTCTTGGGAAGCTTTCAAGACTTCGTTGTTAAGGTTCTTGGTATAAAGGGAGAATATTAACGGGGAGAGGAAGGCCTTTGTGACCCCGCACTCAGCGGTGAACTCTCTGCTCAGGCAGCTGTTTTGATTCAATGTTACTTATTAAGTTGTATTGGAGGAAAGCATTTTTACAAATAAGAGCCTGGCTGTATCAAGGCCTAACAATAACAGCTTACCGTATTTCCTTTGCTTAGGAACTGGGTCAAATGCTGGGGGGAGTCCAGAAATATGACGTAGAGTTGCTACTGATGTGCTGGATTAACGTAACGGATAATATGTAAAAATGAAAAAAAATTCAACAGATGAAAGGCACATTCTGAAGCCACCTTGGATTAGATTAAGTATATTTTCTCTTTCCGTCCATATAATTATGCCCTTAAGCAGTACTTTTGTGTATATCATGGAATCAGTGTCAATGAGGCTGATGGGCCTACATGATTTAGCTCATTTTTAGGTCCCTTCCTGTATAGGGGCATGACGATGCTGTTCATTCAGGATGCAGGGCATGTTCCCTCAGAAGAGGTCTCTTCAAAGACTGCAGACAGAATTTCAGTCCACTATTCTAGAGAGAATTTAAATTTTTTGGGTGCAATCACTTTTAGCAACAGGGCTTTTACCTTTGGAAGTTCTTCAATGGCCGACTTTTTTTTTCACATAAATGGCTCTAGTGACACTTTGGGCATCGACAGCTGGACCATTTGGAAGGAAGTATGGATCAGGAACAATGCTTAACTGCTTGTGGGTTATAGAGCTTTCTTGGCTGAAGACGGTTTTGAAGTGGCCTATCCAGGTGTCTTCAGAGATGCTATCCTCCATAATGTCCCTTCTGGTGCCAAATCCTTCACCAATTTCCTGTCAAACGTTTTGGGAATCATTTTTAATGCTACTTGTCAAGAGTTTACAGCTATTTGGAGTTGCCCCTTTCTTTAATATTTTTTATTTGTGTTTTGTAATCTTTCCTGGCAGTGTGAATTTCCTCTGATGGGACTTTTGACTGAATTAAAATGTTTTCAGTTCCACCATAGAATGTCTACAGAAATCAACCAAACAAGACGTGTTAATGGATTTTTTTTTTTTTTAAACATCTCGGTCTGCTTAAGCTTGGTTGACTTAATACCAGTGGAGTTATTGACTCAGGGGATTTGGTGGCAGGCTGAACAGTTTACATGATACATGATTCGTTCATACGAAGAACAAAACAATAAAAGATGAGAGAGCAGTCCCATTTGAAGAGGTGGCACAGATGGTGCAATTGTCCCCAGGCCTCTGCCTTTTTGAGGGGCTTAGCACTTGTGCTGCAACATACTTCTAGATTTGAAAAAGGAAGCTGCCATCTTTATTATTGGAGAGACAGCTAGCATGGCTTAATCCACTAGAAGCTGCCAGGTGTAGATTTGCCATGCTCTCTCTTTCCCCACATAACGTATTGAAAAACTTTGAAACAAGTTCTCATTGCTTCAATATGATTGGCAGGTCCCCGAAAGTACTTCTGACATGCCTGAGAGAGAATGTGCTCACCAGGAGGAGTTACTACGAACCTCACCGACACTTGCAGAACAGTTTCTTATGGCAGCCCTCCTCCACTCTCAAAACATTGAGAGGAGGTAGGAATGGGTGATTGTGCTGCCCTTGCCGTTTTTACTTTTTAGCAATAACTATGCTGTCAGACATGTAGATGTTGTTTTCAATTAAGTGTAATCTTAATAACAGCTGCAACGCTAGTGATCATAAAATATCTCTTGAGGGTACACATTCCAGTGTTTGTAATAGTTATTGTAAACTTATGCAGATAATTTCTACAGTGAAGCTTCGGTTACCCCCCTATTGGGGATGCAAATGTGAATATGTGATCTCTATAAAGAAACAGCCTTGCTTATAATTAAGGATATAGATAGGCAGGCCTTTTCAAAGCTTAATGAAAATCATTCACTTTAAATCCCAAAATCTAATTTCAAAATGTGAGGGGACTCTGAGAAGTTCTTTTCGTGAAACAGATTTGCAGACTGTTGCATTTACAGTTAGGCAATCTACCTACACTTAATTGAGCTTAAGGAAGCCTGAAAGAAGCTTGAAACACGTTTTTTTTATGCTAGAGGCCTTGTTGTGAGTGGCACGGATTACCCTCCCTTTAAGAGTTACCATGAGTGTTGAATGTGGAATGAGAAATTACCTCAGAAATCGGTAATTCCATGCCTGATTCTGTTGGTAACTTCTTGTTTTCCCACGAATTTCACCCAAAGAGTTCTCCTACTTTTAGCAGCTGGAGTACCAGGGTGAAATGTGTAATTCCTATGAGGCCACAAACTCTGGTTACCGGGCCCATTGGAATTGAAATGGTAATCTTAATCAATTCCTAGGTCGTCTATGTCTAATTCAGGATTTTCGATCTCATAGTTATGTGTGTATAGGTCCTAGGTTGAGCTTTATAGTGCTAGCATGTGATGTGGTATGTGGTGTGCATATTACAAATAAAGGGCAAATAAAAAACACAGAACATATGAACAACAACTGTTAAATGAATACATTTGCAAGGAGTAGAAAACTAAGTTCGTACGAAGACTTCAGCGTTCCTCAAGTTTAGGTAGAATTAAACCTACACCTGGATACTTACCGGCAGATATATGTGCCTGGCGCAAGATATACTGCATATCCCAGAAATGTAATCTAATGGAGTAGGGTCTATTTTAACAAGCATACAAACATGTTTGTGCACTGATGACGTATCTGACTGCACACATATGGTATTCCTCTTTGTGTGCTGTTTTTGTGGCACAAATTCCTTCATGACTGATCAGCCTCTTGGAGGAACATGGGATCAAGAGCAATTTGCGGGTGGCAGGAGATTTAAAAATTGGAGCCAACACTTTTTGTGCCCAATTTGAAAAATATTGTGATATTCAGATTGAGACATTTAGTTACAAATCCGCAGCACTGTGCGCGTGGTATTACGTTTCAGAAGCAAGTAATTAAGTAATTAATAATCAATAATTATGATTAGGAATCAATTACAAGTTAGACTTTCTACAGAACTAAAATAACATTCAGTTTTAATTCTAACTTGGCAATAAATATGTATATGTGAGGACCTATCTGACAATTAAAAAAAGCTAACCGTGAGCTCCAATGGATTTAAAAAATCCAGAATCACTAATAATGCTTGCCTTAATATTATTGTATTACATTAAAAATTCTATATCACTTATGTTTTGGATATCACCAATTACAGAAAATAATTGTAAATGTCATATTCTCAGTAGGTTGCTCTTTACCCTATCTCCAGGCAGTCACAGACCAATGATACAAGGGATTATAAATTCCAGGGCAGAAAAACTATGTTGCCTACCCTGCTTGTCCTTAAACATTCTACTCAACACCCCACACCAAATGAACCTAATCGCATTCCAAGGAACTTGAAAACAAGCATTGGCAAAGCCATTACACTTGGATTTAAATGCGTTAGTGCAGGTAGCTTTAGTATATTAAAGCGAGACACACGGGGGGAGCCAGAGGAATGAACTAAGGCTAATAATTTTAAAGTAGCCCCCGTGCAGTCCAATGCAAGCACTCACTTGGAGGCAGAAGAATAAACCCAAACATCCAATAGCATAAGGTGACGGATGAATACCACATTGGGCTGAGCCAATACATAACTGACAGAGTTTCAAGCCAATAGCTGAGGAGGCTGGTCGAAGAAAGTCACTGGTTGCACACACATGCTCATTCACATTCTCTAATTATATGACACAGTGGCGGTCACCACTGTGTAGTTATAGTTAGGCCAGACTTTTTATAGGAATAGCATTTTTTGTTTTGCCCATAACTTTGGCGCGGTTTGACGGAACTTAATGAAGCTTTTTTAAATAAAAGTCATCCACCTCAGCTCCTTCCTGGAAAGTTTTGGTGTGATCTGTCAAGAGGTGGCGAATAAGGGGGTAGGAAAGGAGTCCCAAAATGCAATTTCCGCATACAATTTCCACAGGGATTTTTTTGACAGTAATCCAGAGAAAATATAGCCAAACAGAAGTACACCAAATTTAGCAGAAAGCAAGACATTTACTCAGAAAATTTGCTTTTTGTGATTTGATATAAATCTCTTCAGTTGTTTTGGAGAAACTAAGGTTAAAAAATAGAGCTATCTGGACGCTTGGTCACACAGAAATCCCGCAGGACCCAAAATTTAAAAAAAGGGGGACTTTGATTGGTCGCCCTTTTTACCCCCTTCGGCTGGTTTGGTCCTGCAGGCTAAGTGATCTTATTTGTTAGCCGCAAATTGAAAGAAAATGTTGTGGCTGTCATTACAGTACACAGGGACTTGGTCCCCATGTCCGGAAACTTTAAAACGTGAGGTAGCAGAGGCAAGGTAGAAGCACCCTGACCCCATGTCCCTTATGGGG
Organism: Calotriton arnoldi; assembly: GCA_963921515.1. Lineage (NCBI taxonomy): Eukaryota > Metazoa > Chordata > Amphibia > Caudata > Salamandridae > Calotriton > Calotriton arnoldi. Next base: position 571,459 of record CAWUFW010009756.1, on the reverse strand, counting down.
GGGGGGGTCCCTCCGAGGGCTAAAATATCCGGCATGTGGGTCTCACAGTACTGTCGCAGGAGATTTTGACAGCTCCCGCAGGAACCACCACTGCACCCATGTCATCCCACAGGAGTGCATCAGGAGCCAGCAAGACTCATATGCTCCAGTGGGAGTCCCCTGGAGTTGAAAAATAACACACACAAAAATGGAATGGGGGTGAGGGTTTGTGGGCATTTGGCTGCTCACTGGAGCTTTGCCTGTGGGGTTGGGCCCACCGCCTTACTGCAGAGGGTTGCTGCAGGGGAGGTTGTATATGGAAATAAGATCCTACTTTACACTTCCTTTATGTAAAATAAATAAACACAGAAATTTACTGAAAAAACAATGAGCCACTGCTCAAACATGTACCAAATGATACCGAGTTACAGTGTAAGCTTCACTAGGCAAGATTGCATGCTACCACGTGGTTGAAGCCTACGAAGTGAGTAGTGCAGGACTACCTAGATACCTGTAAAAATTAATTAAAAAAAATATAAAAAGTGCTATGTGGTTTGGGTGTCCGTGGGGGGTTTGCCACCTGAGGTGGATGGGACACAGGGCTGAAACTTGTGAGCAGTGAAGGATTGGCAGTGTGCGGAGTTTGGGCACAGGACCCTGGAAGAGACCAGGCCCTGCGGTCAGCTCTCCATTGCGCTTGGCCGAAGGCCAGGGCATGCAACGAACTCATGCTGGGCACGCCCAAAGGCCTTGCGCTGGGTCATTGGCCACCAATGGGGGTATGGTTAATCCAATCCCCTGCTGCACACAGCCAAAGGCCGTGCACAGCGGGGTATTGGCTGAATATGGCAAAAATCAGAAATTCACAGAAAGAAACAAAGTTAAAGTGATGTTATAGTGAGTTATGGAAATAAGATCTTATTTTACGACAAAAAGAAATGCATAAATTCACTGGAAAAACAAAGGTTAAAGTGACATTATAGTTAGGTATTGTAATAATATCTAACATTACATGTAAAATAACCCTAGAAATTCACTGAAAAAACTAAAGGTTAAAGTGACATTATAGTTAGGTGAACATGTCAGTCATAACCACATTTTAAACACGAAAAAACACTGAAATTCACAAGTTATAGTTTACTGAACTAAGTAGAACTTGTACACCAGGCGTGCCCTGCTTATGACCTCACATATCACATCACTCATGACATGTTCAATGACATCAGTTTTGGCATAATCTAACCTACTGCTGTTTAAATTCCTCTATGAACTAGTTCAGTATTCCAGATATGAAATGAAGTACTAAATGATATAGAATGATGTATACCATAAATTACTATTCACACACACAAGCTCCCCTAGCTGAACCAAGGTCCTCATATGAACAGCCTTTGCCCTGTACCAAACAATTTGTGGATAGCCGGACTCATGTGGGCAATCAAACAGACACAAGTGGGCAAGCTCGTGCTGCTGACGATATTTCCCCTGTGAACAACTTTTCATGGAGAACCCACTCTGTCCAGACACCAAAGCCCCAGTAGGTGGCCAAGTGCTTACTACGCACAGCTGTTGTCCTGTACTGAATCCTTCCTAGAAAGTCGACCGCTTGTGGGCAAACAACCACACGTGGGTGGGAAAGTACCTATTGCGAACAGATTTCACCCTGTGTGGAACCCCTCTACACACACAAGGCCCCTTAGGTGGTGAAGGTCCTAATATGTACAGCCTTCACTCTGTACTGAACACTTTGCAGATAGCCAAACTCTTGTGGGCAACTAACTGGTCCACAGGCTTCACTCCGATGTGCAACTTTTCATGCAGGGATCACTCCTTCCAGACACTCAAAGCCACTCAGGAAGTAAGCTTCTAGTATGTATAACCTTTGCCCTGAAGCAAAGCTTTTACAGATAGCCGACTTCCTGTGGGCAATGAACGAGACACGAGTCCGCTGGTCGGCATTTATTCAGAGATGTCAAATATGATGTCATTGAACATTTCACGAGTGATGTGATATATGAGGTCATAAGCAGGGCGCGGCTCAAGGTCTAGATAGCTCACTGAACTGTAACTGGTGTAATTCAATTTTTTTTGCACCTAGAACATAACGTTATAACAAACATTTTCACCTAACTATAACATCACTTCAACCTTTGTTTTTTCCCAGTGTATGTATATATGTGTGTGTCAAAATAGGTCTGGTTGACACTCACACAAGCAAATCCCAAATATAAAAAGAGCCTCCTATTCCACTAAAACATACTAGTGGGAAAAGGCGCTAGTTTTCCAAAGGCTGGGCAGCAAAAATTATCAAAATAACGCTATGATGGATGTGACAGAGCAAGCTTGGGTAGTATGGCTAGGAGAAGACAAACTAAAAAGTGTACCTATGTTTCAAAACCTAAAAATAATTTTAAAATGTACATTTTGATGATGTAATGTGCTTTAAGAGTCTGTCACAGAGTTGTAGTTTCACTGATCTTTAAATCCACATTAATTCAGTTCAGGGGTATATGCAGATCAGAATACAATAAAATTTAGTTACATAATGAAACTAGTCTTTTTCAACAATATTTAAAATTTTTGATTGAAATAGATTACTGAAAATCAAATCATGGCACGTTGGATTTAAGACAACAGTTCTCTAGGTGACTATGACATAAGAACCAAAACGCCAACCTAGCCGAATATTAAAGGTACTTAATACGACATGAGGAGAAATGTGGATATGTCTGTCACAGATTCAGCCTGCACTGTTTGAAAAAGAAACATAGAAAGTGTGGCAGGATTACATTTCTGCCCATCAGTATCGCCTTATAGCAGGGATGTGGAATTCCTATAGCCCAACGCCCGGGACATATTGTTTGGGGTCAAGGGCAACAAGTTTTCATGTGTATTTTGTCCTTGGGACAAGTAGGCCCAACCCCCTACAGCACAACACCTTTGGCTGCCAGTTTACAGTACCACATTATAGATCAGGGAAAAGCATTGACAGTAGTTAAGGTAATATTTGTGTCCATGTGTTAATGCTGTTCAAACTTGTATTTATGGTTCATTAATGCAAAGCCTTTATTATTGGGGTGAGCGCTTTAAGTAAATGTTGTAGGCTCGGACTGCACTACTAACAGTTGTTCCAGTATAAAAACGTATACACACGTTTTTAATGTTTAGCAATATGAGGCTATGTATACTGCTCCCAGAATGCTCTCTGATTAGAGGCAAATATTTGCAGAAGCTTGAAAGCAAGATTGATGATTCTTTGCTTTCAAAATAAAATGTTCACAAAAAATGCAAAAACATTTCGCTAAACTACTGTAACATTTTAGGTACCATTTCTTTGGAACATCATTTAGTAAAATGTGTTGCTGTATGCTTGTATTTCCCAAAAATATATACAATGGAAAATCAGTGTAACCAGTTTTAATAAGATTATGGGAAACAAAAATAAACAAGCATTGGTAAAGCCAGTAGGTCTGAAATTGTTGGTCAGCCTTTTGGTTTTGTCAATGCGTGGCTTGTTTTGGCATGGTTTTTGTAAAACCTTATTGGTGTGGGAGCTGTAGGGCCCTCACCATTATAACAAACACTGGCAAAAGCAAAAAAAAATTGGTCTCAAAAAGCACACACTGCCACAGTAGTTCCTGGCACTGAACAAAACGACTGTGTGTTGTTATGCTCCTTGTGAAAGAACAGAATGCTATCACTCACGGTGAAGCTAGCTGATATACAGAGAGAGACAGACAGAATTTTAATAAACCCAAAAGGTTATGGTTAACGTCAGACCTAATTAGGGGCCCAATTATTAAATAAAGTCTCAAAAGTGCACCCATGTCCTTGCATTAAGTACAGATATACTACTTTTGTGAATTCACAAGACTTTACACAAGTAGGCCAAGAAATAGTACTCCTAGAAAATATTTGTGAACTGCATTTTAGCATGAGCAAATATCCAGGTGTAGATTTGCTCATGCGAAAATCTGAGTGTTTGCAAGTTCACTTTCCCTCCAACCACTTTTTTTCCCAACCCTGGAAGAAGTTTTGTGTCTGCCATTGTCAGGAGTACATGTCCAACCTTTCTCAATATGGGAAAAGGATTAGAGAAGAGTTAGTGAAAACCCTTAAAACATGCAAGTTAGTAGGTTTGCACAGACTCAAAAGGGCATTCCAACCCTGGAACTGTTGCTTACCACTACCTTCAGCCCCAGTATGTAGATCTGCGGAAACGTGGCAACATAAGGGAATTGCTAGTATTCAATCAATCAATCAATAATAAGCTTTATTCGACTGTTACAAAGACAATCATAAAAGCATAAAAGGCACATAAAATCAAATTCATGTAACTGATTACATACAATCATAAATACTAATACGTTAAAAAAGATATGTATCCAATGTACTTGTCACCCGAAGCATAAAAGATCACATAAAAACAAGTTCATATCACTTATTGGATACAATCATAGAGGTTAATACATTTAAGAATGTATGTCCAAAGTCCTAGTCAACAATCTCGATTCTGACCCATCATCTCATTGCTATCCCAGATCATAGTTTTTCTGAGCCGTAGGACTCTTTTAATATATAATGCAATCCTCCAAGCAGTAGGAACATTTTCCAGAAATTGCAGGCGGATTAGTGCTGGGCGACACCGTTTAAGGCCGTAAGCTTTTAAAACTGGGATCAGTAACTCTTTTCTTTGCTTCATATAAAATTTACAAAAGAACATCACGTGTGATGTAGATTGAGTTGATTGCAAATCACACGGACAGAGAGGTAAAGTGCGGGACCAGTCATTCATTTTCGGAAACGACAGGAGTCTATGGATAGTACCCATCCTAAATCTAAATAATATCATTCTATCAAACCCGCTGGGAACAAATGACAGATAGGGCTCCAACCCCTCCGAAGTGCGTATTAGCTGGTGTTGCAGGGCACTAGGTTTCAATAGCTCTCCTGCCGATCTTACTTCACCCAAATATGCTAAGCCCATTAATTTCAAATCTTTTCTAGAGAGTCTGGACATTAAGGCGGGGTTTGTATAAAACTCTGGGTGGCCTAATGTTAATAAAAATGTTTCCACGTACTTCACCCACGGTATCAAATGAACCCCTCCAGTCTCATTATGTCCTGCATAATGGTTCTATTTAACACAGTCTGCTCCCTAGTCCATATTCTGTGCCAGAGGAGTATGGGTTCCAATTTAATTAGATCCGAGACATGCATAAGACCCAATTCCTCATGGCACACAAAAGTGGAAGTACTTTGCGGTGCCGATAACAGAAAACGTACAAAAGCATTTTCCACTAGTTGCAACTCGTGTGTGTTCGTAAAACCCCAAACCCCTGCTCCATACATAGCCACCGAGAGACATTTTGCCTTGTAAATTTGTATGATCTCAGCTGGTGGCCTGCGTCCCAGATTCCTACAAAAAGTGACGAGTGCACTAGTGGTTCTCATGAAGGCTAATTTTTTTGCAGTTACAGTTTTTGCCCAAGTATCATCGTCATTGAATAATATACCCAAATATGAGAAACTTAGAGTCTGAGATACCCTTTTACCCTCCAGGTATATTTCCCTGCCTCTACCTCTAAATTTCTTATGACCAGAACTCATTATAAAAGTTTTAGTAATATTAATATTTAAACCCAGATTCTTCATAAAATCGTTAAAACTAACTAAAACCCTTTGGAGACCATTCTGCGTGCGAGCCATCAATACTGCGTCGTCCGCATATAGTAAGGTAGGTATCGAGCGACCTCCCACCTGAGGAAAATCTAGCCCGCTCTTGAGGAGTTCATTACCTAGTTCATTAATATACAAATTAAAAAGGAAGGGGGCCAGGACACAACCCTGCCTGACCCCCCTCCTAATTGGAAAGGCTTTAGTGCATTCACCTCCCTTACCATATCGGACCCTAGCTGCCGCATCACTGTACAACTGCTGTAAAAAATTTACTATGTTCTGATCCACACCCAGTGAGACTAAGATCTTCCATAACTTACAGTGTCTCACTGAGTCAAATGCGGCCGTTAAATCCACAAAGGCCATAAACAGACGGCCCTTTTTTGCCCTTGTGTACTTCCCTACTAGCATTGATAAGTTCAGGCTTTGCTCAATCGTGCCCAGTCCTTCTCTGAAACCGTATTGTAGGTCCGAGAGGATACCGGCTTCATCTGCCCATGTTTCCAATCGCTCTAATATAATCCGCCCTACCACTTTCACCACTGAATCAAGGAGGGAGATAGATCTATAACACCCCGGATCAGTTCTCTCCCCCTTCTTGAATATCGGAATTATGGTCGATTCTGCCCAGGAGTTGGGCGGTTTTGACCTAAGGCTAGCGTTAATTACCTGAGTAACTACGGGACCCCACAGATTGACATTATCTTTAAACAAATTGACTGGGACCCCGTCGGGTCCTGGGGCCTTACCTCCCTTGCTCCGTGACAGAGCCGTAATCACTTCCTCTAATGTCACCTGCATTGCTTCTAGGTGAATGGCCTCTTGAAAGCCATTATTCCCACACCTTTTAGGGTCATCATCCATGTTATCATTATATACATTAGAGAAACAAGCATTGGCATAGCCAATAGGTCTCGCCTTTGGGACCTTATAAGTGTTTAGTTAACCAGCACAATATCCTTGGTGCAACAACATCAACTGTTGCATAGCTAAACACTTATAAGGTCCCAAAGGCGAGACCTATTGGCTATGCCAATGCTTGTTTAATGTGGGGGACAAGGATGAATACTATGATCTGAAATTTCTTTTTGGATGTTTTACCTTGTTAACTAATCAACTGTTCATATTTTTATCGAGTGCATTTTAATGAGAATGTTGGTGCATCAAGTAGTTTTGTACTTTTATGGCTAAAAGATATTAACCAATAAAGAATTAATACATTCAAATACCAGTAGCTAAGGGCCAGGGGAAGGCATCTCCTCAATTAAAGTCAGTCGCTACTTTTTGCGGCGTCCCACTGAAGGACCTTTCAGTTGAGAAGAGAGGCAGGCTAAAGAGAGCCCCTGGGATTGAAGTTAATGAGAGAGTCAGTCAGTGAGAGTGAATGAGAGTGAGTCAGTGAGTGAAAGAGAGTGAGTCAGTGAGATAGTCAGTCTTTTAGCGAGAGTCAGTCTTTTAGAGAGAGTCAGTCTTTTAGAGAGAGTCAGTCTTTTAGAGAGAGTTAGTCTTTTAGAGAGAGTCAGTCTTTTAGAGAGAGTCAGTCTTTTAGAGAGAGGCAGTCAGTGAGAGAGTCAGTCCATGAGAGTGAGTCAGTCAGTGAAAGTGAGTCAGTCAGTGAAAGTGAGTCAGTGAGAGAGAGTGAGTCAGTCAGTGAAAGTGAGTCAGTCAGTGAAAGTGAGTCAGTCAGTGAGAGAGAGTGAGTCAGTCAGTGAAAGTGAGTCAGTCAGTGAGAGAGAGTGAGTCAATTAGTGAGAGTGAGTCAGTCAGTGAGAGTGAGTCAATCAGTGAGAGAGAGTGAGTCAGTGAGAGTGAGTCAATCAGTGAGAGAGAGAGGGAGTCTGTGAGAGAGTCTGTGAGAGAGTGTGAGAGAGAGTCTGTGAGAGAGTGTGAGAGAGTCTTGAGAGAGTCTGTGAGAGTCTGTGAGAGACTGTGAGAGAGTGTCTGTGAGAGAGTGTCTGTGAGAGAGTGTCTGTGAGAGTGTCAGTGGGAGTGTGTCTGTGGGAGTGTGTCTGTGAGAGAGTGTCTGTGAGAGAGTGTCTGTGAGAGAGTGTCTGTGAGAGAGTGTCTGTGAGAGAGTGTCTGTGAGAGAGAGTCTGTGAGTGTCTGTGAGAGTGTCTGTGAGTGTCTGTGAGAGAGAATCTGTGAGTGTCTGTGAGAATTGGCTCTTTAACAACTTGTGCAACACTTGCCCTCAAATAGGATCTCTGTCGCCACATGTTAAAAGATCGCTATTGCAAAAGAAGAGTGTTCCACTACCAGTCAACAAACAGAGGCACAGTGATTAGGTTTATTTCACCATAACAAGAAAACCCGTTGATCTTACATTGGCTCTCCTTCAAGTCCTTCAGAGATGCTTTGAGTGTGCAACATTTAAAGGAAACATTCGGTGCCCAGTAAAAACGAAGGGGAGAGGGGCTAGGTTAGAACCATTATCGCCCTCCTTTGCCGGTAGTATTACAAGGAACGCTAGCAGCATTGAGATGAAGGAAGGCCACACCATGGTCGACTTTCAAGTTCTCTTGAAACTAAAAGGATATTGTTCTTCTTTTGAGCAGGACCGAAAACTAAGCAAATAGCCCCAGCGAGGTCCTGAGTTAAAAGGCATTGCTTTAAAGTACAGAGAAAGAAATGCTTGTCTTTAGCATTGCGAATAACTTTTGTATGATGAACGTATGTATTGTTTAGATCTTGTTTTAGAATACTGTTTATGTGAAAAGTAGCGTGCTTTCCAGGATCAGGACATTTTTATGACATGTATATGGTAATAAAGGATAGTGCACCCGGTAGGAGTGTGATACTTGCTTGGTGTGAGTGTGATATGGAAAAAACCTCAGTGGGTTATTGTAGCTACAGTACAGATTAAAGTGTAACATGAAGAGCATAAGTGAATTTCACTTTTGGCCAGTGACAATTGAGAGTTGTATTTGCGTAATATTAAAAATTGCAACATGAGCCCTGGTAAAGCAGTATATCGATGATACACGTATTGGCTGTATATGTATTCAGTGAGTGGAAAATCTGGTGCGTGGGCTTTGACCTATGGAGTATACAAAAACAATGACACAATATTTTAAGGAATGGAGGTTTTGGAGGACAACAGAAAAAGGAAAAACTAACTATATTCTTTATCTTAAGCGACATTGTGGGTAGAAACCAAGAAACCATGTTTAAGAAGTGCCTTGAAAATGGCTCTGGACGCGTCTATCCATCATATGTTGTGCACTTATATCTGCATGCATTATACAAAAGCCAAACCCAGTAACTTAAATGCTCGCTGAGTGGTCTTTGGGACCGACTTGCCAAGTTGTCTGTAGAACACACTTGTGGTCGTTCGGGGAGGAAGGGGGTGGGGGATGGGGGGTAGCCAGGCTTCCCTTTCCCTCGAAAGTGGAGAGACTGGGAGGTGGTTTGTACAGTCTTGGAAAATGTGATTTTCCAGTTTAAAATAAATGCAGATTAAAAAATGTGAAAATACGTCTGGAGGTGCAGTGGAGCCTCACAGAACTGTCCACTAAAGAGACTATAGGGTTCTGAATTTAGTTTCTTGCTAAATATTAATCCGAGTCTGTTGTGGTGTAAGAACACTAATAATCTAGTTTAGTTGTTAAGTCACGGGTGCCCAACATTTAACATTAAGGTGTGCCCTGCTTCCTTACATCTAGCCGCCCCACGGAGAACCCTGCAAATGCAACGTTTAACTAATGCTGCTTGCTAGGAAGGATTATGCTCATTTTGCAAATAATCATTCTCTAGCGTGTTCTTAGCTTTTTTTTAAAGAATGAATCACCCTTGGTTCGCTAATCTTGGTTATAAAAAAAATAATTATAAATCATGATTCTTCACTCCACTGCTTGACCCTGGGCAAATCATTTTCTTTTACTCGGTTTATTTTAATGTTCTTAAATATAAAATTAGGAGGCCTCCAGTTCGAAGTATGCCATTCAAAGAAATTCATTCATATGGTTTCTTACTTATAATATTGGGTATATATATATATATATATATGTATTATCTACTGGCGGTCGCCAGTAGATAGTTATAGTTAGGACCTATTTTCCATAGGAAATCCGCGACATTCTATTTGAAATAGCTCTTGCGTCGGTTGACGAATCTTCGCGAAAATTTCAAACTTTATGGCCCGCTCCGGTCCGCTCCTACCCTGAAAGTTTCGGGGTGATTCGTCAAGCGGGGGCCGAGAAAAAAGGGGGGTCCCAAAACGTGTTTTCCCCATTCATTTTCCCATAGGAAACTTTAGACACGGCTACAGCCCGCTGAATGGAATTACACAAAATTTGGCAAAGAGGTAGTTCTTGGTTCAGAAAGAACCCTTTTTGTTAAATGGTGTAAATCCGTTCAGTAGTTGCGGAGAAATTAAAAAATAAGAGTCAGAAAATCAATTTCCCATAGGAAACTTTATGCAAGGCTACAGCCCGAACTGCTGAACGGAATTACACCAAATTTGGCAAAGAGGTAGTTCTTGGTTCAGAAAGAACCCTTTTGTTAAATGGTGTAAATCCGTTCAGTAGTTGCTGAGAAAATCAAAAGTAAAAACACATATATATCTGGGCGGAGCCTAACCACACATGTCATCGTGAGATCTGATTGGCTGTCAGCACTTCATCCTGGAATTGCTGGCAGCCATCTTGGGACCAATATAAATGATAGTACCCCATTGAAATGCATTGTAGTGAATCAAAGATTTTGAGGGTTACCAAAAGGAGAACTATAAAGGGTGATAACAGACTTTAGTTACATTAGAATTCATTTGTTGATGGTACCATACTAATTTCAGGAATTGTGGTGTGTTCTAAGGTGATTTTACCCTGTGAAAAACCTTCTGCTGGGATATCATGAATCAGGTTTGAGAGAAAACTATTTTCACATGCTTGTCCCATACAGTTTTGGAAGGTGCTCCAGAAGCTAAAATGAGAGCATATTTTCTGTAAATTCACATTATCTTTCTCAGTCATGTGAGAATGAAGTCTGACATTCTCAGTAAAACATGTACATCCAACAAGGGCAGAGACTGTCAGTTGATTCCTTTGTGTTCTACTGCAGCTTCCCAGAGTGTTCTAAAGAACAACTAGAGTGCTAACAGTCTTACTTATGACAAAAGTATGGCACACCTGAAGCCATCTTGATTGGAATAAACTGGTAACACTTAAAACATTTAATTTAAAAAGGAACAAAATTAGGGGTTCATTTTGCCATAGAAATTATGGTTAGTGCTGCAAAAAGAAAATTTAGCACATGTTTCAAGTGTGATCTCAAATATCTTCCTGTTATATTTCAACAGGAGCAGCCTGTCAGTTGATGCCTTTGTGTTCTACTGCAGCTTCCCAGAGTGTTCTAAAGAACAACTAGAGTGCTAACAGCCTTACTTATGACAAAAGTATGGCACACCTGAAGCCATCTTGATTGGAATAAACTGGTAACACTTAAAATATTTAATTTAAAAAGGAACAAAATGAGGGGGTTCATTTTGCCATAGAAATTATGGTTAGTGCTGCAAAAAGAAAATTTAGTGCATGTTTTAAGTGAGATCTCAAATCCTCTTCTATTTCATTAGAAAATTCTGACATGCAGACTGAAACAATTACTTTCAATACCAGCAGTAGACTTCCAGTTAACTCCTTGGTGAGCAGTAGCTTTACTACAGTGATCTAATGAACAACTAGAGTGCTAACATTCTGAATTTATGGCAAATGTGTGACACATCTGAATGCCTTCTTGATGGAATTAAAGTAAAAAACTGAAAGCATTTCCTACTGAGGAGACTGCAGTAAATGAGGAAATTAGGAAACTTCATAACAAAGAAGTCTTCCAAGATGGCCACCAGTGAAAAAAGAGCCCAAATGTAGCACAAATATTACCCAGATGTAGCCCACATATAGCCCAATGACAAAAGTGTGAAAAACACTTTATTTTTAGTTTTTTTGCAGTTTTATGTAGTGCAGACTGGTCAGGTATTGGAGCGTTGCATCTTAAAACATGACCCCCTACACTACAAAAACACCACTGCACTACCCTAAACCCTAAAACACTACCCCCAGCACGACCCCCTACACTACACAAGCACCACTGCACTATCCTAAACCATAAAACACTACCCCAACACCACTGCACTAACCTAAATCCTAAAACACTACCCCCAGCAAGACCCCCTACACTACCCAAACACCACTACACTACCCTAAAACATGACCCCCTACACTACACAAACACCACTGCACTACCCTAAACCCTAAAACACTACCCCCAGCATGACCCCCTACACTACACAAGCACCACTGCACTACCCTAAACCCTAAAACACTACCCCCAGCACGACCCCCTACACTACACAAACACCACTGCACTACCTTAAACCCTAAAACACTACCCCCAGCACGACCCCCTACACTACCCAAACACCACTGCACTAACCTAAATCCTAAAACACTACTCCCAGCACGACCCCCTACACTACCCAAACACCACTGCACTACCCTAAAACATGACCCCTACACTACACAAACACCACTGCACTACCCTAATCTTCGTGTTTTGCACTGGGTCAGGGTGGAGAACCGAGTTAAGTTCAAAGCCCTGAGCTACATGTTTAAAATCAAAAGTGGAACGGCCCCCAAATACCTTCAATCACTGGTTCATCCCTATGTCCCTCTTCGTGACCTTCGCTCATCTACGCAGGGGAGGTTTTCTGTCCCAAAAATCAAACTAGCGAGGATGGGCGGTAGGTCTTTCTCACATCTTGGCCCCTCACTCTGGAATGCTATGCCCTTAGCTCTTCGTACCGAAACTAATTACATCCAATTCCGTAAATCCTTGAAGACATGGCTTTTTAATCATTAGCCTGCTGCCTCTGCTTTGACATCAGCCTCCGAATCTGCGTTTGCGCCGGGAAACCCTTTTTGGGTAGCTGTTGCGCATTATAAGTTTAATTAATAAATAAAAAATAAATAAACCCTAAAAGACTACCCCCAGCACGACCCCCTACACTACACAAGCACCACTGCACTACCCTAAACCCTAAAACACTACCCCCAGCACGACCCCTACACTGCCCGAACACCACTGCACTGCCCTAAACCCTGAAACACCAGCCCCTGCACGACCCCCTACACTGCCTGAACACCACTGCACTGCCCTAAACCCTGAAACACCAACCCTAGCATGACCCCCTACACTGCCCGAACACCACTGCACTCCCTAAACCCTGAAACACCACCCCCTTCACGACCCCCTACACTGCCCGAACACCACTGCACTGCCCTAAACCCTGAAACACCACCCCCAGCACGCCCCCTACACTGCCCGAACACCACTGCACTGCCCTAAACCCTGAAAACTACCCCCAGCAAGACCTCCTACACTGCCCGAACACCACTGCACTGCCCTAAACCCTGAAACATCACCCCCAGCAAGACCCCCTACACTGCCCGAACACCACTGCCCTAAACCCTGAAACACCACCACCAGCTTGACCCCCTACACTGCCCGAACACCACTGCAATGCACTGCCCTAAACCCTGAAACACCACCCCCAGCACGACCCCCTACACTGCCCGAACACCACTGCACTGCCCTAAACCCTGAAACACCACCCCCTGCACGACCCCTACACTGCCCGAACACTACTGCACTGCCCTAAACCCTGAAACACCATCCCCAGCACGACCCCCTACACTGCACGAACACCACTGAACTGCCCTAAACCCTGAAACACTACCCCCAGCAAGACCCCTACACTGCCCGAACACCACTGCACTGCCCTAAACCCTGAAACATCACCCCCAGCAAGACCCCCTACACTGCCCGAACACCACTGCACTGCCCTAAACCCTGAAACACCACCCCCAGCACGACCCCCTACACTGCCCGAACACCACTGCACTGCCCTAAACCCTGACACACCACCCCTTGCACGACCTCCTACACTGCCGGAACACCACTGCACTGCCCTAAACCCTGAAACACCACGCCCAGCAAGACACCCTACACTGCCCGAACACCACTGCACTGCCCTAAACCCTGAAACATCACCCCCAGCAAGACCCCCTACACTGCCCGAACACCACTGCCCTAAACCCTGAAACACCACCCCCAGCAAGACCCCCTACACTGCCCGAACACCACTGCACTGCCCTAAACCCTGAAACACCACCCCCAGCATGACCCCCTACACTGCCCGAACACCACTGCACTGCCCTAAACCCTGAAACACCACCCCCAGCACGACCCCCTACACTGCCCGAACACCACTGCACTGCCCTAAACCATGAAACACCAGCCCCAGCACAACCCCCTACACTGCCCGAACACCACTGCACTGCCTTAAACCCTGAAACACCACCCCCAGCACGACCCCCTACACTGCCCGAACACCACTGCACTGCCCTAAACCCTGAAACACCAGCCCCAGCACAACCCCGTACACTGCCCAAACACCACTGCACTGCCCTAAACCCTGAAACAGCAGCCCCAGCACGACCCCCTACACTGCCCGAACACCACTGCACTACCCTAAACCCTCAAACACCAGCCCCAGCACGACCCCCTACACTGCCACAACACCACTGCACTGCCCTAAACCCTGAAACGCCAGCCCCAGCAAGACCCCCTACACTGCCCGAACACCACTGCACTGCCCTAAACCCTGAAACACCACCCCCAGCAAGACCCCCTACACTGCCCGAACACCACTGCACTGCCCTAAACCCTGTAACACCACCCCCTGCACGACCCCCTACACTGCCCGAACACCACTGCACTGCCCTAAACCCTGAAACACCACCCCTCAGCACGACACCCTACACTGCCCGAACACCACTGCACTGCCCTAAACCCTGAAACACCACCCCCAGCACGACCCCCTACACTGCCCGAACACCACTGCACTGCCCTAAACCCTGAAACACCACCCCTGCACGACCTCCTACACTGCCGGAACACCACTGCACTGCCCTAAACCCTGAAACACCACGCCCAGCACGACCCCCTACACTGCCCGAACACCACTGCACTGCCCTAAACCCTGAAACATCAACCCCAGCAAGACCCCCTACACTGCCTGAACACCACTGCCCTAAACCCTGAAACACCACCCCCTACACTGCACGAACACCACTGCACTGCCCTAAACCCTGACACACCACCTCCAGCAAAACCCCCTACACTGCCTGAACACCATTGCTCTGCCCTAAATCCTGAAACACTAGCCCCAGCACGACCCCCTACACTGCCCGAACACCACTGCACTGCCCTAAACCCTGAAACACCACCCCCAGCACGACCCCCTACACTGCCCGAACACCACTGCACTGCCCTAAACCCTGAAACACCAGCCCCAGCAAGACCCCTACACTGCCCGAACACCACTGCACTGCCCTAGACTCTGGAACACCAGCCCCAGCAAGACCCCCTACACTGCCCGAACACCACTGCACTGCCCTAAACCCTGAAACACCAGCCCCAGCATGACCCCCTACACTGCCCGGACACCACTGCACTGCCCTAAACCCTGAAACACCAGCCCCAGCACGACCACCTACACTGCCCGAACACCACTGCACTGCCCTAAACCCTGAAACACCAGCCCCAGCACAATCCCCTACACTGCCCGAACACCACTGCACTGCCCTAAACCCTGAAACACCAACCCCAGCACGACCCCCTACACTGCCTGAACACCACTGTACTGCCCTAAACCCTGAAACACCAGCCCCAGCACGACCCCCTATACTGCCCGAACACCACTGCACTGCCCTAAACCCTGAAACACCACCCCCTGCATGACCCCCTACACTGCCCAAACACCACTGCACTGCCCTAAACCCTGAAACACCACCCCCTGCACCACCCCTACACTGCCCGAACACCACTGCACTGCCCTAAACCTTGAAACACCACCCCCTGCACCACCCCCTACACTGCCCGAACACCACTGCACTGCCCTAAACCCTGAAACACCACCCCCAGCACGACCCCCTTTACTGCTCGAACTCCACTGCACTGCCCCAAACCCTGAAACACCACCCCCAGCACAACCCCCTACACTGCCCAAACACCACTGCCCTAAACCCTGAAACACCACCCCCTGCACGACCCCCTACACTGCCCGAACACCACTGCACTGCCCTAAACCCTGAAACACCACCCCCTACACTGCCCGAACACCACTGCACTGCCCTAGACCCTGAATCACCACCCTCAGCACGACCCCCTACACTGCCCGAACACCACTGCACTGCCCTAAACCCTAAAACACCACCCCCAGCATTACCCCCTATACTGCCCAAACACCACTGCACTGCCCTAAACCCTAGAACACTACCCCCAGCATGACCCCCTACACTACCCGAACACCACTGCACTACCCTAAACCCTAAAATACTACCCCCAGCACAACCCCCTACACTACCCGAACACGACTGCACTGCCCTAAACCCTCAAACACTCCCCCAGCACGACCCCCTACCCTACCCGAACACCACTGCACTGCCCTAAACCCTAAAACACTCCCCCAGCACGACCCCCTACACTACCCGAACAACACTGCACTGCCCTAAACCCTAAAACACTCCCCCAGCACGACCCCTACACTACCCAAACACCACTGCACTGCCCTAAACCCTAAAACACTACCCCCGCATGACCCCCTACACTACCCAAACACCAATGCACTACCCTAATCCCTAAAACACTACCCCGCATGACCCCCTACACTACCCTAAACCCTAAAACACTACCCCCCGCACGACTCCCTACACTACCCAAAGACCACTGCACTACCCTAAACCCTAAAACACGACCTCCTACACTACACAAACACCACTGCACTACCCTAAACCCTAAAACACTGCCCCCTACACTACACAAACACCACTGCACTACCCTAAACCCTAAAAAACTACCACCAGCACGAACCACTACACTACCCAAACACCACTGCACTACCCTAAACCCTAAAACACTACCCCCAGCAGTACCCCTACATTACCCAAACACCACTGCACTACCCTAAATCACTACCCCCAGCACGACCCCCTACACTACCCAAACACCACTGCACTACCCTAAAACACTACCCCCAGCACGACCCCCTACACTACCCAAACACCACTGCACTACCCTAAACCCTAAAACACTCCCCCAGCACGACTCCCTACACTACCCAAACACCACTGCACTACCCTAAACCCTAAATCTACCCCCAGCATGACCCCCTACACTACACAAACACCACTGCACTACCCCTAAAACACTACCCCCAGCATGACCCTCTTCACTACCTAAACACAACTGCACAATTTGTTACAGGCGTTGCAACGCAGGCCTGTGGTGCTTACTGGAAGTACCTAGTGGGCTAGTTGGGCCCCAGGGACCCTCAGGATTCAAGGTGACCTAATCCCCCAACTTAAAACGCACCACGGGGCGCGTTTGCACAGTGGTGAAGGGAGGGGCGGGGCCTCAGGTGACATGTGCGCAAACACGCCCTGTGGTGCGTTTTAAGTTGGGGAATTAATTCCTTTGAATCCTGAGGGACCCTGGGGCCAACTAGCCCACCAGGTACCTTCAGTAAGCACAACAGAGTTGCGTTGCAGAGAGGTGAAAAAGGTGCGTGGCCTCGGAACGCCTCTCTGCAACTCAGCTCTGTGGTCCTAACTGTAGGTACCTGGGGGCTAGTTGGGCCCCAGGGACCCTCAGAATTCAAGGGGACTTAATCCCGCAACTTAAAACGCGCCACGGGGTGCGTTTGCACACATGTCACCTCAGGCCCCCTCCCTTCACCACTGTGCAAACGCGCCCTGTAGCGCGTTTTCAGAGGTAGTTTTAATCCCCTCCCCTATTATGTACTAGGGACTTGCAGAGGAGGTCATGCTAATCACAGGGGTACCCCAACGCATAGTGTTCCCTAGTGTATGTAGGTGTTTTCACTGTATTCTAAGTGTTTTTTAGCATAGCACTGGCTCTGGTTAGTCAGAGTCAGTTACCACCAGTACCCGTCTGAAAAAGTTGTGGGCACAGGATGATTTTGCAACAAGGCCTCTTTCTGACCCTCTGTTGGTTCTTTCTGCACATCTTTTGCTTCTTTCTGTGCGTTTTTTCTTCTTTCTTCACATGTCCTACCTCTGTAGGCATAGTTAGAAACTAGCATTTAAAAAAACCTTTGAAATCCACTTAAAAAATCATAGGTTTCAGGCACGTTATAGTTAGAAATTAGCATTTAAAAAACCTTTGAAATTCACTGAAAAAACCATAGGTTTCAGACACGTTATAGTTAGAAATTAGCATTTAAAAAACCTTTGAAATTCACTGAAAAAACCATAGGTTTCAGACACGTTATAGTTAGAAATTAGCATTTAAAAAACCTTTGAAATTCACTGAAAAAACCATAGGTTTTAGGGACAGTTATAGTTAGTTGGACATTTCACTCGTACAAAACCATAGAAATTCCCCCGTTATAGTTAGTTCAGCTAACTATAACTCGCGCCCCGCAATGCACTGCTGATGACGTCACATATTACATCACTCATGACATGGTCAGTGACATCACTGATGACATCACTGATGACATCACTGATGACATCATCCATGTGATAATTTCATGCATCTTCTCACACCCTAATATAACTTTTGATACACCCACTCTAAATTACAGACTGCCATTCTCAAAACCATAGACACTCCAACACCAAAAACTACATACCCACTCACTGATTCTTAGGTCTACACACACATCCACTCACTCACCCGTACAGTCACTCATACTTAGTCACTCAGTACAGGACTATCATATGCACTCATACACCTATATAAACACTCACACACCGCCACTCATCCATAGAGGTACTCACACACCTAGTCAGTCATGCAAAAAATTAATCACACACCCATTTACTCACCTATACAGTTATACACACACCAGCTCACTTACTCATACAAATACTAGCACATTCTTACGCTCTTATACAATCACTGATACAAGTACACACTCATCCATACAGCCACTCTCACAATCACACACTCTCACTTATAGCCATTTATATACTCCAACACACATATATACTGCCTTGCACATATGTAGTTACTCACACATGTACCACTGAGATATACATTCAATCACTAACACACCCATACACACACTCACCCACCCATACAGTCCATCACAGATGCACTCTTGAAACCATGCACCCAGTGAATCACCAACTCACACATCTATGCACAGAGTCACACACACCCCACCCACACAAACACTCAGGCACCCATACAGATACTCAGACAATCAATCAATAACCCATGTAGACACTCATGTAGCTATTCAGAAAGCCATGCAGCCGCTTACAAACCAACAGACAGACGGATACAGACATTCACACAGTTTAGTCACTAACCCATGCATTCAGTAAGATACATTTAATCACTCACTTGTAGAGTCAGTCACTCACGTACTAAATCATCCATTCAGACACTTATACACCCACTCATTCTTCAATACGCCTTTCCCTAAATATATTAAACATATTTAAACTTTACAGAAACACACAGTCACTGGATGATGTCATCAGTGATGTCATTTGAGATGTCATCAGTGATGTCATCAGTGATGTCACTGACCATGTCATGAGTGATGTAATATGTGACGTCATCAGCAGTGCATTGCGGGGGCGCGAGTTATAGTTAGCTGAACTAACTATAACGGGGGAATTTCTATGGTTTTGTACGAGTGAAATGTCCAACTAACTATAACTGTCCCTAAAACCTATGGTTTTTTCAGTGAATATATATATATATATATATATATATATATATAGTAATGCGATGCATGATTTGCAGGATAATTCATTCAATGTCGCGATTTAACAGCAAGCAAGTCCTCTGTCGCAGCTCTCGCTCAGCTCTAGAGTGTAGGTTCATGCCTTATAGAGTTCTGCAGAAACACCACAGATTATACGGTTCTGTATACCGGGGCCAGATAAAAGAAAAATAAACGCCGAACTGGAACGCAAAAGGCCATGCCAAAGGCAACAGACACTTAAGCAACAGATGTCCTGGTCAATAAGGGGACATCCATGTGGGGAAGAGAAAAGGAGTGCGCAGAACAAACAGAACCTCCTCCTTGAGCCCCATGAACCGTGTAGGGTGGATGCCTCACGTGCAGGGATGGCAAAAATATGCTTCAGCAACGTTTTGTAACAAGGAATACGTGCAGGCGTCATGTTTTTGTTGGAAATAACTTTTTTTTGTTCCCTTTAGTGCAGTTTGTTTCCTTTTGGAAAAAAACACAGTGCAACTCAGAAAGCTACATCGGTGGCGGGTCACCTAGTCTGGAAGAGAAAACAAAAAGCAAGGCTGAACAAGCCTTGCATAGCTATAAGGCCTGGCCTTGGAAGGCGGGGGAAGTGCAAGCAGAGGAGCCTCAATAAAGCTGACGAGAAGGGAGCGGGAGAAGGGAGGGGGGAGTGCGAGCAAAGGCCTGGAAGCCAGCCGTGTGATCCCTTGTCTTGGAATTAT
This sequence comes from Calotriton arnoldi, assembly GCA_963921515.1. Classification (NCBI taxonomy): domain Eukaryota; kingdom Metazoa; phylum Chordata; class Amphibia; order Caudata; family Salamandridae; genus Calotriton; species Calotriton arnoldi. Next base: position 551,287 of record CAWUFW010009756.1, on the reverse strand, counting down.
TTTCCTTACTACTAAAGCAAATAAAATAGTTCAGGGTAATAATGAATGCACTGCGGAGACCTCTGTTTACCCTGCGGGTCTCACACTAAAGTTCAAAGCAATGGCGTTTTTTTGTAAATAAAAAACACTTTTTTTTATAGGCAGTAGTAACACAGAGGACACCAGAGGGGAGCTGACGAGAAGGGCGGGGGGACAAAGGAGGAGATAATGCAAGCAGAGGTGACGAGAAGGGCGGGGGGGGGTAAGGGAGGGGAAAGTGCAAGCAGAGGAGCCTCAATAAAGCTGACGAGAAGGGAGGGGGTAATGCAAACAAAGGACATATGGCGCCTGGAGCATGCGAGGAATGCGCGTTACTGGGCGCGTACTCGCATGCTCTAGGCCAGCCAAAAGTTGTGGTCGCATTTCTGCAAGCCCACTACAAAATGTCTCGCCAGGAGCCTGCGCTGAAGCGCTGGCTTTCAGGGCGAGACCTAAAAAGTTACCCAGTCCTCTTCTGCGATCGCTATCTCTATAGAGGGTCCCTCAGCCGGGGTCAAACAGGGTGATCTAACTATACGCCAAAAAGCCACATTGTTTTTCTGCAGTGCAGCTGTTTGGAGTGCTTCCCATGCCTCTTCCCTTAGGCCTCTCTTTCTTGCCTTAACTGCTCTCTTGTAATCAAACCTAGCTGCTTTGACTTCAGGGATAGATCTCGGGTTTTTATGCAACGCCGTCTTTAGCTTGGAATGGACTTGCGAGCAAATTTTGTCAAACCAACCCACAGTATTCTGTTTATTTTTTCATTGAACCCACAAGAGGTTCTTCACCTCTTTAGATTATTCTATAGGATTGTACTATCTGATCGCAGGGAGCATGCTTATTCAGACAGATATCCATAGCGTGTTTACTAGTGGAGATCAGTTGTTTAGTCAACGCCACGGGGTCCACCTTAGACCATCGAATAGAATATCCGTTTATTTGATTTAATACTAGATCTCCTGGCAAAATAATGCCTCTGTTATTCTTATGCTCATCGTGAGTGATCAGGGGGGGCGTAAGTGATAAACAAAGGGGAAAATTGTCACTTATTGCTATGTCCCCTACCTTAAAGGTTTTGAGCCTTGATGAATGGGGGTGAGAGACCAGCATGTAATCTATTATAGAACGGTAGCCTCGACCGTTGAAGGTGTATGACAAAGGTAAAAAAGGAGTTAAAAGATCATTTACTATGCTGAGATCAAACATGTGCAGGAATTCGTTGAAGCAGTCTCCTGCCCTTGAATGACTAAAATAAGTACAAGATTCATCTCCAATCTGGGCCAGACCACACATCTTAGGATCCCTGTTTGGTATTCAAACCCTACTATGGAAGGAGCCCTGGCATAATCAGAGAGGATATTTAAGAGTTCTTATATATGAGATTGCTGTCATAATTTGTCGCCGCATTACATGGCACAAAAGGGACAAGTGGATTTTGTTACAGGACAAGTAGATTTATGAAGCAACCTGCACCATGGACAAGTAGTTATTTTATTAAATTCCACACCCCTGTATAGAACTTTGAAACTAAATGCAGAGAAAACACAGATTTTATAATAAACTTTGGCAAATTTTTATGTTTCGAAACGGAATCAAACCTAATAATTTTCGGAGGCAACATTTTGCCAGAGACGACGTTTAACTTTTCACGATGAATTGTCATATTTTTTAATGAATGTTAAATCACAACAACAGTGCACAACACCCACAGGTAGCAGCAACTGTGCCTATAGAACAGAGCTCATTACAACAGTGGCTTCTACACGAAGTGGACTGGGCCTAACATTTTGGGCTCAACTGACATTGGGGCCAAGAATGCTATGCAGATGCTTTGTCACTGTATGTATAGACACAGACGAGCAACAATCTATGGAATGGAAACGACTCTAAGTAACTACCCGTAGTAACAACCAGTGTTTCAGACTGATTTATGGATTGGGATATTTATAGAGTGTGACAAACAGGCTAAGGTTCTTAGCGATATCCTGAAACATGCGAAATATCATGGGAAAAACACATCATTTACTGGTTAACTAAGAAAAGTTTCAAAAGAAGAAGCAAGCGATGATTGTACAGAGAAAAAATAAGAGTGTTCCAGAGTTTAGCTGCTGCTATGGAGAAGGCACAATACCTAAATCTTGAAAATGAGATTTCAGGACTAGTCAAAGGCATGTCTGCTCTGAGTGCAATTTTAGGTGGTTTATACCAATTCTTTTGACCAATAACGGGGTCATTCACAGTGACTGCCCTAAGAACTATAGTTAATGCTTTATAGGCAATTGTTTTGTGAATCGGTATCCAATGCAGAGGTCTGAGAGTAGGCAAAATAAATCCAAATTTCTGTAAATTGCAAAGGAGACTTGCTGCTGCGTTTTGGATAAATTGCTGGCAAAAGATTAGATATTTAGAGGCTGCAAGAAAAACAGCATGACAATTCTAGACAGTATTATAACACTGGCAATCAGAATTTTGAGATCATTGTCAACGTAAGGAAGAATGGAATGAAAAACCTTCAAGTGGAAAAACTGGATCATGTGGCACATGGGATACAAGTCTCAAGTAGGAATCAGCATGGATCTCTAAATACAGAAAGCTTTAACAAGGCGACTGAGGAGGGCCCATCTCAGCCTGCTTAATTTGGGATTGGGCAGGGTAAGAAGCAATTCGGTTTTGATGTGGTTTAGTTTTAGATGGTCAGTTGTCATCCACCATCTTGTTACAGATAGGCAGTCTGCCATATAATGATGAGGGTTGTTGAAGGAATCCTAAAGTTAACAGAGTGTTGTCGGTATACATGAACATTTTTGTGTTCATCTGATGTAATATGTGTGCCAACAAGATTCATGCAAATGTTAAAAAGTAACAGGGACAAAATGGATCCCTGGGGGACACCATAAACAAATTTTGTTGGTTGTGAGGGGTAGGGACGGATGGAGACCGCCTGACTCTGGTAAGAAGTTTTTAATCCAAGTAAGGACAGAACACCCATCTATGTTACCCTGGTGCGGATACCATGGTCAACAGTATCAAAGGCTGATGAGGTGCCCAGGAGCCCCAAAGCTCCTGGGCCTCTGGCAATTCCAGAACAAATACTTTTTCCATCCATCATTGGTTTTATACACCCTTTTAGTACACAACATGCCAGCTGCATTTACTGTTATGTTGCGCTTCACTGTCATTTGCCATTATCTCTAGTAATGTGCATTAGTGTAATATTCTATTTTGCGCTAACAGCACATCAAATTGCTTACACACAATTAACTGCTTCCAAGAAGCCCAATTAGCATAGTGTCCATTTCACTCTTTCAGCACATATTGATCAGTTTCCCATATGTCCTATTTGTTCACAGTGGACAGCTTCCAATAGGACCATTGAGCACATAATGGCAATTTTCCAACAGCACCAGTTAGAACATCGTTGATAGTTTCGATGAGGCCCAGTTATTAATCAGCTCTTTGCCTGTTTCTTTTAAGGTCACTCACCACATCTTAGAGAGTTTCCAATATACCCAGATAGAACATAAATGACAATTTGCTTTATGAGCAGTTGGCCAGACGCTGAGGCAGCAGATCATGGCCAGATTTCAGTTAGCAATCATGAACAGTTTCCAAAAGGACCAGTTCCTGTTTGATCATCATTGCCAGTTTCCAGTATGCTCAGTTACCAGGTCAAGCGACTTCTGCCCACTTAGAACAACATTGTTTAACTACCCTTAACTTGTGCTTTGCCACACAGGAGAGGGGAAGCAAAGTGACCGCTCCAGTTGTGCCTGGGTTTAGTTGGGACGGAATGCATACTCCGTGCGGCCTACTTCCAAGGGAACTGTCTGTAGCCCAGTATCAGAGCCTCCGAGCACAACCTCTTCATCAAGCTACTCAGTTTGGAAAAGAGGTCTGAGCTGTGTTGAACTGCTACTGAATAACCTATAATTTGGCAATGCAGAAGCTTGGAGGTGGATGTCAATGCCAATAAAACACAAAGAGGCCAGATGGGTGATGGTCCTAAAAATGGAAGGCCCGCCACAATTCCCTATGCACTGGATATCAGCAAAGGAGACAGCCAAAAGCTATTAACCTTCTGATGGGAGCTTCCCTCCACAGTGGAGTTTGGAAGAGAGTTAACCATGCTAGCAGGAGGCTTTCATGGAGCTTCTCATTCTCTAAACTATGCAGCTGAGGAGTGCTGCATATGGAGGTCAGATAAGATCATGCCTGAAAATGCCCAACGGCAAGTGATTTATGGGACTGTATTTAAGAGCTTCCAAGTGGTAACCCACTCTCAATTCAGCCTGTCTAGTAAGTGACCTCTGCTGCACCAGGCTGTAACTATGCAACCCTCACAGATCTGGCTGACAGTGTACTGGTCCTACATAGGTTTGATGAGTGGGTAGCAGAGCAAGAGCACTTTCCTTCTTGCTCCCTGGAACACCAGCAGGGTCCTTACTAAACTATTGCGCCAATTACTTGAAGCTTCTTTGAGCTCCTGTTTTCATTTGAGGTGACTTAAAAACCCTTCTCGTCTGCCAGAGCATAGCAGAAGAAAACAAGCATTTGCAATGCAATTGGTCTCGCCTTTGGGACCTTATAAGTGGTTATCCATGTAACATATTATCCTGGGTATTGTGCCGCTAGGGATTGAATAGCTATAAAATTACTACACACTAGGTCATGTAGTGTGTCAGGAATACATGCTTGCCTCTGCCGCGCGCAGGGATGGCGAAATAGTGAACATAACCGAAAGTTGTAAGGGATCTAGGGGGCCAAAGGCAAGTGTTAGAACCAAAGTCTGTGGTTAAGTATGGTAACTGAGGCCTGCAGACAGATTCACTAGAAGCTATGGATGTAAGGGATCATGGTCACAGCTGCAAATGGAGACAGGAATGTAGACCAAAGAACTAGCTTACCCGCCACTGAAGGTGATGCCGCACCTCCAATCTGCCAGGATAAGAAATAAAAGAACACATTTCTACCTTTCATGAAAAGTTATACCACTGAATGTTGGGCTGTCATAACGTCATACCAGGAGATGCTGCAAAATGAAGGCCTGTTTTACCCGTTAGCAGAGCAAACTAGCCCCCACCCATTAAAGTGAATACTGCAGAATACAGGGCCAAACTAACTACCTTGAAAGGAGATGCAACATAACATAAGGAAATCCTATTTGCAATCAGCATCAGAGCTGTATACCTGCGACTAGAGGCGATGGGGAGAAAACAGGCCTATCCTATCTGCCTTTCGTGATAACAGAAACACATCGCATTTTCTGCAATGCAAAGATTATACTAAAGAGCACACATCTGATTTAAAAAAAAAAAAAGATTATGTGATGATGCGACTTGTCGTTAGAGATAAAATGTTAGACTACAGAACTACCCTACCTGATATCACGTAATGCCGTGGAATATTACCTCACCTCACATCAGAGGAGAATAAAATGAAATGTGGGATTTCCCCACACGACATCAAAGCTGATCCTGCATAGTTGGTGAGTACGGTGCTATATCTGCCGATCATAAGCGAGGGCAGGTAAACAATTGGGGCGAGGTTGTGGCATTATGGTCAGAGCTGGGGAACCAGGTTCGAGCCTGGGTGTGGGCTCAGCTTCCTGTGATTCTGGGCAAATCACTTAATCTCCTGGTGCCTACCAAAAATGAATGCGTCCTTCTGTAACGTAACCGGTGCTCATGTAAAGCGCTCCAATACCTTCGGGTCGAGTTTGCGCTATATAAATCTGCAAAAAAAAAAAAAAAAAATTAAAAAATTCTCTAATTTCTTGCATGCTGGAGCAACTGCACGACACTCTCCTAGCTAGAGTGATAGATAATAGCTGCAGAAGTCGGCCGTGTATGAGCAGGCTAGTCTTCTATACATCGTACACAAGCTCCTGCACCCACCGAACCCCCTAGATTCAGTAACTGCCAAGCGCAAATCGAACCACTGGTATATTCTATAACATAGAACGCCATACATTACCATCATAACACAGCCTTGCGTGACATAGCATGGCAAAACATGACATAACACTCTCATGGGTGCACAGGAACTTGATGCAAATCGGAGCGCTTTACCACCTAGCTAGATGTATGAAGCGCTACATAAATAATTCAAACGGACGATCCAAGAAGTCCTCAAAAGGGGTACAAATTACAATACAGTAAAAAGACAAAATATATAGTAACATAACACAGGAGTTTAATGCGACTTCAGATTACAGATTGTCACTAAGGAGGATTAACCATTTTCACTACGAACACTGCTTAAGAAATTAAGAACTTCAGTTAGTACCAGAGACTCCTGTTTCAAGCATGCGTGTCCCGCCAGCCACCCTTTCACAGTGTACCGGTAAAATACAACACATGCCAGGGCCATGCTCCGGTCACTCACTGTGCTTCTGCTGCGCCGAGGTGCTCACGCGCTCGCACCACCCTCCACACACACAGCTACCAAGTGTGAGCACGTGCAGGGAGCAGCTGTTTCCTTCGTGGCCGGGCTGTGCCCCTCAGCTGGTCACATGCCCCTCCTCTGACAGACCCCGCAGCCACACCAAGGGAGGCCGGGATTTGAAAATCATTATTGTCTTCCTTGAAAAACCTTCTCTTAACTGGGGCACATAACTAAAACCCTGCTGGCACAGAGGGCGTTTCTCTCTTTGCACCCAGTAGCCACTAACCAGCAAGCAATTCACAAGCTGGCAGCTCACTGGGCAGGAATGTCAGGAAGCTTGCAGTGTGTTGTGAAACTGATCGCACAGCTGGAATAAAGTGATTGGTTGGGACTCTAAGGCTAACCCCCTTTGTAACGAAATTTCCAGTTATGTATGTATTCGTATCTCGAAATCAAGCGCCCGAATATGATTTTCATTTTATGTATATTTATATAGAGCTTTCAATGCCCCTTGCAACCCCTCCTGTACAGTTAACCGAGTCTGCGACCCCTCTTTGCCGCAGGTCATTAATAATGGTGCGCGGCTGGCATTAAAGGAAAAGCACGGCACGAGTGCGCTTTAAACAAGATTTGAAGGCACGAGCGGGGAGGAGGGGGGGCGACGCGAGAGGTGCGCGCGCCATAGCAAGACATCTGGTTTTAATTATCGCGCCCGTGTCAGGGCACGATAATTGAAACCACATGGCGCCCGTGCGGGTAACCGCAGGGAAAAGGCCATGACGCACGAGCGTCTGGTCAGCTTTGAAATGCCCACTACATAAAGTCTTCGCCAGAAGCAGCGCTTGCGCGCTACTCTAGGCTCGACCTAAAAAGGCACTACGTGGCTAGCTCAAAAATCTCCATCTATACAGGTTGTCCTCGGTTATTTAACATTGTGGGGTCATTCAGATAATTATCTGTTATGTTCAACTACTGCACATGGGTTTCTATTGGAAAACTAATCTCCGCCAATTATTGCTTATGTCTCTTTTAAGTTATATGACTGGTATGTGTACACCACATATCCACCAATAGTGTAGCCTCTTAGCTGGGGCTGCCATAGGAGTCCAAGTCACAAAGACAAAGTATCCTGGCCTGGGTTTACCTTTAAAAATGAACTGCTCGCAGGTGCATTAGTACATTTTATTCAACTGAAGAAAACAAATGCTTCAACCAACAGAACGCACTAGGGGGCAGATGCATCATTGTTTTTTGCGGTCGCAAAGGGGCAGATTCGCAGAATCTGCCCCTTTGCGACAGCAATTTTTGCATTTGGGATGCATCATCCCAAATGCAAAAATCGCTATTTAAGTTATCACAAAATCTGCAATTACTTAAATTGCGATTGCATTTAGGGAATTGCAAATTGCGATTCCCTAAATGCAATGCAACAACAAAAAAGATTTTCGCGATTTCGCTTTTAAGAAACGCAAATTACCATCAACTCAAAGTAGATGGTAATTTGCGAAAACATTGAAAAATGCACAACAGTGCATTTTTCAAAGTTCTATGTTGCACACAGACATGCCCTTGGGGCATGTGTGTGTGCAACATATTTTTTAATTGCACTTTCAGGGGTGCATCAGGGTGTCCTTTTGGCACCCTTGCACCCTTGAAATTGCATGCGCAATTTGCGAGTACCTATTTGGTACTTGCAAATTGCGCATGCAATTTCCATTGATTCCTATGGGCCTCTAGGCCCATAGGAATTAATGGGAAGCCATTCCTTATTTGCGATTCACAATTTGCAAGTCGCAAATAAGGAATGTGTAGGATCGCAAATTGTTTTGCGATTCCTACATGCATAAGGAATTCCGGGGCAGATGTATCATCATTGTATTTTGCGAGTCCTTAATTGCGAATTTTACCGATTCGCTATTAAGGACTCGCAAAATGCAATCTATGTAGGTTTCGCAATAATAATTGCGATTCCTACATATTCCTTGATTGCGAATCGCAAATTGCGATTCACAATTAATGAATTCCTTCCCATTCATTCCTATTGGCCTAGAGGCCCATAGGAATGAATGGGAAGAGATTCGCAATTTGCGAGCACCCAATAGGTACTCGCAAATTGCGAATGCAATTTCAAGGGTGCCAAAAGGACACCCTGTTGCACCCCTGGAATATGCATGCGTGCACATGTGGCGCACATACATGCCCTAAGGGCATGTATGTGCGCCACATGGCACTTTGAAAAATGCAAAAAAGTGCATTTTTCTAGGAAATCGTAAATTACCACCAACTTGAAGTTGGTAGTAATTTGCGATTCCTTAAGGCCAAATCGCAAGATTTCGGTGCTATAGCATTTAAGGAATCTCACTTTGCGATTCCTTAAATGCATTTGCAAAATATGGAATCGCAAATTTTGCGATTCCTTATCTTGCGATGGCCTTTTGGGATGATACATCCCAAAAGGCTTTTTCCCGTTCGCATACGGGCTAATTCTGAGAATCGGCCCGTTTGCGAACGGGAAAAAGGCTTGATACATCTGGCCCTCCGATTCCTAAATTGCGATTTCTTAAAAATCGCAATTTAGGAATCGCAATTCCTAAGTTTGATGCATGTAGCTCTAGGTTCTTAAACTAAAGTCAAAAACTAGCAACTTAGAGAGTCATTCGAGGTTAGCAGTTACGACGCATCCACCAAAAATTAGCTGATGTACCTTCCACTGAGGTCTTGCATCCTTCACCTCTCTTAAGAAGCCAAGAGGTGCTCCACCGTCAGGAAAAAACACTCTTTGTCAAGCAGCTGCCGGTGGGCAAGGTGGAATGTCAGATGGTGGTAATAGATCCGCCCATAGACAAACATTCGAATGACAAGCCAGCCATTTCTCTTCTTGTCCGTGACTATCACTAGTAGCATGACAGTGAACAAAAATCTAAAATCTCTCCCCTCTCCAATCCCGTCCTGGTGCTTGGAAAAACACCCAGAATGCCATGCACATTGCTTTTTCATTTTTCTGGGGGGGAAAAAAATATCTTTACAAGTTTTTTCTCTGAAAATTAAAAAAGTTGCCAACCGGAAATGAACTCAATTTGTTGCCCGAAGCTGGTCCTAGTATGTTGGCAGGTACAGTATTAACAAAACAAATCCCACCAACCCCACAGAAAGTCTCAATATGGCAGGTTGCCTGGGCTGGCTGGGCTACTGCCCCTGCCTTAGCGGCTAGCACGCAAAACTCATAACGCGGTTCTTAGTGTCCCAGTGACCTACAGTTATCTAGTGAGTAATTTCAGTACATGTGGACAGTCTGGATCGTGCCCTGCTGCTCTACTTTGGGCTTTCTGGAATGAGTCTTGACACATCCTTACCAGAAGCCTGTGAAATTAGCCATATGTCTCTAGGCAAGACACAGGCACCTTCTTACACCCATATTCTTGTAGCAGAATTACATGGGGATGGCTGTGCTTTATAGACTACACTGCACTATATCACACAACTATGCAAGTATTTTCGGAGAAACTGCATTTACAACACGGACTTAACCACGTGTGCCAATTCAACACAAGCGGAACAACACTTGCCTTAACTATGCATATGTCTTAACCACGCATATGTTTGGTTAAGGCAGTCAGCGCTCTAAATGCAGAGCGGATGGGCCTGGAGAGGAACAGGAAGGACTGGGACAGGAAGGACCGGGACGCAGCTTGGTAAGTAGGGCTGGGGCCGGAGGTCAGGGTAGTTTTTTGGGCTGGGGGCTGGTTTTAGGGCTCAGGGTAGTGGGTCGGGTTCGTTTTTAGGGCTCAGGGAGGTAGATTGAAGGGCTGGGCGAAAGGGTTTTAGGGCTCAGGCCAGGAGGGCTGGGGTGTTATCTGTACCACACATATACCTTTACCAATCATGACTTTACAACAAATGTGGTTGTAAAGGCATGCGTGGTAAAAATGGGATCGGTGTTAAGACAGCGTTGTTGAGGCATGCGTGGTTTAAGGAGTCGTTATTCTATCATACAACCGTATTTTGGTACTCTAAAGTGGGACATCACTTCTAATTTCTTGTTTGATTGTTCAAACCATACCCAACGATGAAGGAGCTTCAAATTAATAGCTTTGTTTTGCTTAATTGTAGGTCCCTTAAACTTTGTTTCTTTAATGTTCACCAAATTTTAGCATGAATATTTTATGACAAATTGGGAAGTAGTGAGTACACCAGGTCTTCCTGATTAAACACAAAGGGGCTGATTCACAAAAGTATTTAGACATACGGAAAGAGTAGTACAGCAGCACTCTTTTAAATACTCTTACGCGTCTTTGTGACTGCCGCAAATCACCCAACTCCCTATTAGTGGAAATGCAAAGAGGGCACAGTGCTTTCTATATGTACTAATTGTATATGAATATTCCCTGAATATTTCCATTTTTGATGTCTTAGGGCCAACATACAAAGGCATTTAATATGGAAAAGAGTACCACAGACGCACTACTTCAGGTACTCCTTAATGATTTACTAAGAGTCGGACACATTGTTGTGCATTTCCTTCCTCACTCGTCTTACTCAATAGAGTCCTCACAAAACGAGCCTCTGTCTCGTCAGGGTACAGATTTCATCTACACAGATAATGTTTCGAATTGGCCCCTACCAATATGGGCGCCACAGAACTTCCTGTACTTTAACCCATAAAGGGGGGCCCATCATTATACACATCCTGCTTTTACTTCAGTAGAGTCATCAGAGAAAATGTTTCACGTAGATGAGATAAGTAATATTTTTTGGCTTTATTACTCATTATTTTAATTATTATTTAACTAGTTTTTCCATTCAGGAGGCAGATAGGCCTGCCACAGCGGCCTTCCTCTGTACCCTGGTCCAAGTTTCGTAAGGTGGATCGATCTATTGATCGATCTATTTTTTTTTAATCAGTTTAAGATATAAAACTTGAGGTCGGGATTATATATGTGCCGCCACCTTTACACAGCGATTAGGGGCACAGCACCTAAGGAGTGGTTTTGTTTCTCAGAAACTGCTTCCTTTCTTTAGAGTACTTTTTTCCAGAGGACTGTGTTGCCTCATCATAACATGGTAGCAGTCCCACACTATTTCCTGCACTATCTCAGATTGTTGCTTATAACTGGGCAATGTGGGAAGCCTGCTCGCTATCAAAAGCAGCTTTAGTCGGCATGTGGCTGTCATTGGAGCCAGTAGATTTGGTAGCCTGAGTATGTCTGGCAGACAATTCGGAATGGATAAATAGTGCTTCTGCAAAAGAAAACGTGTTACATCTGAGTCCTCCGATATTGATAATGTCCAGGTTTCCTCTGATCCTGATCCCGCCCAGTCTGATATGGAGCTGCTATATTCTATAACTAATAATGGAAGCTACTTCTGCAGCCAGGGATGGCCCTCCTCCTCCGCCTAATAAGGACAAGATCATTCAGGCTGTAGAGGCTGATTTGTCAGAAGAGGAGGGTGAGAAGTGTGGGAGATATATCCAGGAGGCAGAATTAAAAGAGGTCATCAAGCACTGGAGAGACAATGTACCCCTGTCTGAAGTGTCCTCCCAGGTTGCAGAGGTGAATTTCTTCTTCCAGTACCGGCAAAAACCAGATGCTTTTCCAATACATAAAGTAATTAGAGGTCTCCTGACCAGGCAGTGAGAAGATGTGGATAAGCCCAGTTCCCCCACGTTCCTCTCCGGATGGAATCATTTAGAGAGTTTTGAGCAACCGTCAAAATTGTCTCACGGACGACTGGACTTGCTTCTGGTGGTACCATCATTTCAGAGAATGCCACAACAGCTGATGCTACTGACAAGAAAGAGAAAGGGGCTATTAAAAGAGCCAATTCAGCATCTAACTTTGCTTTAACAACAGGGACTTATGATACATACATGGTCTAGTCTCTCCTATGGGATTTCCATGCACTGGCAAAAGAACTTTAGCAACCATAGGGTTGAAAGTCTAGACTTTCAATGAAGGAACAGCAAGTTAGAATCCTATTTGACATATTTTTGATAACCTTAGCCCAGCTGCTTTTGCTTCTCGTTCTGCAATTGCGGCTAGGTAATATATCTGGATGAGGTCATGCAGAGCAGACAACTCCCCAATAGCAGTGTGGAGCCATCTTCTGTTCAAGGGAGCCAAGCCTTTTGCAGAATAATTAGAGGAATTGGTGAAACAATCTGCAGAGGACTGCAAACTTTCAGCTCCTGGTCATCCACTGTCAAGGGGACGAGATTTTGACTTGCATCTGGCTTTTGGTTAAGCCTCAACATCCAGGGGATCTGGTCAATCCTTTCGCACAGGTTGAGGCCGGGGAGATCCCTTCACTTATAAAGCCCGGCAACAGTGCTCTCTCTCTCTAGCCCCACAAACAACCCAAGTACTGACTACCCCGTGAATGTGGGAGAAACAATTCAACAATTTTTTGAAGTATGGCAATCAACCATTTCAGGCTCAACAGTTCTTCAGACTGTGCAAAAAGGCAAAAGAATTGGATTCTTCACAGGTCCAGATGATTTCTTTGTTTCAAACGCTACTCCCTGTTGCCCAGACAGGTGTCAAGGATTGCTATAGGGAGTTCCGTACCTATTACACAAAAGTGCTACAAGCCCAGTTCCAGTAGGCAAGATAGGACAGGGTTGCTATTTTTTTATGTTCTTAGTTCCAAAGCCTTCTGGGGACTTTTGTCCAATTCTGGACCTAAAGAGAGTAAATCGTTCTATTCCATAACAGCAAATAAAAATTGTGTTATTGCAGAACATTCTTACCTTAGTGGCTCCAGGGATGTTTCTGGCTTCCTTCGGCATGCCTATCTACATACACCAAACCACCCAAACTTTCAAAAGGTTTCCAAGAATTTCACTCTTAGGAAACCATTATCAGTTTTATGTTCTTCCATTTGGACTGGCCTTAGCTCCAAGGGTGTTTAACAGGACATTAGTTCCTATGGTGGGTAAACTTCATTCCAAGAAATTGTTGGCTTTTCCATAACTCACCGATTGTCTAATTTGTGCTTCTTCTTTTTCTAACAGTCTGGAAGCGGTGCATCCAGTATGCAACACTCTAACACAGAGGTCTTAAACAAATGTGTGCTCTGAGCCCCCCTAAACAAAATGTTTTGAGGTCAGGCCCCCTGCAAAACTTTATGGCTAAGATTGAAGGAGCGGAAGGGGAAGGGCAGAGTGAAGGGGTGGGTTTATGAGATCATTTCAGGGAAAATTTTCCTTAACTCATGAGGCACACTAAATGTGAGACTTATGAAAGAGCAACTGCATTAAAAAACAAGCATTGGCATAGCCAATAGGTCTCGCTTTTGGGACCTTATAAGTATTTAGCTATGCAGCACAATATCCTTGGTGCAACAACAACATTAACTGTTGCATGGCTAAACACTTATAAGGTCTCAAAGGCGAGACCTATTGGCATTATGCGTTTTAGCCATAATTCCTTATGCCCTGATGATGGTCCCAATACTCTATAATGGGATTGAAACATCATCGACAAACACTATCATGACTCCTAACATTGATATATAATTTGATATGTGAGCATTGGAACTTTCTGCAATATGTGACATATTTTGCTTTTCTTTCATTATAGTCACATGTAAAATGTCTGAGTTCTAAAGGTTGTTGACCTTTTTTCTGTTGTGTTTCCTACTTCATTATTATGATATATGCTTTAATAAAAGCATTTGCTATTCCATTCCGAAAACTATCATAGATTTCATTGTATCTCTATGTAATATGGTTTAAGAGATTTTATAGTAAGGGACCACTGTTCCTTAAAATACTGATACCATGGTCCCTTAAATACCCTTTGGTTTCCCTTGTTCCTTAGAACACATAAATATACACTTATCATACAAAGAGGTACACAGGCTGACAGAAGAAGAAACTACCATCAGAGAGTACAAAAGGCAGAATATCTGTAGGCCTTAAATACAAAAAGGCAAACATTCAGAAGGTCTTAAATCTAAGACCTCTACAATTACAGGAATTCACTGTGCCTTTAACAAAATATCTGAGATTTTCATCACTTCATTTAAGTCACCATATTTACCATTACGCAATATTGTTAGGGTTAACAAGGAAAACCATAGCTGCCAAGGTTTCAGATTGCTATGTGTGACATTTTCATAATTTTAGTATAATTATGAGTGACATTTCAACGACTATGAGTGACACTTTCTTGTGAGCAAAATTAAGCAAAGACGACGAGGGAAACATATAAATATCAGAAATTACAACCATTTGAGCAACAAGAAACCCTAACAAAGTTTTAACACTACTGCAAAGCACCAGAAATTGAAGAGCACTTGAGCCCTTGTAACCAGATCATACTGTTAAACGAATGTGTAACCATGATATTAAACACGTTTTTCAGAGGCAGTACTTTATTAAAGTTCTGTGCACATAAGGTAGACATACACCTGGGTTGGACAGGGGCACAGGCTGAGGCAGGAAGACATAGGACTGCGCTGCCACAGCCTAGTTGGACGCATTGATGTGTTGCCGGACGGATCGACAGAAAAGCCAATTAACAACCGATTGCCATAGTCAGGCTTTGCCGAGTGGGTCCTCCTACTCCTCCCTGGCTATTAATGATGCGCAGATGCAGACCTTCAAAGTGTGGACTCCAGTGCCTCTCTGTCCCACGTGGGACCCGGCCCAAACAGGATGCGAGGCCCCAACAACATTCTCATCTCAGCCTTTAGTAGTGTTGCAGGGTGGGCGGCAGAAAAACAACTTTATTCCTACCTCAGCCAGCCTTTGCCCACTGGGCCCCCAGGATCCCCCTCTAGGATTCAATAAAATACAATAGGTCTTTTCTTTGAGGCCTATTGGCTCTACCAATCCATCATGCTGTACTCTTTACAGCAGCAGCAACAAAGAGAAAAAAAGGTGCGATAGCACATACGTGATGTAATATATGTGTCATTATGCAAGCGCCTTCTGCATGACCATGCATGCACGCTTCCAAATTGACGCAAGTGCCTCTTTTTTTTTACGAAAGGAATCGGTAAAGAATAACATTAAAAACAAAATTTAAAAACATAGGACTGAGGGGTGGGGGAATTGGAGGTGCAGTTGTGGGGGGGATGAGATGGGGAGGGGAAAAGCAGCACACAAGGGAGAGGAATACTGTGGGATCGGAAGGAGTATACAAACGAATGAGAACAACACGGAGCTTGGGAGAGGAAGAGAAGCACTCAGGTGAGAGAGAGCAACATGGAGCTGCTCCCATGCTATAGATTATTTGTGTGCACAAGGATTATCAGTGCACGCTGCAAAACTGTGATACTTCCGTCAAGGAAGCTGGTGCACCTACTGCTCATAATACAGCTGTTCTATGCAAGGAAGCTTGAATGGCACCTAAAGATGTTGCACCTCTTCTATTTGAAACACGGTTTTCAATTCCATTCATGTGTGCATAGCTCACCCAGTTGAGTTTTGTTTTTTGGTTCTTCTAGTTCTGAATTTACAAGGTAAAATATAGAACTACAATACAAAGAATGGAGAGAAAAAAAAGGATTGGTGATGTGAGGCCCCCAACAACGCAAAATTCGTAATTTTAATTACGCACTGTCAACAGCTGAGAAGATGGAGAGTCTTCTCAGCTGCAGTGCGTAATTAAAGTCAACAGAGTCAGCTGACTCTACGCACGTCCGCGGTCGGGCACTGGGCAAGACTGAGGCACACACAGTGAGATAGGTGGGTCACAGCTGAGCCGGCAGCCAGGGTCGGGCGCTGTAGAGTAGTTATTTAAAAACTATTACTACTCTCAGGCCAAATGAAATCATGACCCCAAGCGGTCACAATCGGCGCGCCGCTACCTTCCCAGCCCCACAGGCACTGCAGCCAGAGGCACACAGCTTAGCTCCCAGCTGCTTAACTTATAGTACAGAATCAACACCCAACAGTCAGTACTAAACTCGCTGACTCGAGAGCAGCACTTCCGGGCATTGATTAGGCAAGCCTCAGACTGAGTGAGGCACTGCAGCAGGCGCTGTAATTATTTCAAAAAGCGTTGGGCGGCTCATCGCTTAACTACACGGCTGAGTCCTGTCCAGACTCTTACTGTGTGTGTCTGTGACCGACTTCAGAACTTTACTTCAGCTGTGTAACACAGCAGGGCAGGCTAAGTGAGGAAGCCGATTTGACCACGCGCTAATATAAACCAAATGTATTTTATCCGAGAGAGTCAGTGAGAATGATTAGACGGCTCTGTCAGCCAGGCACTTACTTACATGCGGGCCGCCTCCAGTCCTAGCTGCAATGACTCATCCGGCGGCGGCAAACCGCACCGCCCGAGCATGATTCTTCAGGCCCTCAGTCCAGTCGTCGCGGGATCATGATGTTGATTAATTTTAAATTTGACCATGGAAGTGACTCCAGTCGAGTCCCCGGCCCGCGCCGCTTTTGACCGACCTCACTTGCCTGTTCCAGGAGGACGTGAGGTCACATCCCATCATCCCCCCACGCGGCGCCACAGCCTGTAACGCAACGACTGCTGAGGGCAGGCCCCGCCCGGGTCTCGGTAATTGGGCAGTCAGAGTCAGTGACTCACTGTAGCCGCGCAGCGGGCGGGAATTTCAATGCAGGCAGCAGGGCAGATTGTAACATTTGTAGCACACTGAGAGCAGATATTTAACTGTTTACTAACTGTGCTGCTGCTGGCCGCAAGTGAAGTCTGCTGCGGCCCGGGGCGGACACAGGTGTCTGAGCGCCGGTGCGCGCTAGCACCTGGCGTAGCGGGCAGCCAGTTTCAGCGCTGTCAGAGCAGAGTGCGGTCAGTGGCAAAAATGCGTGACAATGCATTTCAGTGCGGTGATGCGGGAACACCACACTGAAATGCGTTAGCGTCACGCCTGATGTGTGACACTTGGCAGGCCTGGAAAACATGTTAGAAAAGTAGCGAAAGGCACGTCTGAATTATTCTTAAATCACCGTCATGCCCAAAGGAGCCTTAACTCTAGGAGCTTGTATAGATGGCGGAGAAGGTGTTAATTCCAAGAACAATTAAAAACTAGTCACTTGGAAAAAGACTGGTGAAATGGCTGCCCTCTGTCCGTTCCAAAAAAGTCAGGCCAAGGTCTGTGGAAAGAATATTCGAAAGCACAGATACCCCCAAGGGTTTTGATTCCTCTGGACACTTCACAACATTCTGGAAAGAAACTCACTTGCAGAAATACAATTTTCACACATTATTGAGCATCTATTTGTGCAAAGTTATCAGCAGCAAAAGGAATGTAGAAACAGGCAGGTTTATTTCCCGTTGTGATGAGGTATTACCTCATTTGCAATCCAATTTCCGGACTCTTTAAATTATATATACATATATATTTTTAAGTGAACTTTATGTGCAAACAATTTAAAAGAATTTACATGCATATCTGATCTCGCTTGCAAGCTTCCCTTTATGAATCGCTGCAGAACTCACTTTAAAATGCAGTCATAATCGACCTTAAAGTACAGCTTTGGCACACCACGCACTCAGCCCTTCTTGGACTCTGACTGCTTCAGTAAAAGCCTATCAGAGGTTCGTAAAGTGTATGTCTCGATGATAGCACCATCTGGTTGGGAATCTGGATGAAGCAAATGGGCCTGCTGGAACATTTACGTGCTCAGAGGAAGACTTTGGAAACACATCATCGAAAAACAACAGGAGGGTGGTAGGAATATAAATCTTGCGCTATAGCCTATGGCGCATGCGCAATTTGGAAACTGTATTTAAGTCGGCCCACGGTAGGATTAATTACCTGATTGGTGAAGTTCAATAAATCCTGTAAATTAAGTTATTATTGATACTGTGCTTTTATACATTAAAGTGTGCGTGCTTCGAAAGTGAAATGTGCTCTAAAACAAGTAACAGCGCTACAAAAATGAGTTACTTTTGTCTTTCGCTTTTACTGGCCATATTACTTTAACTAAAGTACATCTGGTACCCTTAAGTGCTATCTTTGCCATGATGGAAGCCACGTATGTCATAACGGGGCAATTATCGGCATCCTTGGCATGTTGCAATCATAATTGGTACAATGCTGTCTCTGGTAAATAAACATTGGTATATTGTGGTCAACGTTGTGGCCATCTCTGGTTTGCATAATAATGGCTATGCATAATGGAGGATATTCTTGGCATACTGTGAGTATTCAGGAGTCGATGATGCCTGTGACGTGGCTGTAGTTATTCCGGGCACAATCCCTGGGCATACTGCTTTACATACACAAGTGTTTGCAACCACAAGGCGATTGCTATCAAGGTACGAAGTCTGAGTGCAAGCCTGTCGTGGCTGGAGTATGTCACAGTTTAAACAGCAAAGCAGACGGGAGTGTCAGTGCAACGCTGCCAACTGGGTCCATGTCATGCGCGGATCGCGCATACGTCTGAGAGCTTCGTATGCCGCCAGGCTGTAAGGCATACTTGTGATGGGAAACGTGCGGTTACACTTCTCACGCTGCGAGCTGCTGGTGGCTGTAACAGCAGCACAGCACTAGGTGTGGGTGTGAAAAGGGGCACTTCGGAGCTTGTAACAGTGTCGGAGCCCATGTGAAACTGTGCTGCAGACAGCTGAATCATTTGCAGACGTTCGCTCAATATCGACCTTTGGAACTGAGAACAAGGGAGGGTGAGGAGTGTCAACAAGCGCGCGCGGCCACGCTAATTGAAAACAGATGGCCCCTGCGCGCCGCTGCTCGCTCCCGCAAGGTGGATGCCAGCACAAGCACGAGTGTAACAAAAGGGCAGACCGATTTCTAAAGGTCATCTCCTAGAGCAGCGCTTGCGCGCTGCGCTAGGCTCGACCAAAACACACACAAAAAGCACCACTCCCCATAATGGGAGTGTTGTGAGCCTCTAGCACTCCTGGGCGCCAGTGCAACTGCACTTGCTCCACTAATGATAGCTGAGGCTCTAAGTAGCAGGATATCTACTCCACGTCTTCCATCTCTTCCTCACCATGTCTGACCATCACTCCAATCTTGAAAGAGGCTCTCTGTACCCTTCTGGAAAAAATTAGCTCTCATATGTTGCCCCCCTTTTTGCTGCACGGATGCCCTTGGCCCCAATGCTTGCAAGGAAAATTAGCCCCATGCCCATATTTTAAAGCTAGACAGTCATAATTTTTATCACTGGGCACCTCCGACACAGGGTCTCAGTGCTGCTGCATCTGCTTCACTAATAATAGCTTCTGCCTTGCGAAGCTGGCTTTCTCCTCTGCCCTTTGATAAAACAATGGCTCCCATCTCACCTCACCCCACTCCCTGCCATCTCTCTGACACCCAACCTAAAGTGGCTCGTGTACTTCCATTTTTCCCTCCCTTGAGCCATTGCTCCAAGGCCCAAACTAACACTTTGCTCCGAGTTTGCGTCCCAAAAGTGGCACACACCCAGGGCAAAGAGTTGGGGTGGTATTTATCATCCAACGCAAACCAGGATTTGCATTGGAAAGGTCCCCAAAGTAACACAAAGTTGAATTATGCGCTACTTTGCATCAAGGGGGCGTTCCATGGGTGGTACATGGCCATTCCTATGCCACCACCCATGGGACTTGATGCAAATCCCTATCTTCCAACATTAGTAGAAAGAAATTTGCACCAAAACCTTATGCCTCCTTGAGAGTGCGTAACAAGGAACTTTGCTTTTGCATGTGTGCTGCATTGTACAGTACACATACAAAGTGGGAAAAGTCTTAAAGAATAGCTTTTTATTCTGGAAGGTTCCCCTTCAGGAACAAAACCTATGCTCCATGGTGCAAGGGTGTGTGTGTTGCCGCATGGCAGCCATAAATGTGCTAGCGTTGGGGGGAGAGAAAAAATGCGCCATATCTTAATTCTCTTTCCCTGTGATGCAAGGCAGCACATAAGCTTTGATTGCTGCATTGCTTTGTGTCAAATATTAGTAAATCTGGGCCCTAATCTTTTTGAAAGGTCATATAAGGGTGGTATCAGTGTAATTCGAGAATGCGTCTTTAAAAAGAAGACAATATTGTTTGCACTACATACAGTCTGATTAGTTATTTCTAAAATCTATATTTTTTAACACTCTTGTTTTATCTTAAAAAATACATCATTTTGACGCAGGCTATTATCATGTGCGTAATACAATTTTACAATAATGACTTATTCACAGTGCTTGCTGTCACATGCTGGGACCACGTAGCACTATAAACAAGCCATTATTCCCAACTGCCAACCAGCAATTAATTCTGCGACACTCTAGTCACACACACACATCTGCAATGATTGCATTAGCGAATTCAAGTTTCATAATACATGAGTATATTTCCCGCCAATTAGTTTAGCTTGCATTTATTTTTCATTTATAGTGTGCACATTATTTTATAAGCAGTTGCAGGAATCTGTAAAAACCAACAAAATACTTATAGAATACTTTCTTCTTTTTAGCCACGTCTTTGAACCTATCCCCTCCACCTCCCACTGACTACATCACTCACTCTGCCCCAGGGCACTCAGCAACACAGTTCACACACTTTTTTATGTAAATGAAGACAGGCTGGAAACGCCTCGCGCTTCCAAGTCATCTTCATTTACAAGTAGTAGCTGAGAACTCTTCTTCGGTGCAAAAAAGCCCCGGCAAGACAACGGCTGGTGGTCTAGGGGCACATAGCAGCTTCCTTACTATTCTCTTTCATTTGGTAAATCATCTCCTGTCCAATTGGAAACCAAGAACATAAGACTACGAGTTTATGGTTCTTATTTCTTCAGTGGTGACTCCAAAAATTACTAAAGGTGGCTACATCCCTCGCATCTGGACAAAGGAATGCTGTGGGCTCCTCCTCTTCCAATCAATCACTATGGATGCCAGCAGTTTGAGTGGGGTGCCGCTGTGGGGATTCACACAGCCCAGGGTCTGGGGTCGAGAGGAACAGTTTATCTCTTCAACTGGAAGGAGCTTAAATGGTACAAAAGAATGCTCTGATTTTTGCTCTTATCTCCAGAACTAGGCAGAGAAGGTACGTACGGAAAATTAGGTCACTAGGACCTAAGTAAACCATTTAGGTAGTAACAAGTCCCTCAGCTCATCCGGTGGAACTCACTGGAAGTTGGGCGGAGGAGAATGTATTTTCTAACTACATCTATATGCTGGGGATGGATTATGTGCATGTAGACATGCTGAGTCACTCCTTCCCATAATCAGTTACCATGAGTCTTTGCCCTCACTTGTTTCAGGAGATACAGAGGATGATGGGGTTTCCTTGGTGAAACTTTTTTTGCCTGTCCTCAGAATGCTCTTCTCCCAAAATTGTGTACCTTCCTGTCATGTCCCCTGGCATGAGCAGTGGATATAGTGAGCTTCAGGTGGTCCAGGAGCCTCTCGCTTTGCCTTTCTTCCCTCTGCTTTACTCATCAAAGTTTTCTGCAAAATCAGAGAGGAAAAAGTGGAGGTCCTGGTCGTTCATTAATGGTCTTGCCACACCTGGTTCCCCCTCCTTTGTTAGTTAGCAATCCAGTATCCTTGGGTTATTCCAATATCTCAATCTCCCCCTGAAGTTTCCTCTCCTCACAGAGAAAACTCTTCATAGTCTGTCCTTGGGGACCTGGGAATTAAAAGGCAAAATTCGGAAGCTCTGTCTATTCAAAATTCTAAGAAACAGAGAACTTTAGAACTAATAGAGAGACATTGGATACATTGTGATGCCCGGTGTGTTCTAAAAATCTCAAAGCCTCTTCCGGTAAAAAGTTCTAACATTTTAGAATTTTCAGGAATGGCTTCCTTCCAGGGCTCGCTGTCTCTATATTATGTAGCCAGTAGGCAACCGTCAGAGCCATCACAGTTTCCTCTAACGCTGGGTTCGACTCTCTTGCATTCTGTCTGCCTAAGAGTTTCATTTAAAAAGACCTTAGTAGTCACCCAAGTCCCTTCCTGGGACTTTCCTCTGGTGCTCAATGCTTTGCAAGAGACCCATTCCAAGCCATTAAAGTCAGTCTCTTTAAAATGTCTTATGTTGAAGGCTTTGTTTTCTAGAGGCTGTTTCATTGGATCGTAGACAAGGGGAATTTCTTTCTCATGAATCTTTCTTAACGTTTTTTTAAGAAAAGGTGGTTCTTAGGCCTAACCCTAAATTCCTGCCTAAGACCTCCTCATCTTTTCATTTTCCTCAGGACTTGGTGCTGCCTCCCCCTCAACCCCCCCGCCCCCCCTTTACATCAGATCAAGAAGTCCTTTAGCATTCTTTGGATGTCACAGGGCTCTTTCTATTTACCAGCATAGAATGTTGTCATTCTGCCCAGCTGATTTTTTGTTTGTTACTTTTGAGTTAACAAACAAGAGTCACCATCCTTGTACTTCCACCCTGAGTAGATCAGGGAAAATGATTGTTTATTTGGCCTATCAAAAAGCTGGATTTCCTGTTCCCTAGTTAATTTAGGGGCATTCCAATAAAGGTATGGCCTCTTCCTGGGCAGCAGTTTCTAAATGGGCCTCATGCTTACAGATATTTATGCGGCTCCTTGGCCACCCCAGACACGTTTATTTAACACTATAAACTATGTACAGGTGAGGTAATCTGTTCTTTAGACACAGCTTTTATATCAGCAGTACAGTTGCAAGATTGGTATGATTTGTGACTCAATAAATCTTCACGAGATGTTGCATGTATGATGTATTTATTTAATCATTTTTGCTCAGCTTGGGTATACGCTCATTTTGTGAGGACTGTGACAAGGACAAAGCACAAGGAAGGTAATGCTTGGATTACTTGTCAACAATCTTTATTACTCCAAATCACAGACTTCCTCGTCGCAGTCCTAACTTTCCTCCCTCCCACTCCAGGTGGAGAAATATTGGTAAAATTATTTAATAGAACAGTAAAAATAGTTTCATTTGTCATTTTTTGATTGGTTCTTTGGTATAGACCTGCGTAGTCCTAAGCGCCGCTCTCCCCGCTGCTGCTCACAACTGCTTTGGCTCCCTGGGCTATTGACTGCACAGCAGTCCTCCAACCTCTCGGTTTGACCCCGCCGGGTGGACCTTGACTGCTCGTGATAGTAAGACTATTTACCTACTCTTTGTTAATTATTTGTTTATTGGTTGTTCTACCCCTATTTCGTTTTCCTCACTTATTGTACTTTGACTTTGCCACATCAGCATCAGCCTTTGCTGATTGTTGGTTCTTTGGACGCCGCTTTCCTGCCGTTTCCCTGCTTCCCACTCCCGCCTTCCTGACTCCCTGCCGACCCCTCCCACCTCTCTGGGCTCCATATGATGGCCACAGTGTGGCTGCGCCAGTGGCGCGCCAAAGGCAAGCCTGTTTGCGCCTGTACACGCCTGGACAGCGTCAAGACCCCTGGCTTTACAACCCCACGAACATACACCACCGCAGATCTCCGAGCCCTAGATCCTGGACGCACAAACCATCTCTGCTGCCGCACATCCCCACGGACCACCAAAGGACCATACTCCTGCCGACACTGCCGCTTTACCTTCAGCACAGAAGCAACCAACGT
This sequence comes from Calotriton arnoldi, assembly GCA_963921515.1. NCBI lineage: Eukaryota > Metazoa > Chordata > Amphibia > Caudata > Salamandridae > Calotriton > Calotriton arnoldi. The sequence goes on along the minus strand of CAWUFW010009756.1, from coordinate 527,434 downwards.
CACCTACAGCACTGCTAACATGGCTGCACCCGCTACACCTTCTGATACCTCCACGACAACACTCCAGTGCATCCTACTCAATGCAAATTCACTCTGGAAACACGCAACGGAGATCTAGGACACGATCTCCTTCCTCACCCCGGACGTCATCTTCCTCACAGAAAACTGGCTTCATTCTGCGTCCACACCATACTTCACCACTATCGTCCCTGAAGGATAGAAGATAACGCACTGGGACCGAACCAACAAGCACGGAGGCAGAATCGCCATCATCTACAGAGACACCATCTGCTGCACAACAGCCACTGATGACCCAACACCAGTAATGGAACACCTTGCTTCCAACTTCACACAGACGGGAAAAGCACCATCAGAGGCACCCTCACCTACAGACCACTAGGACCACGCCCCAAATTCTGCAACGCCATCCCAGAAATCATTGCCTTGCTTGCAATCAACTCTGAGCACTACATCTTCCTAGGAGACCCCAACTTCCACCTCGATGACCCCAGCGACAGCAACTCCACCGACCTCCTGGAAAGCATTTGCAACATCGGTCTCAAGCAGCTTGTTAACGACCCCACTCACATCACACGACACACTCTCGACCCCACCTTCACCTCCAGCGACAGAGTCAGACACATCTACACCACACCACTCACCTGGTCCAACTACCACAGCGTACACTTCACCATCGCAGGACGCAACCACCCCAACGCTGGGCCCCTCATATCCACGTGTAGAAACTGGAAAAGGGTATCAGAAGACCACTGGAACAACACCCTCCGCTCCCACCTCCCATACACTACCCAGGACCCTGCACAAGCAGTAAAGAACTTTGCCCAATGGATCACAAAGTTCGCTGACGCCATCACCCCCGCCAAGACAACCAAGGCAAAAACAAAGCAAAAGAGCCAGCTGGTTCACAAAGGAATTGCACTCCACCAAATTCAACTGCTGACAACTCGAAAGAAAGTGGTGCATCAGCAAAAAAGACAGAAGACCACATCGCCTACAAGACCGCTCTAACTAGTACCACTGCATCCTGAAAGAAACCTAGAAGAAAGCCGTAGCAGACCACATCGAAACCAGCGCAAACCAGAGCAAAGAACTCTTTGCCATTGTGAAGGAGTTCACCAATCCCGCAGCCGCCGAGAATGACATCAATTCCTCCCAAGAACTGAGAGACAACCTTGCGGACTTCTTCTACAACAAGTTCTCAGCCATCTACAAAAACTTTGAATGCCAACCCTCCGCCGGAGACAGCATCAACCAGTTCAGACCCATGAACACAAACCCTGAACACGTTCTCACCCCCTGGGAACTCCTCACCACGCAAGACACCATCTCCATCATGAACTCCGTGCACTCTGGAGCACCCATGGACCCATGCTCCCACCACGTCTTCCGCCTCGGAAGCAAGACAATCAGTGACGAGCTCCAGAAGGTCCTGAACACCTCCATCACAGCTGCCTCCTTCCCTGAGGACTGGAAACACGCTGAAGTGAGGTCCCGCCTGAAAAAACATTCGCCAACCCTGCCAATTTGAAGAACTACCGGCCCATCTCACTGCTCCCCTACCCAGCAAAAGTCCACGAGAAAGAAATCAACCAGCAAATCACCCAACACCTGGAAGATCACAACCTCTTGGACCTCTCTCAATACGGATTTTCAGTTAACCACAGCAAAGAAACAACCCTGATCGCAGTCACCGACAACATCAAAGACCTCCTGGACTGCGGGGAAATAGCAGCACATCCTCCTGGACCTGTCCGCCACATATGACACATTCGCCCACCACATCCAGATCAACAGACTCCACAACATTGGGATTCAAGGAAACACCCTCAAATGGATCGCCTCGTACCTTACCAGCAGAACCCAAAGGATCCATCTCCCACCATTCACCTCAAAGCCCAAGAAGATCGTCTGCAGAGTCCCCCAAGGCTCGTCCCTCAGCCCGACCCTCTTCAACACCTACATGAACCCCCTGGCCGACACCGTCAGATCTCACGGGCTCAACATCATCTCCTACACCAACGACACACAGCTCCTCCTCTCTCTGTCCATAGATCCCTCCACCATAAAAGCTAACTTCCACAGATGCATGATGAATGTCGTGGTCTGGATGAAGAACAACTGTCTCACACTCAACTCGGAAAAAACGGAAGTCCTCATCATTGGGAACAACACCTCGCTGTGGAACGACTCATGGTGGCCCACGGAGCTCGGTACACCCCCCAAATCAACAGACCAAGCCCGCAACCTCGGCATGGTCCTGGATAACAAGCTATCCATGCAGAAATAAGTCAACACAGTCCCTTCCTCCTGCTATCACACCCTTCACATGCTCTGTAAGATCTTCAGGTGGCTCCCAGTCAACACCAGAAGGACCACCACTCAGGCCCTCATCACCAGCAGACTTGGCTATGGAAACACACAGGACTCATTGAACACCTCCTGAAGCGACTCCAAAAGATACAGAACTCAGCGGCAAGACTCATACTTGATCTCCCCAGATGAATCCACATAACACCCCATCTCAAGAAACTACACTGGCTCCTGATTTAGAGAAGATGGCAGTTCAAGATGCTGACTCACGCCTACAAGGCCCTGCACAAGGAAGGACTAGCACACATCAACAAATGCCTAACCTTCCCCCAGCCACCCAGACACCTCCGTTCAGCCTCCCTCTCCATCGCAGACACCCCACGGATCTGTAGAGCCAACAGCGGAAGACGCTCCATCTTGTACCTGGAAGCCAAGGCTTGGAAAAACCTCCCCCTGCACCACTGGACCGCACCGTCACTCCAGCAATTCAGAAGAGAGCTAAAGACCTGGTTGTTTGATTAATCACCTCCACGCAGCAGCAAACAGCCCCAGCACCTCAAGACCCTCACTGGTCTATATAAATGATTGATTGATTACAACTGGATGTATATAATAATGGCTCCTGCTTTATGGGCAACAGTACTAAAAAATTTCTATGGGTGCCATACTGTCACTGCCTCCATACTTTCACACTACCACCTCTTTCCGCATCTTCAAAACGGACCTTAAAACTCTTCTCTTTCAAAGACACTTCTACCAATAATTATTTGACTGACTGTTTCATGTTCCTCACTGTAGAACTAGTTTAACCTTTCGCTTCAACCGTGAAATATGTACTTTTGTAACCGGAATCGCTCCAACTGTAGTTTGCAATATTTAATTTTTAGCCAATTTATACTCTTTAAATTTGTAACCATAATGTCTGATCCTATATACCTGACTCTTGTAAAGTGCTCTGACACCATTGGGTAAAGTACACGCTATATAAAAACGCATAAATATATATTGGTAGAGGCCAATTCGAACCTTTATTTCTAGAGGTGAAATCTGTACCCTGGTGTGGAAGAGCTCATTTTGTAACCACTGTGACAAAGTAAACTATAACTCGGAATAAGGAAGATTACAAGTAATCTGAGCATTTTCTGTCTGCTAACGAGCACATTCCCACGTACGAAAATTATGTATGAAAACTAACGAGCATGAGAACTAAAAGGTTATAGAACACTACTTGTTTCCATTTTTCTCCCAACAAGTCTTGAAGCAGGCTGTAACGCAGGGATAATGCTATTGTGGTGTGAGCACGTGCCTAGAGGGGAAAGGAGTCCAGTGAGGACACTCTTGGTGCAGTGCTGGTCACGCGCATGACCACTAAGCCGCTGCTTTCCACCATCTAGCTTGCTCTCGGCAAAATATCCCCAGGGGGCGGGAACCCCGCGCACAGGGCGGGGCTTATATTAGCATACCAAGGTTCTCGTTCAGGACGGTAGAGCTTCTGTCGCGAGCACGCGCGTTTGTTTCCGTCGTTGGTCACAAGGTGTTGCGTGGAATTTGCCTGCGTTACTGTTGGCTGGCCAAGGTCACCTTTAAAAAGGTTGCCCTTAGATCAGCCTCTACGAGAATGGAAAAGAACTGCCTTATATCTATGTGGACTGGTACGGAAATGTATTGTGTAGTGGGATATCGTTTCAGGGGTCTCCAAGTGAGGTAACCGCATCTGCCCCGTGGTTCTCACGACCTTGAAAGTGCAAGCGCCTGCACGACAGAAGATGAGTGACTTTGTGCACCCATTGTTGCACGTTTTATCAGTTGCCTCCTACTACACTCACGTTTTACGAAAAACTAAACTTTGCGTTTATATCGTATTTATTTGAGGAACGAAACCCCAAAGAACGTGTACTATCGTCAGCGCCCTTCGATACAGCTAACATGGCTGGCGCGACTCCCTCGCCCCATCCTCCCTCTTCCCATAATGGCGTCGTGCGATATAATATCGCCTCCCGCGACAGTCGTCTCTAACCTGGTGCGGGCAAGGCGCGGCTGAAGAGCTGCTGTAGAATCACTCTCACTCCGATATAATAGACCCGCAGCACCGTCGCGGCGACAGACAATGGCGACATAGCTTCCTCCCTTCTCCGGGCTGCGAGAGACGAAGAGCGGAGGGAAAAAAAAGGCTATCCCAGCTTCCTCTCTGGGTTGTGACAGAGTCGGCGCTGCCGAGCCCACACCCAGCGGAAACTGCCGACCTGCCCGCGCCTTCTCCCGACAGCGCCGCTATCACTCCAGAAGCGCTGCAGCTCCTCGACTTAATTTGTTGCCGATTCTTTTGGTTGCTGCCGTCTGTCATGATTTAAGTAGGATCGTAAACTGCTTTTTGGCAACCCCCCACCTATTGTAAATCTAGACTAGATTTGTAATAGGTTGGGGGGTCTGCCAAAAAGCAGTTGACGATGCTACATGAACTAGATTATGTTTATATACGCACATAATCGCGTCTCTTGGGTTCTACTACAAGTACTTCTATGGTGTTTCGACCTCTGCCAATGAGGATTCTCTTAAACTCAAGAGAGAACGTTTTTCTTGCAACTTCGACAACCCACAATGTCGTACATGCCAACATTTGGAAATAGGAAAAGTTAGATATCGAAAAAATAACAATGTTTACTTTCCCCGTTGACTTGCAATGAGTTCGCGGTAATTTTAGGAGGGAGTGACCTAAACTAAAGTCATTTCTGGGTTTAAAAATCACGATTATCCATCCCGAATCGGGTCTGTCGGCATGTATGAAATAATTGCATCCCCATTAATGAAACGTAAATTCTTTTTATTTACTTATGACAAGAGGGAGACTCCTGATTTTTTTAAATTAGTTAAAATTGTTTTATTTCAGCTTCAGTGAAAGTCAACGAGGAAATCCATATCCCTCTTTCTTTTTTTTACTTCTGTATTTCCTTCTTCGCTGTTCCCAGAGAATAGCATGTTTAGATCCTGAAGAGCTACTGATGGGTAAGGTTCTAGAATAATGCTTACTGTTTTGTAGCCAACTAGACTTGTAAAAATGTACATACTCCATATACCCACCTACTCAAGGATTCATCAAACTTGAGTGATCATTCAAGCAGGGTTTATTTTATCCCCTGGGGTTATTAAATGTGATTGTTACTAAACACAAACTATATTTATCCAAAAGCTTTGTAAGGCTCAGGGTGATAGAGTTACCCAATGAGGACCAGGAATAGGATAACTGTATGTACAAACTGGAAATTAAGCTCATATAGACAGTTCTCAGGAAAGACATAAGGTAACCCAAAATTAATGCACATTCACCAAGGACAATGAACCAGAATAGCAGTCAAATCAAGTTTGTTAATTTAGTTTTTTTCAATTTAAATGGAAGTGATTTGCATTAAGAAATTTAGCATTCAGATTCGAATTCAGATTGAATTGATTTAATGGATACCAAAAGCTCAGGATTCAGGAAAAGATAAAGAAATGTAATGTAATGTAAATTGGTATTTATAGAGCGCACAGCTACTCCGTAGAGTGTCCCGGTGCTAAAAGACCTCAAGACAGACAACTGGTACTATTACTATTACTAGGCTCAGTTGCCTATTGCTGGAATAGCCAAGTTTTCAGCTGCTTCCTAAAGGTGAGTAGATCCTGCACTCTCCTGAGTGACAGTGGCAGGCCATTCCATAGACGGGAGGCCTGCAAAAATCAAAGGGGCCAGTCTCTCGCAACCAAGGGAGACCCACAGGCACACTCAGCGCGTGTGATTCAGTCTGGATGAGTAGCCAAGTAAGCCTTTAGCAAAGACTTGTTCAGGAAAGTTCCAAGTCGTCAGTCCAGTCCGATAAAACAGAGATCTGTCTTTGTCTGCCACCATAACAACAGAGGTCACAGCAGCACAAATGAAGCTCTCTCCCCAACATCCTTTAGGATAGGCAGTTACACTCATTCATTTCCGGGGTGACACCTGCTGGCCATCACTTCAATTTGTCAGACCACTTAGTCCATTGGTCAGTTCGTATAGGGGGAGTGTGATGCGATAGTAAAGAAGACACGAAATCTGGAAAAATAGGTGGATTGATTACGCAGTTCCTTAGGTTATTAAACATGTGACACATTGAACAATAGACATAGCAAGTTCAAAAGGGCACTTTCCCTGGCAGCTGTTTCTAAACAGGTACACTAATTGTAACAAGTGCTATGGCAGTACAGGAGAAGTCAAAGAAACAATTATCAATTCAACACTACTGTTAATAGTGTGGAATCTTCCCATTGGCTTTCGTTACTCCAGTCAACAATTTTCACTTCAAGAATGAGGTCTACAAGAATTTGAGCTAAAATAAAGCTAAGTCATATTAACAGTGAATCATGCATTTAAAGATAATAAGTTCAGAAATATCATTGATGCACTAATAATAATTTCAGTATCGAAACAAAAAATCAAAGCTATTGCAGCACAACCATTCAACCTAACTTATTTAGTTAGCCAAAAACAATCTTGGTCATAGGTCAAAGTAATCACTTTATATAGTTCTAGATCTCTTGAGTAACGAAGATGATAAGGAAACACCAGTCCGTTCAAAGGAATCCAATCAGATCATCAAATAAAGTTTTCTTATATACTTTATTATAGTCCCAAAAATGTTTTAAAATTCCCAGCACACGATTAGCCGACACGTGTTTCGTCCGATACACAGACTTTTTCAAGGCACGGTTTGGGAATATTGGCGAACTGTACTGTATACGCAATCCGTCACTGCAGTGCATCAGAAGTAAAAAGAACCAGGTTCCAAATAAGGATACTGCAACCTATATGATAGAACATTGATAGGAAGTCACAATGCTGGCGCTGGCCTTTCGCCACTCAGTAGAATCCCACAAAGCGCACAGCTGTACTGGGCCCCGATATGGCCCAACACTAAAATACCAATCCTTCATAGGTAGAAGGAGGAACAAACATCATATTGATGGTCACCGGAGCAATGATAGGCTTTACAGTCACCCAGTATTGTCGGTCCAGAGTGGTTAAGTATCACCTGGACACTATGAGATACAACCCTGATAAGTTGACCCTCCAAATGCAACACGTCTCCTCTGCAAACGGCTGTGTGAGTAATGGCGAAAGAGTTCATGTAACTATGAGGTACTCATAATTTTGAAAACACTACATATAATTGATATTTATTCTAAACATTTTTGTTTACAATCTAAATCATTAATATATATATATATATGAAATACATTCTATAGAAGTTTCATGAAAGCACGGTTAATTATGATTGTGTAATACCTACTTTTCTTTTGGTGTACACATTATTACATGCAATGTCACATTAATTTTTCACATAATTCATATTGTTTCATTTTACTCTTATTAAAGTTCATTCTCATATATGAATATCAAGTTAATAATGGATAAATTCCATAACATGAGAATTTACCATTTACATATTTCTAACACATTGATATATTTTCATTAATAGAACCACAACTATATTATTGGAATAAAATAGGTATAAATTACCTTTCTTCTGCATGCTTTTACAATACAGTAACACATTTTTGTGTATTTTGTGTCATTGCTCTCAACGTGAAATTCGCACGTTTGCTAATTTCTCTCAAGAAGCTGTCCTAAAATATTTCTTTTGTCATAAATCGTTTGGCGTAATCTCTGCTCTATCACTAAACAACATACACCGGCTAAATACCACCCTCAAAAAAGTCCAACATTGGCTAACTCTCAACCAAGATAAGACAGAATTTCTCCTCATGTCAAAGACAGTAAAACCCCCCGGATGCAAGAATGTAAGAACTCCATAGACGCTGTCAGCTGCAACCTAACCCTAGCTGACTCTGTCAAATCTCTAGGAATCACACTGGATTCTAAACTGATCATGAAAGATCATATAAAGAATAGTGTGAAGAACGCCTTCTACAACCTGAAACATCTGAACAAAATCAAACCCTTACTTACAGCCAAATGATCCTAAATCTGCCACTCAAGCGATAGTGCTTTCTAGATTGGACTACAGGAACGCCACCCTCACATGCATGGCTAAATCCCACCTTGCACCTCTTAGAACCACTCTCAATGCAGCAGCCAGAATGGTCACAAGAATAAAAAAATATGACCACATAACCCCCGCCCTAAAAGAACTAAAGTGGCTCCAGATTGAAGCTCGCTGCAGCTTTAGAGCTGCTTGTCTTACTCCAAAAGCCCTTCACACGGGGAAACCAGTTTACCTCGCTTCAAATCTAAAAAAGGCAGGTCAGACGAGAAACCTAAGAAGCTCAAACACCCTACTTCTCATTCCACGTAAAGCCACAACCAAAAAACACTGGCTCGCTCTTTTCTCAAGCAATTCCCTAAAATCTGGAACTCCATCCCAATACATATCAGAACAAACCCTTCCTTGTGCTTCAAGAGATAACCAAAGGACCTCTTCTTAAACCGGCATCTCAACTAGCGGGTCATCTATCATCCAACTTGACAGGCTGTCAGGTTGACCTTCCTTATTATTCTTCACTCGTGCTCAACTACTGATTTTATATGATGCGATTCGGCTGATCTGTCTATGATTGTTCTCTTTTTTTTTCCACAACAAAATTCTGTCAGCAGCCAAAATACGTCCGTGAAGGCCATACACCGTAGCAGCAAAATATACATAGTACGAATATTGATGTCGACATTTTGTGTCAAAATATGCAAAGGAGAATCATATGCATATCAACATACTACATTAACAAACAACTGAAGTGCCATATATCCAGTGTGAGATATGATACATGTCGAGTCAACCCCAGAGTAAAGAGTCAAATCACTGATACCTCGATCACCCAACCTAGCAGTAGTCATGAAAAGTGTCAATCTATCGTGCGATCCGGAATAGGTTCTAAGTAAATGCCTCGGAAGTCTGCCCATCTCTTCCATATCTTGGGATGTTTCTGGGGGCAACCCCGCGCAGCAAATATGGGTATCTCTAATCCCATACAAAAATCTAGCCCCTTTTTCCAGGCCCCGAGAGAGGGCGGGGAGGTGTCTTTCCAGGCCTTCGCAATGTCTCGCTTCGCAGGGGTGAGGCCCAATAACAGAAGGTGACGTTTATAAATATTGCCCCCAATATCATCAGTGATGTGCAGAAGAGTCAGTCGGGGCTAATGAGGGATGTCCCAGCCCAAAACCTGCGACATACATGCAATGACCCCATGCCAGAATCTAGAGAGAGATGTGCATAGCCAAATGGTATGGAGGAAGGTTCCCTCATCCGCCCCACATCGCAAGCAGAGTGGAGAGGCAATAAGTCCAGCCCGCCAGAGTCGGTGTCTAGTGTAGTATACCCTATGTAGATATTTGAACTGTATGTAACGTAGCCGTGTCGCTATGGCAGCACCCCGAGGGGATGCCAGCGCCTCAGTCCAGTCCTCGTCATCCAGAGGGCCCAGGTCTGTCTGCCAAGCCTCCTGTGTGTTAGGCAATGTCGTGTGACTATTTGTGATGAGCGTGCAATATATTTTGGTAATCTTGTGTTCTCCCAGTTCTCCCATGAAAACTTTGGCCTCAAGTGGGCTGAAATCAGGTATGGTCTCCTGGAGAGCGAGATATGGAGAGAAGGCATGGCGGAACTGGAGGTATTTATAGAATTGTGATTGAGGCATTGCATACTCTTGCTGTAGTTCCTGAAAGGACTTCAGGGTCTGTCCATGTAGGACATCCCCCACAGTGGAGATCCCTATAGCCTCCCATCCTGAGAAACCGAGAAGCCCAGGAAGCTGTGGCATAAGGCCATTGTGCCAGAGTGGAGCCTCTTTTGTAATTCTGCCCCACCATCCCAGCTGCCGGAGCGTGCGTTTCCATAGTTGAAAAACTGTGGCAGTCGCCGGAGGTAAAGCGTTCCGGGCTGGGCCCGCATAGAGAAGTGTATGAAGGGGCACGTTGTCCATCAGCCAGTGCTCGAGTGCATACGCGGGATCCGACCTATCACCATACCACCAGTCATTTAATATGAGAAGGTGCGATGCCGCATAATACGCCTGGACATCAGGTGTTGCCAGTCCACCGCAATATGTTGATTGAAAGCACATCTTCAATGCCACCCGAGCCGCCCCCCCAAAGAAAATGTCAGAGAGTAGAGTTTAGTTGGGTAAACCAACTAGGTGGTATCAAATAAGGGTGGTTGTGGAGTTGATATAATAAGCGGGGCAGGGAGACCATCTTGAAAATGGCCGACCTCCCGAAAAGGGAGAGTGGTAGATGTGACCAAGAGTGAGTCTGCTCCTTGATTTGTACCCACAGGGGGGTATACTTGTTCTCTTTGATGTGAACATTTACTGTTGTGGAGCGCTCTGATTCCTTCCGGTCTAGCTAGCGCTATATAAAACTCTTAAATAAACATGAGCTCAGTAAAATCGTTATCCTACTGTTTCATCAGTTTTTTTTTTTTTGGTCTTGTGTTGCAAAACTTTCAGCGATTCAGAGAAACTTTCCTTAGCTACTAGTACAAACTGATAGAGAAAAGTGTTTGATTTTGATGAGGTTTATATTTTGTATGAACAGATCAGTTTATAGCTGTTTAATGGTTTTTTTAAAATTATTTGCAGTGTGTAACTTTGAATAGTTTTACTTGTGAGCATAGAAGCTGTATAAAAAACCTTAACATTCTTTTCATTATTTGTACTGATGACCACTGCTTGCTACCTAAAAAACAGAATACACCTGCGACAACCTGAGGAGAAAGGCTATGATTGACTTAATGATTCTGTTGCTGTCAGATTTTTCTCTACCTATTGTTCTAACTCAACGGATCCCTCAGCTGATATGTCACATACTGTGTCTGATAGTCTCCCCCTGTAAGCATAGTATGTACATTTGTAGACAAGCCAAAAATAGAAAACTCAATCTAAAATCAATTTAGACAGACAGATGTACCCCGGCACTCAACAATATTACTACAACATTGATTTTTTGAAAATTGAAACACAAGATCTATGTATTCTATCGATCGCTCAAATCATAGGATATGACAATATTTGGATTTGTACTGGGGTTCTCTCAAATTTAATAAACAGTGTGACATTTAGCCAATACATACTGTACATATATTCATACAAGAAAAAGATTTTTTCAAAAACATTTCATGTTTATACAGTTATTTTTCAAGGTCCAGTTCTTGTTGCTGGAAGTACAGAATAGCATGATGAAATAGAGACATGACAGCTGAAACGTGTTTCGTTACATTCGTAACTTCTTCAAGGCTGCAATAATAGTAATAGCGTTCATGAATAATTGATTTAAGGGACATTTAGTAAATACATATGAATCAACCCAGTACCGTTTTATACAAAGAAAGTAAAGGCGAAGGCCCAAGTGAAGAAAATCTCAGTGATGTGAGAGAGTACAAAAAAGCTGTAGCATTAGTGTGACGTGTGCATATCAATCGATGGGCCATTATATAATTCTCAATAGGGATAGTAGGACAGGTGGGAAAATAGGACTTAAGTGTAGTAAAATCTGGTAAGGAAAGGTAGATATACTCAGAAGGCAACATGCGGAGCAAGCAACACCCGAAATTGAGTACTATTCATGGTAAAATGCAATTTTTTTAATAGAGCGCGCTGGAACCCAAGCCCAATATCATATGGTAAGGAGGGTTCTAACCTTAGCTACATAAGGGGGGCGATCCTCAAATGTTCATAGAGAATCCACCAATGTCGTGTCGTCTTTATAACGAAAAAGAGTAGCCAAGTAATAAGTCCTAAGACATAAAGGTAAATAGTTATATGTAGCCGGTATGTCCTTAATGACTAGTTAAGAGAAGATAAGGTATAAATAAGTACCTTATATGTGCTGTTTGAAATCTGTTGATGTCTTTCAAACGTCATGCAAGAGCCACAGGGACAAACTATTTCAGCAGTTCATGTGGTCTAGACTTCTCAACTGAGATTGCAAACACATAAGTAAAATAAAATGGTGAGTAAAAGAAGAAGAAAAGAAGCTGCAGGCATTCTTCTATTTAGTATGGTCCGATTTAAATAACTGTGAAAAGTCACTCGCGCATTAAAGTGCTAGTCAGAGAGAGCGTAGGATATGGGCATGAACTCGTCACAATTCATGAGTCGATTCTCCAAATAAGTAGTCCTCCATTCCTAATCTGTGCAAGGTTGTCCTGGTAATCAAAATATAAGACATATGTGCAAAATGATATATTGAAGTTTGCGCTTGGTGTTCGAAAACCAAGCGCAAACTTCGATATATCATTTTGCATTATGCGTGAGTGACTTTTCACAGTTATTTAAATCGGACTATACTAAATAGAAGAATGCCTGCAGCTTCTTTTCTTCTTTTTCACCGTTTTATTTTACTTATGTGTTTGCAATTTCAGTTGAGAAGTCTAGACCACATAAACTGCTGAAATAGTTTCTCCCTGTGGCTCTTCCACAACGTTTGAAAGGCATCAACAGATTTCAAACAGCACATATAAGGTGCTTATTTATACCTTATCTTCTCTTAACTAGTCATTAAGGACATACCGGCTACAAATAACTATTTACCTTTATGTCTTAGGACTTATTTCTTGGCTCCTCTTTTTCGTTATAAAGATGACACGACATTGGTGGAGTCTCTATGAACATTTGAGGATCGCCCCCCTTACGTAGCTAAGGTTAGAACACTCGTTACCATATGATATTGGGCTTGGGTTCCAGCACGCTCTATTAAAAAAAATGCGTTTTCCCATGAATAGTGCTCACTTTCAGGTGTTGCTTGCTCCGCATGTTGCCTTCTGAGTATATCTACCTTTCCTTACCAGATTTTACTACACTTAAGTCCTATTTTCCAACCTGTCCTACTATCCCTATTGAGAATGATATAATGGCCCATCCATTGATATGCACAGGTCTCACTAATGATACAGCTTTTTTGTACTCTCTCACATCACTCTGAGATTTTCTTCACTTGGGCCTTCGCCTTTACTTTCTTTGTATAAAACGGTACTGGGTTGATTCATATGTATTTACTAAATGTCCCTTAAATCAATTATTCATGAATGCTATTACTGTTTTTGCAGCCATTAAGTTACGAATGTAACGAAACACATGTCGGCTGTCATGTCTCTATTTCACCGTGCTATTCTGTTCTTCCAGCAACAAGAAGTGGACCTTGAAAAAATAACTGTATAAACATGAAATGTTTTTGAAAAAATCTTTTTCTTGTATGAATATATGTACAGTATGTATTGACTAAATGTCACAGTGATTATTAAATTTGATAGAACCCCAGTACAAATCCAAATATTGTCATATCCTGTGATTTGAGCGATCGATAGAATACATAGATCTTGTGTTTCAATTTAAAAAAATCAATGTTGTAGTAATATTGTTGAGTGCCGGGGTACACCTGTCGGTCTAAAGTTTAGCACGGCAATCTTTTCGGAGAACCTTGCATCAACACCCAAGGTAGTGGGGTGTTTCTGTTACCCTGATTGGCACTTAAACTAATTCTTTTTCATATTTGGAATTTGCCAACACGCTGCCCACCTTTACACTTCTTTGTTCTTCTGATGTGCGACTGTTTGTGCCACCACTACCCCCTGTCTATTTTCTAAAATCAATTTAGTTGAAAAACAAATTCATAGAAGTACAGTTATGTTGAAAATAATAGAAAAAAAGAACTGGTCAAATATTAATTTACTAAAAGTGTTTTGAAAGAAAAACGAATTGTGAACCTCATAGTGCATCCATGTTATGAAGATGGTTTTTAGGTTTCGCCTGAACATTGCAAATGCGCAGTCAGCAAAATTTATTGTTAACAAAAAAGAGGCTTAGAGCCCACCCATTACTTACCATTGGTTGACTTCCAGTCACTCTTGTTTCCTTGCTTCGAATTGGCCAGTGCCTCCTGCTTCCTTCAGGCCTTCCAGTGTTTCGCCCTGCTGTTTAGTATGGCCCTAGTACAGCTTCCTGTTGGCGGCCAGTGTCCTTTCACTGGCCGCACGCTCCCACGGGTACTTTAAAAAAAAATTATTATAACGTTTTTACATGCACTCTTGAAGAATACATGTGTCTACTGTCTGTCTGTCTCCCTTCTTCGTGTTGCTTATCTCCCCCAACCCTCTCCTCCACTGTCCATTGTGTTGCTGCTCCCTCCCTTGCACCTCTTTCATGTTGCTTCCACCATCCCATTGTTGCTGCGCCCATCCTCTTCCCCGCACCTCCCTTGTGTTGCTAGTCTACCCCACCGCCCTCCTCCACTGTGTTTCTGCTCCCTCCCGTGGACCTCTTTGGTGTAGCTTCCACCCTCCCATTGTTGCTGCTCTCCCACCCTCTTCCCCCGCACCTCCCCCATGTGGCTTCCCTTCTCTTTTTTTTTTTACCATATTGTACAGCAGTATGGGCTGTTGTGCAAATTAACGTTAAAAAAAAGCGTATGGCGCGGTCAATGCTGGCTATGTTATAGCCAGCAATACTATGACATAACTTTTTCTTTGCTTTTGCTTTATTTCTTGCTTCTCTTCGCCTTTGTACCACCCGCCTTCCCTCATTATCATTGTCCAATGTCCATCTCATTGTCAGAAGCTGCATTGGACTCTTCCATAGTTCAGGTTGTATGTAAAGCTGTGACGTCATGTCCATGCTTCAAAACAATAAAGACCTGGCTATAGAAGAGTTTCTTCAATGTCACCTTCAGACACTGCTTCCAAAGTGAGTTTAACTTTTTACTCCCACTTTATGGCACCCCGTCCAATTTCCCGCAGTCCCAAACTCTCAAATTAGTACTTTTTAATAAAAAAGCGGAAAAAGAATCACTGTCGGTCAAGCCACTCAACCAAATATTCCCTCCCTCACAGCATGTGAGTGAAGAAAACTTACTATAAAAGTAAAAATAAGTGAAAAGAGTGAGAGGGCACCTCACATATGCAACACCAGGAAGGCTACCGGCAGGTTCTCGCCAGTATGCCCACGTATATCATCATCGGTTACCCACTCACTGAAACAAAGAAATTAGTGTCCAGGAGAAAGACAAGAAAGACAGAAAAAGAGATCAACTGTTCCAAAACATAAACCCCGTGATAAGCAGAGAACAGTGTGTTCAAATACTATTAAAATCAAGTCAAGACTCACTGTCGCATTACCCCCTTTATTTGAAAATGTGAGCTTGCTCGAGTTAAAAGCACTGCATGTTGCTAACCTTTTCCAAGAAGGCCAACATGTTTCATTGCCAATTACATACGTTGTGGCAAATTCATCAGGGCGTGGGGTTCCGATCACTCGCCTCTCTGGACAATGTTTTTAAAAATGCGGGTTGGCTGACAAGACAAAAAGACAGTGATTCAATCTCACTAGGAATCCGGTCAACCAGACACAATCCCATTCCAAGGTGATATATATTTTATTCTTAGGGGTCAAACATATATAATTACCCAGTGTCGGTAGGGGGCTTTCATACCAGCCTGCACCAGACCAAAAGGGGTGTATACATCACTCTTACACCTTTCTTTGCAAAGCACTACCGTTGCTTGTCAGTTACACCTGTGGAAACAATATCATACATCAGCTATATAATCAATGTGTACCTTGCCTCTTTGTCAAAAAGTGCCAAAAATGTCATGGCCATATCTCAGTACCATAACTTATCCAGAAGTTAATTTCATGCACACTACCATGCCAATGTGTGCATATCATTCCCCGACATCAACTTATCGGGAACGCATCAGCCCATTACCGTTTGCCCCCTTAATACTGGATGAACCGACCATCTCCTTTGCTTGACCCGTGTATCTCCCACTTACACAGGACTTTTCTCTCACATTCTGTTCAAATCCGTTCTCCTCAAGGAGACTACTGCCAGCCCTTCCGTATCGGTCACAATCCAGCCCTAGTGTCCCCAGAACACTCTTACCGCATCAACAATCTCCTAAAGCAGCATCTCGTCCCAGCTTCACTGAAAACCGGCATTCAGAGCGATATTAAGCCGTCGCTGTGTTGCACGCCGATAGCGCGTAGAACACGTGACCCCACGTTCCAGTGCAGCTCAGCTCGCTTTCCACCCCACTACGGCGGCCATATTGGAACGGCTCCGTTTTAAGATCTTTTTACAGGTAACACCAGTCTCATGCTCTGGAATTCTCATTAACCCAGCTAATTTAACACCTAATTTCTCCATTTATGTTCACTATATATATCTCTGGTGAAATTTCATGTTACATGCGTCATCCACACGGGACCGTCGTTAAGCTGGTCTATCACAACGGAGGTCATTCATACCTTCCTATATTGATCAATCTTCTACACAGTATCTTTGGTTACTGCCATCAGGAATTTTACTGAGGAACGAGAATTCCCTATATATTTACATATTGTATCAGTTTGCGTCTGTTCCAAAGTCACGTCAGTTTACCTGTATTGGTGTTCTTTACTGTACATACATATCTTTGCTCAGTGAACAAGTCAGTCGTAGAGCCCTACCATCTTCTGACTTTGTTCCATTCAATATGATCATTCAATCCAGTTTGATCTGCTCCCTCGGAAAAAATCCAACGGGCTTCTTTATTAGCCAACACTCTTTCAATACTGTCACTACTGGCCATCACTCTTTCCAGAACCACCCACCGTAATGCTCGAAGGTCATGTTTATGTTCATTAAAATGTTGTACCAGACGTGTCGTGAGTTTGCCTGCTTTAATGGTACTTAAGTGCTCTTGAATCCGCACTTTGACTTTCCTAGTCGTAAGGCCAATGTACTGTAACGCACACTGGCATGTCAATCTGTATATGACATTTATTGTATTAGAGTTTGAAAATTTATTCAAATGCCATATTTTCCCATTATTTAGCTGCACCGTATTGGTTTTCTCTGTTAATGCACAAACCGAACAACTGCACTGGAACGTGGGGTCACGTGTTCTACGCGCTATCGGCGTGCAACACAGCGACGGCTTAATATCGCTCTGAATGCCGGTTTTCAGTGAAGCTGGGACGAGATGCCGCTTTAGGAGATTGTTGATGCGGTAAGAGTGTTCTGGGGACACTAGGGCTGGATTGTGACCGATACGGAAGGGCTGGCAGTAGTCTCCTTGAGGAGAACGGATTTGAACAGAATGTGAGAGAAAAGTCCCGTGTAAGTGGGAGATACACGGGTCAAGCAAAGGAGATGGTCCGGTTCATCCAGTATTAAGGGGGCAAACGGTAATGGGCTGATGCGTTCCCGATAAGTTGATGTCAGGGAATGATATGCACACATTGGCATGGTAGTGTGCATGAAATTAACTTCTGGATAAGTTATGGTACTGAGATATGGCCATGACATTTTTGGCACTTTTTGACAAAGAGGCAAGGTACACATTGATTATATAGCTGATGTATGATATTGTTTCCACAGGTGTAACTGACAAGCAATGGTAGTGCTTTGCAAAGAAAGGTGTAAGAGTGATGTATGCACCCTTTTGGTCTGGTGCAGGCTGGTATGAAAGCCCCTGCCGACACTGGGTAATTATATATGTTTGACCCCTAAGAATAAAATATATATCACCTTGGAATGGGATTGTGTCTGGTTGACCGGATTCCTAGTGAGATTGAATCACTGTCTTTTGTCTTGTCAGCCAACCCGCATTTTTAAAAACATTGTCCAGAGAGGCGAGTGATCGGAACCCTACGCCTGATGAATTTGCCACAACGTATGTAATTGGCAATGAAACATGTTGGCCTTCTTGGAAAAGGTTAGCAACATGCAGTGCTTTTAACTCGAGCAAGCTCACATTTTCAAATAAAGGGGGCAACGCGACAGTCTTGACTTGATTTTAATAGCATTTGAACACACTGTTCTCTGCTTATCACGGGGTTTATGTTTTGGAACAGTTGATCTCTTTTTTCTGTCTTCCTTGTCTTTCTCCTGGACACTAATTTCTTTGTTTCAGTGAGTGGGTAACCGATGATGATATACGTGGGCATACTGGCGTGAACCTGCCGGTAGCCTTCCTGGTGTTGCATACGTGAGGTGCTCTCTCACTCTTTTCACATATTTTTACTTTTATAGTAAGTTTTCTTCACTCACATGCTGTGAGGGAGGGAATATTTGTTTGAGTGGCTTGAGCGACAGTGATTCTTTTTCCGCTTTTTTATTAAAAAGTACTAATTTGAGAGTTTGGGACTGCAGGAAATTGGACGGGGTGCCATAAAGTGGGCGTAAAAAGTTAAACTCACTTTGGAAGCAGTGTCTGAAGGTGACATTGAAGAAACTCTCCTATAGCCAGGTCTTTATTGTTTTGATGCGTTGTGAGAGGAGGGTGGCCTGGTGATGTCCCTCTCGTGCTCCCTGTTGTGAATAGTCATGTCCATGCTGCCTGCCCCAAGTATTGCAAATATCCACTCACCATTGTCACATGCTGAATATTGTTTTCACTTCACATCATTTGCTAGCACTGACATTTAGCAACACCCAAAGTCCATCCTGGGCCTGCTGCAGGTGAACAAGTCACAGTGGGCATCCTCTGCATGCAGCAACAGCAAGGTTGCAGTGTATTTTGTTAGAAGAGTGGATGATCACGTGAGCTGCTTGGGGTAAGCTGCTCATGTAAGCACCTGCAGAACAGATATCACAAGCGGTAGGCGGGCACAAGTTAGCTCAACCCAGCAGGTGGAAGACTTTCATATGCTGATGTCAGAAGATGGATGTAAGAAAGTGGCTCTGTATATACTGAACCAAAGTAAGGTTCAGTGTGCACAGAGTCCACAGTCCCCAGAGGTTTGGCAGAGGCTAAAGTTAGATATAACCTTACTCTCTAAAGTGGTAGCTTGGTCGAGCAGTAAGGCAGTATCAGAGGACAGTGTAAAGCATTTGTTGTACACAGTCAGCAAATGGTCTCACACACTCAAGAACTGAACTCTAGGCCAATTGTTTTGTATATAAAAATATATTGTTGTTTTATTTTTAGAACCACAGGTAGGTATAAAAATACTTTCTCAGAATGAGATGCTTTAGATATATACTTTCAATACACAATAGACTGTTGAATGCAATAGCTACAGTTGTTGCAATAGGCAACACAATTTAAACACAATTATATCATTGAGCTCAATGGAGAATTTTAAGTAAATGCAATATCAATTACTTTACGTATGATTTTCTTACTCAGGGTTGGATCCTGGATTCAGCCCTGGTGCATTTCCTGTAAACAGTTGAAAGAAATCGTTTTTGTTAGACAGGCGATTTTTAAGGAATATTTGTTTGTTTCAAAAATCGACACTTAGAAGAATTTCTGGAGAAAACCAGGCAATGTTATCCTATGGAGGAAAATCAAGTTATCGGTAAGTACAGTTGTAATTGCTTTTCAGGGTCAGTGCTGGGCACCAAGATCCAGCACTGGGATCTCTCCTGATAACAGGTGAGTAATTTCGTTTTCGTTGATCGGACGATTTTTAGTGATTATTTTAAAGTTTCAAAACTCGACACTTAGAAGAAATTTCAGTGTAAACCAGTCAATGTTACCCTATGGAGAAAATGTAGGTTATCGGTTTTCAGGTAAGTACTCGACTGGCAGAGTTAAGGTTCTGAGCATAGACTCAAGAGTCTCCCAGGGTCAGGTAGGTACAGTTGGTACACCCTCAGCGGCACAGGGGCGGCTGGGTGCAGAGTGAGTTAGGCCCAATGTTAGCCTATGGCGGGCAGGGGGCCCTTGGTTGGTGGCTGCTGGCAGGCAGGCCACTCGGCTGTGGGAGCAAAGCTCCTGGTCACTTACTCAGGGCAAGTGGGGAAGTCGAATAGGGTAGTTGGTGCACCCTCAGCGGCACTGGGGCGGCCGGGTGCAGTGGGTTTTTGGGCCGTCGGGCGCCCAATGGTTTTCAATGGGAAAGCTGCGTGACGAACAAAGGCTGCAAGCTCGGGGACGGTGATTCTTCAGGTGCGACCACCACTTTGAGAGGTAAGTTGGGAAGCTGTAGGAAGGGTAGGCACCCAGGAGTTGGGCACAGGAGGCCGTGGGGCGCCGGGTGCAGGGGTGTCTTTAGGCGTCGGAAATCTTACCCTCGGCTGGTGGGGTCCCTGGTTCTGAGGCTGCAGGCGTCGTCAGGAGCGTTGAGGAGGCTCCTTGGGTGCTGGATTCTGGGTCACAGTCGCCGGGGGGACGTCCTCGTGGTCTTTGTCCACTCAGGCACAGGCTGGGCTCGGCGGGTGCAGAGTGTGCAGGAGTCGCGGTTCCTGGCTGGCACCAGGGGTTTGTTACTTGCTTTTGAGCAGTACCACTGCTCGTGGGAGTCCCAGTCTTTTTAGAATTACAAGGCAGTCAGGTCCTTCGGGGTTTGACCACTGGAGACGCCAGTTTTCAGCAGGAGCAGGTTCGAGGGTCGACAGGCCTGTAGGGCTGGGGCCAAGTCAGTTGGTGTCTCCCTCTTGTTAGCAGCTGCACGGCAGGTCTTCTTTCTTCTTGTTCTTCTTGCTTGTTTCTGTTTCGGGATCTAAGGAAGGAAGGTTCAGGGTGCCCCTAAATACTAAATTTAGGGGCGTTACAGGTAGGTAAAGGGCAGGGACCAATGGGTCCCTTCCCTGGGGTGGGTACACCCCCTATCCTGCCACTCTCCAGTGGGAGGGGGGCAGGAGCCTAGTCCTGATTGGGCAGGGCTCCCCATCTTCAAGATGGCGAGAGCCCGGAGATGTGCTTCACCTCCCCCACCTGAGGGGTGGGGTTGGCAGAGGCTGGCACACCCCCTCTCCTCCCCTCCCTTGGGGTTTCCCGCCAGTCTTCCCGCCAGAGTGGGGGCTAGAACCGGTGGGGACCAGTTGCTGAGTACAGCAAGTGGTCTGGGGAGGCTCACAAAGGCGGCATGCCTTTGAAGCTTCCCCCTGCCCATCCTGGGGGAGGTGACCTAGCACCTCGCCCAGGACGTGCATTGTTGCAGGCCCGGGAGAGCGGATGGCTCTCTACCCAGGGGTCCAGCAACGTGTCTGCTGGGTGGCAGCCTCTCAGACAGGACGTGGATTGTAGGTTAGGTTCAGGGGGCAACTCTAAGTTGCCCTCTGTCGTGCATCTGACATTAAATCCCACACTGGCATCAGTGTGGGTTTAATGTGCTGAGAAGTTTGATACCAAACTTCTCAGTCTTCAGTGTAGCCATCATGGTGCTGTGGAGTTCGTAATGACGACCTCCCAGCACCATATACTCTTAATGGCAGCACTGCACTTACAGTGCCCAGGAATGGACCTGGGTACTGTAGGGGTACAGGGCTCATGCACCTGTACCCTCACCACTGGCAAAGTGCACCCAGCTAGAGGGGTGACTGAGGTATGCCAGGGCAGTGTGTTTGTGGGCATGGCACACAGGGATGTGTGCCATGTCGACTCTCTGTTTTGTTTTGCACCAAGACACTCAGCCTGCAAAGGCAGTGTGTGGGTGTCAGGGTACAGGGCCTCTAAGGGTGGCACAATAAGTGCTGCAGCCCTTAGAGGCCTTCTCTGGTCACAGTGCCCTGGGTACCTAGGGTACCATTTACCAGGGGCTGACATGTGGCCAGAGATGCCAATTGGGTTTAGGCTACAATGCAGTTTTAGGGAAGGAACACAGGCCCTGGGCACCTGATTGGCAGGAGCCCAGGGCACACTCAGTCAAAGTACATCAGCAATTCAGCAAAAAGTGGTGGCATACCATGCAAGAAAGATGGCACTTTCTCACAATGGATATTCACTCTCTTAGGGTGAAGGGGCCTGTGTAGAATTCCGTGACAATAGCAAGAGTTCCATGGGCTCCAATTCACATCAGGAAAATGGTCTCCTGCCTCAGCTTGGTAGTAAAAAACATCCATATTACAGTGCAGTGGGCTCCTCACAACCTGGGACTTGGTGAGACTGCACCTGATGCACTGTAGATAGCAACACTCCTGTGAGAAATTCTGTGAGGTGACTGATACTTCCTATCACTGCCACCCATCAAGGTCATAAGGTTGTCAAGGAATCTCTAAATTTTGGGTACAGCCCTATCTACTCCTTTCTTGTAGGTCAATGACTGCAGAAAGCTATCTAAAAGTTATATGCCAAGTGCACATTATTTATCCCTTGTCTAGTGTGAATTTCGACAACATACACCGGCTAAATAGCACCCTCAAAGAAGTCCAACATTGGCTATTTCGCAACCACCTAAAACTCAACCAAGACAAGACAGAAATTCTTCTCATATCAAAGACAAAACAAACCCCCCAGATGCAAGAATGGATGAACTCCATAGACAATGTCAACTGCAATCTAACCCTAACTGACTCCATCAAATCTCTAGGAATCACACTGGATCCTAAACTGATCTTGAAAGATAATATAAAGAATTGTGCGTAGAGCGCCTTCTACAACCTAAAACTTATAAACAAAATCAATCCCTACTAACTGCCAAATTATCTTGAATCTGCCACTCAAGCAATGGTGCTGTCTAGATTGGACTACGGGACCGCCACCCTCACATGCACGGCTAAATCCCAGCTTGCACCGCTTAGGACCACTCTTAATGCAGCAGCCAGAATGTTCACAAGAATAAAAAAATATGACTGTATTAACCTCCGCCCTGAACAAACTGAAATAGCTCCTGATTTAAGCTCTCTGCAGCTTCAGAACTTCTTGTCTTACAAAGCCTTTCACACGGAGAAACCATCTTACCTCTGCCGTAAACTTTAAAAAGGTAGGTCAGACGAGAAACCTAAGAAGCTCAAACACCCTACTTCTCACAAACAAAAAACACTGGCTTGCTCTTGAGCAATGCCCCTAAAATCTGTGTTTCCATTCGAATACATATCAAATCAAACCCTTCCTTCTTGCGCTTCAAGAGACAACCAAAGGACCTCTTCATAAACCGGCATCTGAACTAGCGGGTCATCTATCATCCAACTTGACAGCTGTCAAGTTGACCTTCCTTATTATTCTTCCTCCCTCGTGCTCAACCTCTGATTTGATATAATGCAACTCAGCTGCTCTGTCTACACTTGTAATCTTTGATGTGATCATTTACTGTTGTAAAGCGCTCTGATACCTTTGGGTCTAGCTTGCACTATACACAACTCATAAATAAATAAAATCTTTAGTTTCACCACACTCCATAATAAAAAAAATAATGTGCTTCAATTTTGTATTTTTAATACAATTTTATAAAGCACAGTCCCTCTCCGTTTGGTTACTTAAGGCCGCTAACAAGTGTCCCCCAAGTTTGTGTTTTTGTAAGCGTCTTATGTTATCTGAAACACCCCAGGGACCTTGGAGATGAGACGTTAGTGCCAAGGGAGAGAGCAAATCTTACTTTCAAAGCCTTAATTGGCGGCCACACATTCGGCAGATTACCACAAATTTTTAGTCGAGGATTTTGAGCTCCAGAGGCCTTGTTTTTGGAAGCAAGGGGAGATTAGGCGCCAGAGGTGAAGTAACTGCTATGCATGAAAGGGTAATCAGCAGTGACTTAGAGAGGAGGTCCACCCTTAAACCAGAACTGAGACACGGCCAGCGATGGGTCATCCTAACTTACTGAACTACTGCTGAAAACACGCCCATATATAATCTTCAAGCAGGACCAGGCTTGCCAGCAATTGCTAGCTGATCACTTTCTGATACATTTTAAACTTCAATTGTTTACAAATCTGATGTTCATATCCCTGGTTCTACCTTTCTCTGAGAATGATCACCTGTTTGGATTCCACTAAGTATATAAAGCTTCCAAGCATGCATCATTGTGGCAGGGATGGCCTTTCTATATTTTCGATCAGTTTCTATTTACCCCGAAATGCATAGATGGTCAGAATGTCTTGTGCAATATTTTTGAGTTCATTTTTTGTTTCGCCACAATTCCGTGGAGGATATGCTTAAGAATGCAGAATACGCAGTTGAGACTTCAAAAATTAGCATCCCCTCATTAATTAAATGTAAAAAAAACAAGCACATAAGTTATCGGTGAGATCACTTCGGCCAACAAGTCCAAAATGAGGGCCATGAAAGCAACTAATTTCATGTAAAGTTTCCAAAAAGTCTTACAGGCCTGTGCCCCAAATGACACCCGACATGGCAACTCATTCTGCTGTGCAACATGTCTAAAAAAAAACATTGACAAAGCCATCTTGAATACTCGAAACCTTTTGGCTTTTCTAATGCTTGTTCAATTAAAATACCCAAACAGATTAGATTAAGGTGAAAGGACAGAGGGTAGGCAAAGGATTAAAAGGGTGGATATGGGATAGAAAAGCACTTCCACAAAAAAGTAGGAAAAAAAGGAGCAGTGGGGAAAATAAACTAAATTAAATAAAAATTGGTGATGGGGTGTTTAGGCTTTGTGCTTGGAAAAACCACAAGGGTGGGATGGAGGAAAGAGAGTGTAGGAACCTAGGTTAGAAAAAGCGGGAACAAGGGAAGGCGCAATACCCAAGTGAAGAAGTTAAAAAACAAAAAATGGGAAACCTCACCAGTGACAGGACACGAGAAGGGGGAAAAAAACTTTGCAAATTACATTGAAAAAAATAATAGAACCTAATTTCAAGATTAATGGCTTCTATTTCTTAAAACATGTAAATAAAAGTTAAAAATACATTCTATGAATTGTTTTACCAAGTGTTAAGTGCCATTCATCTTGAAAATGTAAATTGTACAGTTTAGATTAAATGGTTTCTCAGAACTGGTATTCTATGAAACTGTTTTCTTTGAATTACAAACAACCTCTAAGAACAAGTTCACTGTGATAAATGCTCTATGCATTTACCCCTATTTACAAAAGTATAAAGAAACTAACAGTTGAAATGAGCCGGCTACTGTCACTGTCCACTGAATTGTAAAAGAAAGTATTCCAAAGTAGATTTTGATTTCTGTACTTTTTTGAAAGATTTGTTTTGTTCCTATCCATGAAGAAATTACGATTTGACCCGGGACGTGATTTCTAAGTGAGCTCAACCGACATATGCCTTGCTCAGTTTCAAAGGCCAAAAAGTGTTCTTTAAGTGTACTCAAAGGACAGTTCATATCACAGGATAGTGTTAGTATGTACTGTAGCCACTAGTTTTGGTTGGGAGCAAATGCCTCTTCTGGCCAAGTTCTGTAAATTAGTCCAAGTTCTGGTGAAACTAATCGTTACCTGAAAATTAGTTTGGGTTATTTTATGGTACACTGGGGAGATCATAGAACAATATCAACACACAATACCCTGAAGCTTTCCAGGGGAGGGAACTAGAGTCTACGGGGTATTCAGGGTGAGCAGGCCTCCAAACCTATTATGCACAAACAAACAGAAGCTACCCTGAATGAATAGTTGCTTTCAGAAAAGTGACCGAATTCTGACAAGCACTAAGCACTAATTAGTGGGGTGCTGGGCATCTAAAAAAATGTAAAGGACTGTCCTCACACACCACCAGGTGTCATGCTTCATCATTGGCAGTCCTCGCTCTCTAGAAACCGTGTTTGGTAGAGAGCAGGCCTACACCTGGAGACAGGGAGGCACTTCTAAAATCTAAGTGGGAGCCAGTGAGAAAGTGATTCTTAAAAACCAATGTAAAGACCGAAATACAATTATTTGCTAGGCATTTACTTGGTATTAAAAAAAATTCAATGTGAGGATTGGGGGGACTAGTACCCCGTCACCACCAGTGTCGTCAACATCTGTCTGCCATATTGGCCCAAAGGGTCCGTGGCATTCATCAGGACGAAGGAACTAGGGCTCCTATCTTACCACTTCTGGTTAGATGTTACCACTATGTAGGGTGACCTGTGTCATCCTCTACCCAATACTGGGTTTTCTTAAACCTGTAAAACAAACGTAGGAGTGTGTCAAAAAGATGCGCGGTCACAATAAAGAACATACATACCATGCATATATCAAAATTACGCATGTGTGTGTGGAACACGTGTAACTGCAAACGTGAAGCACATAATACAATGAATTTAATTAGTTTTGTGAGAGCAGCTCACATTCTTACCCCGAGGCTGGGTCCTAATTGCCCCATGGGAAGAGGGACCCCTGTAGACACACTCTAAAATAGAATAAGGTGATAATAATGGGAGGTAAATAATAACATATGCAAACCGTTCAATGTCTCAGGATAGGAGCTCCAAAATGAAATGCTCCTGAGTACTCATTCATACATCCAGCCACACCCTTACTGCCTCAAGGTGCATCCCTCGCCGTTCTCCAAGCTGTGTCCACTCCTCTCCCCCAATGATGGTGAAGTGGGGTGAGACCTTCTCATTTTGTAGGCCACCGTCATCTCCTTAATTGGCTTAGTAACTCCTGTGAGCAATAAGTAGAGAAACTAGATCAGGTGTCTGCGCCGCTGCCTTGAGGGTGCGTCTAGATTCAGTGCTCTACCGGTGTGGTGAATTGTTAATTAAAGGGCCTGGCGGCTGCTTGTGATGTAGTGATCGTGGGTGAAAAGCGTTGAGATGTTTCCGGCGTCCCTTTCGGGAATGCCTGGTGGCCGCGTCATTACGTGGCATTACCGGGCGGCTGAAGGATAGAATACTGGCCAGCGTGTGTGTGTCCGGCTGCCGCGGGTGACGCGATGAGCATGGGGGCGTGGCTTCAGATGTTCAGTGCTACCAGCTGGTGTGAGTATCGGAAGGCTGAGTGTATTTACGGCAGCCATTACACTAGTAATTTTACTAGAGAACGATCAGAAAACTGATAAAAATGATAAAAATTACTACAGGAAAGAATGAAAAAATGCACTGTAGGATCATTGTCCCAGATTTGAAGAGTTGTTTATTTATTTATTGGGTCTTTTGTTTATAATAATAAAGATGAGATGTTAAAAACACGATTGTAGAGGTTTATTCTTTGGGAAATATTGTCGGTCTTTATTTGTGAAAATCTTATGAAACTTTCCAGAATAATCTAGGACAAGATGTTAGAAAACCAATTAGTGGATGTTAAAAAAGGAAAAAGTGGGTGCATTGTGAGGGCCCTTAAGTTTTATATCAATTAATAATGCTGTAATTGAGGAGGGGACCCATCTTATCCTAAACATCTCTGTTTCCGGAAGTGTTCGTCATTTCACATGCTTGTTACTTTATTGTCCGATCTGTAAACACGGGATGTCGTCGTTTAGTCCAGACTCCCACGTTCTGAGGCGGTACACCCATCGTTATTCATGAGGATGGAGCCTTTTCTGTATGTTTGGGCAATTTGTGTTGATCTTTTCAAGTACTACCCATTTTAAATCCACGTCCCGATGGCCTTTCTCCCAGAAGTAGAGCGTCATTTTGGTGGTGTTCCTTTTGCACCCGATTGTACTTCTATGCTCATTGATTCACATTTTTATTTTCCTGATGGTCATTCCTACGTAGAAGAGGTCACACGGGCAGGTAATGAGATAGACGAAATTTTTACTGTTGCAGTTGGTGAAGTCAAATTCTTTTGTGGATTTAGTGTATTGGCATGCTACACAGTTCCCACAGGGATAGTGGCCCACCGGCAGCTGGTTTTCCCATAGTGTTGTCTGGGTTTGGACATGTGGGGGTGGTGTTCTTGCGTGAACCAGTTTATCACGGATACTCGTGTTCCTCTTAAAAGCAAAAAGAGATTGAAGCCATTGTTTCTCTGCCTCATTCAAAATGTGCCAATTTTTCCGCTCTATATTTTGGACTCTATGTACATCAATTCGAGGTTGACTACATCTACAACCCAGACAACCCCTACAGGGAACAGATCAGATTATGGCGTAGATACACTGACGACGTGTTAATAGTGTGGCACGGCAACAAGGAATAGAATTTGCGGAGTGGGTGAACTCAAAAGACGAACATCTGAAGTTCACATATACAATCACAAGGACGAAGCAGTTTTTTTAGACCTGGTCTTAACACTGAACCATGATGGCATAAAAACAAAGGTCCACAACAAGGCAACGGACAAGAACAGTCTCCTCATGTTCGATAGCTTTCACCCTAAAGCACTTCCACAGAATCTCCCTGTAGGCCAGTTCCTACGCACTAGGAGGAATTGCTCTTCCCTGGAATTTTTTGACACACAAGCACAAACACTGGAGGACAAATTAGTCACCCGTCACTATCCCAGAAAACTGGTGACAAAAGCGAGAAAGAGAGCTAGGAATAATAATCAAGAGGCTCTACTTGAAAACCAAGAGAAACCAGATAACGACAGAATGGTATGTGTCACCACGTACACCCCCATATCCAATACGGTGCTGAGACAGAATATCGAATTGGAAATGTCGACTTACACAAATATCGAGTTGGAAATATCGTGATTCAGAAATATCAACAGCAAGAATATCGTGGTCAAGAATATCAAAGTCATTAATATTGTTTGCAAAAATATAGATGTTTAAAATATCGATTTTTTAATTAGACTTATGTATTTTAGTTTATATTTTAAATGTATGTGATGTATTTTTTTTTGTCTAAGTA
The DNA here is from genome assembly GCA_963921515.1 of Calotriton arnoldi. Classification (NCBI taxonomy): domain Eukaryota; kingdom Metazoa; phylum Chordata; class Amphibia; order Caudata; family Salamandridae; genus Calotriton; species Calotriton arnoldi. The sequence continues at coordinate 498,740 of CAWUFW010009756.1, read as the reverse complement.
TTGTTAACGTTTTATAAAATATATGTGTTACATTTTTAGTAGTTATGAATTTTATTTTAATTAAATTTTGCATTTTTTAGTTCCGTAGCGGGTTGTGGGTTTATAGGGGAATAGGGTGGGAAGTAATTTAATTATAATAATTTAATGATTATTTTTTATGTATTTAATCTAAATTTTATAGCGTTAATTGTGGGAAGTAATTTATGTGTAATTAATTATTAATTGGTTGTTTATTAATTAATTAATTGATAATTAATTATGGTAATTGTGTATTTGTTTTGGGTGCGGGTTGTGGGGTTTATAGGGGTAAAGTGTGGGAAGTAATTTATTTTTGATTAATTAATAATTAGTTGGTTATTTATATTTATTAATTGATTGAAAATTAATTATGGAAATTGTTTTATTAATTTTAGGTGTGGGTTGTGGGGTTTATAGCGGTATAGGGTGGGAAGTAATTTATTTGTAATTAATTAATAATTAGTTGTTAATTTATATTAACTAATTAATTGATAATTAATTATGGTAATTGTGTGATTTTGTTTAGGTGTGGGTTGTGGGGTTTATGGGGTAAAGGGTGGGAAGTAATTTTTGTTTAATTAATTAAAACTTAGTTGATCATTAATAATAATTAATTAATTTATATTTAATTAGTATTTGTTTATATTTCTTTGTGTGTGGGTTTTATTGTTATAGGGGTACAGTGTGGAGAGTAAATTCATTTCACTTACTTTATAATTAGTTGTTAAATACTATTAGTTTTTTAATTGAAAATAAGTTTTAATTGTGTAATTAATTTTTTTACAGTTTAATTTTAGCTGTGGGTTGTGGGGATTATTGGGGTAATGTGTGGGAAGTTAAATAATTTTTATGAGTTTTAATTTGTTTTTTAATTCATAATATTTCTTTATTTGGTAATTAATTATGTTAGTTGAGCAAGTACATTTTTTTTAAATTTAGATGTGGGTTGTTAATTGTGTGGTGTTATAGGGTTCAAAATAAAAAAAGTAAATTTATGTAATAATTAATGTTTTTGTTTCAAAATAATTTTGAATTAAAAATATTTATTGGTTTGGAAATTATTTTTTATTTTATTTAATATAATATTTGTAGGTATTTGTAATATGTATTTAACATTATAATATGTTTTTTTTAAATTCAATATTAAATATATTCGTATTTGAATTTTTAACATATTTCTATATGTTTTTATTTATTTTGTTTTTTAAATATTTTTATTGTTAAAATTTTGAACTGACTGGAGTGAGAATATTAATTGGTACTTCTCTGCAATCCAACACTTTCCCTACTGTTGCACTCACTGGAGTGGGAAAAGTAATTTTTACCCATCCGCTATCCAACACTTTCCCTACTTTTACAATTATTTGAGTGGGAATAGTACATTTTATCCCGCCACTATCCAACACTTTCTCCACTGTTGCACTCACTGGAGTGGGAATAGTAATTTTTACCCCTCCGCTATCCAACACTTCCCCTACTGTTGCACTCCCTGGAGTGGGAATAGTAATTATTACCCCTCTGCTATCCAACACTTTCCCTACTGTTGCACTCACTGAAGTTGGAATAGTAATTTTTACCCCTCCGCTATCCAACACTTTCCCTACTGTTACACTCACTGGAGTGGGAATAGTAATTTCTACCCCTCTGCTATCCAACACTTTCCCTACTGTTGCACTCACTGGAGGGGGAATAGTTATTTGTACCCCTCCGCTATCCAACACTTTCCCTACTGTTGCACTCACTGGAGTGGGAAATTTAAGTTTGAAGATTTTTAAATAGTTTCATGTTTTAATTTATAATAGAATGTTTTTAAAATTAGATTTTATGTTATTGTGTTATTGGTACACATATATATATATATGTGTACATTTTTATATAATTTTAAAATTATAAAATAAATTAAAATTAATAGTTTATTAATTGTTTTAAAGTAAATATATATCAATTAATATGTATGTGTGTAACTTTTTTTAACTAAGTTAATTATATTTTTTAAAATTTATATTAAATCTACTTTATTATTTTATATTAATTTTATTATTTAACATATTTAATATTTATTATTTTGCTGCAGGAAAGGTGTTGGATATGGTGCCAGCGCAAGGCCAGGGCTGGGGTGGCACTCCTGGTACTTCCTGGTCCTGAAGAAGGATGGTGGTCTTTGTTCAATCTTAGACCTCAGGGTTCTGAACTGGTTCTGCGAAGAGAAGTTCAAAATGCAGTCACCGGCTTAGGTGTAGCTCGCGCTGGAACCTGAAGATTGAATGGTGTTTGTCGACCTGCAGCACATGTATTTTCCTATTCTGATTTTTTGCTTTACGGTAGGATCCGCCCACTACCAATTTGCAGTCCTTCTGTTTGGCCTAACTTCAGCACCACGAGCTTTCATGAAGGTGATGGCCCATATGAGATGACCAGGGATTCCTGTATTGCCTTGCTTGGACGACTGTCTCCTCAGACTTAAGGTGGTGAAGTGTGGAAGACCATCTTATTCAAGGAAAGCCATTCCAACCCCACAGGCAATGACATCAGTCATCATGGATGCTTACCTGGAGGATATGAAGAATAGAGGCCTCTGGGCTCCAGAGGAGCATATGTGACATGTCACATCTGATGGATTTATAAGCAATCCAGCTGGCTTTCAATGCCTTTCTGCTAATGGCCAGTGTGTCTAGATCTTGACAGACAATACAACTGCAGTGTGGTACATCAACAAGCTGGAGGGCGTAGGTTTGCATCTTCTCTTCTGGGGAGCTCTGCGGCTCTAGTGATGGGTATAGGATCATCAGATTTGGTGGGCAGCCTGCCACCTGGCCATTTCACTGATTGTTTGAGTGAACAGACTCAGCCGACGTCATTTTGCTGATCATGAGTGGCACTTACACCCAGAGGTGGTCAAGCACAAATAAGTAGCCTATGAGGCACCCGTGTGGTGGATCTTTTTTCCACTTGCAGTAACACTCACTGCCCAAAAGTCTGTGCCCTCCAGTATCCGTTGCAGGCAACACTGAGACATTCTTTTCTTGAAGCTGAACTTTTGGTTTCACTATGCATTTCCTCCCATATTCTTGATTCCTCAGGTCCAGAGGAGGATCCGCCTCCACTGGCACCAAGTTATTCTGATAGCCTCGGACTGGCCATGGAGGCTTTGGTATGCACACCTAATGCACCCCTCTCTGTGTCTCCGCTCCGTAACCCTTGCAGGGTAGATCTCCAGTTGCAGGGGCAAGTTCGGAACTCCAACATCCAAAGCCTCCACCTTCATGCCTGGAGATTGAGACGAGTAACCTGAATGTCTCCTCCTTGCCTCCTGAAGTGGTGGATGTTATCTTATGTGCCCACAGGCACTCCTCTAAAACAGTAAACTCTGGAAGGTGGAGTAGGTTCCTTAAGTGGTGCAAGACAACTTAGTAGACCCTCTGCATGCCCGCTTATCTCATATCTTATGTTTCGCTATAACTTAACAGGACTTAATATGTCCCCCTGATCAACCGTCCCTCTACAAATCTCCTTCAGCTGTGAGCTTTTCGAAGAGTCTTACCAACAAGTTTTCTCCTTTGCCATTCATAATGCCACAGTGGGATCTGAATCTTGTTCTTGCGTTTTTAATATATTCCCCCATTTGAGTCTTTGCACAGTTGCCAGTTGTGATAGTTTTTTTTCCAAACCCTGTTCCTTATTGCCATCATGTCGGCAAGATATGTGAGTATGTTGTAGGTGTAAAGCAACAAGCCACCATTCACTACATACTTTCCTGACAATACTGGTTCTCAGACCCAGGCTACTTTCCTGCTTAAGGTGATTACAGCCTTTCATCCAGGCTAATCCATCTCCCTGCCAACCATCTTTCCTCCCCCACATCCTACGAAAGATGAGGAGAGGCTTCTTAGACTAGACCCCAAGAGCACAGTCAGCTTCTACATTGTCAGAACCAAGGAGTTCAGAGTTGATGACTAAACTGTTTATCTCGTATGTAGGCAAGATGAAGTGCAAGAGAAAATTATCATGAAAATTATCATGATGTATCATTTGCATGCAGTGGATCACAAGGAACCACCAGAAGGAGTTAGGGCTCACTATGCCAATGCCAAGTTTTCCACCTCAGCCTTGGCAAAGGTAGTCCCAATCACTGAAATCTGCAACCTGGACTTCTCTCCACACTTTTGCAAAGCATTACTGCTTGGACTCGGAAGTGCAAAGAGGTCACTTTGCACGTTCAGTCCTCTAAGATTTCTTGGTGTAAGCAGCCATGCACCTACCTCCTTACTCTGCCTACCTGCAGATTTATCTCTGACCAACCTTTCTCCTCGGGTTAATGTCTAGCTACTAAGTTAACTCTTTATTAAGTTGCAGTTCTATAAGTTTTACTGCCCCTGACTCAACTGTCAACTGACTAGAGATGCTCAACTGACTAGAGATTCATCAAGATGGCCGCCAAGTAGGAGCTTTTCCCTGGAGCTCCCGGGTTGGGGATCACCAAATCGGTAGTTATCCCCCAGTTAACCCAGCCATCCCCCTCTCACTACCCTACATCTCAGCGGTAATGCCCACTACGACACAGGATCTGTTAACACAAAGTAGCTCACCTACAGTAGTGATCTCTTGGGAGCCTCACCTCATCCGCCTCAATGCCTACCTTCAAGAACGATCACTTTGAGACTCCCCTGCCTCGTAGTCGCTCACCGGCAGTAGTGATCTCCTGGGAGCCTCGCCTCGACGCCCACCTTCAAGAATGATCGCTTCGAGACTCCCCTGCCTCGTAGCTATGCTGATTGCGCCTTGGATCTCACCGCTCTCCTGCAGGGCTGTCCCCCTGGGCTGGCATACTTAGACCCTCATCCGTCTGCAGCAGCCTCTGGAAGGTGGTGGTGCTGACTATGAGCCGTCTGCGGCAGCCTCTCGGAGGGTGCTATGAATGGGCGATGCCATGGCGCCCCAGCGAGGCATCGGCCTGGCCTCTGACCGGCTGCTTGGAGTTGCCTTCGGCTCGTGCTGATTCCAGGATCACTTATTAGGGCTCTGCGCCCTGCTTCCGCACAGCCCGCTACGCTTGCTGAGCCCCGGTTTTCCCTCCTGGATCGGGCTGATGTCGTTCCGGCCGCTGTTCTCCTCGCTGCCTCCGGAGGCATCTGCCTGCACCGTAGCCTCGAGAAGTCCTCCATGAGTGGGCAAAGCGAAGCGGCTGGCTGGCATTGGTTTGGCGGTTCGGAGCTGCCATTAGCGGTATTGCTGCCTGGATCGCGGGGACGGGAGCTGCGCCCTTCTACCCCGCAACCCGCAGCTCTCGCAGAGCTCCGGCTCTCTCACATACTGAGCGGGCTGTTGCTTGTCTGGCCACGGATCGGCCCACTGCCTCTGAGAGACGGCTCTCTACCGGGCTTGGGGTGCATAACCCTCCGGTCAGCAGCAACGATCCTGGTGCCATCGCCGAAGGCTGAGACTTTTGTTGTTACGCTCGTTGCCTTTCTTCCGGTGGCGGAGGAGCGACGTTTCCGCCTGTCGATCTGAATCGGGACCGGGTAAGGGTGACTGCCCAACCCCATTCTGTAGCAATGGGCAGCACTTCCTCTTGTGGGGGCCCTGACTCACGAAGGCTGCGGCTGCTGTTGCTCTGAGACATAACAGCGGGCTTCACCTGATGCTTCGAAACACTTGTTGAATACAGTCTCAGCGCCCAATATGCCCACCATTTTGTGACTTGTTTGTTTTATTTGGCCCATACCCAAAATGGCCGCTATGGTTACATCCCGATCCTTGAACTATGTACATTTTAGCCCTACTTAAAATGGCCTCGATTGATAAATCCATGAGCCTTGAAGTACTTTCAATCAGGGAAGAAGGCACACGCTCTTCCTCTACTTGCATTTTACCTTCTAACCAGTGATTCGTCCTCCTCAGCTCCTTCCTATGCTGACACTGCTCGGTTCAGTGTCTTGCCTTGCCGCTCTTGTAATGACAGTGCACCAATACCTATATTTGTTGGATGGTTAAATAAGTGCAGGAAGCCCTCAGATATTCCTAAGGCCCTCTCTCATTTCGCGCTCAGCTCTTCCTTTTACTGATGAGATTACCGCTTAGGTTGTTTGGGAACACTCTGGATGCCTCACTGAATCACTAGGTTCCATTCCTACTGCTCACCTGAAAGGATCGCCTTTTATTTGACTACTTTTCCTCCGCTCTTTCCAAGTGCCCTCTCTAAGGGGACTACCTTTCCTCCCCTATTTCTTAATGTTCTCCTCTAACCCAGACTACTTCACCTCCTCTTACTGTTCCATCCCCTCTGTTTCACTTTACGTGCGCGCCTTTAGCTGACTACTTTTCCAACTCTACTTCCTAGTGGACTACCTTCCTCCCCCTCTCTCCTATTGCTCTCCTCTGAACCTGTCTTTGTCACCTTCTCCTTCTGATTGTTACACACATCTCGGACGAACACATCTATCGCTCCCCTGACCTACTAGCTCAAACAGGTCTGAACTCTTTTAAGATTATCTACCCCTCCAACCTGTCGAGGAATGCGAAGAAGACCTTCAAACACAATCTCCTCAAACGTTGGCCTAAAATGCTTATATCGGATATATATTTCTCCAACAAGGGCACTGTGGTGACAGACCTCATTTTTTACACCAACAGAAGAGCCCAGTGGAGAAAGTCTCTAACTTCTGAGCTTCGCTCCAAACAGCTGACCAAATGTCTTGCTTTGCCTTTCAGATAATACAGAATCTCCCACACGGTGGCTCAAACACGGCGAAGTGAAACGTAAAACACAACAACACCTAGAATAAGGGTTTATTTTACAAATGCAAAGACTCTCTTTTTAGAATAAGGCTTGGGGTTTTTATTTATGCAATGCTCTCTAACAGAAAGGCTTTCCCAGATGCTAAAATGAATCACATTCAAATACACATAGATATATATATATATTTATATGCAAGCAATAATAACACACTTGATAGATGCAACAGTTAAATGCATGAATAATACTAATGAATAAACAAGCAGCAAATAATATGAGATAAAACTCAAGCAAAAAATAATGGACATCCTGCAAGAGATATATACACTAGATACATCGAATTATTACTTTGGATGTGCACTCTGACTCATTTACACATCACAAAGAAAACACCTCAAATGATCAAAGCCACTGGCCACACATCACAATGGCAATAATCAAAACTCAAACACCTCAAATGACCACAGCCACTGGAACCACGCATCACAATGGCACTAGTCAAAACTCAACACTTCACCTGGTGCAAACACTGCATCTTAGCCCACTCCTGCCCGGGGGATTTAACAGCCGGGGATAAGAGCCTCAGCAACCAGGGTTCCGCTGTACCGAAGTAGACGCGTCCGTCCCCATTTGGATTCCAAAATCCCGGTTTCTAAGTCAACAACCCTCAGCTTTATAATCTCAAAACACACACTAGAAGGTTCGAGAGTCTTCCTCCCAGCACAAGAAAACTTACTAGAACTGGCCAGCTTCCAAGCAAGCATTCCATGGCAGAAAGGAGTTCCCACGTCCCCTCTACATTCTCGCATGTTCCAGCCTTTATCTTGACGAAGCTCACGAAAGCCTTCCAGGGTACATTAAACAATCTCTCACAAAACAATCCTTGAACGTGATTAACCCAAACAACTTGCAAGCGTGGCTGTGCGTGCAGATAACGCTCAAGCAAGGCAGAGTCAGAATTCAGGATGACATGAGGCCATGTCAAAGCCAATAGTATAGCATCACATACTTCATCTCTCATTGTACAACACAGTGCACATTTGTCCACCACTGCTCATAACACTGCACTTCGAGACCAAAAAGTACATTCCACACCTCTCTCTCTCTCTCATGCTTTCAAATGCACATCCCACACGTTCTGTTCTTGGCAAGGCTGTTCTACTCCGTGACAGCTCCCACTGAAAGACTGCAAAATTACAAGAAAGAAACCTTTAAGAGAAACAAGGCATATGCAGGACGTTGTACATTCAGGCTAGGATAAAATAACACACCAAAGTCAATTAAAATAATGGTAGTCAAAGGTCATCACAGGGTGTCAGACCACAAAAGTGCCTCTAGCACTACACCAAAACACCTCACGGTTTCCGTTTAACCACACTACCCTCCCCGGCCCTTAAGGCAGAGCTGACCGTCTCCTTATAAAATAATGGGAACATCCTTATTCAAGCCTCGGACCTGAACCTCAAGCGCTTTGACTCTGTCTTTTTGAGGATTAAGAACACACTGAATAACTCTAACCCGACCACTCTCCATCAGAGTTGTCCACCCACAATATATGCTCCCTTTGTGCCTTACGCCTCCTCCTCCCCCAATGCTGTGTCCCCATCTGTACCTACTCACCGCACTGCTCTCTCCAACAACACGGAGGATGTGTATATTACCCACACCCTTAACCCGGACAACCCTATTATGCCTCTCTTGGGCTATGATATGTCCGACCTGAGTGCCTTCCACCAAGCTGTTGTCCCAAGTACTGCTCCTCCTTTACCACTCCTTCCCTCAAATCTCACGTCACCTTCGTCACCCACTGCACGCTCCAACAACAGGGGTGCTGGGCACCATACCAGCACTAACAACCATGATATCACTGCTATTCTACCCTTAGACTCAGGATCTACCAACTTGAGGGCTTTGGATCTAGCTGCAGTCTCCAGTCCGTTGACCCGTAACCTTCACATACCTTCTCCCTCCTACTATGCTTCCCCTATCGCCTCTGCTAAATCCACCTTGCTCGCCTCTAATCCCACTCCAGGCTCTGCTCAGCTCTATTTTGCACTTAATCCTAAACTCTGTCATACTAACCCTCCTGCCTTGGCGGACGGCGAGACCAGTCTCAAGCAAGACTTTATCTCCCCTTGTAACTGTGGTAAGGGTCTTACTCAACCCTCTTATACCCCTCTCGCTGCTGGTTCAGTCCCAGCATCTCATTCTGGTTCAGCGGAAGAGGGCATTAACAGGCCCTGCCTGGAGGAGAAGATTGCTGACCTCAAGCAGGATCTCCTTGCTGTCAAAGAGATCATACAGATCATACTACAGGTCTCCTTGAAGATGGAGAAGCTCTGGATTCCTCACCCCTCCCAGAGGACCGATAAATACAATCCACAGAAAATGTTCTACACGGCTAACGATCATTCCTCTTTCCACTCCCCTCCTAGTTCCAGCTGGAGTTCTAGGCCTCTACCTAACCATCATTCTAGGCCCCATAGACTACTACCTCAGCTATCTGAGGAGGACATTCTCGCCCTTTATTCTCGTACAGTGACTCGAGGACTTTCCCCTCCTCCTACCCTACTCTCAACATCCCCACCATCACCTCGGGCCCTGACAGGGAACCGAGTGTCAACCACAGTTCGGTTAACAAAGGAAACCTACTTCAAATAACTACCTCTCATCATGAAGTGATCACTTCCAACCATCACATCAAATCGATGCTACTCAACTGTAGATCGGCTGTGAGACATGCAGCGGATATTTCTGAACTTATCATTTCGCAAGACTTGGACTTACTGATTCTCACTGAAACCTGGCTCAATGATACCTCCTCCCCTGTTCTCGACATCTTAATCCCCCCTGACTACGCCATTATCAGACGCGATCGACTTGTTAAAACCGGGGGGGGGGGGCATTGCATGCATTCATCGCTCCAACCTCACCGTAAAGCAATCGCAATGTACTGTGCTATCCTCCTGTGAACAGCTGGTCACCGAAATCTGGAATAAGGGCAAGAAGGTCTGTGTGCTGCACTCGATTTATCATCCACTGGGTGACAATCTGATCTTCATAGAGCAAATCATGGAGGTCATTAGCTCGAGCTTGGACCAACTCTGCCACATCTTCCTCTGAGACTTTAACCTACATTGGAATGACTCAAATGATCCTTTAGTCCACAGGGACTCATAGTACGGCCCGCGGGCCGCCAGCGGCCCGGCCGGCCTTCATTGGCGGCCCGCGGACCTTGTTGCCATATGCCAGTTCCTTCTTGGAAGTAAGCAGAGAAGTTGGCCGCAGGAGCATACGTAGTGAATACGTATTCAATACGCATTCACTACGTTTGCTCCTGTGGCCATCTTTTCTGTTTACTGCTTGTCTCTGGGCCCGCCGCCTCTGTGACATCACACACGGCACCCGGCGGGAAGCACAGGCCCTTTAAAAGTCAGCTGTAAGCGCTTTTACAGCTGACTTTTAAAGGACCTTTTGGGAAGCTTCCTGTGTCTGTGGTGACGACGTCCTGTCTCTTCCAGTGGACGTCTCGTGCGATAAACTGCCCCTTCGAGCCTGCTTTAATAGTTCACGCTGAACAATAAATGGCGTCGGCTGACTTTTAGTGGACCAGCCTGTGCTGTTCCCTAGTTTTCAAGAAAAACGAGCCACGGAGATAAAAGCCTGTTCCTTTCAGTATCATACAAAAGGCCGCCTCGTCTGGAGAGCTCTCGGTTTTTGTCCCCAGCTGGTATTTTGAAAGAATCACATAATTTTGCGCTTGGCTTGTAAGGAATTGATCCTTTTAATCCCCTTGTGTTCTAATGCTGTATGTATGCTCACGCACTATAAACAGCTGTCGGGCTTCTTTTAATTGGCCCCTTCTGTGCGCACGAGCACATGACGAGAAATGCAGTGGAAGATGTGACTGCACTCCCTGCTTGCGGGAACTGGCGCAGCACGAGGGCCGAGCATGCGCACATTCAGAAGCAAGCCATGTTGCAGTTCCTTGAGCACTAGGACATACTAATGTCCTTTCAGCATTTCAGGAAGAGCCCACAGAAGTGTGCAAGGCGCACACACTCTGTGCAGGTCTACATGAGTACGTGTCTGGTTTGAAAAGGAAGGAAATATGCAGAGCTTCTCAGATCACGCAGGTGACTGGGCTCAATGTGGGTGAAAACATAGTGCCTTGAATGCCAACGTTAATGTTTGTATATTGAAAATCCTTCCTGTTCATCCGAAATTCCTGCTGCTGTTAAGTGCGTCATTGATGTTTCAGAGAACCGGGCTTTAAACCAAATCGTGCCAGTCGCAGGCCTTGGTAGGAGATTTCATCATTAAAGAAACTAATGTTGGCCATTTCTATTTTGTTTTAAAGAAAACAACTTCTCTTTATAGCAGGTCTCAAATGATTGATGTTTACGATTGGTGGTTGTTTTGAGGGTGACCGTGCCTTCCCCAATCGTACTTCACAGAGTTTACAGGGAGTCCATGTGAGCACTCGAGGGGATGCTGCCTGTGAGTTTGAATAGCTAGCATTTGCTAAACTCCATTGAACTTCCTTAATGCAAGTAAAATTGGTCAGTGGTAGTGAAATTGATTAATAATCATGACGTAGTGCAGCCATTACAATTTTATGAGGTCCATTGATCAAAATGCAACTGGAGATCTGAAAAAAGGTGCCGATGATGTGTGAGACTTGAAATAAAGAGGACTACATTGATGATAATGTAACTGGAGATAGTTTGAGGATAAACACTACTGAAGACCTTCCTCTCTGGACACATTTTTTGCTTTAAGTGTGCCCATTCCCCCCCTTATTGATATTTAAATATAGTGTTCCATTAAATAAGCCGTACATGCATGAATTAACAGTGTGTGTTAGAAATTGATGGGCTTGACATATGGCTAGTTATGGCTTAATACTAACATTTTGTGATTTCTAATAATACTAACTGAGACCTTTGCCTTTACTGCCACTCCTAAGATCGCAAATCAAACCCGGGGTTATCTTTTAGTGATTTTTCCCCCTCTAGCCCCGCCCCCCACTGACCCCGCCCCCCACTGACCCCGCCCCCACGGGTGCGGCCCTCGGGCACAAACCACACTGTAAATTTGGCCCCCGAGAGAAAGTTTGTGAGTACCCATGCTTTAGTCTGTTCTTTTAAGGCTTTCCTCTCAGACCTTAACTTTCTCACAGGTCTGTAAGGGTCCTACCCACAATAAGGCCACCACTCTTGACCTTATCATTGCCAAAGACAATAGCATACAACTGGGCGACCTCCTACCCTGTGACTAGTCGGATCATCATCAAATTCCCTTCCACATCTTGGAAAAGGTCTCGTGGAGACAGGGTCAACCTCTTAAACTAAACAACTGATGCGCAATATGAGAGACCTCAACATCAATTTGCTAACTTCAATTACCAAAAATAGACTTCAGCCCCCTCCCAACATGACCAACCTTGACGATCTCTCTGATCACTACATTAACACTGTGTCTAACATTCTTGATACTATTGCACCGAAGCAACTCAAAAGGATTCCAGTCAAACAATCCAAACCTTGTTTTAATAGTGCCCTAAATGATGAGCGGCACAATCTTAGACTCTCAGAGAGGCTCTGGAGAAACACGCCCTCCACCACAAGTCTCACTCAGCTAAGGAAGGTGAGAAGTACTTGCAACAAACACATCCGCATGGCAAAAACAGACCACTTCAGGGCTCAGCTGGATGGTGCTAAAAATAGACCCAAGAAGCTCTTTGAAATCATCAAGCAACAAGCTAACCACTCTTCCAATCCGATCTCGACTCCCGTGTCCTTGCTCCCTAGTGGGGAGGATTTCACAGTTCACTTCTCTGAAAAAACAAGAAAAATTGAGCTGGAGCTACTACCTGTCACCCCTACTCAGAGGCCTCTGAACCTCTCCGCATTATCAGGGAAGGATCCCTGATTGCCTCAAGGTGGGGCAAGTTACTCCCATTCCTAAGAAGCCCAACTCGGATCTTTCGGATCCTAACAACTTCCGACCTATCATCAGCATCATGACTCTAGCTAAATTGCTCGAAAAATGCGTCCACTCGCAGCTATGCAACCACATAGAGAGATATCAACTCCTTGACCCCTATCAGTCAGGTTTCAGACCAGGGCACAGTACTGAAACGGCATTAACTCACATTGTAGATGACGCCTTGAGATCCCTTGACCAAAATGTCCCTTGTCTCCTGATCCTTCTTGACCTGTCCTCAGCCTTTGATACCATCAAACATGAAAACCTAATTGCTCTTCTTCAACACGGGATGGGTCTCTCTGGCCCGTTCCTAAATTGGTTTGCCTCTTTCCTACATAACCGCACACAAAGGATCAAAGTTAACCATTCCCTTGCAACCAGTACCCCTGTCATGATCGGAGTGCCTCAAGGATCCGCACTCTCGCCCACTCTCTTCAACCTTTTTATGGAACCACTTACTGTCATTCTGAACCTTGCTAACATTCAGTACATTCAGTACCACATGTATGCGGATGACACGCAACTGTACTTGAAGATCTCTTCTCAAGCGGACATAAAAACGCTAAATGCTGCACTTGCACAAACGCAACAATGGTTAGCTCAGAACCATCTTCTGTTAAACACTCTCAAAACTGAATTCCTTCTGATTGCCCCCCCCAATCATTCAGCACCTACCCTGGCTTAAAGAACTCACTGCTCTTAACTGCACCCCTCATGTGGTAGACTCCGCTAAATCTTTAGGCACCACCTTGGACAAACACCTAAATATGCAAGCGCACATCAGTGCAGCTATTAGGGGAGCCAACTTTCAACTTAATACCCTTAAGAAAATCAAGCCTTTCGTCCCCCCTGAAGACATCAGGCCGGCGGTTTAATCACTGGTTATCTCTAGACTGGAATATGGTCTGGTGACCCTTGCTGGACTTCCCAAAGCTAGCTTGGCCCCGTTCAGAGCTACCCTAAACGCATCGGCCAGACTCATCACAGGCTCTAGAAAGCATGACCACATCTCCCCGACCTTTTGCAACTAAATTGGCTATTTATCGAAGCCAGGATCCGCTTCAAGAGAGCCTGCTTGACCCATAAAGCCATACATTACTACACCCCGGTCTACCTGGCAAATAAGCTTGAACTTTCGGGCTCAGGCCGGAACCTAAGAAGTACGTCCACCCTACTTTTGAAACCACCCAAATTCAAAAAGAAAAGATCTTACAATCGTGCTTTCACCGGTCTTGCTCCAAGAATCTGGAACACCCTGCATCTTTCAAGAAACTTGTCAAACGGATATTCCTGAACTTGTTCTCATGCTCATGCTTTGTCTACAATTTTGATCATTAATGTACTCCGTTGGTGCGATTTATTGTATGCTTGTCTGTTAAATTGTTATCGTGCTCTAGGGCACTTCTGATACAGTTCTGGTCGAACCAACCCCCCAACCCATGACCGGGTCTGTTTCCCCCCTTTGTTTTACAATGTTTGACTTATCTACACCCTCTGTCCCATTGTGTTTTGGTTACTTATGCTTTCGCCAATTCTGCACAGCGCTCTGATACCCGTATGGGTCTTGTTCGCGCTTTATAAAACTTTTCAAACAAACAAATAAACAAACAACTGTCATTCTCCTTCTATTTGCCTCGAAGGCACGTAAAAAATGTATGGGAAACTGCAGTCAATCACCTGCAGAGGCGCTTTATGGCTCCAGTAATGTCATGATGGCCTCACTTCCGGTGAAGTCGAGCCAGAGCCCCCTACCTCCTATCGCAAAGTTTTCAGATTCAGTCTGACACCTGGGATATTCAAAAGGTGAGGAATCTGCAGGTAGATAGAGTATCCACCAGAAAGATTATTACCAAAGTAACCTTTTCTTTCTGCTGAGACCTAAAATAAGTCTGGCAGAAGTGTTCAATTGCAACCTACGAAAGAGAAGAGCAGAAAGTCCAAGAAAGAGAAAGTTGCGGAAGTCCAATCTAATAGTGATAAGAGACTGGATTAGTATTTTCCTAGATGAACTAGGCAGTGGAGGAAGGATTTTTTTAAAGAACCGTCATCATAAAAAAGCATGAGGCAGTTAATTTATTAATGTGAGCTTCAAATTAAAGTTTGGTGTAAAAAAAAATCTCCTAAATTGCGAAAACTAGAAGAGGGCATCGGTTAGTGTCGACTTGGTCCTTGGTGTGTTTTTGCTGCAGTGTTTTTTCAGAAACCTCCTAACTTCGACTGAAAAGTCCTCATGCCCTATCCCCCAGGGTGGCAGAGTCAGCACAGCTACCTGGTACAGCTTCACAAGGACTATTGGCAAAGGGATTGCCCAGGACGCATCTGTCCCATGGCTCAAAATGTAATTAAGAAGGATCAGACAAGCCCTGAGAAACATGAAGAGCAGGGACCCTCTCTTCCCACACTATATTGTCTTGTAGCAGAAATAAGGACTCAGTTGCAAGCAAAGTTCTTGATTGGTTAAGGGATCTTTATACCGCAGTGTTTGGAGATGTGTGGCCCACATCTGTTGAGGAATTTGTAGGAGAGCCACTTGCCCTCTTCAGAATCCCAACCCGTGTATCTTTTATAGACAGCATGTTAAATGACAATACTAAAATGCAGACTTCAACTGCTACTAGTGCAGAGGCCAGTGGCGTAGCTAGTGGGGGGCGGTCCGCCCCTGGCGTCACTGTTTTTGGGGGCGGCGGGAGTCGTGTCTGTCGGCCACCACCATTCCCCCGGCCCGAGAATAAGTCGTCCATCGGCCGCCACTCCCCCCCATCGGTGTCCCCCCACTCTTACCTGCACCCGGGTGGCAGTATGTCTAGCTACGCCAGTTATGCTTACATATTCTTACGTTCAGATTGGTTATACATTTGCATCCTCCAAGAACAGTTTTGTTAAGTTTGTTTGTTTGAAAAATATCATTGAATGTTTTCCTTCCCCTCTGTGGAATTTGTGAGCTCCATAAGCTATTTTGTTCTTCTTGGAGCACAGATAATTGCTTCCCACTACCGAGGATTAGTGCAACCTCTGATGTGCAGGGCCGGACTGGCTACCGGGCGTTTTGGAATGCTGCCGAGCTGGGGGCTGATGTCACTGCGGTGGGGGCTAATTTCGTTGATGGAGACCTGCGTGTGCTTCGAAATCAACAAAGCAAAACGAATTTCGTTCAGCACACGCAGGTCCCCATCAACGAAATCAGCCCCTAGCTCGGCAGCATTCCAAAACGCCCGGTAGCCAGTCCGGCCCTGCTGATGTGGTGCTGCTACTTTGTGTCTGTGGACTCATTAGAATTTGATGCCAAATTAAAAGGTGAATTCCTTGCCTTCTCTCTTGATTTGAGGTGCCTTGTTCTTTGATCAAGCTGAAAGAATTAGACATAACTGAGGAAGCATTTCCCAGTAAGCCTCAAGTGACCATTTTGGTTTGCCAGGAAATGGGATATTGGCTATAAAGGGCAGGAAGAAAATGTCTGTGAACTCCCTTTGGACATTAGTTTTAGGGTAGCACAATTTAGGGTAGTTCTCATTGAGTTTTTAGTCCCCATTTCATTCTGCATTATGTACACAGATTAGAGTATGTCAATGCTTTATTCACTTCTGCAAATGAGACATTACTTTCTAAACTTCAAGTTTTACAAAACGCAGCGGCCCGTCTCATTTACAATCTTCCCTCTGGTACCACTTCCATACCTCTTCTGAGATCCTTACATTTGTTGCCTGTAAGGGAAAGAATAATCTTTAAAACCTGCTGCCTCACTTATAAGTCGCTAATGGTGAAAGGCCCCCGGTACCTTAACCAGAAGCTTAAACACTACTTCCCAGTTAGGGCTTTGAGATCCAGCGACAAAGCTTTGTTCACTGTCCCGTGCGCTAGAAAGGCAAGAGCAGGGGGCAGGTTTTTTTCCTATCTGGCCCCCTCCTACTGGAATGAATTGCCTTACTATATCCGTACGTGTTCAGATCACAGCAAATTCAGAAAGATGCTCAAGACAATGCTTTACTATTTCTGCGTTTCTCTTGCTGCCGGTCTGCTTTGGGGCCAAGATATCCCTCTCGGGGTGATTTGTGCACGATAATAAATCAAATTAACATAACATAACATCCTTACTTATTTTCTTTGGAATCACCTAGTTTCATGGCTGGCTAAAGGTCTTCGTGCTTCCCTGCAGAACAGAAGCTTCTTCCTGAGCAGCAGTCTGTGCTTTCTGACTCTGCCAAGGAATAGTGGAACATTCTTGCTGTTTTTTTGGAGTCCTAGGTCTACTGTGATGTGTGAGTCGAAGTACATGGAAGCCATGAACAGCTAAAATCCAGGTGACGAGCTCCTGGAAGTTTACACAATTTACCTTTAGATGCCTTGCTAAACAGTTACATTTTGAGGTTGACACAGTCCAAGTCAGTGATCTGATTAAAAAACATTAACTCACTGTGTATTCTCATGAAAATGACTAAAAAGCATTTGTGATTCAAAAACAATTTTTCAGGATCTTTAGCATTGGCTCAAGGAAGCCAATTTACAAAGTGCTTCGGTCTTTATGTGACCTATGACTACTAGAGAGAACTGTGGCATGAACACCCAATGTCTACGAGGACCACCAAAGACAAAGTGGTTTATTGATCCAAGGCCCTCAGATTTTCCTACATGCTCCTTTAGTGCCTACTGGCGACCTGAGAAATTTCCACAACTTTTGTGGTCTCCCCCACAACCCCAGGGAATGCTTATCTAACAGCATGTAGCGCTTGTTAAACAACCCCTGCGACATGCTCTCACTAAAGACAACATTTCTCTGGGGAGCCTTAATTAGACAACAGATAGGTAAAAGCTCATTGGCCATGATCCGGCAGTGGGACCTTCTCCCATTTGCATACTTTTCTTCAGTTCAAGTTTGCTTCCCAGAGGCCACCTCTTAGAGAGACCCCAGGTCACTAGTTGCCTGGAAGCCACTATAAAGACCCATTAGAACACTAGGAAAAAAGAGTTTCTGGTGGGCACTCACTTACAGTAGGAAGTCAAAATGTTGAGGTCTTTAACAAAAAAGGAAATGTCGTACCATCATGCATTGCCACACTTCTACTGATAAAAGCAGTACTCCACATGTATGGCCCTACCGCATGTGTCAGGAAGGATCCAGAAACACAACCACTTGAAGCGAAGAAATGTTGTTTGGAAAAACTAAAATTTTGGGGTAGTACTTGTAAGCCCTATTTGGGCTCAGTGTCAACCTGCACCTATAGAAAGCTACTAATCCCAGACATTTCTGAAATCTAGAGGCCTTTTGAGTCCTCGAGGGTGTAGTGTGCAACGTACATAGATATGATCAGGTTTTTGTACCCAGTACATCAATTTTGGTTGAGCAAATTGAATATCCTCATATTTCTGTGGCAGTAAGTTCTGGATTCAGCAGAGGGCACCAAGTGCCCAGCCACTCAGCATTCCCACACATTTCCAGATAAAAACATTAACCAGCATTTATGGGTGAGCCTCTTGCATGGGACAGTAAAGGGCTGAAATCGCAACCATGTATAGTGAGTGAGAGATGTTTGGAAAAGCTTAACATTTGAGGTGGTGATTGCCTGCTGCTTTTGGGCTAAGGAGCAACCAGCCCTTTTGGAAACCTGCCAGTCCTGGGGATTTCTGAAAACTGAAGACGTGTTAGGGGTGTAGTGTGCTGTTGCTTGTGTGGATCCCACTTTTTTCTTACCCACAATACCCTGCAAATGTCATACTGTATTTGAAATTACCTAATTTCCTGAGAGTTCTATGACAGAATGTTCCAGAATCAGCAGAGGATGAAGACTGTTCTAGAATTCAGCACTCATGCACCTCTTCAGATCGAAATGCTGCTCCACATGTGTGGGGGGCTTTTGCCTGACACAGAAAAGCTGTCAAAATGTGAGTAAGAGAAGGTTGTCAAAGAATCTCTGCAAATGCAATTTTTGGGGCCTTGACAGCTGATCTGGTTGGGCTTGCAGTCAGTCGAGATCCAGGGTAGCCTACGCACCAAAGCATTTTTGTAAACTAGAAACCCAAGAGAGTCCAGGGTGGCCTGTCTTGCGTGGATCCCACTAATTGTGCTTATCCAGAATGCCCTACAAACCTAAAACCTCTGCTGAAATAACCGAATTTCCTCACATCTCTGGTACATAAAGTTGCACACTCTCCATGGGATGGCATATATCCTACCAGCCAGCACTCTCACATTTCTCCCAATAAAAGTGCTACAACCCATGTGTGTGGGCGTGTCTATCAGCCAGGAGAGGAAAGGCCTCAAAACACCAGCAAAAAACAGAGCCTCAAAGGACCTAACCAATGCCATTTTTTGGGATTGGGTTAGTTAATGTATTTGGGTTCTGAGTCAGCTAGCACCCAAGGAGACCTGCCAACTCCGTGCATTTTTGAAAACTGAAAACCAGAGGAGTTCAAGGTCCCACTACTACTTCTTACTCAGAATTCCCTGTAAATGTCAAACCTGTATTGAAATAACCAGATTTCTGCACACTGTGACAAAAAGTTCTGAAATCTGTGCGCGGGGCTGTAAATGTTCTAGTACACAGCATTCCCTCATCTCTCCTGCTAAAAACACTGCGACACATGTTTGTGGGCCTCATGCACGGACAAAAATGGTCACAAAATGCGAGTAAGAAAAGGCCTTTGTCAGGATTTGGCTCACCTAAAAGTGCTCTAAGGGCACACAAGCTTAATTTTTCAACCACACTTGCATTGAAGACATTTAATGGAAGGAAAGGCTGGAGGTTGTGACGAAATGTTAGAAACTTTTGGTGAAAGGCTTTGCATCTCTGAAGGACGTACTATGCATCAACGTACAAACACAAACTATATTTCCTATAATTCTATTGAATTCTCACGTTTCTTGGAAATGTCAGTAACCATATGGGTAATAGTTTTCTCATGGTTCAAGGTGTCCTTGCTGGGTAAGTGAGAAACTTTGTTGCTGCATCCACGACCTTGATTCTAGTTCTTGGGTATACCGTAGAGGCTCTTCACCTTATTCTAATGCTGTATTGTCATATTTGGAGAGTTTAACTTTTCAAGTTCAAAGTATAGAATCTGAAATATCTTGAAGAAGTAGAGAATTGTAGGCCAGATGTATTAACATACATTTTTGCGATTTGTATTTTGCAAAAAATACTGAATCGCAATTTCCGAATTGCTAAAGCATATGTACTATTTATATCCTTACTTTATTTTTGATGCCTTATTATGCACAATTGCAAATTACCAGTTCTTTAGTTGTGAATCAGTATCATTTGAAAATTGCGAATTCATATTTTCAAATTGTGAATGACGCATAGGCAGCCATTGATGACATAAGAACCAGCAGGTAACCTTTTGGAAGCACATTGCTGGCTTTCTGTTTGGAGACCAAACAAATTACTGGAGAAGGAGAATATAAAAGGTGCCTTCACAATATGTATCCAAGAACCACAGCGGGAGGGTGACGGATGCAAGTAAAAACACAAATTCACAGAGGAGAAGAGTGAAATTCTTGTGGAGGGATGTGTTGCAAATAACCATAAACTGTTTCAAAAACATCTTTGACTGTGCCAGCGTCCCAAAAAATGTGGCTGGGCATACAAGAGCAAACAAACATTGTCAGAGTCACCAAACTCACAATAGACAAAATAAGAAAGCGCCCGAATGTCTTAAAGCCATGTACAAAGGAGAAACTGGCACAAAGAGGAAGTGAGTCAGGTTGCACTGGCTGTGGCTATACTGTTCCCCCTGCAAATCAGATGGAGGAAATTATAGAGTCTAGGTTCATGTCGGATGCAGTGTCAGGAGTCACTGGCATTAAAGCGTCTAATGTCCCCCCTTCCAGGCACAGGTTAGTGCCCCATGTAATATTACTAGTGATTAATTTAATTTTAATCACTAATAATATAAAATATAACATATATATACTTTTTTAAATGTAATGATGAAATAGTAATTTGTTCAATAATACAAGTTAATTTAAATGTAAAATAAAAGTTGTTTTCTCTGAGAATCTGCATATCCCATAATGCATTTCAAAAGTAGTAAAGTTTAATCTTATTTTTTTCATATTATACATTTTGGAAAATTCCTAAGAATATGTATAATTTAAAGTACTTTGTCATCAAATCTAAAAAGCCTTAAGGGGTATGTAGATTTTATTTACAAATATAAATGAATTGTCACATATTTTTTGCAATAATAATTTATTTCTAAAATTGACAAGTAAAACAAATATTTTTTGTATAGCTATCGCTATGAAACAAGATTGTCATGAGGAGGAAGATGATTTTGAATGAGATGTGGGTGATTTTGAAATAGGGGAAACAAGTACAAGTATACATTTTGCTCCAAGTACTGATAAAGATACTTACTTGTGCCTCCAGAGATGAAAGTTGATGCACTAAACTGATTGATACACCTACTCCGACTATTCAAAATAATACATCTTTTAACATATGCAGTAAGTGTAATAGACTCTTAGCAAGGCGTAGGCTACGTTTCAGGGCTAGGTCTACTGTAAGGAAGCATAAGCAGGCTTGGAAGGATGAATTAACAGCAATTACGAGCTATGCTTTTTATGGGCCACAAAAATCTGCTCTAGAGAGAGTCATGGCATATGGTTTTAATATCATATGGGAATCACGAGGTAAAGTGTAATGAAATCAGCTCCTTAACTAATGCTGTCACTGCTCTCTATGGAGGAATACTTGTGGAGACCCTTAACCAAGATTGTAGACACAGACATTTTGCCACAAGCTTGCATGGCTTTGGAAGTCAGTGGACCATCTCTCCATTACTACTGGGGTACTATTTATGTCAAAATCTGTTTATTGAATTTTATTCACAGGTTACAAACATTTGGTAAAAACCATAATGCGTTCAATCCTTTTTCACAGGAGCAAAATCCATGCAGTGGTTAGCTATAATTGCGGTACAGTTTCGTAACAAGGGACGGATTTTCCCTGTGAATAACTCTGAGAAACTGAGTTCTACAATATTCGAACCTGGTGTACTATTTAGTAGAACTGTTGATTTGCATTTCAGTGAAGGGGTTTTACGGGGTGTCCAAGAGAAAGCTAATGTGCTGGAGGAAAGGCAACTTTTACTTGCTTTTTAGGGAAGAAATAGGTACTGTTGGAGAAAGTGGAAAGGCCGCAAGCCTAAGTATTGTGTCTATGCAAGCACAAAGTACTTTAAGACACAGTAGAAGACAAATTGCTGAGGGAGAGGGCACAGCAAATACACGTTCTATTGTTCTATTTCTACTGAAAGTGGTAATGTAGTGAAAGACAGTTTACAGGTGTAGATTTACTCATGTGCACATTTCCTTCTACTCTTAGGAGTAATTTTACTACTTTTGGGTATTCATCATTGGTGAGTGTAAAGTTACTCCTACTTGCTGACTTATATGTCTCTGTCTCCTGATGGAGCATTCTACACCAGGATTTCTGAGTGTTAACTTGTTACTCGTTACCCTTCACATGTAAGCCAAGATCTCCGCCCCCGGAACAGAGATCTCCCAATTGTAGATAGAAAAATAATAAAGTTTAATAATTATTTTAAAAAATTGTAAAAATAATATATTGTAAAATAAAAATGTAAATTAACTTAAAATTATTATTATTAACCTAGAACTAATAGCATAAAATGTTACAGCATATTATCTCATCAAATTAAATGTTTAATAAATAATTAAAAATATTATTTAAAATTGTTTTTTAAATTTCACTTTCACTAGTATTTTTACATGTAATTATTATGTAGTAACTTTTATTTAAACGTATTTGGTTAATTCATTTAAATTCATTGTAATTTTTAATTAAAAGTTTAATTATTTTTAAATAAAGTTAAATATAAATAATTTAATATATTTAACATTAGTTCCTATTTAGGGGCAAATTAGGATGTCGGTTGGAAAGCCTCCGACTGCTCGCCAGAGGCTTTCCGACCAACATCACTGGTTTGACTTCCGACCGCCGTATTACAATTACGGCGGTCGGAATTCAAACCGGACTTTCAATCCAGCTGACTTCCGATGGGCTCGAGGAGCCCGTCGGCCAGTCGGAAGGGCCGCATAATCCCGTGAGGAGGGCGTTTCCACCTTCAGGATTATGATTGCACCTTCTAAGAGCAAATCCATGTGGGCCTTTCCGACATAGATTTGCTGTCGGAAAGTGCATTTGGGGGCCCCTAGCAGGGCCCCTGTCCCCCCTGGCCCTCCAGTTGGGGAATTGCAGGGATTTACACAGGCTCCAATTTCTCTATGAGAGCTTGTGCTAAGGCCGCAGCACAAGCTCCCATAGAGAAATGAGAGTATGCTACTGCACCATGTGCAGTCACATTGAAATTGTGGTGTCGGGACCGGAGGTCAGTAGGTCCCGAGGCCACACCTGTGTCACGTCCCCCCGACATTGTAATCATGCCCATAGTGTTATTTTAAGTTCTTGCCTCTGTTATTTTCTATAGGAGCATGTTGCATTACCTGTAAATGGCCATATGTGGTGCAGGACTTATTCCAAGGCTGGGCTGGAGTACATTTACTACTGTATGGGGTCCTTTTTGGCTTAGAAAAGATAGGGGAGGCAGAGGCCTTGTGGGTAGGTTTGTGAATAGAATGCAATACTGTCTGAGTAGTACTATTGTAGTCCTACTAAACATACTACAGAGTGCAATACGAGAATAGGCCTGTTACGTTTAGCGATATTGTAGAAAAAAATATTTTTTTGTATTGTTATTACCGGTGAATGAGCAGACTTTTAAATTAAAATTGAGTGCACTACATTTAGTAATCTTTAAAAAGTTAAATAGAAAATAAATAATATTTGTTTACATCAAAAATAGTTGTTGTTTATTTGTGTGCACAGTGTCCTTCCTTTCATTGCTTTGTTTGCATCTGGACCAGGTTACTCACAAAAAATTTACATGTGAAAGAATCCTCTAAATATCAAGGAAACTGTATTGATCCATTTCCAGTTGAACAGATGATGAATGCTGTATTGTTAAACTGCCATGAAAATCCATTTTGTATTCTATGTATCCCACTTGAAACCTTCTTCTGCACAGACCTGTTGCTGCAGATCAACTGAATGCTGAAAAAGAATATGAAATGCATAAGATTCTAGATGCAAGAATTGTTAGAAAACAATTGTAATATTTGTTACATCCGAAGGGTATTGGACCTGAGGAACAATCAAGGGAATCAGACTCTAATGTTCTTGCTCCATTTTGTTAGGTGAATTTTATATCAATAATACTAATAAACCTGGAATCCCACCACTGAGACAGCAGACTTTAAGGGGGCACTATATTGATCTGTGACTTACCTTGCAGTACTCGGTGGGCAGAAGTGTCATATTCTAGACTCGCTTATGCTGAGAGCATTCAAGGAAAGGAAAGGCTGAAGGGGGCACAAAATGTAACACTTGGCGAAAGGCTTTGAGTCTTTGGAGGATGCACTAAGTTTTAGTGTACTAACAGAAGAATCCCAATGATTACATTGAATTCTCATGTTGTTTGGAAATAGCAGGGGGCATTTTGAAGGTATTTAGGTATAAGTTACCTCGTGGTTTACACTGTCTTTGCTAGGCAATAGAAATACTTTGTTGCTGCAGCTGGAATGTTGATTCCACGGTGGATACCTGAGAGACCGTTTACCTTTTCCTTGAAACCTGTTTGGAAAAAACAGAGTCAGAACACATGGAGATATTCCACAAATATATTTTTGTATTTGGAAAAATTAACTTTGATAGTTCAATGTACTAAATATGAATTATCTTTAAGGAGTAGAGAATTGCGATTCTCCTATTACCATGACAAGAGAATCTGGATTTCATTAAAGACACGGAGGCTAACATTATGCATATTTCTTTTAATGTAACTCCAAGCAGCCACTTGAAAGCATTACATCACAAAGTGAAAAAAGTTCTAGAACAGAATCTTCAGTCTATACAATAACCATGAGCACAGAACAGTCTGCCTCTTTTAAATGTGTAGAAATAGGGAAAAGTTCCAATTTTTTTTTTTCTTCTTGCTCTTCTTCTTTAAAACCAATAAGAACGTAAACGAAGGAATACTCAGGAAGTCCAAACTTAGGTTGGTGAATCAATTAAGAAGAGTGACTTGAAATAAAGAGAAGTATAAGTACTGCATTTATTGGAATGAGAGGTAGAAAAGGTGATCGAGACAAGCAATAAAATTCTATACGTCAAAATGTTATTGTAATAAACCATTTAAAGACACTATGTTATGAAGAATATACCGTTTACTAAACAGAATTAAAGTTAACCACCCATGGGAAGGGACGGGTGGGATAATGTTAGCCTCCGTGTCTTTAATGAAATCCAGATTCTCTTGTCATGGTAATAGGAGAATCGCAATTTCATTACAAGACTGGAGGCTACCATTATGCATGTTGGTAGCTTTGTAAGACTACATCAGACATATGTTCAATTGGTTTGCAGTAGTGTTGTGCAAAGGTGTTTGCATTAGACCAGTCGGCTGCCTTGAGAATGTCGTCTAACTTACCTCCAGTCCAGAAAGATTTACTGGCCATAACACCTCTGAGGGAGTGTGCTTGGAATTTCTTTAAATCAATGTCCACTAATTTCATTGCGGATTTAACCCATCTGGCTATAGAAGCAGAAGGTATGGCTTTAAAAGGTTTGACGAAGGATATAAGTAATTGACTTACACCGTGAGCACGCAGGTCTTTCATTCTACTTTCGTATTCTTACATGCAATCTACAACACAGAGTTTCTTGCATAAGTCAAAACGAGGGTAAAAAATTGAATCCAACATAGTTTTAGTTCTTCTAATTATCTCAAACTTAACACCAAACATATTGTAAGATCTGTTGATGACTTCAAGGGCTTTGACGTCCAAAACCCGTCGGCAAGATATTAGGCACAACAAGGTTGCGAGTTTAATGGAAAGACTTTTCCTATCAAGCTGTCTGTTATCCGGCCAATTAGTGAAAAGGTCTAAAATTGCTTTAACGTCCCACAGTGTCTGGTACTTAGGTTTAGGGGGTCTCCTTAGTCTGATACTCTTTAAGACTACAAACTATGACGTTCTTACCTACCGTTTTTCCATTGACTAGAGCGTGACCTGCAGAAATAGCTGATCTATAACAATTAAGCAATCTATAAGTGAGACCCCTTTCGAACTGTTCTACAAGTAAGTTTACTATGTGTACGATAGGAGCCTCCACGGAATCCAGGTTCCTCTCCAGGCACCAACGTACCCATTTTCGCCAGATGTTGTTATACCTATAGTGCGTACCAGTGGCCCATGACTCTCAGAGGAGAGTAGCAGCTGTTGACGAAAGTCCAGACACTTCATTGGATTTCCTGACACTTTCCAGGCAAGAAGGTTAAAACTCCCTGTCTGTACTAGGGGGTGATCTCTTCCATCTACGTCTGTTAGGAGCTCCCTCTCGGCTGGAATTAAAAAGGAATGTTGCAAGCTAATTCCAGCGTCATGGGGAACCATGTCTGAGATGGCTAAAAGGGAGTTATTAGTACTAGAGAGCATTGTTTTTGTCTCACTTTCTGTAGGACTCTCTAAATCGTGGCAAAAGGAGGAAAGGCGTGTGCTTGGATTTCTTTACAGCATTGGAGAAAAACGTTTACTGCAAGAGCACCCGTGTCTGGCATCCAGCTGAAGTAGTTCTCTAACTGGAAGGTTAGTCTGCTCGCGGACAGGTCTACTTCTAAGGGGTCCCATAATTGATTGAGCGCTCTGAAGACATTCTCGTTGAGTTTCCAATCGCTGGGATCTAAGAGGAATCTTGAGTTCTAATCTGCTTACACGTTTACCTTCCCTGGAAGGTATTCTGCTTTTAGGGCAATCTTGTGCTCCAGGCAAAACATCCAGAGTTTCTTGGCTAAGTTCGATAGATCTGCTGATTTGGTCCCTCCCAGACGATTTATATAGGCCAAAGCTGACATATTGTCCATCTTCAGAATGACTGATCTCCCCTGAAGGGAATGTCTGAAGCTCATCAGAGCATATAACCCTGCAGTCAGCTCTAGGAAGTTTATATGATGCGAACTCTCTGCTTGAGACCATTCGCCACCTGTGTTCTGGCCGAGAAGACAAGCACCCCAACCATGAAGGCTCGCATCTGACTCCAGGATGAATTCTGGAGTTGACCCAAAGATGGCTTTGCCATTCCAGGCATCTAAATTCTCTAACCACCAAGTCAGTTCTGATCTGGCTTCCTGATCTAGGCTTATCTGATCTCCGTACCAGAGGCCAGACCTTAGAGCTCTCGCTTTTACCCTTTGAAGAGCTCGGTAATTCAAAGGTTCGGGGAAGATAGCTTGAATAGATGAAGAAAGTAGACCCAGAAGCCTGGCTAATTCCCTTAGTGTTAAGCTCTCTTGTTTCAAAACAAAACTTATTTCCTTGTGAATTTTGGTTATTTTCTT
Source organism: Calotriton arnoldi (assembly GCA_963921515.1). NCBI lineage: Eukaryota > Metazoa > Chordata > Amphibia > Caudata > Salamandridae > Calotriton > Calotriton arnoldi. Next base: position 471,583 of record CAWUFW010009756.1, on the reverse strand, counting down.
TGAGGGAAGTGAGAGGAGGCATTTCGTTGTGTGTGGTGTTGGGACATAATGAGAATGTCGTCCAAATATATAATTAGTCGAATCCCTCTTTCCCTTAGGAGTGAGGCGATAGTTCTCATTACTTTGGTGAAGCACCAGGGGGCAGATGATAGCCCGAAAGGAAGAGCTTGAAATTGGAACAAAAAGTTGTTCCAAACAAACTGCAGAAAGGGTTGGTGTTCTTTCGCCATCGGGATGGTAAAGTAGGCCTCCTTTAAATCTAGTTTGACTATCCAGGCTGCATCCAATAACAAATCCCTCAGGAGGTGGATGCCCTCCATCTTGAAGTGTCTGTAAACTAGGAATTTGTTTAGTTCCCTGAGGTTTATAACGGGTCTCCACCCTTTGTCCTTTTTCTAGACGAGGAAGAGAGTGCTTACAAACCTCTTCAAATCCCATGGTACCTCTATGATTGCCCCTTTCTGGAGCATGGAGGCTATTCCCTCTTCCACTATTTTTTGTTGTTCCTTGGTCAGAGGGATGGCTCTTGGGTGTGAAGTTTGTGTAGGTGTTTCTATGAAGTCTATCTTGAAACTTTAGACAGTTTGCAATACCCATGGGTCTTGAGTGATTTTTTTCCCAATTCTAATAGAAGAATCTGAGTCTGCCTCCCACCTTTTGAGGAAAAGAAGAAGGAGGAGGGGATAAGGTAGTCACTCTGAAAGTTGTTGGGTAGTCCACGTGATCTGAATCATCTGTTACATGAACCTCTCCCTCTCTGCGGGTAGAATTGGGGCGGGTTAGATGATTGGAAGCCTCTTCCGAAACCTCTGAACCTTGAGTAGGGCCTTGGGTTGAAGCGGCCGGAGGAAAGGCCCCTTCTTCCGGCCCGTCCAAAAAGGTTTGGGTTGAAGACACGTCTCATATTGAGTTGAGCTTTGTCGAGCGCCGTGAATGTTGAAACGTATTTTCCAAGCGTTTTAATCATGTCTTCACCGAAGAGTAAACCTTTAGGGTTTTGTGAAGGTTCCTTATCTGCCATATCGCTCAGCTTAGGATTTATTTATTTTTGTAAGAACTACCCTTCTGCTTTCGGCATTGAGGCTGGCATTAGCATTTCCAAGAAGGATCATTGCTCTCTGGCTCCAACCTCTAATAAGCTCTGTATCAAGAGCCGTCCCATTTATATGGCTTTCTTCGGCTGTGTCTATAATTCTTGCCAGAGGCCCAAGGACGTCGAGAAGGCGGTGTTGGCAGGCCTTAAAAGATCTCTCCATCCCCTTCCTGGGGTCTCTCCCGAGTTTGAAGAGAAACTTAATTAGTTCAGGGTCAAAGTTGGGAGTCTGACAGACTTTCTCTTGAATAGAGGGTCTTTAACATTCAGCTCTGAGAATGTTACGTGTATATTTCTCAAGTAGATTCCTGAGCCATTTTTTAATAAATTTGGCCACATGATCTTGTGGCCACCATTCCGAGCTTCTCGGATGCTTAATATTATAGGGTGAGAACATTTCTTCACCTAGAGGGTTGATTATGTTGTTCTTGGAAGAAGACAGGAGTTTGTCTTCGGTAGGTTGGCTGTTAAATTCTTGATCATCTTCGTCTAGATTGAGGACATATTCATCAAAGGTGTTATTAGCCTCGTCGTCCTCCATATCATTATCAGTAATATTGTAGTGAGCACTTTGATAATTTGTGCCGCTATGGACACCCATATGCGTTGTGCCGCTGTGGACACCAGTATAATTTGTGCCGCTAGGGACACCTGAGGCATTCGAGGTGCGAGGACCTCCTTTAAGTGTGGAGGTGCTCAGACTTCCCATATTGTTTGAGGTGCTAGGACCTCCCATTGTGCTCAGGGGGTTTAGGTATTCAATATTTGTAGTTTTCTTTAGTCTTTTACCCTTATTTTCAGAGATGTCGTCATTGACTTGTAGAGTAGGGCTTTCTGTAATGTCATCCTCCTCTGTAGGGAGGGATCTTTTGGATGACATAACTTGGTTTAGAGTCTCCAACATACAAGATCTCATTTGCCTGTGAATGATTTTCTTGAAAGCCTCATATTCATGTTAGGGGTAGAGGCAAGCGCATCATCAGAATCGGTCTCTGACATTTTAAATAAAATATGATGAAACAAGAAAGGCTCAGAGATGGATTTTAGCAAATGCGGTAAATAAATAGTTATTTTAATTAATTTTGCTTATTTCAAATTAATTTTGATTAATTTGATTTATTTGTGAATAAAAAGCCAACCAGAGCTTATAAAAATATAATTAAATCTAATGAGGGCAATTAAGGCTCTAATACAAAATAGGCTTGAGCACCTTTATAAATAATTGGTTGATAAGAGTTGTTATTTTCTTAGATTATAAGTATTGGTATAATCTTTTCCTAGAAAGTTGTTATTTTCTTAGATTATAATTATTGGTATAGTCTTTTCCTTGAAAGTAGAGGTACTTGCGTGTATTCAAAGGCACCAGCAGCTGATCGGGAAGGCAGAGCAACTGTCACTTTCCTGCCCGTGAGACCCGATCAGCGCTGCCGGTTGCCAGGGAACAGCAGGAACACAGGCTTTGTTCCTCGTAGCTGCAATAGGCATGAAGGAAAGAACCTTGGCAACGGGACGACGCGATGTCCTCGCTGCCAGGGTACTTTCCTTTAATGGCTTCCTTTACTCCAAGATCGGAGAAGGAGCCAAATCCTGCAGTGGTAAATGATTAATGTCCCCGGGCATGTCTACATTGGGGAGATAGACGCCCGCAGTCGGCGGTGTTCTCTCCCTGCTCCGCACTTGCTGAAGCGGGAGTCTAAAATCGGGTTAGCGCTAATAAAAGTAGAGCGCGCACCCGCTCCCGAAGGATTAAGGAAATCTCAAGAGGGAGCGGGTGCAGGGCTGAGCTCCGGTGAGGAGTTGAGGAGGGAGGGGGGGGCGAAGACTGTGACAGAGGCTGATCTCTGTAAATTGGAGATCAGTAGTGAATAAAGGGTGTATAGAAAGGGGGGAGTCCCTTAAAAGATATATAAGAGCTGAAATAAGCAATTGATTGTTAGTAATTGATAAGGCAAGCAAGATTAGTAGAGTAAAGAGAGTAGTAAAAATTGAACTTATCTGCTTGGAGCCGCATTTAAAAGAGGCAGACTGTTCTGTGCTCATGGTTATTGTATAGACTGAAGATTCTGTTCTAGAACTTTTTTTCACTTTGTGATGTAATGCTTTCAAGTGGCTGCTTGGAGTTACATTAAAAGAAATATGCATAATGGTAGCCTCCGGTCTTGTAATGAAATCAAATTATTTGATGAACATTATTGGATACTACTACGTGAAGCAGCAGAAGAGATTTCTTCTTATTTTTATAACAGTCCTGAATTATTCACGATGCACATAATCTAATTAGGGAGTGACCATGTTTAAGGAAGAAACAAATTGATATTCATTGTAAGGTATATGTTACTGATGAATTGTTGTTTTTGCATTGCTGGCAAAGACTATCATGAATATATCACAGCAGCAGATAATGTGTACTCACAGCTAAAACGTAGCCTTATTGCAAAGCGAGCAAGTATACGCTTAGGGCTTTCGGGTTTCATGGTATTGTTTTTCACAACATTTATGTCTGTATTTATCCAAATCTATATTTGCCCATATTATTAGTATTTATCTTTATGTATTTCATGTTTCACAAACAAATTAAATCATACCTATATAATTCTACATTTATTTAACTGATAAATGTGTTCTTGTACTTTGGTGCCTATCAGGTTTTAGCACTATAAGCAGCCAAAAATAATATAGCAATACGCTTGTGTGAAAATATTAGCATCAGAGTACAAACAAGTGCATATATAAAGTTATTTAAGAATATAATATTTCATCCCATTTTTAAACTCTCTATGCTGTCAATCTGCATGGGTATTTGCCTGGAAGTCTTGAAAGACAGCGTGCTGAGTCATGGAAAAGAAGAAAAAATGTTGTGTTCTTAAAAATATATAACCAGACAGGAAAAATACTGTTTTCTGTCTGTAGCTGTTAAAATTAGTAAAAACTGTAAACCGAGAGCCTTATTCATGCTAAAGGCTGTATAATGATAATTATGAGATATTATTTATGTTACAACTATTCAACTTCAATAAAGAGAGTCTGAAAAGTAGAGATATTCTAAATGCACAATAGATTTGTGGAAAGGAATAAGTGATGCACTATAATGATCAGATACTAAATGATTGTCTTTTCTTTAGATTTCCACTGTGATCCATAGACGCTAATGCCAAGCAGAGTGATAAGTTAAAGTGATGATATCCAGTTTCTGTTTTCTCTCTTATTCCAATCCTCTTTTCCCATACTTACAGTTACTCTACATATTATAGTTGTGTGCAGTTGACCCTGGATGCGGTGGAATGCAGAAATATATGACGCTGCCAGTGCATACAGACTCCAAGGGAGCAGCCGTCAAGGACCTTTGTGAATGACATCTTTTTGGGGGTGCATAGCTACTATATTTGGGCTCGGGGTGAGGGTCAGCTAGCACTTAGGAAAACCTACCAAGCCCAGATATCTTTAAAAACTAGAGACCTGGAAGAGTTCAGGGTAATGCAGCTTTTGTGGGTTGGACTAATTTTTCTTCACTAGTTTGCCCCGCAAACCTGAAATCCTGGTTGAACCTCTACACATTTGTGTGACAGAAGGTTCCTTAATCTGTGACAGGCAGCAATTGTCATACCACTATAAGCTCCCACATCTCTCCCAATAAAAGCACTAGACCAGATGTGTGGGTGGGCCGATTGCCTGGGGCAGGAAAACACCCAAAATCCCAATAAGAAAAGGTTGTCAAAAGATCTTTTAAAATGCCAACTTTTTGGGATCTGGGTAGCTGCTGTGTTTGGGCTAGGGATCAGCTGACCACCATGAGTACCACATGCATTTTTTAAAAGTAGACACCCAGGGAAACCAGGCTTGCATCGAGCATACTAATGTTTCCTACCCAGAATGTCCTGAAAATGTCAAACTTTGGTTGCAAAAATCAAATTTCCCCACATTACGATGATGGAAAGTTCTGTAATCTGAAGTGGATAGCAAATATCTTACCACAGATCTTTCCACATCTATTCTGATAATATACACAGCTTCACTTGTGTGGGTGGTCCTAAAGCCTAGGAAAGGCCTAAAAGATTAAGTAAGAAAAGGCCATCAAAATACATTTTCGAATACCATATTCTTGGGCTCTTGGTAGTTGTTGTATTTGAACTCAAAGCCAGGTGGCACTCAGGGAAACCTACCAAACCCAGATATTATTCAAAGCTCGATACCTGGGGGACGGCAGAGTGGTGTAGCTGGCCTGTATTGTACTGCTTCTTGCCCAGAATGTTCTGCAAAAGTTATACTTTGGTAGAAATAAACATATATTCTCACATGTCTCTGATAGGTCAGGCATCTGTAGGGGATGGCATATGTTCTACCCTCATGTAAGAAACAAAAAAGGAGGTACCCTAATATTTATAGTAGGGACAGGGTAAGTATCAATAAAAACATAAAAGTCCTACATCAATCTCTGTAGTACTTATATGTTTATAAACTAAGTAAGTGTCTAAAAAGGCTCAAAAGGACCATATATTTATACAATTAATTAAACAACATATATTTATACATTTGATTAAACAACATATAATCAGCGCAACACTGAGAATGAATAACCAACTAAATGTAAAATCAATATAAAATTTATTCAATACAGATATGCAATTAAAGCCATAATACACCAATCAAAGATTAAAAAGCACAATTTATGATTAAAATACACAGTTACAAAATCATTAGAAAACAGAACCTAATGATTTTGTAACTGTGTATTTTAATCATAAATTGTGCTTTTTTAATCTTTGATTGGTGTATTATGGCTTTAATTGCATATCTGTATTGAATAAATTTTATATTGATTTTACATTTAGTTGGTTATTCATTCTCAGTGTTGCGCTGATTATATGTTGTTTAATCAAATGTATAAATATATGTTGTTTAATTAATTGTATAAATATACGGTCCTTTTGAGCCTTTTTTAGACACTTACTTAGTTTATAAACATATAAGTACTACAGAGATTGATGTAGGGACTTTTTATGTTTTTATTTATATGTTCTACCCTCCACATTCCCTCATCTCTCCAGACAAAAAAGCTACCTACATGTGTGGGTTGGCCAATCGTTCAGTACAGGAAAGGCTCCAAAATGTGCGTAAGAAAAGGCCTTCAGCTGAAACTTAAAAATGCCATTTTGTGTGATCTGGGTAGCTGCTGAATTTGGCTACTAACCTCAGATCTTTTAAAAATTGAATGCTGGTGTAATCCAGGATGAGGTGATTTGCACGGGTCCCCCTACTTTTTCTTACCCAGAATATCCGACAAGCATCACACTTTAGGTAAAACACATAATTTCCTTTCAGTTTCCATTGGGGTTAGCTTTAGTATTTGGTTACAGGATCCTCCAGCACCTATAAGTCCTGGGATTTTCTGATAACTTGAGATCTGGGGCAATTCAGGGTAGTGTGGCTTGTGTGGGTCCTACCAAGTGTTCTTACCTAGACCGAGTGTCAGTCATGAAACTATGGCTAAAGAAAAACGAACTTCTTTGTAATTTCCATGGAGGGTGGTTGCAATACTTGGGCACAGGGCCTTCCAGTCCCCAGGGAATCCTATGAACTTTTAACATTTTTGAAAGCTAGAGAATCAGGCAAGTCCTGGGTGGTGTGGCTTGCATGGATGCCAATATGTTTTCTTATCCAGATTGCCCTGCAAATGTCAAAGTATGGGTAAAAAATGTCAATTTCGTGATGTCATGTGACAGAAAACTACAACAAACTTCCAGCCATCAGCAAATGTCCTACCACCTAATGGTCCCACACTTCTCCTGATAAAAATTGTACCACACATGTGTTTCTGGCCCTATCAAACCAGAAAGGAAATGGACCCAAGCTGTGATCTAATGAAGTCAATTTAGTGTCAATGTGGCCTTCACATAGTTAGTATTTTAGCGCCACCCGCACATGCGGAGAACTATTCTTGACAGGAGAATTGTGGGAACCCATGATGGTAGGATAGTTGCTGTTGATTGGGAGTTCTGGATTTTTCTGCCACTTAAATGTGAGGAAATATACTGTCTCCACCTATACTTTGATGTTTGCTTGGAATTCAGGGTAAAGAAAACAAACATATTGAGCTCCACATAAGCCATCCCACACTGTATTCCACTGGGTCTCAATTTTTCAAATATTCAATGGCTAATAGAGCTCACCGACTGAAACTGAGGACATTTGGGCTCTTTTATTCATAGTTTTGACATTGGAGGGCACTCTGGGTTAGATAGCATGCCGGGTGGGATCTATGTTAGCCACATCACACTGGACTCCCCCGACTCACAAGGTTTCAGAATTGGCCATCGTTGTTAGGCTTCCCTGGGTGCAAGCCATCACTGAGCCAAGAACTGCATCTTCTCCCATGGATACTGAGATAAAATTGCATAGCTTCGACGTTTGCAGGGCTGTCTGGGTAGGAAAATGCGCTGGGATCCTTGTTAGCCAAAACCCATTGGATTCCCCTGCATCTCAAGTTTTCAGAAATTACCATGATATGTAAGCTTCCCTGGATGCCAGTCGATCCCAAGCTCAAATACAACAGCTGTCATAGAAACTGAGAGGAAATTGGGGATTTTTAGGCATAGTTGTAAGATTTGCAGGGCACTCTGGGTAACAAAACATTGATGGGATTAAAAAGCAGTGGCTTCTGTAGACAGTTTACATCTCATATAACAGCAATCAGAGCCACATGTGCCATCTGACTTCAAAGAAAAACCATTTTCAATAACTGCCTCAGTGCAATATTAGATAGAACGAAATCACCATTTGTAGAACTAAATCACAATTTTTAGCAAAAATTCCCTCCAAATACCATCAATGAATTTGGAAGATGGGTGGAAAAGTAGAATTCAGGAGCAATCGGCCACCCACTCCATTCTTGAACTGTGCTTTTTATTCTACCATTCCTTGTTGCTTCCTGGCCTCTGTATGCTCCCCATCGATCAAAACTGGTGGCAGTCAACTAATCTGCCCTCCAGGGACAGAAAGGCTGTTAGTGCTAAGAAGGTAGGGGTGCAACCCCATGCCATTAGAACTGTACCTCCATCCTATCCATCAATTGTTTTATTTTTATCACGTGTCTAGGGATTCTTTCTACCCTTGTGGTTGAAGAGAAAGCCTTAATATCCCCCCCTGGGGAACAGGAAGACTTTAAATGATGTACAACCCCATGCCATGATGGACCAACCCCCATCTCATTTACCAATTACCGATTTTTATTCTATGATGTACAGCGATGCTTTCCTCCCCCTAGTTCGGGCAGAATGGTAGCAAGCCCCCAATCCATCAACTGGGGAACAGCATGGGTGTTAATGCTGGGGGTTTGACGGCAAAACTCCATGTCATGTGGTGATGGCCCCAATCTCTAATCACCAGTGGTGTGGGGTATTTGTTATCCCTGGTGTCTAGTAGTGCCTTCTGCACAAGGAGGACAGATTGAGGACAAACCCCACCAATCTGCCCGGTGGAGGGCAGAAAGACTGTTATTGCTGAGGGCATTGGGAGTGCAATCCCCATGCCTTCAGGTTGTGGCTGGCTAACAAACACCCTTCAGTAATTTAGGTGATTATTTGTCATCCCTGTTGTATAGTGGAGCTTTCTGCCCCCATTGAGGGCAAATTGGGGCAAACCCCCAATCTGCCCCCCGGGAGACAGAAAGACTGTTGTGCATGGGGGGAGCCATGCCTTAAGCTGGGGGCTGCTTGTGCCAAAAACAAAAATCTCTTGTGCTCTATTGATGGATTCCTTCTTGGGGATCTCACTCCTGAGGTGATCTCCATGAAGAAGTCTATCTGCAAAGGGGACTGCTGGAAAGGGGAGAGATTCATATGTTCAATGCTCGCTTTCCCAGGTGCTGCCATAGCTGAAAGCTGCTGCAGATGTATGACTCTGGCAACTCTCAGTTTCAGTTTCAGTGACGTCCGAGCATTATGTGCTCTGATCATTATTGCTAAACATGCTTCATACTCATGGGAAAGCTCTTCCCCTGCAGCCCAAGTTCTAGCTGCTAGGAGGGGATTATCTCATTCTACACATTCTGGGCAGCAGAAAGGGTGAGCTCATCTCATCCACAGCAGTCCAGAGGTTAAAATTGTAAAAAAAAAAGCTATGCTTAGCCTTCTTGCCAGCACTGATGGCAAGGTTTTGATAGAGGTGTAAACTAAGGCATCAACCAAAAAAACAGGCAGGACCCACCAACATTGTTGGAAACTGGCTGGAGGTGCATGCCTTGTGGCCCATGCCCCCTTGAAGACATACCCTGAAAAAAAACACGGTGACCCAAAATAAAAGAGATTCATTCTCTCAGAAACATACCAGTAGTTTAATATTCCTTTTCTGGAAAGCCCCAATTAGCATTTGGTCCCCTCAAATAACACCCACATAACTTTTACCCCTGATCATACCATGAGACAGCTTAAAGCTAGATCTCTTGGGTGTAATGACCCAAAACACAAGCAGTTACCTGGGAAAGGCTGGAGAATTTACCACCTGTTACATAGGCATTGATGAGTAATAGCCCTTTTTTGGGCACACATTGATTCTCTGAACCAGCAACAGTGTTGGCATGCAGTCAGTGCTGAACTGATATGCTTCACGTATCTCATACTTTTACGAGATGGTATTCAAATCAATGTGGGTAAATGGAGGGATAGCCATCCAAAATGCATGATCAGCTTACTTCTGTTATCAAAGCGACATAAGTTGATGTCAACCAGACCACAGTATTGAAAAGGCAACGTAGAAATTACTCATTGTCTTCACAACTTAAATAGTTTAATAAGATACAACTTAGCAGCACCGTTTTGGTTTTTTATTTTTAAATTGTCATGCAAGCTAGACAAGAGGTCTTAGGGAGGTTTTGCCAAGCTTCTGCTGGAGACTTTCAGCCTTAAACATCCATCAAATCTTTAGATTTCAAGGGGGACAAAAGTAACCCATCTAACTGGGCATCCTTGGATACTTATATTCTGCAAACGTAAGAGTCTGTCTTAAGGGGACCACCAAATGCCACCATGTGAGTTAATTAACTTCCTTCATACAGGAAATTCCATTTCCCAGTAATGCAAATAAGTGAAACTTCTCCAGTCAATATATTCAGTCAATATATTGGGGGTTGGCCAAAGCATTCACCTAAGTCCATCAAAACAATACAGCTAAACTGCGATTAACAAAGTTAGCAGGATGTATGTACTCTCTGTTGCAGATGAGCTTGATACTTACTTCACTCTTTGTGCCACTGGAAAAGTAATTAACATGTATAAATATTATGTGGTTCCTATCCTGGCAATTCATATATTCCTAAGAACTCCTAATAAGAACTCTTTCATACCTTACACTAATCATATATACATATCATGTTTGACATTACATATCACGGGTATTCTTCCTGTTTCATCATAGGACCTAGCCCAAATTTAATTCAACAACTTTACAATTGTTTAAAGTTCAAAATTAAATGTTAAAAAATTTCATTTTCTTGGCTCAATTTGATTCTCAGGATATTTCTCTCTATTCCGAGATTTTGTCCAACAAACTCAGCGGAAACAAAAGCTGTGCACAAAAAGAAAATCCGCCTAAGAAGGTCCAGGCTGTACCACGACTGAATAGCAAGAACACTGTGAAACACAAGAGAAGTTATCCTAGATATTTCAAGATGGTCACCTTAGTCTCCAAAAAACGCGGGAGTTCAGGGACTTCTGGGAACTTTAGTTTGTTGTTGGGACACCATCACATAGTGCGTTCTCCACACTTGTGAAACCTCACACTGGACAGCGCCAACAGTCTACGAGGATCATCAGCCTTTCTTTCTCTGAGATGGACCTAGTGCAAGCTGGTTTGGAGTATCACTCCTTCACATCTGCTGAGCCATAAACAGTAAACCATATCTCCTTCTTTTCCATTCGCCCTGTTCCTGTTTTTAGTGTTTCTTACTGTATTCCCTTGTGTCCTCTCTTGTGGTTGTGTTGAAATGTTGATTATTATTAATGAGCGTGCCAGTGTGATTCGATTCTGAGGCTTGGTGCCTCTTGCACTGAGGCACACCAAGAACTCTTCTTTAAAAAGAGCTGCTGGCTGTCTTCCAAAAATCTGTGAGAATAACTGCTCCTTGCCTTTTGTAAGATTTTTTCTTCTCGCACAGACAGCTCACTTTCCAAGCAGCATACATACTATAATTTATGATAATTTGTCTAGTGTTTTTCTGTTTGTACCACCACATTTCCTTCTTATTGTTTATTACTCAGTATATGCTTGTCTGTATAATTTTGTCTTTGCAGGCATTAGTCAGTTTAGTTTCACTGTTCCGATTCCTGACTGTTCCAAACTATGGTTCTAGTCCAAAACTACTGTCTTGTCTGTCTCCTTCCCAACTTTCAGGTACTGTCTTGTGTATACTCCTCCAGAATTTACTTATCCTTGCTGAGTACGAGCTCAATGTGGTGATGAAAAAAGACGCCACTAGAGAAAGTAGAAGCCTTTAGTCAGGAGCTCATACACCACACAGCACGTAGGCCAGCCTGCAGGAAGCAACCGCTGTGGAACTTGGAATGCATACAAGAAACAAGGGTGCATGAGAAACATAACATAGTATGGAACAATGGCACAGAAAGGTTCTACACTTACTAGCATACATAGTACAGATACCACATACCACCTCCCTTACAAAACTAAGAAACAAAAGAAAAAATAACAAAAGAATGAGTACAAGCGGAAAAAGAGTCTATTACACTGCTAAAAATGAAACATAGGAAAGCAAGGTTAACACAGCAAAAAAACGAATAAATCAATGGTGCTGGGGAATTCATTCCCATCACAAAATCTTTAAATATTGCATGCATACCTGTCTCTCTGGTTGGCTTGGAAGAACCTAACATGGATTCATTATATATAGTCCAGGTTGGTTGGAAAGCAACTGGCCGGAAATCATTGGTAATAGATTCCCTAAGAAAATAATTATTTTGATTCAAGCCAACATCGACATAGCATTTCTTACATTTACCCAAATTAGCTAATTTGCAACTTGCAAAATCAGCCTCACCCAAACTGAGATGCATTTTCTGACATTCTTCATTGGAACATCTCCATGGTATTTCGCAATGCGAGATAAGCTCCACCATTTTTCATTGTTTAAGAAGGCAGATGTTTTTCCCAGGCTACCAGTTTTCTAAACATTTGAAAACTTTGATTCCACTTTTCTAAATATCCTTGGATTGCACACCCTTACAAGATCACCCACATCAAGTTTCTGCCTCTTGGTAATCTTTCTATCAGAAAGACTTTTAACTTATTTGATCTGAACATTATCCCCCTCCAAATTATACTTATTCTTTAAAGAAATAACTGCCAGAGAACCAGTCAGTTCATTCTGGATTTAAAATGGTGCAAGGTTTCCTGCCCTTGTGCAATTCATAAGGTGTAAACCCTGTGATGTTGTGTGGAGTGCAACGGCAAGCCCACATAAAATTTGAAATATGTTCCTTGACATCACATGCAGCTTTGAGAGCAAGCTGTACTCCTTCCCCAACAACCATATTAAATCTTTCAACTAATGTAGATATATTGGGAGTTCTTACCAAGCTGTACGTTTATGTACAATGTCCAAATCTTTGAAAAAACTATTCAATTTATGTGAAGTCAATTGTTCTCAGTTATCTGATATAATACATGAGGAAATAACCTCCTTCCTAACACACCCTTTCATTCATTCAACCAGAGAGTCCATATTGGCTTTACTCAGCCACATCAACTCTACTCATTTAGAAAAATTATCAATATATCTTATTTGAAGTCCAGCTTTCATGGCTCTAGCATGTCCATTGCCAATTCTTTCTATGGAGCACCAGGAAACCTGTGAGATAACATTACATGGTAGTTTTTTATACACTTTATCAGAGCTTGAACAATAGCTACATAACTTCACAACATTTAAAATGTGTTCATAAATATCAGTCTACCAATAAAAATCCCTGACCAATTTTTGGACCTTATTTTCCAAGGTGTCCTTCATAAGCCAATGTAATGATTTGATAACATATCATTTTTGGAGGATCAAAACATCACCCCTTCAAAATTGAATCCCCCTCCAAGCAAATGTCATTCTTTTCTTTCCAAAATACCTTCTTCTCTGACTGAGTTTGGGAATTGTGAAATGCTGAGTAAAACTTTCCATCCAGTACTTTCGACTTTTGCGTGATTGTACTTTGCACATTTTGCAATCAATACTGAAAAGCAAAATGTAACATGCACAGAGAGGGTAACATTTTTGCAGTGAAACTTAAATGAAGTTGTAAATGAAAAATATCAATTTGAGCAGCTAGTGTTCATTTGTTTAAATGGAAGAGTTCTATCTACTTTTTTTCTGGAAACCTTTCTTTTTACCCTTCTCGAGAATCTCTTTTGCAAATAACTCTGTGGCTTTCCATAGAAAGGGACTGGTTCACAAATCTGATTGTGTGTAAGTCCAACTCAGATGCGAAATAGATGGATTTGTGGGCACAGTTTACAAGTTTTGATTCACTACAAGCAGAAGTGTTGACAGGGGCGGGTACAGAGTATTGTCTGTTTTTATTCACAAAAGTTATCAATGGTGTTTCATATCGAATTTATCGAGCTAAAGTACTGCCACCAAAGTCTGGGTTAAAGTGGGCATGAAGAATGCCATATTTCATGGACGTGGAGGAAGGACAAAAGCCACATGAAGACACTTTCCTCAGTCGCATAACACTTGTACACACATGACAACAGAAGGGTAATCCTGTACATGGACAATGTACAGTGCACTGGCTATTTATGATTCTTTCCTTACAGTGATAGCCTTGTGGGGTGCTAAGTCGTCCTGTGTTAACACTAAGCAGTTGTCAGGCTTTAGCATCGAGCTAAGCCCAGAGGGTCAAAGAGTAAAGAATCTTGTGGTATAATATAAGGAGGTGGAATTTCCACTGTAACCGATGTAGATGGGAAGTAGTCACATTTAGAAACTCGCATTTTGATGCTTATCTCCCATTTTGAAAAACGTGCCAGTTGGTTAATATAGAAGTACAGTAGCGCTGAGTTCAAGATGCTCGCACCACTAGCACAGTGGTAGTAGTTGTTGTTGTTGCACTGAAAGGGTGAAGCAGAAAGCCGTTTTGTTGCTCTTGAGCGGTGAACCGAAGAGTGGTTCCGGACATAATGCCTAGATTTTGGTACCAAGAATATAGTCCACAAAAAGTTACAGTGGCAATTGGACAGCTAGGATCTCACAGTCTCGGACTGGCCTATACAGGGCACAAGTCGTAAAAAAAGAAGTGGGGGGCTCACCAAGATAGGCAGAATGGGTGTGACACCACTGAGCATGACATCACTGCACATGACATCACAGGAAGTGATATCACTGGAAGTGACTTGCATGTTCAGTTGGCCTATCTATTATGAGTACACCTGAATATATTAAGAGATTTAACAAGTAACATGCTGATCAGTACTTAAGCCTGTGGCATACTAAACTTAGCACTGTGAGCATAACAGTTAAAACATTGTAATTAGGATGCTAGAAACCCTGCAATTGTGAACTATAAAATATATTAATCTACCCAAGATAGCACCATTGTATACTCCGACAATTACAAACACTCTGACTATTAAAAGAAAAAAATGCAAGTTGTACACTGTATTTGATATTCTGAGCACGGTAAACGATATTCTCGACATATATTATTGCAGACATAATGGGCCTTGCTATACTGCCACAGGATGTTTAACAATAAGAAATTACCTCTTACATCATTGAATTCATACCAAGTGGATAACAAATCACTTAAAAATTCCCATGCATCTGCATATCTTTTATTGTGCTGGGCAGCAGGATCCACCTTCCTAGACCGAGTATTGTCTGCATGGTGATAAGAGGTCAACCACCTTTTAACATATGGCACTAGATTCCAAAGGGGTAGGGGAAGGCCCATTAGATTTATAAACATTAACGAAGAAAGACATACAATACCAAGACAGTTTCGTAAAGGTGACATTATCAGGTTCATGGTCCTAAAACCCCTTTCACCATCACTGGAAGTCACTGGTAGTGTGTATACTGACTTCAGAACAGGTTGCAGTTGTTCTGGAGTTTCATGCCCACCATTGTCAACAAAGTCTCTGAAACCTTCTGTGATGAGTTTATAATTAAGCGAGAATCTCCTGCAAAGGTTTTTCAGTTCCTCCTTGCCTTCATACCATGGGCTTCCAATATAGTTTGGCCAATTGTGTGGATTGATAACATCAATCTGTGATGTAAGTGTCAGAAATTCATCTGAGTGAGTCGACATGCCACACCAATTACTCGATGATTGTGCATACAACCTGGGGGCATATTAGCAAGACCGGCGATAAAATTATCGCCGTTTTAGTGGCAGGAAACTGCCGCTAAAACGGCGATAATGGGCTTGCTAATATGCGTTATAGAATTCAATAGAAGCCCAGGTTAGATGTGCAGGACATCTAACCTGGGCTTCTATTGAATTCTATAACACATATTAGCAAGCCCATTATCGCCGTTTTAGCGGCAGTTTCCTGCCGCTAAAACGGCGATAATTTTATCGCCGGTCTTGCTAATATGGCCCTTAGAGCGCAAGTTATCTGACATATTTTGGTAAAACTGGTGGCGGTTTATTTTTATCTGGCCATATGTTGCTGATTGGCACCACATTAAAAGACACACTTTCAATGGCTTGTTCTTCTTCCTTTCTATGTGTCCCAGGGAACTCTTTAAGCTTCTTAATTGCCCTTACTGCATAATTGATGAGCTGGTAAGCTTGTGGCAGTGTTACCTTGTCCCTTTGCAGTGCTTCAGAAAGTATTCCAATTTCTTGAACAGCATCAGCAACATCAGCTAGATTCAGCAAAGTTCTGCTGATGTCAAGATCTTATTCAGCCCACTGAAAGTTGAATGATTTTGGCATCACAAGGTGTGCTTAAGCTGGACTGATAACAATGTTTGTGAAGGGCTAGGTATGACTCCCAGACTGCTCGAACTGCACTTTGGGTAGAGGCAAACCATGAAACTGAAAATACTCAATTAAGTTTGAGAACTGCCATTTCTAACTCTTTTGCATATTCAGAGAGTTCCCGTTGATTTTTTGGAGATTGGTGGTACACAGCATAAAGATTTTCAATAAATGACATCAGGCGATAAAGGACTGGCATTCCATCAACTGTTTTCAATACACTGAGTTCAATTCAGTGGCATAGGCAGTGCTATTTTACAAAGTGGTGGTATTTTAAACACAGCCTCTCCAAAACACCAGAGTTTCTCCAAATCAGCACAATGGCGCCATCACTGCACATCGCTATCCAATGTTCTGCAAGGATTGGTTGCAAAATCCATGTTTCTCAAGGCATTTCAACAGTGAGGCCTCAATGCACTTTACATTACCTCTGATCAATAAAGGTGAGTGGCTCTTTCCCATTGATTGTCTCATGGGTATAAATGATTAATACTGACACAGAAGAAAGTTGTTGTTGACTCATCGATGGAACAGAGATTTTGGGAGCCTGTTGGACAACACCTATGCAAAATTTCCTATGAATTTCATTAGCTTTACAATCGGTTATCTGCACTGCAGTATATTCACTATGAAAGATTTAGCCCATATCTGCCTCGTTTGCAACTTGAAAACCTATTAGAACTGGAAAGTGTAAAAAAAAGATTATTTTTGGCACAACAATAAAGAGTTCGAAAAACCTTAACTGTTGAGGCATGGCTATGCCTCTGTTGGTCTGTGATAACGGACCGCAGTACCTCCTTCTTGGACGCATCTTGGATATCACATGTGTTAGAAATGGGGGTCTCTAGTTGGCAAGGGCTTGCACCTTTGTCCAAGTAGGGACCCTTCTTCCTAGTCAGGGTAAGGGAGTTACACTCCTAAAATAACCCCTGCTCACCCCCTTGGTAGCTTGGCACGAGCAGTCAGGCTTATTCTAGAGGCAGTGTGTAAAGCATTTGCACGTAACCAACAGTAATACAGTGTAAGCACTACAAACTGACACCACACCAGTTGAGAAAAATATCCAATATTTTTATATACTTTAAAACAAGACCAAATACGATAAAAATCCACAGTACAGTACTTTAAAAATCTTCTGTTATCAAAAATGTCCTTAAAAACAGTTCCTTGATGTCGATAGCTCCGTCCGGGGCTATCGCGGCGTCGTGAACAAGCAAATCCAAACAGTTCTGGCTGACCGCGGCGTCGCGGGTCAGCTACGGTGTCAGGAAGACCCGCAAACAGTACCTTTCAGAAATGCAGGGTGTCGATGACCTCGCGGTGAGCTTCCGAAAACACGGCGTCTGCAGGCGTAGGTTCCGGAGGTCGGTGCAGGCGTCGTCGGGCCCTCGAAGTCACACGCGTTGCAGATCGATCTCCTCTCTGTTGAAGTCAGGAGCGCTGGCGTCGGCCGGCGTCGGGTTCTGCGGTGCAAAGTGCAGTGGTGCGGCGTGCGGTGCCCTCAGGTCGCGGTGCGAGCAGCAGCTCGGTTGCGGCGTCGGATGGCGTCGTCGGTGAGACCAGGGTCGCGGTGTGAGATGAAGGCGGTGCTCGTCACAGTGCTGGCAGGTCACGGTGCAGCAGCGGCGTCGTCATAGCTGCAGTGCTGTCGGCTGGCGAACTTGGAGTCGATGGCACCGGCGTCGGTGGGCCAAGGCTGCGGTGCGGGATGAGGGCGGTGCGTCGTGTAACTTATGAGCGGTGCCCCCGAACCACGGTGCAAGCAGCGGCGTCGAGTCCGGCGTGGAGCGGTGTCGTCGGGGATACCAAGGCGTCGTCGTGAAGCGAGGCGGTGCGAAGTGCGGTGCCCACAGGTCGCGGTGCGAGCAGCAGCTCGGTGGCGGCGTCAGCAGGAATCGTTGGTGAGACCAGGGTCGCGGTGCGGCATTGCGGCGGTGCCCTCTGCGGTGCCTTCAGGACACGGAGTCGGCAGCGGCGTCGTAGACGGCGTCGGGCTTAAAGTCTTTGCTGTTCCTGAGACTTCTTGAACAGGGGGCAAGCTCTACCTCAAGCCCTTGGAGACACTCACAAAGTAAATTGCAGAAAGTTCAGTTTCAGTCCTTTCACTGCCCAAGACAGAAGCAACCACTGCAGGCCAACACAGCAAAGCACACAGCAAAGTGGTAGTTCCTCCTCACAGCTTCTCCAGCTCTTCTTCTTGGCAGTCTTCTTGATCCCAAAGAGTTCCCTGAAGTCTTTTCTATCCCTGAGACTTCCAACAGGAGGCAAGCTCTACTTCAAGCCCTTGGAGAAAACTCTAACAGCAGGATGATGAAAGCACAGTCCAGTCCTTTCCCTCCCCAAGACACAAGCAACCACTGCAGGCCAACCCCACAACACGCAGCATAGGGGCAGTACTCCTCCTCCAGCTTTCCCGGTCCTTCTTCCTGGCAGGTTCCTTAGTTCAGAAGTAATCTAAAATTCTGGGGTTTGGGTCCCCCTTTTTATCCTCAATTTCTCTTTGTTCTCTGAAGGCAGAGAGGCCTTTGCCTAGTCCAAACCAGTTCTGGTCAGTTCTGGAGCACTTTGTTGACAAGACTCCTGCTTTCCTTTCACAGTGCAGGTCAGGGACATCAGACGCACCACAGGAGGTGGAGCCAGCATTGTGGAGGGAAGGCCCAGCCCTATTCAGGTCCCAGGTGCAACTCCTCCCACCCATCTACATGTAGATCTTGCTATTCAGCCCTGTGCTGACTCACCCTGTCTCCTGGCATCCCCCAGCCCCTGTCACTCACGCTCCAGACAAGGAATACACAACCTAGCAGAGGCAGGCTTGGATGGTTAGACAAGAAAATACCCACTTTCTAAAAGTGGTATTTTCAAACAGAGAATGTTAAAACCAACTTCACTAAAAGATGCATTTTATCATTCTGAGTCCAGGCATACTAAACTCGAATTTCTACCATGTTCCTGGGTCAGTAAGGATTATAAGCTGTAATAATCAGAACTGCCCATTCTGGCCTATGGGGAACAGGCAGCCTTGCAATAGTGAAAAACTAAATAGGCTGTAATTCACTATCAGGACATGCCACACACACCAGGGCATGTCCTACCTTTCACATACAATGCACCCTGCCCACAGGGGTACCTTGGGCCTACCTTAGGGGTGACTAACATGTAGAAAAGGGAAGGTTTAGGGACTTGCAAGTGTGTGCACTTGCCAAGTCGACATGGCAGCCACAGGCTGCACACAGGCTCTGCAATGGCAGGCCAGAGTTCCACTTTACGTGCTGTTTGCGTGGGTGGCACAATCCAGTGCTGCAGCCCACCAACAGCATTTGATTTATAGGCCCTGGCACTCTCAGTGCACTTTACAAGGGACTGACACACAAATCAAATAGGCCAATCATGGAAACACCAATCCATAACACAATTTACACAGAGAGCATATGCACTTTAGCACTGATTAGCAGTGGTAAAGTGCCCAGAGTCCTAAAACCAACACACACAGGGTCAAAAACAGGAGGCCAAAAAGCAAAAAGTCTGGGGGTAAACCCGGTGAAAAAGCCAAGTCTAACAACATGCTTTAGTATGTGCTTCGGAAAGTTTGTGCTTATGAATTTTTCATCACAGTGAGGTTAACTGGGTAGCTTTTGTTGGACCGGATGCAGCAATGCTCCCATTATTCAATTCTTTAGACATACAAACACCCTGTGATATGGACACTCCATATAGCTTAACCTCACTGCATTTTTGCAGCCATGGCAGACATTGTCTGTGCTTAGCCATGGATACATTTATTTAAATTGAGCCCACGGATTGTGGTCCCAACACTCTGGCAAGCTGGCATCCCTTTCAAAACTGGCACTTGCACCTTGGTCTTTGGCTGTACCATCTTTCAGTGGGAAAGGTGGGATTGATCCTGGGCTTGACATCATCTCCTCTGGTGCAGGCACATCTTGCAGGGGCGAACTGGATTGTGCTAGGCTACTTTCCGAATCAGACCGCGATCGCTTGTTGGCATTTGCAAAGAAATCGATGATGCTGGCTTTCTAGTTGCAGATTTTTCTACAAATCAGAAGGCATAGGGCCAGCTATATTTTGATTACACTGGTCACTCC
Source organism: Calotriton arnoldi (assembly GCA_963921515.1). Lineage (NCBI taxonomy): Eukaryota > Metazoa > Chordata > Amphibia > Caudata > Salamandridae > Calotriton > Calotriton arnoldi. Next base: position 451,406 of record CAWUFW010009756.1, on the reverse strand, counting down.
TACATAGACATTCATTGTTGGTTGGTGAGCAAAAAAGTTTTTAAAAAAATGCAAAAGAATTTGTAAAGTTGTTTGGCAAAAATATTTTCACCATGACTGGGCCTATATGACTAACTTTGCATTTAGACATTTTTTGATTTGGAACAACTTGGTTTACTCATTTGCCAAATGAATCCCCCATTCAGGTTTGTGGTGATATTAAAATTAATTAAAAGGAAGTCACAAAATGCCCTTTCGAAGAAAGTTTCCCCTCTATTAGCATGAGCTTGTCTGCAAAAGGACATTGTTCATTTAGTTTTCCATATATTGCAGGACATTAAATTAGGACCGTTTGTTGTCAAAAAGGGGCTAAAATGTTTCTGGCAGAGTGTACTGGTGTTTTTACCTCTCTCGGGTGCCACTGATGCAGCCTCTACACTAGGGAGTAAAGGCAAGGTTTCCTGTCTGGCAGCAGATGACTGTGTGGCTATCTGGCGATCTGTGTTATCTCCTGAGTGTGCATGAGACAATCAATCAGGGGTTTGTTAAAGCGCGACTACTCACCCGTAAGGGTCTCAAGGCACTAGGGGTAGGGGGGGTGCAGGTACCATTCCATCAAGGAGGGGGTCTGTCGAAGAGCCAGGTTTTGAGGTTTCTTGCGAAGATGGGGAGCGATGTTGTCTGTCTGAGGTGGAGCGGAAGGACGTTCCATGCTTTGGCCGCGAGGAAGGAGAAGGAGCGGCCTCCCGATCTGGTCTTTCTGGTGCGGGGGACCACGGCGTAGGAGAGCTGGGCTGATCGTAGGGTCATTTGGGTTGCGTGGAATTAGAGTCGGCTGTTCAGGTATGCTGGTCCGGTGCCGTGGAGGGCCTTGTGTGCGTGGGTGAGCATCTTGAAGGTGATTCTCGCCTCGACGGGGAGCCAGTGGAGTGTGTGCAGGTGCAGGGAGATGTGGCAGTGTTTTGGCAGGTTGAGGACCAGTCTTGCGGCGGCATTTTGGATGTTCTGTAGCTTGCGGGTAAGGTTTTTGTTTATTCCGGCGTAGAGTGCGTTGCCGTAGTCGAGTCTGCTGGTGACCAGGGCGTGAGTGACGGTCTTTCGGTGTTCGAGGGGAATCCATTTGAAGGTCTTACGAAGGAGGCAGAGGGTGTGGAAGCAGGAAGACGAGACAGAGTTGATCTGGCGGTCCATTTTGAGCTCGGAGTCCAGGATGATTCCCAGGTTGCGTGCGTGGTCCGTGGGGGTTGGCGGGTTTCCGAGGGCGGGGGCCACCAGGTGTCGCTCCAGGCATCTGGGTTTGGGCCCATGATGAGTACTTCTGTTTTGTTGGTGTTTAGTTGTAGGCAGCTGTTTTTCATCCTTTTGGCGACGGCTTCCATGCCTTCTCGAAAGTTGCGTCTGGCGGTGTTGGGCTCGTTGGATAGGGAGAGGATGAGTTGGGTGTCGTCTGCGTATTACACGATGTTGAGTCCGTAGGTTCTGACGATGGGGGCGAGTGGAGCCATGTAGACGTTGAAGAGCGTCGGGCTGAGGGAGGAGCCCTGGGGGACTCCGCAGGTGGTAGGTGTGGGGTCCGAGAGGAAAGGGGGAGTCTGACCCGCTGCGTCCTGCCGGAGAGGAAGGAGTGGATCCAGTCGAGGGCCTTGTCCTGGATTCCTGCGTCGTAGAGTCTGCGTATTAGGGTGTGGTGGGAGACTGTGTCGAACGCCGCTGATAGGTCGAGGAGGATGAGGGCTACTGTTTCTCCTTTGTCCAGTAGGGTGCGGATTTCGTCTGTTGCGGCGAGGAGGGCGGTTTCCGTACTGTGGTTTTTTCTGAAGCCGGATTGGGAGGAGTCGAGGATGTTGTGTTCTTCAATGAATGTGGCGAGTTGGCTGTTGATGGCTTTCTCGATGACTTTCGCTGGGAACGGGAGCAGGGAGATGGGTCTGTAGTTTTTGAGGTCGGTGGGGTCCGCTGAGGGTTTCTTTAGGAGGGGGTTGACATCAGCGTGTTTCCAGTCGTCGGGGAACGAGGCGGTCGCCAGGGAGCGGTTGATGGTGTGGCGGAGCATGGGTGCGATGGTGTCGGCGGCTCTGTTGAAGATGTGGTGGGGGCAGGGCTCCGTGGGGGCCCCTGAGTGGATTGACTTCATTGTCTTCAGTGTGTCTTCGGTGGTGAGGGCTGTCCAGTCGTCAATCGCTGGTGTCCGGGTGTCGGGGGTGGTTGGTGAGGGTTCAGTGTGTTTGTTGTCTTCGACCATGCTGTGTTGGAGGATAGACCATGACACGTGTGGGCAGGACAAAGAAATGAGTCTTCAGGCGAACACGTAAGGCAGGGAGCTCTGTTTAATTGGGTGGCTCCCGAAAAAGCATCTGTAAGCTGTGGCACAGAAAAAGAAGACTACATATATTAAAAGACTGTAAGCATTTTGGTAGTTGAAGGACAGATGCCATTGTGCTAGATACACACTAAAAGATAACCTGTGCACACCCTCTGGTAGCTTGGTACAGAGCAGTCAGGCTTATCTACACAGGTTTAGAAAAATAGAGAACATTTATCTGAGTAAAGCAAGACCAAAACAACAAACATCCAATCGGTAAAAGTTGAGATATTAATTTTTAAAGATTAAAAGCATAAACAGTGCTTTGAAGTCCTTAGTGGTCAAAAGGTTACTTGAGGTTGCGAGGGACTGGTGCAAATCCAAAGTTAAGGCTGACCACAATGGAAGGCAGGCCGGCTACAAGACCCACACAGGGCCTGCTGAGAAAGTACCTTGGATGGAGCAAAGCATCGCCTCTGAGGGCACAATGCATTGATATTTTCCACACAGTTGGGTCGCTGCATCGTCATTGAGCTTTGCTGAGGTTAAGGCAATGCGTTGTTCTCGAGCCATGCAGAGCATTGTAGTTGGTCCGCGCGGGCTATAAAACCACTGTCGTCGAACAGCCTCTACGTTGAAGGGCAATGTGTCAGTTCCAATCAGCACAAAGGTGACGATGCATTGGTATTGTAGCAAAACAGCTGCTGGACCAAATACTGAGGCCCAGAACTTGGATAGGGCACCTAAGCCCACAGCAGAACTTACAGAAGGCAGAGCCCACCAGCACCAGAGGAATTGTAGGAAGTATTTTGTGTTCCGGAGACTGAAAGAGGAGGCAAGCCAGCAAGCCCTTGGAGAGCACTTGAAGAGAAGGCAGAGTCCAGCTCTCCTTCAGTACAGTCAGGGAGCGGCAGGCAGCAGGGCAACACGCAGAAACGCAGCCCTTCAAGAAAAGCAGTCCAGTTGAGTCCTTTAAGCAGCACAGCAGTCCTTCTGACTGAGGTTCAGTTCAAGATCCAGAAGTATCTGATTTTAGGGGGTCAGAGACACAGTACGTATACCCAAAAGTGCCTTTGATGTAGGGGGTGACTTCAAAGCAGCTCTCTGAAGTGCAAAAGGATCCCTTTCAACCCAGTCCTGTCTGCCAGGCTGTGGGGGGGATAAGTCAGTGCTTTGTGTGTGGACAGGACACTACCTATTGAAGTGTAGGTGTCAGCGCCCCCCATTCCTCCCTGCCCAGGAAGACCCATCAGAATGCAGATGAATGCAAATGAGTGCTCAGAATGCAGATGAGCCTCACCTTCCTGTGTTTGTGGCTGTCTAGAGGGAATGCACAAAGTCTAGCTGTCACCCAACCCAGATGTGTATTGGAGACAGGCTGTAAGGCACAAAAGAGCTGCGAGCAGAGAAATGTCCACTTTCTAAAAGTGGCATTTCTAAAACTGTAATGTAAAGTCCAACTTCACTAGTAAGGAGGATTTATCATTACCATTCCAAACATATGAAACATGAAACACTACTCCTGTCTGATCAGGAATTACAGCTTAAAAGTATATTAAGGAATTCCTAATGCTAGCCTATGAGAGGAGTAGGCCTTACAGTAGTGAAAAATGAAACAGGCTGTTTGACACTACCAGGACATGCAAAACATAAAAGTACATGTCCTATCTTTTGGCAACATAGCATCCTGTCCGGTGGGTTACCTAGGGCCTACCTTAGGGGTGACTTATATGCAATTAAAGGGATCTGAGGCTTGGCACATAGTTTTAAATGCCAAGTCGAAGTGGCAGTATACTGCACACACAGGCAATGCAGTGGCAGGCCTGAGACAGGTTTGAAAGGCTGCTCATGTGGGTGGCACAATTAGTGCTGCAGGCCCACCAGTAGCATCTAAAGTGCAGGCTCTGGATATATGTTATACCACTTTACAGGAGACTTACTAGTACATCAAATATGCCAATCAGGTATACACCATTGTTATCATGTTTAGGGGAGAAGCACATGAACTTTAGCACTGGTTAGCAGTGATAAAGTGCTCGGAGTCCTAAGGCCAACAAAAAGAATTCAGCAAAAAGAGGAGGAGGAAGGCAAAAAGTTTGGGGTGACCCTTCAGAGAGGGCCATTTTCCAACAAGGAGCATGTTGCCTTAAGTGAAAATCGAATCAAGTTCCATGGAACAATTTGTGGTTCCTGGTGCAAGGAATAATGAAAATCGATTGGAGATATGCCATCATAGCACATGCCCACGTAGAGAGACAGTTACAGGTGGAAGGGTGCTCACATAAGTACTGGGACGAAGGAGTGAGAATCAGAGTGTCGATGATCACCAGTAAGTAATCAAACCATTAAAACCTCAACCTCATCCTCGTCCCATTCCTTACTCAAGGAGAATATATTTAAGTTGCATGCCTTTGTCACGATCCACCAAGACACTGTCAAGCATATGACAGTAAACCAACGTTCAGTGCCATTTGTCTATAAACTACTGCAAATTGAACACACAAAATTACTCCTACGAATTTGTGTGAGGGACCTGATAGGATGGTCTATCTGTAGATGTTAGTTTAAATGTTGTGTGAAGGACATACAAGAAGACATAACCTGAGCAACAACTTCTTTAAGTACATGATTCTTTAAGCTTTAACCCCGCACCTTACACTGCTGTGAGCAACAGTAATAAAAGAAAACTTGAAGAACATTTCCACATATAATAATAAAGTGGGCAGCATCAGTAAATAAGCAAAATCATCTAAAGCCGGTACTCCTAGCCTTTATCTATACATACTTCAAACAGAAAATATAAATACAAAGCACTTTTAAATGTTTTCTTGAGGTTCGGCAATGATCCATGGCTACTAATTAAAGTAAAGAAAGACAGGAAAGAAATGTGACAATAGAATACATACGATTTTGTTTACAATTCTATTTAGTATCATGTGCATGAAGTGCAGACTCTTAAAACAACACCAAATGGAGGTATTTCTCTTTTGGGAAGGTGGCAACCGGGTGCCCACCCCTAGGACATAGCTGTTTGCTATGACTTGGTGGGAACTTTACTGCTCCCGCCAAGCCACAGAAAACACTCCACTTCCAGCAAGCGAGAGCATTAAAAATGCTCTTGACTGCTGGAAGCAGAGTAGAATTGCTTTTAGATAGAGGGAGCTGCATGTTTATCAGCTCCCTATGTCTAAAAGGGACCGTGAAGGCCTTCAGGCTCCCTCTGCGGACCCAGTGGAAATCGGCCCAGTCAAGGGGGACCACCCGGGCCCGCTCCCTAAATAAAAGGAAACAAATTATTAAAAAAGCCGGCCCAGCAAGTCCTCGGAGGCCCTTCCCCCTTTTACTACCACTCTGCAAACTCGCCTCCTGGCATACTACTAGGTGGGGGTGAAGTCTCCTTCGCTCTTGAAGGTCCTTGGGGGCCAACTACCCCTCCTGTTACGTCCAGTAAGTCACACTCAGTGGGATTGCTGAGATGTCATTGGAGGCCCGCCCCCTTTCTCCACCACTCTGCAAACGTACCTCCTGGTGCACTACTGGTTGGGGGATGAAGTCCTCTTGGCTGCTGAGGGTCCTTGGCGGCCAAAAAGCCCTCCTGTTACCTCAAGTAAGTCCCACTAAGCAGGATTGCTGAGAGGTCTTCGGAGGCCATGCCCCTTTTCTCCACCACTCTGCAAACAGGCCTTCTGGCACACTGCTGGTTCGGGAATGAAGTCCTCTTGGATTCTGAGGGTCCATGGGGGCCAAGAAGCCTTTCTATAACCTCCAGTAAGTCCGACACAGCGGGATTCCTGAGAGCTGGTGGGAGGCCCTGCCCTATTTCTCCACCACTCTGCAAACGCGACAACTAGTTAAAAGAACATAGAAATTCACTTAAAAATCAAAGGTTACAGGGACGTTATAGTTAGGAAATAGAATTTGAAACACCTTAGAAATTCACTTAAAAAACCAAAGGATACAGGGATGTTATAGTTAGGAAATAGAATTAAAAAAAACCTTAGTTAGGCTCAGATTTCACTCGTACAAAACTATTGAAATTCAGCAGTTAAAGTTACCTGAGATAACTATAATTTACCCCCCCCCCCGCAATGCACTGCTTATGACCTCACATATTACTTCGATCATGACATGGTCAGTGACATCACTGATGACATATATATACTTATAGGGTCTGTCAGCAACCTCTTTTCATCCATTGATCTATTGTTGTGTCAGTCACTTCACGTTTGTCTTCCACCCGCAATAGCTTACAGCATGGGGCATTAGGACAGCCCACTTCAGCCATTGGATAATTTCACTATGAGTGACAGAATGTTGCTCTTTCAAAAGGAGAACATCCACAACAAAATAATTCCAGTCAGTGCCAGGGACTATCATGGCAATGCATGCTTTTTGAAACCAAAAAATATTTTTGCTTTTAGCCATTTTTAAAATGTAATATTGGTGAAGGCCTAGCAGTTCCCCCAACAATAAAGTTAACAAAAACCAACCAATGCCATTTCTACTGCCTTTGACAATACTTGTTTCATTGGCTGTCTTGCACTGTGAATGTTAACATTTTGCCTCACCACTTGTGCACAGCCAACTTGAAAAGGTGTCCACTTTTCTACCGTTTCTGCCAGGGTTTGTTGTGCCTGAGCCACATCTTTATTTTAATATTTTTTTATTTGAATATTGACATTTTAAAAAAACAGACCCATTAGTTGTTTGCCAAGGTCATACCTACCCATATTGCCAATGCTAGTAAGTGTTGTTACTTTCCCCCACTGGTGGCCTCTTCTTTCTCCAGGCTAAGGGCCTGATTATGAGTTGGGTGGTCCATAGGACCGCCGAACACACGGTGGAGGTCCGATCACTGCTGCACTACGGGACCGCCTGTAGTATTACGACTGCGGTGGTCGGACCGCCACAGGACCGCTGCCACTGCCAGGGATCCAGGATCCCATGGCATTTGCGCAGCGGACAGAGGCAGAAATATGCCATTTTTTGAGTTGCCTCACCACCACGCTTTTCATGGCGGTGAGCCCGCCATGAAAAGGGTGGTAGTGAGGCAACTAAGGTGGCCCTAATAGGGCCCCCTGCTGCTTCAGGGCCCAGGTGGTGCATGTGGGGGGGCACATGTAGTGCCCCCCTGTATTTGCACCCCTCCCTTCCTGCACGGTGTGGCATGTGTGCCACACTGTGCAGGAAGGAGCAGCCATTGGTCTGACTGCGGCGGTCTGCATTATATGATCTTTGCAGACCGCCGCAGTCAGACCGCCACAACACCGCCCGCTACACCTGGATTTAACTCCTGATCTGGTGGGCTGTCGCACCATGGGTTTGACAGTCCTACAGCAGACGGTGGAGGACCGCCGCTGCCGCTGTAGGACTGACAAACTCCTAATCAGGCCCTAAATCCTTCACATGCTTTCTTGGGTCATTTAATCCTAAGGAGACGCATTAAGAAACTGAGTCATTTCTCAGGATCTTACTTCCAGTAGCCAACACCAGATCTCTATTTATCATCAGCATCGTTCAGACCAGCTTGCACAGTGTTTTCTTAGTGCTTTGTGTCCAATGGAACTTTCCCAATGCTTTGCACTGGAAAAAATTGACATCCTGCTGTGTGTAGAAAAGGCTCTTATTTTGCAGTTATGGCTACATCTAAGATGGTTCAAACACATGCCTAATCAGATGTTTGCTTCATACAGTTTTTGCATTACACACATGTTAGAATTTTAGGCCTCCTAATGTGTTTTATTTTAACGGTGAGATAGCAAGAATATACGTAGACTTCCATGGAGTGCTGAAGAGATTAAAAAAAAGTGTTCCCTGATGTTAGCCATAGAAGGACACATGTCAGCAAAGCAAAAAGATAGTAAAGAACCTGTGCTCAATGGGAGGGACAAATACCAGAAGGGGAAGCAAAGGCATCGAATAAGAAGCAATCAAATGCGACTGACAAGAAAGTGAACAAATGACAAGCAATGGCCTGACCCAAAGCCCACTTTAAGTATTGGTATTGTGCACAATGGTTTTGTAGGCGAGACCTAAAAAAAGTACAGCCCATATTTGATGGAATATACCACTCAAAATAAAATTAGTTCGGACCAGGTCTTAAAATGGGGAAAACGCATAATCAAATTCTGTAGTATGAAGCTGTGGTAAAGTGTGGTCACTAAACGCTCAGGCAATGGCACAAGAGAGTTTTGGCCTGCTGGGGTCCTGTCCCTGCCCCTGAAATAAAATGTATTTTTCCCAAACAGTGGTTGTACGATCCGTTAACAACTGTTATTTCTGACACCATTTGTTTTTGCTGCTGAATGCATGAAAATATGTCTTCTACTGGCTGCATTTCTTATCGATCGCCATCTTTACCATCCCCACCAGTATTTCTATTCCACTGAGGTTAATACATAATCCCTACACCAATAGGTTGTAATCCCAGCAGAGAGTTAATACCTTAGCAAAGAGTTAATCTGGACAATGCTTCAAATGACTGCCACTGGTAGAGTTTATTTATTAAGGCCAAGCTCTATTCCCATCTTTGGGTGGTCCAATTATATTATATGTATTTGATGAATGCATGACAACGTCTTCTTTGTGAAACATTGTTACGAAGGACTGCTGATTTCCTGAATCAAAGCACCCACCTGCATTGTCACTGTTATATTTTTGATCTCTACAAGTCTGCATCTGTTTCATCCACCGTTAGCCTTCATTTAGACGTCACCGACTGCTGGGCGTCTACTCGTTAGTTTCCAACAGGTACAGGAGAAGCCAGCCTTCCTCCGTATGTGGTCCTCTGTTATTATCTTGTGTGGAGAGAGTAAATGGGAAGTAACAGGCTGGGAGAATGTCTCAGGCACAGATACTTGCTATTCTATCTGCAGGCATCCTGTGGATTCCAAATGAATGAAAGAGGCCCGCTGCCTTACCCCTTCTCTGGTATCAGCCACTGTAATACCTACACCACATTAGCAAAGAACCGCTCTCTGACACTGAAGACAAACAGAGTCTGGCCTACAGCGTGCCACACTATAAATCACACTCTGGACAGACACACACTGGAGAGATACAATCAGCACATAAAACAAGTTTGTTGAAAATCCCCCCAAAAAACAACTGATAATTCATATTACTGTATCAACCACTGGTACTGACAGGAGAGAAGATTTTGACATTTTGAAAAGGTCTGCTATAAATGTGAATGTGTCCTGCCTGGTCATCTTCCATGGTTAAACAGATTATAAAACAACCTTTTTAACCAGAAATGAATTCGAAATTGCTGAATAATGCTGAATCTTGGTTGCAATAGGTTAACCCTCCCTGTCCTCTTTATGAATGCCATGATTCCCCTCCACCATGTTTGGAAACCACCCTTCTTGTGGAATTCATTATGAGTACCTTTGTAATTCCGATTGGCTCTATAATGAAAATACTGGCCGCATTGAAATTGCAAAATCTGGGTAAATTACTGGGAGGAAATTAAGAATGATCATGAGAATTGGGAGATGTATTCCCTGGTAATTTTCTCATTATGGGAGGAATACACATTGTGATACCTGGTAACTCCCCCCTTCTCCCCCCCATTTATTGATACAATCCTTGTATAGGTAGCTCCAAGGGTGGGAGTAATGGGCCCAATACGAGGGCCTCCTAGTGGGGCCCTCAGTGTGGTCTCCTTCAGAAGCATGAAAATGCATCCTCTAGAACAGAGGTGAATCATATTGTACACTTAACAGTTTTACTTTTCCAGCACACTTATTTTAAGACAAATATAAATATCTTGTAATCTCCTAGCAGTTGGGGGCGGGTGTAGAGTGACTGCAGAAGGTGTTATAGAGGTCTTCAGTCTGAAATTGAGAAGGGAATACAAGTTGGGGGTGTATACTCTACCTAAGCAATAACTTCAGGTTGAATTCCACTCAGTGCTTGATTTGCAAAAGACTGAATGCTGGTACCCAACACTCTGCTCAGAAACTCGCCGCCAGTGCTTTTAAATATTTGCATCCAAATACCAAGACTGCCTAGCCTTCAATTAATCTCATGCCTCTTTAATCCACTCTCAGGCACTTCATACACCTTTAGCTCACTTGTGCAGGTTCCTGCTATCTCCCTTTCCAAAGTTTATTTAGTCTTCCTCTTCCTACTTCTTTCTCTTTTGTGTTTTTTTCCTCTTTTTCCTGCAGTCAGACCACCGCAGTGTAATATATATATATATATATACCTCCCCCTCCGTATCGCCGCCCAAGTGAAGCAGCAGCAGACCTGCTAGGTTCTTGCGGTGGTGCTCGTCCGTGACCTGGCCAGCCACTTAAATGTGAAAATAGAGTTACCCCTAGGTGGATGAGCACTCGCAGGCAGGTAATCGCGCCATAGGCACAAGCAGTCTGCATAAACACAGTCCCTTCCTTATTCTGCTGCCAACGCGTTTCGGGCCAACCGCCCTCCCTCATGGGCAGCCTGTACTTGATTAACGGCAGATAACCATAGCCAGTGCATTCCCTCTTTTATTTCAATGAATGCTCCAGTGAGTGATCTCATTGCATTATGGGACTGGTGGTAGATTTAAATACTTATGAGTCCATTCTAATTCAATCTGTGCACCCGTTTCAGGATATTGTTCGTATGGAGCCTAAAACAGGTAAGTTGCCTCCCACAGATTTACAAAGAGGATTAAAAGGAAGAGTTGTGTATTTACCTTTAGATTTAAAGAAAAATATTGAAACTATTGGTGTAGAGAAAGAGGAAACTGAACCTGTAGTTATTCTAGTTAATGGTGTTCCTACGAAGAGTCGGAAAATATGGCAAGAATTAGTAGATGTGAGCAAAGTGCAAAAGGCTACGTTATATCTCATAAAAAATAATGATTACTACAAAAATGTGCATGTGGAAGAAGAAGAAATAGTTTTAGGAGAAGATAGCGAAATTTCAAGTGGCCAAATTGAAAAAGTGGATAGGTCCAAAAGTGAAGAAATTTATGAACATTATAGTGTACATCCTTTACATTCCAAAGAAGTGATGGGAAATACTATTGAATTATTCCAAATGAAGAAAGCGAAGGGGACTCCAATGAGTGTTTGGGAAAAAAGTTTGGAAGCTCGTTGTTTTCCACAGCTCTTCCCCACTGGAAAAGGTGGACGATATGACGAACGACCAGTATAGATTCTCGCATCAGAATATCGGACAACAAGATTGTACTCAGAAGATCCAAGATTTCGACAATGTATCCCATATATATTTCATCTTTTGTTTGAAAGTGACTTGTCTGGACTTTCATATGCAGTCAACCACATATTAAAAACAGGAGTTCATCTTTAAAATGTTTCTGCAAAGGAACTCATGGACAAAGTACATCAGAGAGATGATCATTTAGAATCTCAATTGATTAATTTGATGGCGTGTCAACGTGGTACTAATGAGTATTGGTATCGTCGTCATGGAGAACTTAAATGTATGTTAAGGAACTTAGGAACTCCTACGTGGTTTGTTACGCTAAGCTGTGCTGAATACGCATGGGACGATTTACTTGAATTTCTTCGAGAAGCAAATTCAAATATTAAAAACATTGAATTCAAGACACTGGGAGAACTGTGTTCCTTGGATCCTGTAAATGTGTGCAGATATTTTAATCATAGGTTTCAAGCTATGATGTCTTTTATCTGCAATAAAAACAATCCTCCTCTTGGAGAAGTTATTGATTTCTTTTGGAGAAAGGAGTATCAAGCTAGAGGTGCTCCTCATATACATATGCTTTTATGGATCAAGGATGCACCCAAATTTGGAACTGATTTGGATGAGACTGTTTTATCTTTTATTGAAGACTATGTTACATGTGCTATACCAAAAACAAGAGAAGAAAACAGCTTAAGACAACAAGTTTTACGGTTTCAAACTCATCGATGTGGCAAATACTGTCGACGGAAATACAAGTCAAAGGAAAAGTTTTATACCAAATGTCGTATTGGATTTCCACGTCCAGTAATATCCAAAGGAAGAGTCAACAGTTTCATGTCAGCAGTGAGGCATACTATCACTAGAAAATCTCCAAAAAACACTTACAATTTAAAAAGAAGTGAACAATCAAAGTATATTAATGATTATAATCCAGTTATTTTGTCGATGTGGAATGCTAATATGGATATCCAGTATGTTGCGGATAATTCCATTGCTGTTGCTCGGTATGTAACGTCATACATAACAAAATCTGAAAAACGGAGTTGAAAGAAATGTGGGAAGAAATTTCCCAAGAGAAGAGTCTTAGCAAAAAATTGTACAGCTTTAGTTTGAAGATGCTGTCCCATCGAGAGATTGGATCCTACGAATGTTCGGATCGGTTGTCGTCTGCAAGTTTATATTCAAAGTCAAGAGGAATCATTTGAGTTAGTCTAGGTCTTGCTGCAACCCGAAATCGAGTACTTAAATCTGTACAAGAAATTGAATATTTAGCATTACATGAACCGGAAACCATAGATATTGTTAAAACAAGCATGTTGGATACGTACTATCCAAATAGAAGTCCCCATCTTGAAAACATATGTCTCTATGAAGTACTGCAATATTACAGCTTTAAGAGAAATATTACAGAGAACATAAACGAAGAAAAATAAGCAGTGATTGGTTCAGAAGGATGTTTGGTGAAACATAGTAAAGGAAATCTGATTAATCACAGGAAACTGAGTTGCGATACACCTGATAAAAGGGAATTTTACTATTTAGCACTTCTGCAACTCTTCAAGCCTTGGCGCACTGAAATGGAATTACTTGGAGATTTTCAGTGCTATGAAGATTCTTTTAATGCATGTAAAGATAGCATTGAATGCACAGTTTTTCCAAATTATCTCCAAATGTTGAATGAAGAAATTGAACAGGAAGCTAGTATTACAGTTGAGATTGCTAGAGACAGTTCTCAAGATAGTCAAAGTTCTGCTCCACTCAGTCAAGATCCACTAGGACAACCAATTCTTGAAAATGAAGCAGCAATCGCCATGAGTGAAGTGGAAACAGCAATGCATCAAGCTCAACACGATATTATGGACTTAGGAAACTTGGAAGAACAACTAAATATTGAACAGAAAGAAATATATCAGCAAGTGACACAACAGATCGACCATGGTTTTCTTCATGAAAAAAAAGAATGCACATGCACATCTTTTAAACCTATTCAAATGTATATCAGTGGTCAAGCTGGTACAGGAAAAAGTTTCTTAATTAAAGTTTTGACCAGTTATTTACAGAAAACCACTGAATCACATTTATCTTGTGTTGTAACTGCTCCAACTGGGTTAGCAGCACACAACATTAAAGGGATTACATTACATCATTTACTAATGCTACCTGTTGAACATGAAAACAAGTTGGAATATCACAAGCTTTCTGGAGAAGCTTGTTATGAAGTTTCAAGAGTACTAAAGAAAATGAAGCTTCTGATTATTGATGAGGTGAGCATGGTCTCAAACTTAATGCTTGCCTTTGTGCATTTAAGAATGCAGCACATTTTAAAAACAGAATATGATGTGTTATTTGGAGGAAAACATGTGATAGTTTTCGGCGATCTACTGCAACTTACTCCTGTAAAAGGGCAACCAGTTTTTAAAACACTTGTGCATGAAGACACCAGAAAATCTTTGGGAAGTATTGGAAATGTCAACATTTGGTCATATTTTGAATACAAAGAACTTGTTAAAAATATGCGATAGGCAAGTGATGAAGATTATGGAAGCATTCTTCAAGATATAAGAATTGGTGTATTGGCAGAACATGGTAAAGAAGCTTTGCAAAGTCGACTACTTACAAACTTGTTTCCAAATGAAAATGTTGCTCCGGAAATAATATACAAAAAATTTGGAGAAAAGAAATCTATAATCTGCCTAATGCCAACACTGCGAGAGTGTTCTACATTCAATGAAGAACTTTTGAAGCTAGAAAAACAACAAATAATAAAAATGGAAGCCATTGATCAAATAGAGCACGAAGGAATTACTATTATTTTGACAGAAAAATTAAAAACAAAATTGGATTTATTGGAAAAATCTATATCTAAGACTGCTGGTTTAGAAAAGAATTTATATGTATGTGAAAACTGTCGGGTAATTTTACGGCGTAATTTGGATGTGGAAAAAGGTTTAGTAAATGGAGCAATAGGAAAAGTTGTTGATTTTGTTAATTATCAAAATAGAGATGGAATTACATTTTTGAAGATTAAATTTGATCAGATTGAAGAAGTAAAACAGATTGGACGTTGTTCTGTTCGTTTTTTGCTTGTTAAAGATTTGTATGTTCGTAGAAAACAGTTTCCTCTTTCTTTAGCATATGCGGTGACCATTCATAAATCTCAAGGTTTAAGTGTAGACAGTGCTTTGGTAAACATTGGAAGTACAGTGTTTAAAGAGGGAATGGCATATGTTGCATTGTCCCGAGTCAGAACTTTATCTGGATTGTATTTGATTGATTTTGATGAGAGAAAGATTAGTGCAGATGCAAATTGTGTAAGAGAGTATAATCGGTTAAGAAGACTGTATGCTTCCAACTTAGGTGAATATCCTGTATATGAAAAGCGTGTAGTATGTCGAAAACGAACTTATGAGAAACTCTGTAGTGAGGTTGGAAAGAAGAAAAAAATCAAGAGAATGTTGAGATTCCAAACAAAAAGAAAAAGGACACTGTTGAAGAGATTGTAGGATATCAGTTAGAAAACAGTTCAGGTATCAACTGCTATGCTAATGTAGTTGTGAATGTCGTATTTTTTCTAGAAAATCTCCAACAACAAATTATGGAGAATTATGAAAAAGGTTTTGTTCCTTGTTGCATTGTATTTTTGAAAAATTGAGAACTGATAAAACTAAAATACAAAGTGTTTCTGGCATTCGGAATCTTCTGGATATATGTTCTGGTTCTTCACAATTTACACAGAATGTATAGCAAGATGCTCAGGAATTTCTTATGTTTATGCTTGCAGTATTGGAAGATGAAGGAATACAAATTGAAAATCTGTTTGGACTTCGTTACAGATGGGAACATGAGTGTGAAGATTGTACATTTACTTCTACCACTGAAATAGACACTGAAAGATTCATATATTTGACAATACCAGATTGTAAAACAGTGTCTTAACAAATTAGTAAAATCAGCAAATCAAAATATGGAATGTAGTCAGTGCAAATCTGAAATGTTATCAACATTATTTATAAAAGATTTGGACAATATGTCATTTTAATGATACAACGTTGCAGACCAGATGGAAGAAAATTGGAAACTTTAATTAAAAAGTTTGTAGCAAGTCAACTATCAATATCAGGAAGAACTTTCAAAGCAGTAGCAATTATTTTCCACGATGGACCTTCTACAACATCTGGACACTACACTGTCTATTTAAAGTGCAATAAAGGATGGACACATTGTAATGATGCCCATTTGCTTTTCAAATATCGGTTGCCTAATGAATTACCAAATTCATACCTAATATTTTTAATGCCAAAGTTCTGAGAACATCATTCGGCCTATTGGGAAGATGTCAATATGGATTAATGAGATTATTTTGGATATTTTAAATACAAAGGATTTCAGGAATATCATTCGGCCTAGTGGGAAGATATCGATATGAATTAAGAAGTGTATTTTGGATATTCACACTGCAAATGATTTCAAGAACATCATTTACACTATAGGGAAGATATCAAGAATTGCTGATTCAATTATCGTTTGTGTTCTTTGATATTGTATTTAGAAAATTGTCTTAGAAAGAAGCATTTCATATATTTGATATTTGTATTATATGCAATGTTATTGAGGATGTTTATTTTAGGAAATGTGAACACATAGTTGAGTTTGTTGTAAATATTTTGAACACAGATTTGTTTTTTTTAACAATCTTATTGATTATATTTTTTGTTCCCGCTGTTACATGATGAGCAACATTGAAATCACTGTCTATGGGGAAATTCAATAGATTCTGAGAACAGCAAAAAAGGCAAACTGAATATGTTATATAATGGTAAAATTATGTTGTGTTCTTAAAATTATAATATTATATGTTATAACTGTATTTTTTCTTCTCTTTTACAGACCCAAATTCTAAAGTTTGAAACTTTTATAAATTTAGATTATAAAAAAAGAACTGAAAAAATTGTTTCAATGACTTTCATATCTGCTATAAAAAAGGTAAGATTAAGTAACCCAAGCACTACCCATGCAGTACTACATTCACCTGTGTACTTCCCATACTATCCTGTAACCGCCTAGACACTGCTCATTCACACCTTCAATTCCCCAGGTAGTACCCATGCAGTCCAGCAATCACACTGTTACTCCCCGTACACTCCTCCAGTCACCCAGCCAGTACCATGTACTAATCCAATCACTCCGCCAATACCCAAGCACTTATAAATTCACCATACACTCTCCTTGCAGTAGTCTAATCATCCAGTCACTACCCATGTACTCATGCAATGACCCTGGCACTAACACATGCAGTGGTACAATCACATGTGCACTACCCATGCAGTCCTCTAACCACCTACACACTGCTCATTCACACCTTCATTTTCCCAGGTACTAACCATGCACTCCAGCAATCACACTGTCACTCCCCGTGCACTCCTCCAGTTACGCAGCCAGTACCATGTACTAATCCAATCACTCCGTCAATACCCAAGCTCTTATAAATTCACCATACACTCTCCTTGCAGTACTCTAATCATCCAGTCACTACCCATGTACTCATGCAATGACCCTGGCACTAACACATGCAGTGCTACAATCACATGTGCACTACCCATGCAGTCCTCTAACCACCTACACACTGCTCATTCACACCTTCATATTCCCAGGTACTAACCATGCACTCCAGCAATCACACTGTCACTCCCCGTGCACTCCTTCAATCACCCAGCCAGTACCATGTACTAATCCAATCACTCCACCAATACCCAAGCACTTATAAATTCACCATACACTCTCCTTGCAGTACTCTAAGCATCCAGTCACTACCCATGTACTCATGCAATGACCCAGGTAGTAACACATGCAGTGCTACAATCACATGTGCACTACCCATGCAGTCCTCTAACCACCAACACACTGCTCATTCACACCTTCATTTTCAGGTACTAACCATGCACTCCAGCAATCACACTGTTATAAGTAGTAAAGTTAGGAATCCTAACTTTAGTACTCTTAAATACCTTCTGTGAATACCGAAAGTTGTAAAGTTAGGATTTTTCTCAGTTTAGGAGTAGTAAAGTTAGGAATCCTAACTTTAGTACTCCTAAATACCTTCTGTGAATACCGAAAGTCGTAAAGTTAGGATTTTGTCTCAGATTACTTTTGTGAATCGGGCCCAGGAGTCATAAGTGATTTCTGTGAATGCCAAAAATCGTAAGTGCCTTCTGTGAATACCAGAAGTAGTAAGTTTAAGATTTGTCTCAGTTTAGTTCTGTGAATCAGCCCCATAGATCGCCCAAAGTGCTTATGCCCACATCTCGTAGCATTACAATGCTGCCTGCATCCTGCGATGGTGACAGCGCAGGGTGGTTGGCGAGCGGCATGCTTGGTGCATATAACGGCAGTTTACAGGCCAAGCCACCCAACTGCCGCCATGCCTCTGTGGTGGCTTGTACTGGGTTAATTTCTGTGCGGGGGACTTCCTTGCGCTTGTGAGGTAGAATGTGGTGTAGTGGTATAGGATGAGCATCCCCGTCTTCTACAGCCAGATGTAGCAGATAGTGCACCGAATGATACCAGTAATGGGCATAGTGTGCTTGGGCACCTAAATAGTAGAGTTTGAAATCTTGGGCGGCAAATCCTCCCTGCTCATAGGGGAGTGATAGTGTGTCCCATCCTATTCTCGCCTGCTTCCCGGCCCAAACCATTTTGATTACATGCGTTTGTATTGTTTTAAAAAGATGATTAGGTAGGGTGATCGGGATGTTATTGAATAGGTATACAAATTTGGGTAGCGTGACCATTTTTATGATGGCTATCCTGTCTGCTAGTGTTAAGGGAAGTTTAACCCATTTGTCCACCTGTGCTTAAAGCTGGTCAATTGCCCTTCCATAGTTAATCCTGATGACTTCCGCTGGGTCCCTGTGGATCCAGATCCCCAGATATTTAACTGGGTCGGTTTGCCACTCCAGAGGGAAGTCCAGTGAGCATGGCTGGGTGCCCTCTGTTAGAGGGACGACTGTGGATTTGCTCCAGTTGATTGGAGTCCGGAGAATCTACCAAAGCGGATGTACTCTCTCAGGAGCCTCAACAGGTTATGCTGCGGGTCTTTTACGTAGAGCACCATGTCGTCCGCATAGAGGGATATACCTATTTGGCGTTGGTAGAATCTAAGTGCCGTATCTGCATATTTCTGTCGTATTTTGCAGGCTAGGGGTTCTAACGCTATGGTGAAGAGTAGCGGGGAAAGCGGGCATCCCTGCCTCGTTCCACGCCGTACCCGCACCTGCCCCGACACCCTCCCGTTCACTTTGATCCGGGCCATTGGGTCCGTATAGAGGAGCTTTATCCAGTTAAGGAACACACCGGGCATACCCATTCTTTGCATGATGGCGAAGAGATAGCCCCATTCCACCGAGTCGAAGGCTTTGGCCGCATCTAAGAAGACGGCCGCCGCCTCCAACTCTGGGTTTAGGACGTGTAGGAGTGCAAATATGGTGCAGATGTTATGGGAGGTCGATTGTTCCGGGATAAATCCCGATTGATATGGGAGCACAATGTTGGGCATTAATGGCGTCAGTCTGGTGGCTAGCACCTTAGCCAGTATTTTGGCATAGGTATTGATGAGGGACAGTGGGCAGTAAGAGTCCCATCTATCCTGCGCTTTGTCGGGCTTGAGTAGCGTTATTATGAGCGCTTCTCTTAGAGTGGGGGGGAGAATTTGTTTCTCATAGGCATCAGCGTACATGGCCACAAGGTGTGGGCTGATCAAGTCGGTATAGGTTTTGTAGAACTCATTAGTGAGTCCATCTGGGCCTGGTGCTTTACCGTTCAGCAGCGATCTGATGGCCTCCTGAACCTCTGGAACCGTTATCGGCTGAGCCAGATATTCTCGTTGGACATCCGATAGCCACGCCAGGGCTATATCCTCCAAATATTCCGTAAGCTCTGCCCTGACTGTGTCCCCTGCCGATGCATTCATGTTACTGTATGCAGCCACGAATGTGGAGGCAATCCCATCGTTATCAAAGTGCTTCACTCCGCTGTCGTCAGTAAGTTGCGTTACTATATGTTGTGTGCTTCTAGTTTGAATTTTCTGGGCTAAGGTGTGCCCTGACCTGCCGCCCTCGCCATATGCCCTCGCAGTGTGTCTCTTCGTTAAGTATTTGAGTTTGTCTCCTGCTAAGTCGTTGTAGAGTGTAAATTGTTCCTTGATTCGTCCTAGGACGTCAGCGTGGTGCGTGTGTTCATATTCTGCCTCTAGCTTTTTGATGGTTGCCTCTATACTCTGCAGTTTGGAACATATATCTTTCAGTATCCCTGCGCTGGTGCTAATGTATGTCCCGCGGATAGTGGCCTTGAAGGCCCCCCACACTATGCTCGGATTGTCAACCGACCCCACATTTATCTGGAAGTATTCCTCCACTGCCCTCCATATAGTGTCATTGTACACAGGGTCCAACAGAGACCTGGCATTAAACCTTCATATGTATTGAGGTGGTGTGTAGGTGGGTATGTCTACCACTAATAGCACTGGCTTGTGGTCGGAGAGTGTCCTTGGTAGGTGTCTAACGTCTGTCACCCAGCCGTTGGCGCGTGTAGTGGCAAGCCAATAGTCCAGCCTAGACCAGCTGGCATGCACCGTCGACGCATATGTGCCCTCTCTAGTGCCTGGGTGGCGGAGACGCCACGTATCTACCAGGTCGAATTCGTCCATACATGCCAGCATTTCCTTAGAAGCCTGCTTGTGGTGTTCTATCGCATTCGGCGATCTGTCCTGCTCCGCATTAAGTGTAATGTTTAAGTCACCACCCCAGATAAGGTCTGTGTATGACAGGTCTCTTAACTTGTTACGAATGGTAGTGTAAAACTCGGGGTCGTCTGTGTTTGGCCCATATGTGTTGATCAGCCCAATTTGTGAGCCCCTTAGAGTGCCCGTGAGAATTACATATCTACCCTGGTTGTCCCTTAACACCCTGTCCAGTTGAAATTGTATGCCTTTCTTGACCATGATGATGACACCCCGTGAATATGTGGAATAGGAGGACGCAGCTGTCAGCTCCGCCCAGCTCCGACCCATTGTCTTGTCAGTATGTGTGGTGAGGTGCGTCTCCTGGAGCATTGCTACCTCTATGTGGTGTCTGTTAAGGAATGCCAACACGTGGCGGGCCTTTCTGGGATTGTTCAATCCTCGTACATTCCATGTTAAGCATCTTAGTAGTCTACATCTGTTTGGCTCTGACATACTACAGTGAAACATGCATATATGTACATCGTTAAAGTAAACGCTTTCGCAATATCTATGCTGCATGACTCATGAACAAAGAAAAACTTTGACATCCAAAGCGAACAGTACCCTCCCCCTCCCGCATCCCAATTATGCTGGAGGACATCCCTTTTACTTGATAAACCTGCGCTTTCCGAGCAACGCCTAATACGTTCTCGGTATTTTTAATGAACAAATATACAACAGTTCAGGGCTTACCCATTGCGGGGGCATGCCAGAGTTCCATCTTACACCCCGGTTGGTGAGGGGGTGGGCTGTGAGTGCCATGTTACAGTTGCTGCCAATAAGCTGTGCGAGCAGGCAGTTGGTTGTGCTGAAGGTGAGTGGGCGTTGGTGCATGGTGTCCATTGGTGAGCGACTCACCCGGTCAGCTGTGGCCTCGTGCGTTGTCACGTCAGTGGACGGGATCAGTCTACATCTCCGAGTTGTCGGTCCTGCCTGTCACCCTTCAGCAGCGAGTCAGTGTAGGCCATAGCTGCCTTTGGTATAGTGAAGATCTTATCTTTGCCTTTGTGCGTTATCTTGAGACGAGCAGGGTATAACATGGCATATTTGATTTCCGCCTTCTGTAGACGGTTTTTCACCTGCTGATATTCGCGTCTGGCCGACTGCAGCGCCATGGTGAAGTCTGGAAAGAAAAGCAACGTGTTGCCTTGTTGGGTGATGGCCCCTTTTTCCCTCGCCAGGCGTAGTATTGTGTCGCGGTCCCTGTAATTTAACAGTCTAGCCACAATGGGGCACGGTTGTGCTCCTGGCGGAGGTCGAGGAGCGAGGGTGCGGTGAGCTCTTTCAACGATCATCATGGGGGATAGTTCTTCTGCTCCGAAAATGTCTTTCAACAGAGTCTCAACATATTGTTCCATACGCCCCGTGTTCGTCGACTCAGGCACCCCGGTGATGCGGACATTGTTGCGCGGGGACCGTGCTTCCAGCTCCTCATTCTTGGCCTGTATTACTGCCATCACCTTTTCCATATTGAGGCTTTTGTTCTGTAGTTCTTGCGTTACGTCTTCCGTGGACGAAATGCGGGTTACCAGTGATCCTGTTCGCTTGTTGATCTAGTTTGGCCGACATGTGCTCCATGCGGAGGTTGAGGTGATCTATTTTACCATCTATGGTCAGCAAACTTTGTTGCACGGCCGCCAGCGTGGTTGCAAGTGCGTCTAGGCTTGTGCCCTGTTCTGCCATGGTTGGAGCAGTTTCCCCAGTTGAGCGGGTGGTTTTCCTTGCCTCGAATGTTAATTTCGGCTGGGCTTTGTCCGTCTTCCCCACCCGGCCAGATCGCTATCCACTGCTGTGCCGCTGACAGCCCCCTTAGGTCTAGGGCGTTACTTTGTGTTTGAGCCAAGTAGTGAAGTCGTGGCTCCTTGCGGAAAGCTGGCCCAGCCTGTCCCTGTCCTGCACTATTGCGGCCCAGGGATATCTAGTCACGGCGTAAAATTTGACTCTCGCAGAGCGGCTGCGATGGTGTGTACCGTGAGGGTGCTGGCTGCGCGTTATTCCGTCCCATTAGGCCAGCCTCAGCGGTCCAGGGTGGACCAGGTGGTGCAGCCCAAGCGGCAGTGTGTCTGTGCAAGCTGCAGTTGTGTGGTGTCTCTACTCCCCTACGTTGCCGGCGGCCTGGAGTTACCTGGCGGAGGCCTGCTGCAGAGCGTCCACGGCATTCTCTCTGCGCCACTCAGGCTGCTCGTGGGCCGCTGTGACGATGGCGTGCCTCGTTGACCAACTGTCCCTCTTCCGCCGCGGGCAACTACAGAAATGGGGAGCTCGTGAGGTTGTGTGTTCCAAGTTGCGTCGGCCTCCGTCAGCTGGTGTGAGGAGACCGCTTTTGTGTGCCTCCCAGAATGGGCCTGGGGAAGGTACCGGGCCGATACTGCGTGGGTCTGTGTAGTCGCGTTGCAGACTCCCACTGTTTTAGGGCAGCCGGCCCCGGCGGCTTTGACTTGGTAATTGGGCCGAGGAGTGTGCGTCTGGCTGGCCTCTGATGTACAGAGCAGTGCAGGATGGGCTGGTGAGGGCTGTTACTCGGGGCCCTTGCCCCTGGCAAAATGACGCTGCCCTGCTGCTATCTCATGGGCCGTCCCTCAGCCAGGCCCTGCAGTGACTTTGCGCCCTGCTCTCGCCCAGGCGCTCTCCCCCGCTATGAGGCAGGTGCCAATCCACGCAGCTCTGGGAGTGAAGGCAGAGCCACGGCACCCAATTAAGCGCGATCGTGCAGGCCCGGCTCCGACTGTCGTGGGGCGCCAGGGAAAGGACCTCCCGCCGTGTACCCCTGAATGGCTCGTTAGGCCCTGCAGGCAGGGTCGGGGATCCGTGCTATGTCAGGGCCGTGCGGGGTGATGCATGGAGGATCCAGCGACATTGGTGTAGATGGGCCGCTGTCGGCGTTCACAGTGCCGCCTTGGTGAGTAAGACACCCCGGCTGCTTGAGGGGGCCTAATTCGTAGCCGGGTCCTGTCGATGGGTGCTACTCCCAGTATTGGAGTCTGGCAGCGCGCAACTTACTTGAGTCTGTGTGGCCTGCGTGGTAATGCTTCAGTTGCAGCCACGATGCCGCCCCTCAGTCACAGGCCTGCCGCCCAGCGTTGTATAATGCTCCGCAACTACGCTGTGTCGTTATCTGCACCGGGCTCGCTTGCGGGCGTTGGGACTACTGCTGGCTCCCGCTGTCTTGATTCTCGCACTCGCTGTTCTCACTGTGGGGCGGCCGCCATTAGCCCGGTCGCCCTAGCGGTGATGCATTCAGCAGCGGTAGTGTGGGCTCTCCGATGGCTCTTTCAGGCTTCCTCCCGTGTCTGCAGTGTTTACGGAGACATATCTCCCAGTTTCACTGCATTAAGCTGGCAATTGTGCAGGATTATGTTGGATAGTGTGCTCACGGCCGGCCGAGTTGCACTAAAGTGCGGCCATCTTGCCGTGGGCTCTCTAGCGCCCCCCCTCCATCCTTACATCCATTTTTAACACGAGAACACATGAGAACACAGTTTACACTAATGAAATAGTGCATAAAACAAAAACGCTGAAAACAGCAGCCGCTTAAATACGGGTCATTCGTGTTGTTCCCTTGCACTACATTTTTGCTGCAAATAGCACATAATTACACAGCGTGGTGTAATAGCATCATTTTGGGAATTTCCATTCCATTCCATAAACTTTATTTCGGCCACAAAAGACCATAAAAGTGCATTTGAGAATAAAACATTACAACGCTTGAAAAATATTTACAATAGCACATTCAATATTACCGAGTTCATTATCATTAAATTCACAGCAGTTTTAAGAAAGATACAATAAAAAATGAAGATAAAAATTATTCAAAGTTAGGAATGGATACAGTCTAGATCCGGGGGGGATGCATAAGTGATGAAAAACAATCCTATGCGTGAACAACTATTTCTCTCCTCCCGGCATCAACTGCATTAAAAAAAAGCCGCCTAATGAACCACATTGAATTTAAAAAGCGTGAGACAGCAAACACTATTGGCGGGTGAGTTGCATATTTTAAAACCCTCAATGCCTCCACGCAACGCACAAAGCCGATGTTCTTGCACAGTTGGATTAACCAACGCTTGCGCTGCGTAAGATAGGCTGGGCAAAAAAAGAAAATATGGGTAATCGACTCTTCCCTATACTTACAGGCGGGACACTCGCTATTGCTTTCTATAGCCCATTTGCTGGTAAAAGAGCGAAGTGGAAGAGACCCTATCCTGAACTGAACATAAAGTTTCCTGGCTAAAGGGGGTTCAATGGTATCCAGAAAGGATTCTCTGTTATACACGTCTTTGACTTGGAGAAACTCCATAGTCAAACGACCGTGAGTAGAACTTTCCTGGGTGGCCGATAGTTTGTAAGATCTATAGCGCCCAACTAGAGCCACCCTGGAGGTCTTTGGGCATATTATCTCGGGTGACCTCCATAAATCTATCATACCTAACTTAGAAGCGTGATCTCTTATATGGTTTAACCAGGAAATTTTCTTAAGAGTACAGGGGACCAAAAACTCCTTAAGCTCAGCCCTAAAAATGGACAGTTCCGAGGTCGCCCATAAACGGCGCCAAAATGTGATAGGTCTGAGGGCGATCTCCTCATCTATAGGGCTAATACTCAAGTCCATGCGAATAGGCAGCAGGTGAGTACTACAAGGAAGGCCTAGGAGCTGCCGCAGGAAGCTGTTCTCCACCTTACTCAGATCAGAAGAGGGGCGGTGCCCCCACAGTTCTGCCCCATATAGAGTAGCACCCCGTGCTTGTGCCTTGTAAACTTCCACCACGGGACCCACCGGTTTAAATGCAGAGGAGCTATGTAGTTTCATAATCCCACCCACCGTCTGCGTGAGCCTAAGCTTTGCCTTTGTCATCTGTGGCCCCCATTCAAAGTGTTCGGACAAAGTTACACCCAAATAATCAAACACCTTAACTCTTTCCAGGGGAATTCCATAGAGAGATGGGTTGGGGCGAGTAGTTTTAGGGGGTTGAAGACCATGTACTTTGTTTTTGAAATATTGATCTCCAATCCCCGGAGCCTGCAGAAATTGGCAAACCCATCAAGAGTATGCTGAATACCCATTGGTGTTTTAGCAAGTAGGAGGGTGTCGTCCGCGAACATCAGCGCCGGCACCCTCCCAGAGGCTAACTTTGGGGCATCATTGTCTTTAATTCTATTGAGATGATCAATGAGCCCGTTGACAAAAAGGCAGAATAAAGTGGGGGCTAAAACACAGCCCTGGCGGACCCCTTTCCTAACAGGAAAGCGCGGGGTAAGCTCCCCGTGTTTTCCACATCTCACTTGGGCAAAGTTGTCTTGATGGAGTCTTACAATAACATTAAGGAGATAAGATGGAATTCCCAGGTCTCTGAGCACTTCCCAGAGTCGTTCTCTAGGTACAAGATCAAAAGCGGACTTCAGATCAACAAAGATTAAGTAGAGGCTGCCACCCTCTACTGTCACCGTTTTCCAGAAAAGAAGTTGGAGTCTAAAAATCTGGTCCACGGTTGACATGTTTGATCTGAAGCCAGCTTGATATGGGGTCAAGATCTCCTTTTCCTCCATCCAGCCCTGGAGTCGATCTAAAAGAACCCGACTGAACAGTTTTTGGGTAATATCGATTAAACTGATCGGCCTGTAATTTATTGGGAGAAGAGGGCAGCCTTTTTTATATATGGGAACAATCTCGGCCCCACACCAAGTGTCCGGGGGCTTCATACCCTTCATAACAGCATTGAATAAAACCCACAGGTAGGGTACCCAGATTTTGGGTTCCTCTTTAAAAAGGTCACCTGGTAGTTTGTCTAGACCCGGCGCTTTATTGCTGTGGAGTCTGTTGATAGCATTACCCACTTCGATCATGGTAATCTCAGTGATCCCCTCACTGTCAGGTTCTAATATTACAGCGGGGTTGCCGGTACAGTCGAAACTGTCTTCCCTAATTGAGTACAGAGACTCGAAGTGGGACTCCCATACTTCGGGAGCTATGTTTGGCTCTATCGACGAACTCCCTTCCCTATCGCCAGAGCTTACTATTGCCCAAAAGGTTTTCAGATCCTTATTGTCTAGGGCAATCCTAAGAGATTCCCATCTATCACTTTCCCACTTCTTCTTTTCCTGTTTGGTTATCTCTTTATAACCGGCCCGGGTGGATTTGATTGAGGGCTTGTCCTTCGCTTTCAGTGCCTCTAATAGGGCTAATTTGGCCATACGACACTTGTCATTGAACCAGGGGCATTTGGAACGCTTGGGTTCCCTTCTATGCACCAGCGGATGGAATACGTCCACCAACTTCTCCTGTAACTCTTGGTGCGTGAGGCCTACCTTGTCCAGCTCCAGTGGGGAGCCCCCCGCCTGCACTACCTCCCACATTTTGGTCATTGACGGAATGACTGCCTGATAGACTTTGGCCAGCTTAAGGGGTGAGTGTTGTATGTAGCCCCATCTAACATTTTTTCTATTGTTTGTCAATGTTAGTGCTCGGGGCGGACTATCCACTGGGGCAGCAGACTTAAAAACACCAAGATCCTCTGCTTTCAGGCTCAAGATTAAGGCGTTATGGTCACTATCATGTCTAATAGTAATTCGAAAGTCAAGGACCCATCCCCACGATCTTGTTTCCACTAGAATATAGTCAAGTAAGGATGCTT
The DNA here is from genome assembly GCA_963921515.1 of Calotriton arnoldi. Classification (NCBI taxonomy): domain Eukaryota; kingdom Metazoa; phylum Chordata; class Amphibia; order Caudata; family Salamandridae; genus Calotriton; species Calotriton arnoldi. The sequence goes on along the minus strand of CAWUFW010009756.1, from coordinate 424,558 downwards.
GACCTACTCGATTAAATGTAAGTTGTCCAGGGCGATCCGATTTAGTACGCCCATTGCATGCCCTTAATGACAGAGCCAGCGAAAGTGAGTTGATTTGTATTGCCAGTGGTAACCAGATCCTGATGGGACTGATCTGGGGATCAGGGACTGACCATAGAATATCCTCCTCACTGAGCATGAAATGATCCTGATCAGTAAGGGGTTCATATTGGCAATTGAAATCGCCCCCTACAATAAGCCGGATAGCTGGGTCCAAAGTTGGAATAAAAAGCCCTAACTGATCGATGGTAACAGATTCCTGGCTGTTGCTGACAGGTCTGGAATACACGTTAATTAGGGCAATTTTTGTCGAGGAGGGAAAAGTGAGCAGAACACACTGAATATCTTTTGAAGGGGTTACCAACTGTTCGGCTCTACAACCCAAATGGGTGCCCACCCAGATAGACAAACCACCTGAGGGTCTCCCCCTACCCCCAAAAGTGGCAAAGGAATTGAAAGAGGCAAAACCCACCTGCTGAAGCTCTTCCCTCGCCCATGTCTCCTGAAAAAGACAGATGTCCTGCTCTTCCACAAAAAGCCCCCATTCTGGACAGGATAGTTTATTTTTAAGGCCCGCCAAATTCCATGATAAAACCCTAATACTGTTGTCTAGGCCTCTTTTCCTTCTCAAGACATCAGCAACGCTGTCATTTTGGGCCGCGCTATCACCTTGTTGTACTAAAAGAGGATTATCTAAAGCAGAATGGGACTTACTGTCTTTCCTTAGCTCACTATCTGGGGCGTTGGAGATGGTAACGAGGGGCCCCCTGAGGTGGATGGTTTCGCAAGGAGAGTTTATTGACTGGGGGGAGTATGAACTCCTATCCCTAGATGTTCGCCTCAAACAATTCCTAGCATTACACTTCAGGTCCTGACTGAGTGGTCCTCGATTCCCTTCCATAGTTATCCCTTCCCTAAGTCAATCTACCGCCTCCAAACCATCATATCTGTTGTTAACCGGGATGTTAAAGAGAAGTCGTGGATGGGAAACATCCCTGCATCCTTGAATTAGGGCTCTGGGACCCCCAGTCAAGGTGGAATTAATAACACGGCCCCTGTGGATTGCCCGATGAGAAGAGTAAAAAAATTCCAGAGAACAAAGATTCATTCTAGTTGGAGCATTAGGATAGTAAGGAGGGGATCTGAGTAGGTTAGTGACAGTAATTGGCTTTTTTAAATTAATAACTGCACAATCCCCAGAATCTATTTTTTCACCATTGCCCACCCACCCTACTCTGCGGACCATTATGATCTCGTCAGCTTGAGCGTAATCAAACTGCTTGTGTCTAGCAAGCCAGAATAAGCATTTGTTACGGAGCTCGAGGTGAGTTTCCTTACTGCTATTTTCGATTGGAGGGATTCCTGTCAAAATTGCCACGTAGGGGGTGCATGCAGGGGGGAGGTTTATGTGGGGCAAATTAAAGCTTGTACTTGCATGCTTCTCCTCAGTGTCAACGAGTGATGGTTGCCCCATCTGGTTGGTCTTGGGACCTGGGTCAATTGGCCTCTGGGTCGCCAAGGATCTAGGGGGGTCAGAGCTAAGTTTAGCCCTACCGTCTAAACTTAAATTTGTACTGCTCTGCTGTGAAACAGCACTCTGACCCTTCGTCTTATGTCTGGCTGAGGGGGCTTCATGGTTATTATGGGCTCCCTTTGCAAGGGGGGTAGTGGTAATTTGGGTGGCTGCCTGGCAGCCCAAGTCAATCCCTCCCCTAAGCATGTTAGGAGGATATGTTTGCTGTTCTGTTCTTCTAACTTCTATTGGTGCAGAAATCCTTTCTAAGTTAACTAGACGGCTAATGACAGGGGCCAGTTCTTCTCTAATTGTGGCTCTCACTATGCTCTGAAAATCGTTCATCAAGTTCTTGGCCCACGTAGGGTAAGAGTGATCGATGATAACGTCCTGACAGTCACCCTGGTTATAAACTTCCCCATATGCTCCCTCTAAGTTGGATAGGGGGCCCTCACAAGTTCTTTTTCTTTCTGGGCCAGTCTCCGATTGTTGTTTACGTTTCCCTGACTTGGGAATGCTAGATATAATTGTCCTCTTCCGCACTGCTCCCTTAATTGGAGCCTCACTAGGGATTACTAAAGAGGGGGCTTCTAACTGGGGTGGGGCCGCAATTGCTGAAATAGAGGCGGTTAGGGATGGGGATGGTGGAGAGTGAACTTCTAGCTGGAATGGGGTCTCGATAGACAGAGCGGGGGCATTTAAAGGTGGAATAAACAAATCCGGAGTAAGGGAGAGCCTCCTTTCCGTGAGCTCGATTTCCGTATTAACCACCCCTATGGCCCTCTGAAGCATTTTGTCTATGGAAGTTTGAGGCACTGAGGATTCAACCCTAGTTGTAGATCTAGGAGGCCCCAGCCTCTTCCCCATTCTGCGATGTACCGGAACCTTACGACCCAGCGTTGGGGTTATCAGACCTGGACACCTTTTCCTCTAAAAACAGAGCCCACAGCCAGCTTACAACCAGGGGATCAATTAACACCAAAATCCTATAGCTAGTAACCCACTCTCCTTAAACCCAATAGGGGGCCCTGCCCGACCACTTACAGTTGAGCCAAGACACCAACACCAATAACTTTAAGTCCTGCACAGCCTAACAGTCCTTCAAGGGCTGGCCAGTCATTAGATCTTTATTAATCCCCGGAAGAAGGGCTTCACGACGAGACTTACGAACCAAAGCTAGCTGGATTAGCTAAAGGTGCAGGAATTCAGGCCTTTTAAAGCGTCAACACGGACAGTCTATGCAGCAACAAACGGGGAAGAGTTCAACAAAACAAGAAGCAAGTCAGTGGCGGGAAATACCTAATAAGTTGGAAACCTGTTCACTGGCGGTAGCACAAAATGGTGGGAAATGGAACCAAGAGGGCTGACCCTGCCCTGCCTCTTCCTGGTGCTGACGGGCGCAGGACGGGCCCGCCCTTGGCCCGGGCGCGGCCCGGGCGCGGCCCGCGCACGTCCCGCGCTGCGGGAAGAATGGCGGTGCTAATAAGCACAGGTGGGGCTCCTCCCCACACACCTGTGGTAGCGCTAGACTTGCGGGGCACCCTGGGACTGATAGTCCCACCAGGGAATAGCGCGTGACTGCGAAGATGCAGAGCAGTCGATTTCCACCCCAAAGTGGTGCTTCTGTATGGGGGCAAAGTTCTCAGCCGGTTACCCCCGATGGGGCAGCAAAGATGAGCAGCAAGCAGCAACAGCAGCGTCCTGGAACCCACGCTGCGGGAAGAATGGCGGTGCTAATAAGCACAGGTGGGGCTCCTCCCCACACACCTGTGGTAGCGCTAGACTTGCGGGGCACCCTGGGACTGATAGTCCCACCAGGGAATAGCGCGTGACTGCGAAGATGCAGAGCAGTCGATTTCCACCCCAAAGTGGTGCTTCTGTATGGGGGCAAAGTTCTCAGCCGGTTACCCCCGATGGGGCAGCAAAGATGAGCAGCAAGCAGTAACAGCAGCGTCCTGGAACCCCTGGGAATTTCACATAGCAAGCATTACGCAAAATTAACAAAATTACATATGATTATGCTAGTGTAACAGTATTTTCCCAGAGCTAATAATTCATAATACCTGCCCTTGTTCAGTTTCCTCAAAATTACAATCACAAGATTATATTTATGAAAAGATAATCAATTTAGATAACATTATTTGCTCGGACACTATGGTAAGAGACTTAGGGCCTTATTGTGTAGTCACATGGCGGTCCGACAACCGCCGCACAGTGGGACCGCCTGCACTATTACAACTGTGGCCGTCAGACTGCCATGAGATCACCGGCACCGCCGAGATCAAGGGTCCCGCTGGGCTGGCCATCTTTCCCCGGGCAGAATATGCTGGTGGTGCCGCAGCAGCACCGCAGCAGCACCGCAGAGCATAATATGAGTTGTCACGCCATACTTTTCATGGCGGTGCGACCGCCATGAAAAGGGTGGCGGTGAGGCCCCTGTTGCCTGTGTTCATGGGGTTTCATGCAGCGGGGCACATGGGGTGCCCCCCTGTATGTCTGCACCCCCAGTTCTAGCACGGAAAGAAATGCACAACATGGTGCATTTCTTTCCATGCTGGAGTGTCCTTTGGTGGTCCCATGGTGCTGCCTTTCTAAGGCTCACATATGAGCCTTAGAAATGCACCGGCGTGGGACCGCCAAAGCACCACCGGCCAGACCAGGATTTAAGTCCTAATCTGGCAGGTGGTGTGACGACTGGTTTGGTGGTCTCGCCGTGGGGCACTGGGGTGGCGGCCCGCTGCGAGACCCCCAAAGTCGTAATCAGGCCTTAACTGGCAGTCCTGGTCAGGCAACACACTCTTGGTACAGCAATCAGGTATTGTGGCAGCACCATCCTAGGTTGCCTATTTACACAAATACCATTTCATGCTAAACATCAAGCCACGCGGTTTAACCCTTAAGTCTAAACCTCTGTGCTTCTGGTTCACAATACTTAAGATTGTAGCAATTTACTAGATCCCCTGGTGATTATATTTCTCACTCCTACAAGTGTTCATTTTGTTAAAATAATGTACTTACTGCAAGAGAACCACAGTCCTGCCAAGTACCACGCATCAGGGGTTAGACTAAGGTATTTTAGTGCTGGTGTCCGCATCACCGCACTAAAATGCATTAGTCACGCATAACTGCAGCTGCTGCAACTTAACATGAGGTGCTGCAATTATAAACAAAAACAACCTGCACTCTTATCGACTTGTTGTGTTTCTGCCTGCCACTGGCCGAGCCTGGGCTAGTAAACACTGGCTAGAGTAAAAGTATACTTTTTTTTTTACTTTGCCCTGGCGCAGTGCGGCTTCTATTCCTTTAAAAAACGAAAACAAATTGTGAGCCTGAAATCCAGCCTCTCTGGGCCACGTGGATCCGGTGACGACTGATAAACAACATGCACCGGGCCCAGCCTCACATGAGTCTGGAGCCTTCTATTTTTTTCCGACACATGCCACAGTTGAACGGCTCAAGGCGGATCGTTCCATTCTGCCCTGCTCACAGCCTCCTAGACAAGGTGGCATAGCCCAGGTCATAGTGTACTGTGAGGTGGTGGAGCCAGCATAGTGACAGGATGTTTTTGTAGCGCTACGGGGAGAACAATCACGTAGCTCTTCCCTCGCTCAAGTAGCAGTAAAGAAGGCGGTGGGGGGGGGGGGGGCAGGGGCCCAGTAGAGACTGTGGGGAAAGGGGCACCAGCAGCACCTGGTGAAAGCAGAGCAGAAAGCTGCAGAATAGACAGAGGGTAAAACATTGTTGGCACAAACTAGCGTGATTGTGCTAGGTGATTTACTGTCCCGAAAGCGAGCGGCTGTGTAACTCTTCTGCAAGCTGTCTTATTTATTCTCGTCTTTCATCAGGTCATTTTGAGTTTCTTTCATTTACTTTGCACGGTCTTACTGCTGTTAGGGTTGCCACCTGGACAGCATGACTGGCATTTTAATGTCCCAGCCAGTATAACAAATATAAAAATAAAGGAAAGTCGGTTTTTCTCTCCCTTATCAGTACATACTTCAAATCGCAGTGTAAAGAGAAAGCCCTTTAAAACGTCAGCCTGTCTGCTCCTGCGGCAGCCTGGTGCCCTCCTGTCTAGCCTGGCTAAAGTTGTTGGAAGACACTCAAGGCAATTGCTCAGCCTGGCACGCACACTCCCCAGGCACTTCTGGACTGCTAGTGTAGTTAGGTGAGTCACACACACTCTCTCTCTCTGCACTGAAGTTCGCTTGTTTGATCTCTGCAGCATGTGCATTAACCTACTAGGCCGCCCTTCCAATTAGTTACACTGATAACCAGAGGCATGTTTTTTTTCCATACAGATAATAAATGTGTGGTACACACAGCGAAGTTGCCAGGTTTGCAACTAGAAAGCTTCTGTTTTCTTATATGTAAAAAAATAAGTTTAGAAATGCATTATGAAAACAAAAAGATGATGAAAGGACCACTTCTGTCCCCTTGAATCAACATCCTACTTGTGCCTTAGAGTTCATCTTTAATGTTTGTAAAGGGTGTGTCCATCTAGTCCCGAGAAAATGTCACTCTTAAGTGTCACACATTTGGTCACTTTTTTTTATTTTTATTTTTCCAAGACCTTTATTGGTGCCATACGATTTGTACACAGCATAATGCCTACATCCCTTGCGGGCCGGCAATGCAGGATGACGTGTGATGAGGCAGTAGGGGTGGGAGGAAGGATACACAGCAAGCCACCTACAACCTCAATGGGCCGGCCGCGACAGGTGGGCAATCATGATAAAATGGCCACAGAAAAGGTCATAAACATACATAACCAAATACTCTAAGAACACAATAACAGTGCCACTATCCATCAATTACAGCAGAAATAAAGGTATGCATTCATGGATGCCTGCCTTACCGGTACGTTCGTACTCGGCCCGCCTTAGTCCCTAGAGCTACACATTATTAATCCTAGTTCTACTCTTGCGAGTTCCCCATGTCTTGTGTCCCATCCCTGTCCCGTGCATCCTCCCCACCAGTACGGGAGTCAGTGGTTGTGTCTTCGGTTGTAGTATATTCCAGGAGGTAAGTTTGAAGGGGACCCCAGATATCTCGGGGGCGAGAGGAGGGCGGTAATAATTCAGCGTAGGTGTGTATCTGTTCTTGGCAGTATATGAGATCTTGGAGCCAATCCTTAAATTTAGGAGCTCTACCCCTGCCCCATTTGCAAGCAATTCGTCGTTTAGCAAGGAGAAGTGCCAAGGAAACAAACCTCCTTATCTTCACGGGTATCGGTTCGGTGTATCCCAAGAGTGCGGTGAGGGGGTCTTCCGGGATGTGTGCCCCTGTCATGCGACCTAAAGCTAAAAAAACTTCCCCCCAGTATCGGCGAACTTGTATGCAGTCCCAGGCCAGGTGTTTGAAATCAGCTTCAGTTTCCCCACATCGATCGCAGTGATCATTGTCTCGCAGGTGGAGGCGATGTAAGCGTGCCGGTGAATAGTATAACCGATGTAAATACTTGTAATGTATGATGCGCAGTCTACTACTGGCGGAGACTTCCCCAGTTTGACGACAACAAAAGGACCATTGTTCTTCTGTGAGAGGGTGTCCTAGGTCATCTTCCCATTTACCCTTTGTTGGGGAGGGATTGTGTTCACTACATCTTTGGGTATTGCTGTATAGGAGGGACACCACATGCGTTGGAGTGGTTTGATTCAGAAGGGCATGTAGGGGGGCATAACATCAGGCTCTTGTGGGAAGCATGGGGTGAGGGTCCGCATATCTTGTCTGAGTCTTATATAATAGAACCGGTCTAAAGGGGTGGGGGATGAGGTTCCGAAGAATTCATTGCTTGAACAGAAAGTCCCCTTCACATATAGTTGCCCCCAGGTATGCATAGATAGTTTGCGTAGCAGGCGACGACAGCCTCCTTCTTGGGTTACCGGGAGATCGTGTCTCCCCTGTAATGGAAGTAGGGGTGAGTACAGCAGGGGGCATTGGGTTCGGCAGGCCAAGTCTTTCCAGGCACTCGTCGTGCATTGGACAGTAGTGGAAGCATGGCGCTGCGGTACCGCCGGGGTGCTCAGATATGCCGAGCATGGTGTAGGGGTCATGTATCCATCCTCTATCGCTAGGTGGGGCATATATGGAGGGGGATTCATCCAATAAGCCGCAAAATGGGCCTGGGCGCTAACGAAATAAAGTTCTAGATCTGGTATCTCGAAGCCTCCGGCTTCATAGGGTCGTGTAAGGGTGTTCCAATTTAGTCTGGCCTGTTTTCCACCCCATGTGAGATGAGTCATTTGGGTTCTGAGATCTTTAAAAAAGTGGCGGCTGGGGGCATAGGGAATGTTCGTGAAAAGATAAAGCAATTTAGGTAGAACCACCATCTTGATCAGGGATGTTCTGCCAGCCATGGAGAGGGGCAGTGCTATCCATCTAGTGATTTTGTCTGTGAGGAGATCTAGCGCCCTTCCATAATTGGATAGCATCAGTTCGTCTCGATTCCGGGAAATGACTATCCCGAGGTATGTCAGTGTATCTGTACACCATGTGAGAGGGTAGTCCGGTTCAAAACGTGTGGTGGCGTCCGTAAGGGGGAATATTTGAGATTTCCCCCAGTTAATATTAACTCCAGAGAGGTGACCAAATAGGATGAGCAGCCGGAGAATGGGGTTGAGGCTTTCGTCTGGATTGCGTAGGTATAATGTAATATCATCAGCGTATAGAGAAATTAAGATCTGCCTCTCTGGATATATCAGCGCATGATCCCGGAAATGTTGTCGGACCTTGGCAGTCAGGGGTTCAATCACTATGGCGAAAAGGAGGGGCAATAGGGGACACCCCTGGTGGGTGCCCCTGGTGATTTTGAAAGGGGTGGAGTGGACACCATTGACCATGACTCTAGCCTGCAGGCCGGTATACAATAAATCTATCCAAGCCAGGAATGGCGCGGGGAATCCCATGCGCTGCAGGACGAAGGCAAGGTAGTCCCATTCTAAGGAATGGAACGCTTTTGTGGCGTCCAGAAATACCGCCGCAGCATTCAGGTCAGGTTCAATATCCTGGAGGACCGCGAACAGAGTGCGCAGGTTGTGAGACGTGCCTCTACTGGGTACAAAGCCCGACTGGTCTGGGAGTACCAGGGCAGTCATGAGAGGGCTAATGCGGTTAGCAATCAGTTTTGCCAAGATTTTGGCATCAACGTTGATTAATGAAAGAGTTCTGTACAAGCCACATTGTGAGGATGGTTTGCCGGGCTTGGGCAGGGAAATTATGCACGCCTCGCGCATCGTCTGGGGTAGTATGCCTGTTTCTCTGGCCTCATCGAAGACATCTCGTAGGACTGGAATAAGTAAGTGGCAGAACGCTTTGTAAAATTCAGCCGGGAGGCCGTCCGGCCCCGGGGCCTTCCCTGACTGCAGTTGCATTATGGCGGAGATAATTTCCTCATCCTCGTGGTGTGCTAAGAGGAATTCTCTTTGTCCATCTCCCAGCCATACTATTGCAGTGTCCTCAAAGAAGGGGGAGAAGTCTACCGGGTGAGTTCTATGTGTCTTGTATAGGGTTTTATAAAAGCTGCGAAATGCAGCTACGATATCAGAAGTGCTCCTGTGAGTTTGACCGTCCGCGTCTTCAATCTCCAAGACTATATTGGAGAATCGGGAGGGGCGAATTAGAGATGCGAGTGCCTTCCCTGGTCTGTCTCCCTCCCCATATCGGCGCGCTTGGTGATATTTCCCTCTAATCTTACATTTTGTTTCGGCTGCTTCTTGATATTCAGTAATTAAGCCCCTCAACCGTGCCTGTAATTCTGGGGTGGGGGTTGTCTGTATTAAGTGTTCCATTTGTTTGAGCTCAGTTTCCAGTTTACGAAGCGTAGAGCGGTGATCTTTTAAAATTCCCCCACTCTTTGCAATGCATATCCCGCGAATGGTGACTTTAAAAGCCTCCCATATTGTGGAGTATTGTTCAACCGAATTTTCATTGCGTGGGAAAAAATCCGATATTTCCTGTTCCAGTTCTTGGCGGAACACCGGGTCTAATAGATTTTGTGGATTGAGGCGCCAGGACTGGATGGGTGAGTCGATCTGGGGGGGGTGGGCAATTGTGACTAGTGCTGGGAAGTGGTCAGAATATGTGCGGGGGAGATACGACGCATGTGTCAGCCAGGGGGTAAGACCCTTAGTAATGAGCCAGCCGTCAATTCGTGACCAAGAGGAACGGGCGGTCGTATAGCAGGATCCCTCCCGGCGCTGCGGGTGTAAGTGGTGCCAAGCATCCAGTAATTCGTGTTCTTCTACGATCGTTTTAAGAGTGTAGTGTGCATTGGAATAGTGATGCGGTTGTGGATGCGAGCGGTCCGCAGCAGGATCTAAGGTCACATTGAAGTACCCACCCCATAGCAAGTGTGTGGATCCGATATCCAAAATCTTACCCCAGAGTATCTGAAAGAATTCTGGATCATCGGTGTTTGGGCCGTAGCAGGAGACAAGGGTTATGGACTGAGCTGCCAGACGGCCCCAGATGATAGTGTACCGGCCTTGGGGGTCTTCGTGGGAGCCTATGGGGGTGTAGGAGAGGGACTGTTTTACTAGAATGGCTGTTCCCCTGGGGTAGGAGGAGTATGAGGAGAAATAGGAGTAGGTTGCCCAGCGGGACGCAAACGAGACAGTGGCAGTGGGGCTGAAGTGTGTTTCTTGTAAAAGCGCACAATGAATATTATGGCGGTCTAGATATGAAAGGATGTGTCGGCACTTATGAGGGTTACCCAGGCCGCGAACGTTCCAAGTTAGAAAGTTGTATGTAATGGGTCTAGGGCGGTCTTCCATGTGATTGACTTAAAAGGCATGTTCTAGGGCATAGACATTGGCTGTATAGGTTCTGCTGTTGAGGCATGCATCGACTGAGTAATACATTGGAAAGTGGCATTAAATAAACAATTCCTGTATCCACAAAGACGCGAATCAGGGTCCCCCCCTCCCACATCAGCAGCCCAATCCTGCCGTGGCCCAATCCCCACCCCCCCTCCCAATTTGCCCTTTGCGCCAGATTCCCAACTGGGGAAGGTGGCCTAACCATAAACAAATGCATAAAGTACAGTACGTAGGGTTCACCTGTCGGGTGGAATCTAGAGGGCAATCAGTCTCTCCTCGCGTGAGCGAGGGTGCACGGACAAGATTTTGCAGGTTCATCTCGTCACAGTATCTGTTACGGTTCTTCAATTGGAGGACACTGTCCGGAGGTTAGTGCAGATCGATTTTGGTGTCATAGGTAGCAGGGGTGAATTGCGAGACAGAGCATGTGAGTGTTGTTGTGCGAATTAGATGTTAGTCTGTGGTCTGCCCCGGGCACCCCTAGGGGGGAGGCCAAAAGTCCCTGCAGGGCCTCAATGCTTGCAGAGTTCCAGGGGCGTGTTTTTCCCCGTTACGCTATGCAAATATCGTCATGACCATTCGGGCTCTTCTGTGACATACGTGCTCTGGGCTGTACATGCTCCACAGTCTACCCTGAATAGGCTGAGCTATGTGTGCCAGTTCAATGTTCGCAGTGTCGCTGGGAGCCTGAGTCTGTGCGCAGGGACGTAACTTGTATCTTCCCCATGTCAGGGTTTCTCCTCTTGTGGATTCATTCTATGTCGGATGCATTCCCATTCCCTTCCGGACGGTGCGAGGGGGATGACCGATCTGTGGTTTCTTGGGGTAGGGTCTTTAGGAAGTCTTGGACATGTTGTGGATTAGTGAAGAAATGCTGTTTGTGTTGATGCGTTACTTTGAGACGGGCAGGGAACAACATGGCATAGGGTATGTTGAGTTGTTGTAGTTTTTTCTTGACCTGGAGGAATTTTCGCCTTTGCTCCTGGACAGCCATGGTGAAGTCAGGGTAGATTGATATCTCCATCCCTTCGTGCCGAAGCTGACCTTTTTCTCTGGAAAGGCGGAGGGCGGTGTCCCGGTCCCGGTAGTTAAGCAGTCTAGCTATTATGGACGGGGAGGGGTACCAGGAGCAGGTCGGTTTGCCAATGATCGGTGTGCCTGTTCAACAACAAGGACTGGTGAAAAAACTTCTCTGCCAAAGAGCGTTATGAGTAGATGCTCGACATAGTCTTCCATCTTGCTAGTGGCTGTTGATTCCGCCACTCCAAGAATGCGCAGGTTATTTCTCCTCGAGCGGGATTCTAAATCTTCGTTTTTGGCAGCTATCTCCTTCAGGACCTTTTCCATTTCGAGTGTGCGTCTTGTGGTGGCGTTGGAGGTGTCCTCCAGGTCAGATATTCTCCGCTCCGCTTCCGTTAAGCGATCGTCATGTTTCTCTACTCTGTGGGTCAGGCCATCCAGCCTCGCGTTCATGGAGTCCATTTTTGACTCAATAGATGTCAGGCTCGACTGCATCACTAGTAGCAATTCTTTCAGATCAGCAGTAGATGTGGTCGGAGCATCGGGCTGATCTTCTTCAGGCTCCGCGTGGGACCGGGGAGTCTTACGCGTGTCGAAGTTCAGCTTCGGCTGTCGTCCGTCCGGCTTCCCCATGGCGACTGGGCGGGAGATGCGACAATGAAGTTGTGGTGGGGGAGGATCTGTATTCGCGACCCTGTTACCCTCGTCTGCTTCCACGGGGCGTGGCGTGGGTCTCAAGCTCGGTGTGCGGTGGGCCGGTGGCGGGGGAGTTAGTTCGTTTTTCAGATCAAAGTTTTCTAGATGGAGTTAGCATATGTGTCGTTCAGTCAACATCAATGTATCCCCAGGGCCTCGCGTGTGGGTCCGGGCCCTGGGTTGTTCCCCCACGAGAGTCAGATAGGCCGAGTCATGGCACGGGGCGTGAGTTTGAGCAGCGGGCCACATATTCCCCCGGGGCTTGCCCACTGTCAAGAGCGCGCGTCCAGGTATTGAATTAGGGTCTGTATGGAGCAGCCCCATGTAGTCTTTCCCCGGCGTGCCCTGGGGGTCCAAAGGGAAAGATATCTGGTCGGGCGGGGTCCCCAGGCACAGCGAGCGCACGATCACAGCTCGAGGGGTGCGTCGAAGAGTAGTGGTGGAAGCTTCACCGCGGCCCCCCGGTAGTCGTGGCCGAAGCAGAGGAACCCCCGCGGTCCCTCATCTCACCCGCCAGCCCTCAAGGGGGGGGCAGAGGCCACACCGGCAGTCCAGGCAACCCGCAGCAGCCCCGCCAGGTGCCGTCACACAGCGACGCTGTCCCGGGAGCGGCTGCGCAGCCCAGTCCCACGCAGTGCCGGCAGCCACACTAAACAGTCTAGGCCCCGCAGGAAGAGGGTCCGCAGGAGTCCAGCGCAGCAACGTTGGGTCGGGTATGGCTATCTAGAAGGGGAGACCAGGGCTCCACGATGGGCACTCATCACCTCGGGCAGCAGGCGCCCAGGCCCGTGGCAGTCCCGCCCCCGCAGCCACGCAGGCCGTTCAGAGGGCTACGCCGAGTCGCGGCCGTGCAGTCCAGAGGAGGAAGTGCAGCGCCGGAGCAGGCTATGGAGACAGGCAGTCCTGTTCCAGCGGCGTCGCGGGTGTCACAGCGGCCATCTGGGAGGGCACAGGGCAACGCAGCTCACTCACTACCTCCGGGGTCCGCGGCGTCCCAACGTCCACGCCTGCCCGGCACCCCAGACAGGCCCGACAGGCAGCAGCAATGCCCCAGGGGGCCGCAGGTCAAGCGCCGGTGGAAGAAGACAGCGAGCCGGTAGTCCAGCTCCGGCCGGGGCCTCGGCAGTGCACAGCTGGCGGGAGGATCGGCAGGTACGTGTGTTGGGACGGCGGGCTCTCTCCGCTCGGTATATCCGCAGCTCGAGTCGCTCACCAGCAGGTCGTGGCCGCCATTTTTGGTACGTTCTGTCAGGGAGAATTTCAACTCGCGGTACTCCGGTCCAGGGCGGCCTTGCGGGCAGCAGGGCGGCCCGTCGGACGCTTCTTTGTTGTGGCAATCTGGTAGAACCGTTTAACGGCTTGCTAGGCGGGAGATGATGAGGATATGTGTCGGATAGAAGTCCGAGCACCAATAGCCTCACGCAAGTGCGACCATCTTGCTTGGCGCCCTCTAGCGCCCCCCCACACATTTGGTCACTTAATGCCACTCATAAGTGTCCTAAAATCATGGAAATGTCAGAAAGAGGCAATCTCAAAACTTGGCAGCTATGAGTGTCCTTCTATTTCTGGTGCTTTGTAGCAGTTTTAAGATCTTCTTAGAGTTTATTGTTGCTCAAATCGGTGAAATCTCTGATATTTATATGTTTCACTCATCTTCATTGTTTGATTTTGCTCATGAGAAAGTGTCACTCATAGTCGTTGAATGTCACTCATAATTACACTGAAATTATGAAAATGCCACACATAAACAATCTCAATCCTTGGCAGTTATGGAACCACTATTTGCTTTATTGTTTTGCTAACCATTAACATTTATACTTAGACATTTTAATGTGGGAAGGGAACACTGGCTGATTTTTACTAATTGAGAGTTTATCCTTTTGCTAAGAAGGCTGAGTATTACCCGATTTTAATCTATTAAAATATGTGTATAAACTTTACATATAGGTTCTACAAAACAAAATTGTCCAATTTTATGGAACTCAAATTTTAATTTTCAACATCTCAATGCATAATCTAAACTGATACATGAAGAACCAAACCCTTCTCATTTAACCTCTTGGGCGATTGGCAAAGTGATACTATAAACAACAAATTTATAAACAGCTCTTCTCTAACCAATAATCATCCAAAGTGACAGTTAATTTACTATCCAATGTCTTTTCTTATTTGCCTAACTGATTTTGAAAAATTAGTTTTAAGGAAGAATACAGAAAGAAACAGAAGACCAATCTCATAGCATAAAGAGTTTATCTTTTACAGTATATGTATACACATTAGAATACAATTGGACACATTTACCTGAAGATTACACAGGTAATAAAGGACAGTGATATTTGTATGTTTACCGCCTTGAAAAAGCCGGATTACTGTGAAACACATGTCGGCTGAAGCTGTATATATGATGACTGGTTTACAACTGGTATAATCCTACCGATGGATTATGAAAAGAAGATACAGAAGAGGCTATTGTGATAGAAATGAAGACTAAAAAGAATATTTAACCTAAATGTGAACAGTGTGAATCAGGGAAAATTTGTGTATAAATGCTTTTTAAATAAACAGTTCTATGTTTAGTCTGTTGAGTATGCGGTTACAAGCAGATGAATAAAGACATGTAATACTAATGCCATGTGTGGCATAGTCATTGGTGGGTACTCAGGCTGGGGAGGATGCTACAACTGGCGATGAGTTAGGAGGTAAGTAACCCGAAGAGCTACAGTGCTCTCCCTGAGAGTTTGCCATGGTCCAAGCAAACCGCTCATGCGTGCCATGTGTGTTGCAGTCGAAGTACGGAACCGATGCTTAACACAGTCAAAGCGCAACTCCAGCCACTGTAAAGAAGCTGAATACAGCAAAAGGAGTGCAAAGAAATCTACATAGCGGTGACCGAGAACCCGCTGGTCAAACCGTACATAAAGGTACCGCACTGCTACCCAAGATACAGTCATACGTAATCCGGAGTGTTAACACTAACAGCAGATACAACAAGGCTTTCAAAGAGCAGCTGTTGATAATCACAAATTGCAAGATAATGTTACAGTTAGAAACTGGGGAAGACAAAGAGCGCACAAAGAGACGCCAAGGAATAAATACCAGAATCTGAGTAAAGTGAGCCTGTATGGCCTCAGCGCTAGGCACCGCAGCCCAGGCAAAGCGCAGTGGTTTTGCTTACCAAACTGGTGACAATCCAAAGTGACCGAAGATATCTTCGGAACTGTGGATGGCTGAGAGAATGGAGGCGAAGACTGAGACCATGTTTCCAAAAGTCATCAAGGATGATCTAGAAGCCAGCACATCTCAATGCCTTAGAGATGGCTCCGATTGACACCCGAGTGAGCCGGAGAGAGCTCCACCCTCAATATCAGCCACTTCCACAAATGGCTACAACACTGCCGCTTTCCTGAAACCACCATCATTGTTCGATACCGCCTAAAAGCTGAATATTGGCAATAGATGGACTGCTTGGATAGAGACATTTGATGATTTCGTTGATGCACTTGAAGAGACTAATAACAAAAAGATTATCAAGTATCTCAAAAATCTTGCTTGTTGATTGCGAATGATACATCTTCAACCAAGAATGTCAGAAAGTTGGTGAAACTATTGATGGATTTGTGGAGAGACTCGACACACTCATCAGACATTGTAAGTTCAATTAATTTAATGATGAAGAAGCTATGAATCTGAGAGTAATTGACGGATGCTTGTCAGATTCATTCAGAAGTCGAATGCTGAGAGAAACTCTTAGTCTGGAGTGATTGTTAATGGCTGCCAGAGCTGAAAAGCATGCTTATAGACAAGCTGCTGACATGGAGGTCGGAGGCTTGCAGAATGAATCCGTCATGAGTGTGAAAAGTAAGCCAAAACAAAAGACTGAAGGACACAAAGTGATGTCTACACGTAAAAAGAAGTTGTGTTTTAGATGTGGATTTTCGTTTCCACACGAAGGCAAATGTCCCGCTCTTGGACAGATTCGTTTAGGCAATGGGAAGGAAAACCATTTTGTGATGGTTTTCAAAGTGAAGGAAAAAGTAAGGGTGTCATGGTGCAAAGACAAAATGGCTGCCAGAACTTTCCAAAAGCAACATTTGATGCACACGCACAAGGCCAAGCGGCGACATCAGTTAAGACAAATCAACACTGAACGAAGTCAATCATCATCTAAATCATCGTCAAACAGTTCTTCTGTATCAGCATCAAGTGAAAGTGAAGAAAATGATTGTGCCATGTCGATGTATACCTCAGAAAAGTGTGTGCATGTTGGTTTAGCCGTTTATCGAGAAAACTGTCAGTCAAAGAAAGATCGACATGCCAACGCACCAAAGTCATTCAAACATTGTCCAAAGATTACATTGAAAGTAAATGGTTGTTCAATACCTTTCATTATCGACAGTGGTGCATCGAGAAACATTATGCCTGAGGAGAAATACAATGAATTATCTCCATTGCTGCAATTTACACCATCGAAAACCAAAGTGTATAAATGAGCTACATCAACACTCTTAAAAAGTCAAGTTTCATTTGTCATTTGTAGCGACAATGAAACATAAGAAAACGAAGGTGCAAGTACCCATCCATGTGCTTCAAGGCACGGCGTCAAGTGCCTGCCTGCTCAGTTTCAGCACAGTCACCGAGATGGGACTGATTTCCGTGAATTGCAGCATCTATGCTCACTACGAAATAGTAAGTAATTTCCCTTTGTTATTTCATGTTTGGGAAAGCTTAAGACTATAAAAGTAAAGTTGCATATTAATGAAGGCATCCGTCCTAGTGCTCAGAGACAAATTGCTTTTCAGCTGCAAGGAAGCTGTTGAAAAAGAACTTGAATCTTTACTGAAGCATGATATTATCGAGCATTCTACTGGTCCAATGCCATGGGTTACTGCCATAGTCGTAGTGCCTAAAAAGGACAGCGAAGGAGCTGTACGCTTATCTGTTGAAATGTGTCAGGCAAACAAGGCAATTGAACGAGAATGACATCCAGGTACATACATTGCTGACATGATAACGCAACTAAATGGTGCAAAGGTCTTCTCTCGCCTTGATCTAAATAAAGGTTATCATCATTATCATCAGTTGGAACTCAAAGAAGATTGCAGGTGCATTACAACCTTTTCTACATATGTTGGTCTGTTTTGATACAAACGATTACGTTTTGGTGTGTCATCTGCTACAGAATTGTTTCAAGACGCCATTCGACGTATCATACAGCCTGTCATGAATGCGTTCAATTACAGTGATGTCATATTTTTTTCAGAGCTACACAAAAAGAACATGATAATGCTCTTACACAAGTATGGTGTTTACTTGCCAAAGCAGGTTTGACTTTGAATGTATACAAGTGTGAGTTCCATAAGACAAAGCTAAAATTCTTTGCCCATAACTTTTTTGCGGGGCTATGACACCAGATCCTGCTAAAGTACAAGCGCTGTCAAATGCTGATCCCCCACAAGATGTTTCTATGGTTCGTTCATTTCTTGACATGGCCAGATACATGCAAGACTTTGCCACTGTAAGTGCTCCATTGAAAGACTTGACGAGAAAGAATATTTCATTTTATTGGTCACATCAATGTGAGGAAAGTTTCAAGAAAAACAAGCAAGCCATTGGGAATGCTACTAAAATGGCATACTTCAATCCAAAGCTTCATACAGAGGTTGTTGTTGACGCTAGCCCAGCTGCACAGCACGTTGGTCACCCGAATGCTTGAAGGCATATTATACCATATGCAAGTAAAAGTTTATCCCAAATAGAACATGCTTACTTGCAACCAGAAAAAGAAAGTTTAGTTGTGGTATGGGCTTGTGAACATTTCCATGTATTCCTGTGTGGAAAACCTTTCACGCTGGTAACTGATCATCAAGCTTTACTGCTGTGAAGACAAAGGGCCCCCTGATACCTATGTGAAGTACACCTAGACAGGGAAATACATACTGTAAATTTTCTAGGGCTACTTCAAAACAACAAAGCTAGAACATGGTTATATTAATGATGATGGTAGTGACACTAGAGATAGAAAAATATAAAAATATTTATTATGGAGTGAATACATTAAAACAAGTTTCTAAATTTCATATAAATTTTGTTGAAAATCATGCACAACGTACTAACTATTATCATTCATCCATTCATTCACACATACCTCACTTTATTATTATGTGTATGTTGTCAGCATAGTTAAGTGATTCATAGTCTGACAAACCACATTACAGTACATATGATTAATACAGTCTCATGGATTAATATGATTGTGGGGTGGTATCCAAGATGTCTCAACGCGCGTTTCGGCAGAAAAACTGCCTTCCTCAGGAGAACCACCTTTAATTGTAATGTTTCTGAAAAAAAGGAAATTGTTGTCTCAACAAAATGTCACAGTGACACTACCCTAACGAAAGTCTAGCAATTATACATACTTACATAATTAATAATGAGTCCACATAACAGAGCCTTAAAATTAGTGATGTATAGATATAAAATTTTATGACAATCTAATAGAGAAGAAATTAATTGGAGATCAAGAATTGAATGAATGGACAAAAGAGATATATTAGTGTAATACCTGAGGGAGTACACACCAGCTGAGGAAAGACTTCAAGATCACGTGAATAGAAGGAATAAGATTCATATAGTAGGCAAGCCTTAAACCAAAAATGTGAAGTTTGTGGCCATGCAATATATGGTAAAAAAATAGTGAGAGAAATGTAGTAAAAAGGTGAAAACAGAAAAAAAGGAAAGAATGGGGGTTACCGGACGTTCTTACCAGATATACAACCTCACAGAATGTGAGACCGTGTTCTTAAAACAGAATTCGGGGTCTTGATGGAAAGGCTTCCTAATTATAAAATGAATCCTATAATAATAAACATTACTGTCATTAAGATGAGGTTTAAAGAGTGGAAAAAATTATTTATTTATGCGCAGTAAAAGCGCTAATGAAAACTGGGGCACAAATGAGAACTGAAAAAAACGGAAATATCTGCATATGGCAGGTGAAAATATTGGAAAGGAGAATCTTGGAATGGGCTAAATAAGCTTAATGATGTCGTAAATTAGGCTACTTACCCAAAACATGAAGAGCAGAACGTAAAACTGGAAGTGGAAAGTCAGTCTAGCAAGGTGTAGATATACAATTATGAATGGCTGGGTTCTGCATAGCCTAGGAAGTCACAAAAGTTGAACTTGAATTACTTGAATTAAAATGAGACGCTAATAAAAGAAAATGATTGTAAAAGCGCCCCAATATCGGCAAAACCAGAAAATTACCTTTATGTTATTGGTAAAAGCTCATAGAGGGTGAGCTGTCATTCCCATCAGCTGTAAAAACAGCCAGTATTAGAAAGAAGAATCTGCCGATAAATGGACACAAAAAAGCTCAATGCCGATAAAATGCACAGCAATAGTAAATAATTACACAACAGGTTGACTGTGAGTTCCAAGAGTAAAAAGGATATGCATGTAGACAAGAGTAAGAAGGATATGCATGTAGAACACGACAAGAGAGACGCTAAAAAAACACTAAGAAAACGCTGAGAAACCTAACTGACAAGTGACAAACAGGGCTCTATTGACAGAGGTTTACAGATGCCAGAGACCGGCATTTTACCCTGCGGCAAAGGCTAGAACAGGCTATCCCTGTAAAAGAGTATAAAGAAGGGATTAGCGTGTCTTACCCTAAAACGTGTCGTATCCTCACGGTCAGCTCGGAACTCCGTGAAGACACCACGGTTGGAGATATGGGTCCTGAAAAACCGGAAACCTGGTGCAGCCGGGCGGCATTTTTAAACCGTCAAGCAGCGTTCCTTGTGAGACGCATACTAGATCATGTGACAGTAAGTAAAAGCTCCAGTGGAGCTCAAAGATTTAGAGGGCAGCCATGTTGGAGTGTATATGAGCTCCTGACCTTAGAATGGACAGCAAGTGACTATGGCGACTAAAGAACCGATAAAGAACAATAAAGAAAGTTAATACTAAAAAA
Source organism: Calotriton arnoldi (assembly GCA_963921515.1). Lineage (NCBI taxonomy): Eukaryota > Metazoa > Chordata > Amphibia > Caudata > Salamandridae > Calotriton > Calotriton arnoldi. The sequence continues at coordinate 404,493 of CAWUFW010009756.1, read as the reverse complement.
GAGAAATATTACAAAGAATATATACACAAATCAAATAATAACTACTAAACAAAATAAACAGATATAAGGTCGTAATATAAGCTCACACCACATCTCGATGTGCTACATCTACTGCGACAAGAGCGGGTTAAGTGGCAAGTACACAACTGATGAACAGGTAAAAGAATGACCAGAGATTTACTGGCTAGCTGTTATTATAGCGTATGGCTTGGTCCCAAGGTATTTCTGAATTCAGCCCTTGTATATGTGTGTCTAAAGTAAAGATCCAAAACACTTCTCTGCGTTTTCTACTGCTTTCCGAATCAATACCATTTTTATTATTGATTTTTTCTAAGATGAACCATTTAATGTCATTTTCAGTATGGTTTTTATCCTTATAGTGTCTAACCAGTGGTGCTACGATCTTATTGGTTTTGATGGCAGACCGATGCTCGGTGAGACGTGTCGAAAACGATCTTGACGTTTCACCGACATAGCCCTTGTCACACGGGCAGAGTAGCAGATAAATTACATTATCTGTTTTACAATTAGTGAATGTTTTAAGTTTTAAGCTTTACTGACTATATTTGGCAATCCAAAGGCCAAAATGCCTTCTCCCATTGAACAATGGGGGCTACGGTTACAAGAGTATAATTATACCATTGTGTAGCATCCAGGGAAGGATCAGAACCCTACTGACTACTTTTCCAGAGTGTCTATACAAGGTCATGGTACTCCATCGAAGGCGGTTGAGGCCTATATTAACTTCATTGTAAAATCAAACACACCAGCTGCCATTTGGTTAGCCCAGATTATCACTGCCGCGAGCCATGATAGTGACATGTTAAAGTTGAAGGATATCATTACTTATCAGTCATAGAACCAACACACTCGACCACTCACCAGTGATGGTGAATATCAAAAATACAAAAAAGTCAAGGATAAAGTGTTCAAAACTCAGGAAGGAGTTATACTATGAGGGTAAAGAATTCTAATCCCAGAGAGTCTGAGACAGAAAATAATTGAAGTGGCACATGAAGGATATTGTGGAATCGTTGTCACAAAACAAGCTCTCCGAAACTGAGTCTGGTTTCCTTATCTTGATGGCAAGGTTGAAAGGAAATTAAAGGCCTGCCATCTATGCAACTGCCTTTATGCAAAAATGATTCACCACACCTTGAACATGTCAGAACTCCCAAAGCATGCATGGGCGAGAATAGCCATTGACTTTTTTGGTTCACTCGACAATGAAAATCACCTGCTGGTGATTGTGGATCAATACTCACGATTTCCATTAATTGAAGATCTTTCATCTACTGCTCAAGAGCGAGTCATTGAAAGACTAGATGGCATCTTTAAACATGGGGTATTCCAGCCATAGTCAAGTCTGACAATGGCCCGCCTTTCAACAGTCGAGAGTTTAAAGATTTCCTGGAGCATTTGAATATATAGCATCAGAAGAGCACACCTTTGTGGCCACAGGCCAATAGACTTGTTGAGCCTCTTAAGAGTACGCTAAAGAAAGCAGTGCAGCGTGCTAGTCTTTAGAAGCTTGATTTAAAAACTTTGTTGAATTCTACCTTGATAGCTTATTGTTCGACACCCCATTCGACCACAGGTGAAAGTCCTGCAACAATGATGTTCGGGAGAGCAATAAACACCAAGTTACCTCAATGGACTAATCAGAGAAAGAAAGATGAGACAGCGACTCATGAGAAAGACTTGGCTAGCAAACAAAAGATGAAAGCATATGCTGACAAAAGACGACATGCGAAAAACATTGTCTTTAAGAAAGGAGATCCCGTGCTCACATGACAAATGCGGAGAAGAAAATCTGATGCTCCATTTGAAGCAGAACCTTTTCAAGTTGTGTCTACTAAAGGACACATGGTAACTGCCCAGCGCCGTGGGAATTCTATTACCAGAGGTTTTTCTCATTTCAGGTACTTAATTAATCGTTCATCAGATCTAACTGTTGAAGTAGAGACTGGTTCTGAAACAACATCCAGATCCCAGACAGTGCTGGTGACAGTTCCCAGTTTCCAAGAACAAGATCAGGTTGAACAATTAAAGCGCCAAAATGATGGATTAAAGAGGTTTAATTGTACATGTTTATATATGTCTATTTTGTGTAAAAAGTTATTTTTTATTTAACAGAGGGGTACATGGTGTATCTTGTGAATTAGAAATGATGGAACCATTTTGCCACCTGACTGATAGACTTCGTAGAGCTGTGACGTAAGTGTTAGCGTGGAATGCAATGACGACTGGTTTAGAATGTTGAGTTCGTGGTTGCCCACAGACGAATAAAGACTTGTAATACTAAGCTCAGTGTGTGGCATAGTCATTGGCGAGTACCCATACTGGGGAGGACGCTACACTCCACTTTACTGATCAGATTCATTTCACGTTTAATTGCCGGGGTAGGGGCAGAACGATGTGAGTAGGTGTTAGCACCTGGCTGTAAAATACTGTTACCTCAAATTAATTCACTGTCTTGCTAATGTAACATTTCTTTTTTGAGTAGGAGGAGAGATACTCATAATTACTGGTATACTCCTTCAAGTGCAAGTAATAGGCAGCAGCCAATATAATTGATCCTCTCCTCAAAGCTGATAAACTGCAATGTCGGACCCAATGGTTATTAACAAACAGTTTGACAAATGCTGTAAAGTTTTACCAACAAAACACCCCAATCTCATTTATTAATGAAAATGGCACCAAATAGAAGCCTACAATAGAGAGGATAGCTCATTGCCTTGATGATGTTCCTATCAGCTTCCACTTCCTAGAAATTAGATTACCCAAATCGGAATAGCTGTTGTAAAATTCCATGTCTTCATGGTGTTGCCCCTCTCCATATATGAAGTCACTTTTATATTGCTCCCAAAGGAGGGCAGCAACCTTGTTTTTTACGGCTCTTTGTGGGTTGAACTCTCTTGTAAGAACTGAAGCCCAGCAGCGGCCCATGCAGGGAAAATGAATTATTTATTTAATTTTCCTTTGCCATCGTCCGTCGAAATCACCCCCCCCTCCCCAGCCGCCCCCACCGCCCCACTGCTCTTACCTGCTAGGCCACGGCTGCTGAAGCCTATATTTTTGCTAAACATTTCATGCAGAAGCTAGATCAAATTTTGAAAGAACACAGGTTACAAGTTACTCACCTTTGTTACAGCCTCAGCGGGACAACAAGACTGGATAGCATTTGGGTTCTGCCAGGGAATACATTATGCATCAAACTATGGCCCATTCACCAGAATCAAAAGTACTTTGTGTCATCCATTGCCGACAATCATCTGTAAAACCATGCTCTGGTGGACAGATGACCCGGAACTTGATATTGATGTGTCCCATTTCCTTGCAGTGTGGCTTTAATTGATGAAGTCTCTCTTTGTCTTCCAAATAAGGACATTAAAGAGAAGATAATTCTTAGGTTATACATCCCATCCACTCAAACGTCATTGCATGTGACTAGTTCCTCCTCCAAACGTATGGTTCTGCTGCTCAGAAACAGGCGCTCAAGCAAACGTTTTCTGATGTTCAATGTCAGAATATCATTTACAGAAATATTGTATGACATAAATAGCATGTTCTAAACATTGGTTACGAAATTATTGTCCCATTAGGTCTAGATTCTCTTTTGTTAACCCCAATATTACAATACTTTTTATATAATTTTTAGGACGTGATATTTATGTCAGGCATAGTATGATCTTAAAACACATTTTCTAGGCTAGCTTGACAGTACGAGAGTTTTGAAAAATTGTGAGACAGTTTGAGAGACGTTTTACAGTGAAGACATCCCGCTTTTTGAGAAGGGCCATGCAGGGGAGGGGCTGGCAATTCGGTACACTTTTATGCTCCCAAGACATATCATGCGGTGCCCTGAAATTCTCTGAAAATAACTGATTTCAGTCTCATTGAAAGGAGTCTTTCGAAATATTGAACTGTACTGCATAGGAGGTTTCATTCTCGCTGTCAACCCCATGTTACGGCACAACATTGGAACCTGTACAACAACTGCGTCATTGTATTGAGAGAATCTAGTACAGATCAGACATTCCAGGGAAAACTGTGATGTTGATGGAGTAAGGATTCAAGAAAATGAAACTTGCTCGGAGAAATCCTCCATTAACTTTCATTAATCATTAAAACTGTAGATGAGCCGAAAATAATATACACCAGACACCGACACATGGGGAGAAAAGCTTATGCATGCTTAAATTAATGTGGAATAAAATGCAACGGACTAAAACCCGCTTTAATTTACGAAAATGCTTTGCGCATGTGCAAACCTGAATTACGTAGTGATAACCTGACTAACTCGCTTTGAGAGGGAAAACCTCACGCATGCGCAAGAAAAACTAAAATGTGGTCTTGAGGTACCGCGTGCCCGGCATCTGCTTGCTTGAATTTAAAAGAAAGCTGCTGTTGTTAATGCTTTTGCCCAGAAAGATAATAATAACATGGGATAGAGTAGAAGTGGGTGGTGAACAGTGAGAGTTATATGTTTAAGAAAATAACATCTGTTTATGATTCCTTTATTAATAGTGTGCATTTGGGCCTGCTAACGCTTGATGGAAAAAGAAAATGGCGATGGATGACCAAAAGTTGCGCATGCTCAGTGAATTCATGATGTGACCCAGTGACCGAAAGAGCTGAATGACTGCCAAATATCAAGGACAGAAGACATGAGAAAAAGAAGACATGTATCACTCGTCTATGTAGCCTGTATTGAATGAATTATTTACAATAGTAACAATATGTGCATGGGAAGAGGACAACATGAATGAGCTAAAGGGGAAGGGCTAGCAAACAATAAGTACCTTAATAAAAAATGAATATGTCAGCATGGTGTGATGAAAACTCCCCTAGCCCCGTCCAAACATATTCCGTATTTTAGTAAAATTTGCAACTCTTGAGGGTGGGACATGTAGAAATAAAGACTATAACTAGAGTGACTTAAGTTAAGTTAAGTGCTGCTGCTCATCGACGCTGAGAGAGACGAGTATGCTGCAACGAGAGAGAGCATCAAGATCACGCTGGGAGAGAGAGAGAGAGAGAGAGAGAGGCGAGAGCAGACTGGGAAGATTCAGATCCGAAACAACAGCCTGATAGATTCAAAGATTGCGGAAGAATATCGAGGAGGGAGAGAGTGTAAGAGAGGGAATCGCCCTGGTGCGTCGGGTTTGTAGAGAAGTTTAGTAAGTATCAGCCCTGTCCTGATCCTGTCCTATAGTCTTTGACCCCCACCATTCCTATGGCCAGAGGGATGGTTTTCGGTCATCTCTATTAGGTAAATGTTATTCTGTCTCAAAATTTGCATATTTCTTTGCAAATGAATATTATCATGTCTCTTTTGTCTCTACATCTATCCACTCTTATGCATTGATTTTGTTGAATGAGGTTGTGTAATTGAATGTATTTTGCTAAATGAATTTTCTCTCTCCCGTTGAAGAATGATGGAGTTTGCACTGTTAAATCTGTATTGATGAGCGTTCAATCTTATGACTGAAATGTTAGATAAAAGCTTATGAATTTTACTCAGAGTCTGTGGTTATTTTGCTAAGAATTATGAATTAGTTAAGAAATTTGTTAATATCACCATCAACTTACTCAACTAATGGTCCATCGACCAAAGGAAGAGTGTTGATTCGTGAAGATTAGTTAGGCATTGAGATGGTATTTTAACCCGATTTGTGGTTACAGGGAAATAACTAATCAGAACTTAAGAAAATTATAAAACTTGACCCCCCAGCGGATCGACCAGGGAGTGCGGATGAGCATTTTGGAAATAAATGTATATGGGCCCAGTGAAATATTCAGGTTTTTTTGTGAAATATTCAACCCTGGCCTTCCGCTGGATCAGTTTTTCTGGTAGCAGAGTTATGGTTATTATTGATTAAGTTTGGTGATTATTGACTATTGATTATTGATCATTAACTACATGTTTAACATTAAGAGTTAGTGTCGCGTTTTATGTTGTCTGGAAGTACAGGTATGGAGATACCTGGGAATCCCGGGATTGGAATTTAGAAGAGTGTGGTAAGGAAATCACACAGGTTACTCGTCTGTTGTCATAATACCTAAAAGCTACGGAGGGCTGTAGGTGTTATATTAGGGACTATATCGTATAAGAGCAGAGAGTGAGTGATAGCAAAGGGTCCACCTGTGAAACTTTGGCCTTACCCAAAGGAGGAGTATCCCTAGAGGAGTAATAGGTCCTCCCCGAGCTTAAGTGAAGGGTAAACAGTGGTTTTTATTCGCAGTGTAAGGAAGTACTTTCTCTTTGAAGCGAGTGAATAAACTATCTTTGGATTAGCGGAGCAGACAGAGTAGTGCTGTTTTTACGTTGTCACTGACAGAAAAATTATAAAGAAAATTTAGAAAATACATTGTCGTATTACCTTGTGAAGGGAGGGTCAGTAGCAGGAGTCATACTGACGTCACAAAGAGCCGCGCTGGTATTGGTTGAGACAGCGGGCGTGTAACAAGTGGAGATTGTAAAAGGAGAGTCAGTAGTAGGAGTAATACTGACGTCATAAAGAGCCGCGCTGCATTGGTCAGACAAGTGGGTGTGTTGAAAGCTCTGATTGGCTGGTAGACAAGAACCGCGCTGGTATTGGTTGCGGAATAAAATACGTAGCCCTGATTGGACTGTTGGTGGGAGTAGCGCTGGTATAGGACGAGAATTGGCAAATAGGATACGTGAAAAGTACGGAAGGGTCTCTAGGTTTTGCCCGCTGAAACAATTAGTCACAGGGATCGGAAGAATGAAGCTGATTAATAAAATCAAGAGTTTCTTTACAAAAGATAAACATGTAGTAACCAGAGAAGGAATTATTATGCCACCTCCTAACACGCCTGCTTCCTTTATGATGATGGAACAAGGATATCATACTTGTGTCTGGTTGGAAAATTGGGTAGAGTATACAAAAGGTGATGGTGTTTTAGCTTTCCCTGAACATGGTACGTTTAATGTAAGGATTCTTCAGAATTAAAGAAATCGGATGAATTCATTAGAACCAAGTCCTAGGTTAACGCAGTATGAAGCTTTGGAAGAATGGGAAGTTGAGGCATTCGAACGAGAGAAATACAGAGGAGGTAGAAGAATAAATAGAGGGTTTTTACCCAGATATCCGTTTGATACTTGAGGAGATCAGATGAAAAGATGGAGAAGAGCTGTAGGAACGGAAGGCTTGTATCCAGTGTTGATGGCTGAGGATCAAGTAGGGAGTAAGTGTAAAGAAAAATTGAAACACATAGGTATGACAGGAACAGGCTGTGATGAATCTGATGATGAGTTATTAGAGGACCTTTTAGTTAAAAGACCTTCCCCTTATCAAGAAAATGTTAGAGAGACAACTCCAAGTGCACCAATGATAGGAACTCCATTAGTGCCACAGGTTTTATATGATCCAACAGTTACCCGAGTATTACAGGAAAAAGAAAGGAATGAGTTGAATAAGACAAAAGAAGAGATAATTCAGAAAATAAATAAGTTAGGTTTGAATGCTGAAGCCTTGACAGTACCAGTAACAATTGGTCCTGTTATTCCATTATATGGGGATAAACGGGATACCCCAAGATTACAAACAGTGACAGTCCCGCAGAATAATGCTAGGAAAGAGACAGTAATGTTAGAAGATCAAACTAGTGAGAGTGATTCGAATGTCTCGTTACTAGATCTCCTAATCTTGAAACGGTGACTGAAACCCCGAAGAGAATTTCACCAGTAAATACAGGGAGAAAAGAACCGATTGTCACTCCAGTAGCAGGGAACTCTAAAGGATTTTCACCAGAAGACCTAGAGGAGTGGGCAAAAGGATTAGACAAGAAAAACCCCAAACACCAAATATAGATGTAGGCAAGTTAAAAGTGGATTTAGAAGAAATGATTATTGGTACTATAGGCTCAGACAGATTAGGTTCATATGGAGATGAGGAATTGTTGTTTTTGTGTAAAAGTATAACCTGGAGAGCAAAGAATCTTCATGAGAAGATAGTAAAAGTGGCTTCAGAATTTGAAATAGATGTAGAAAAGTCGAAAATACTGCAAAAACCATATAGGTCAGAATTTACTGAGAAGGATTTAGAAAGTTTGAATGCGTCAGGAAGGAGATTACAGATAAAAGAATTAATGTATATTTTGAAGAAATGGGGAGATGCAGACCGATGGAGAGGCAGATGGACAAGAAAAAGGGACGAGGCAGCTACAAAGGAAACATCTGCATTTCCATTAAGAGAGACAAAACAGGTTGAAAGAGTGTGTTCAATGAGAGAAGTTCCTGGTGGTGGATATGTTCATGTTCCTTGGTCTAGACAGGATATTTTGTCTTTTATGAATGATTTCCCCAGATTAAGAGAGAAACCAGTTGAATGGTACAAGCAGGTAGAGAGGTTTGTGAAAATTTCAAAGGTATTATTAAAGGATTTGGATGGCCTGTTTGACATAGTGGTACCAACTGATTTGTGGACAGAATGTAAAATTACTGTTGATTGGCCAACTGAGTAGTATCCCAGAGATGCAAAGACAGGTGTGCCTTCAGAGGACGTGATGAAAAAGTATCAACAGGTGATTACTTTCCTGAAAGGGAAAATTCCTCCAAAAGAAACAGATTGGGTTAAAATAGATAGAACAACTCAAGAACCAAAAGAGTCAGTGCACGCGTATTACGAAAGGCTATTGCAAGTATTTAAGCAGTATAGTGGATTTGAAAATATTGGTGATAAGGATATGGGACATTTCGTGTATAGATTTGTGTATGGATTGAGATCAGAAATTAGTCAGATGATTCAGCAACATATGCTTTGCTGGCAGAGTAAGCCCATTGATGATATCCTGAAGTATGCGAAGTATTGTAGTGATGATATTGATGCAAAACACAAGAAATTGAAAGAAAAAATGATGTGGGCACAAGTGAAGCTAGCAGAACACCAAGAGGCAAATTCTGGTTCTCAAAACGATAATCAGTCGAACGATCAGAATCAGAATAGTCAAGGATCAAATGGAAATAAAGGAAAAGGGCGAATGAGTAGAGAAGAAGCGAGAAAGAAGTATCCTTGTCATGCATGCGGAAGGCATGGACATTGGAAGAATGAGTGTAGAAATGTTCAACAGAGTAATGGGGTAAATCAAAATTTAAATCCACAGATGCAGAATGAGGTGGTTGTGAACCAGCAGCAACAGCAACAGGTAGTTACTCCACAATTACAGGTGCCACAAGCCCCTATGCCCAACCATGTGAACGCTCAGGTGCAGAGATACAGTGTGAACACCGGATTTCGTGGAGAGAGTGGTAAGAATACACAAACGGTTCAACAACATTGGATGCAAAGTAATGAGAGTGATTCGGACACTTCTCAATGACGGTGTCTGAGGGGGGAGGAAGAATGCGTGCTTGGTGCATCCTTGGCGATAGATCAGTCAGGTCCATTTGTTGATGGAAAAGTGGAAGGTAATGACATCACTTTCCTAGTGGATACTGGTGCTACCCGTTCTACTGTGAGAGCAGCAGAAATTCCAAACCTACCCCTCTTGGGAGAAACTATCCAAGTTGTAGGAGTCTCAAATAAGCAAATAAAAACCCCAGTCACTAGAAGTGAATATGGGGAATTTCAAAGACATGCATCGGTTTGTTGTATGTGATTCAAGTCAGAAATCCCCTTTGCATCCATAAATGCAAAGGGGATTTCTGACTTCTTCAGGTTCTCCTATCAGGAATAGTAAAAATGTCAAAGAACTATTGGAAGCACTACAATTGCCAAAAGAATTTGCAGTGGTCAACTGTGCCGCTCATAAGTCAGGAAATGATTATGTGACACAAGGCAGCAAATATGCTGACCAAGTTGCACAATTCTGTGCTCGAAATACAATGTCTTTGAACAGAGGGTTGGAAAAAGAAGTTACCAATTGCAAACTAATGTTTTTCTCTGCTTTTGAAACATGGGATGAAGTTAGACAGTTACAGGATGAGGCAGATGTAAAAGAAAAGGAACTCTGGATTAAATCAGGATGCACAAGAAGAGCAGATGATGAAGTATGGGTGTGTCCAGATGGTAGACTGATAATGCCAGATAGTTTATTATCACAAATGGCAAGAGTATATCATGGAGGTACACACATTGGGAGGGATGCCATGATTAGGCATTTTAGGCAGACATGATACAATCCCAAGTGTAGGCCAATTGCAGAGAGTCTCTGCCAGCGGTGTTTGACATGTCAACAGCAGAACCCAGGAAGAAAAACGGTTGTCAGTTGGGGAAAAATTAGAAAGGCAGAGGGACCATTTACAAGACTGCAACTTGACTTCATAGAGCTGCTGCCGTGCAATGGTTTGAAGTACGTCCTTGTCATTGTGTGTCTGTTTTCCCGATGGGTAGAAGCCTATCCAACGAGAAGGAATGACAGCCTCACAGTTGCCAAACTACTATTGAGAGAAGTCATTCCCAGATTCGGATTTCCAGTCACTTTGGAATCAGATAGAGGACCTCATTTTCACAATGAGATAATTCGATTAATTTGTACAGCTTTCAAAATTGAGCAGAAACTACATTGTGCCTATCGACCAGAAGCCTCTGGAGTGGTTGAGCAGCTCAATGGCACAATAAAATCCAGGTTAGGGAAGGTGTGTGCATCCACTTCACTGAAATGGCCTGATGCTTTGCCCCTTGTATTGATGAGCCTTAGAAGCATCCCTGACAGAAGGACGGGATTGAGTCCTCATGAAATTCGTGGGAAGAGCAATGAGACAAGCATTTGTACCTGGAAACAAACTGATGAATATAACTGATGATCTAGTGTTGGACTATTGTAAAGGACTAGCTGATCTGGTACGTTCTGTGTCTCACCAGGTTGGAGAAAATGCAACCACAGCACAGCCGAATCAAGCTCATGATTTGTGTCCAGGAGACTGGGTTGTGGTAAAGAAGCACACAAGAAAATTGTGTTTAGAACCCAGGTGGAAAGGACCTCATCAAGTTATATTGGTCACGACGACAGCAGTGAAGTGTGCTGGCTTGCCAAATGGATCCATGCCAGTCATACACAAAGAGTCCCAAGTCCACCTGAACGAGAAGAGCAGCAACTGGTAGAACAAAGAGAAGAACCAGAAGCTGAAAGTTGTGAAGTCGAAGAAATCAGAGAAACAGACTCTAAAGAATGCATCGATGATGAACAACCAAGTACAAGTCGAGTGCCTCAGCACTGGGGACTGTGTGTTTTGTGCTGCAACAGAAGAAAAGCAACTCGACGACGTCGACGATGCCGCTGCCGACTCCAGGTCCCGAAGGCACCTGAGAGGGCACCGTGACCCTGGTCTCACCGACGACGTCTGCTGACGCCGCCACCGAGCCGCTGCTCGCACCGCGACCTGTGGGCACCGCACTCCGCATCGCCTCACTTCACGACGACGCCTTGGTATCCCCAACGACGCCGCTCCACGCCAAAATCTACGTCACTGCTTGCACCGTGGTTCGAGGGCACCGCTCGTAAAGTTACACGACGCACCGCCCTCATCCCGCACCGCAGCCTTGGCCTACCAACGCCGGCGCCATCGACTCCAGTTCGTCAGCCGACGACAGCGCTTCAGCAACGACGCCGCCGCTGCTTGCACCGTGACCTGCCAGCCCCGTGACGAGCACCGCCTTCATCTCGCACCGCGACCCTGGTCTCACCGACGACGCTATCCGACGCTGCCACCATGCCGCTGCTCGCACAGCGACCTGAGGGCACTGCACGCCGCACCGCTGCACTTCGCCCCGCAGCACCCGGCGCCTGCCGACACCAGCGCTCCTGACTTCAACAGAGAGGAGATCGATCTGCAACACGTGTGACTTCGAGGGCCCTGACGACCCCTGCACTGACCTCCGGAACCGACGCCTGCAGACGCCGTGCTTTCGGAAGCCCAACGAGAGGTTGCTGACGCCCTGCAGTTCTAAAAGGTACTGTTTGCGGGTCTTCCCGACACCGTAGCTGACCCGCGACGCTGCGGTCAGCCAGAACTGTTTGGATTTGTTTGATCACAACGCCGTGATAGCCCCAGACGGAGCTATCGACATCAAGGAACTGTTTTTAAAGCATATTTTGATAAAGGAAGATTTTGAAGTACTGTATTGTGGATTTCTATCGTTTTTGGTCTTGTCTTAAGTAAAAAAAATATTGTATATTTTTCTAAACTGGTGTGGTGTCCTTTTGTAGTGCTTACACTGTATTACTGTTGGTTATGTGCAAATGCTTTACACACTGCCTCTAAGATAAGCCTGACTGCTCGTGCCAAGCTACCAAGGGGTGAGCAGGGGTTATTTTAGGAGTGTAACTCCCTTACCCTGACTAGGAAGAAGGGTCCCTATTTGGACAAAGGTGCAAGCCCTTGCCAACTAGAGACCCCCATTTCTAACATTGGTTGTCAGCGGTGAGGATAGGACTTGCCTTTGCACTTGACTTACAGTGATTGGTGTGCACTACTACCATATCGCAGACCATTACGTGCCACATACTGGTTCTTTTTCTTTTTGGCCTATTTTTGATCTTGCCAGTTTGAACTTGCTACTTCATCATGCCGGAATCAAGAGCGCCATCCGTTGCATCCCTGGAAATTGCCTTTGAGGAGGATAGGTTGGAAGCCTACAATGTTAGGAAATTGAAATCAATTTGCAAAAACCTAAAAGTCCAAGTCAGAGGCCTCACTAGGAAGGACGAGCTACAAAAGGCGCTGAGGGCCTGGGTAGCAGCCAGACATGCCAGTGAGCAGTCTGGTGATCTCACTGGAGAGGCGGAGGAGACTATTCCTAGGGTGGATGTGCTTTTGGGAGGGGGCGAATCCTCCAGGCCAGGCAGCAGTGGCCTGTCCCAAGAAGAGCTGGAGGACAGGCGGGAAGCAAGGAGAGTGGCAGTAGAACTGGAGAAGCTTAAGTTAGCCATGGAAGAGAAAAGGATGATGTTAGATCACGAGATCAGGATAAAGGAGCTGGATCAGAGAAGTAGAGCCAGCTCAGATGGTGGCAGCAACTCGCCAAGACAGGCAGACAGAATTGTGCACATCCCTAAAAATATAGGCAAAGAATTCAAGAAGGGGGATGACATACAAAGGTGGTTTCAGGGGTACGAGGCAGCAATTCACATGAATGGGGTCCCAGAGGAGAATTGGGGAGCAGGATTGTGGCCTCTCTTCCCAGAAGAAGCAAGGGATACTTTAATAGCTTTGGGTAAGGGGTATCACCTCACCAATCCAGACATGAAGGACGCCCTTCTCACTAAGTATGGTCTTACTCCTGAAAAGTACAGGGATCAGTTCAGGTCCAGTAAGAAGTCTGATGCCAACACTTGGTTGGAATGTGTGGATGTGTTTTGCCGGTCACTGGATGGCTGGGTGAAGGGCAGTAATGTGACAGATTTTCAGGGGCGCTACAATTTGATTGCATGGGAGCACTTGTCTAGTCTATGTTTTGCAGATCTGCGCCAGCACCTAGTTGATAGTAAGCTGACTGACCCCAGGAAGCTTGCTATGGAGGCGGACCACTGGGTGAGTACCAGGGTCCACAAGAAAGCGTTTGGGGGAGACTCAGCCAAAGGTGGGCAGGGTACCCAGCAGAAAATGGGGGGGACAAGGGTAAAACACAGGAGTTCTCTAAAGGGCCCCAAATTAACACCCAGGGTAAAGCTTCCCATCCCCCCGGAGATAAGAAGCCAGGGGTCTCATCAGGAAAGCCTGCTGAGACCGGCCCCCGCAGGTGATTTGCATGTGACCAGGTGGGCCACATGAAGGGGGACCCCAAGTGTCCAAAGGGGGCTCAGCCACCCACCGGTGGGCAGTCCACGGTGTTGGCTAGTGTAGCGCTTGGGGAGGAGGAGTACCCACAGGAGGATGGGGATCCCACAGAAATGACCCTCGTCTCACTAGGGGACAGTGAGATGGTCCCAGGTCACCAGGTGCCCCCTAACACAAAGAAATACAGCACCTGGGTGACCATCAATGGGAAAAGGGTAGAGGCTCTCAGAGATGCTGGAGCCAGTGTGACCTCAGTCCGGTGTCACCTGGTCTCTGAGGAGCAGGTAGTCCCAGGGGCATTCCACCAAGTAATTGCGGTAGACAATTCAGAGCGCCAGTGTCTGGTGGCGCAGGTTCCCTTCGAGTGGGGGGGGGGGTCTCAGGTCCTTTGAGGGTGGTTGTGAGCCCTTTCATGCCTGTATATTGTCTGCTAGGTAACGGCCTGGAGCAGTCCTTATGGAAGGATGTTGAGCTCATGTCTCACTTGGAGATGCTTGGGTTGCCAGAGTGGGCATGCGTGTCCACTCGGTCAATGGCAGCCAGAAAGGGTGATCAAGAGGACTTGGAGCCTGAAACAGAGGCCCAAGTCCCCGCCAAGAGAAAGGGCAAGGGGCGTGGGAAACCGGCCCCTGAAGTTCCCATGGACCGGGAGGAGGCGGACCTTGAGGGGGACACCCCGGTGCCTACAGGGGAACAGGTAGCTGAACTGGGGGACATCTCTGAGCTGACCCATTGGCAGCAAGAAGGGGGTCCCGCCAGGGAGGAATTCTGCAAGGAGCAGAAAGAGTGCCCTTCTCTGGAGGGTCTGCGGCGGCAGGCTGCAGACCAGGCAGCAGGTGATCAGTCCGGATCACATTGGATCTACTGGGAGAATGGTCTCCTGTACAGTGGACCTAAGGTCGCTGAGCCTGGGTCAGCCCGTGTAATGGTGGTACCCCAGCGCTTCAGGACCTTCCTACTGGGTCTGGCTCATGACGTGCCTTTGGCAGGACATTTGGGGCAGGACAAGACCTTTGACAGGCTTGTCACCCACTTCTTCTGGCCCCGAATGTGAAGGCAGTCAGATGGACATTGCAGGTCTTGCCAAACTTGCCAGGCAAGTGGTAAGAGTGGGAGGAAGGTCAAAGCTCCTCTCCAGCCTTTTCCAGTTGTTGGAACACCCTCGGAAAGGGTAGGGATGGACATTGTGGGGCCACTGGATCCCAAGACAGCCATGGGCAACAGGTACATCCTGGTCTTGGTGGACCATGCCACCCGGTACCCGGAGGCAATCCCTCTCAGGACAACGACGGCGCCAGTGGTGGGCCGGGCGTTAATGGGGATCTTTTCCCGCATGGGGTTCCCCAGAGAGGTGGTTTCTGACAGAGGGACCAACTTCATATCCAAGTATATGACATCCCTGTGGAAGGAGTGTGGTGTAACCTACAAGTTCACCACCCCTTACCACCCACAAGGTAACGGTCTGGTGGAGAGATTCAACCAGACCTTGAAGGGCATGATTAAGGGTCTAACAGAACCCATGAAGCGTAAGTGGGACGTCCTCTTGCCATGCCTTCTCTTTGCGTACAGGGAGGTGCCACAGAAGTCTCTTGGGTTCAGTCCCTTTGAGCTTCTGTGTGGTCACCCTGTTAGAGGACCTCTGAGTTTGGTCAAGGAAGACTGGGAGACAGCTCCCAGGAAAACTCCCCAGGATGTGTTTAGTTACATGCTGGCCTTCAGAAACCAAACTGCCCGCTTCAGGAAACTCGCTCAGGCGAACCTGGAGGCAAGCCAGGAAGAAATGAAGAAGTGGTATGACCAGAATGCCACTCTGGTCGAATTTCAACGTGGGCAGAAAGTGTGGGTCATGGCCCCAGTGGAACCTTGTGCCTTGCAGGACAAGTGGACTGGGCCATTTGAGGTGGTGGAGCGCAAAAGCGACGTCACCTACCTGGTGGATTTGCAGGCTCCAAGGAACCCTTTGAGGGTCCTCCACATGAACCACCTCAAACCCCACTTCAAGAGGTCCGAAGTGAGCATGCTCTTGGCGACAGATGATGGAACGGAAGAGGAAAGTGAACCTCTCCCTGACCTCCCGTCTACCCAGGAGCACGATGGGTCAGTGGAAGGTGTGATCCTCTCCCCTACACTGAGCCCAGAACAGCAGGGCGATTGTCACCAGTTGTTGGGACAGTTTGCCCCCCTGTTCTCCCTGACCCCAGGTGTCACTCACTGGTATACCCATGACGTGTACACTGGTGACAGCCCTCCTGTGAAACACAAGATTTACAGGTTGACTGACCGGGTCAAGGCCAGCATTAAAGAGGAGGTCTCTAAGATGTTGGCGTTAGGGGTGATCGAGCCTTCCAACAGTCCTTGGGCCAGCCCAGTGGTCTTGGTCCCAAAGGCTGTTGCACCAGGTGCCGCTCCAGAACTGCAGTTTTGTGTGGACTACCGTGGGCTCAATGCCATCACCAGGACGCACACCCCATCCCCAGAGCTGATGAGCTCATTTATCGGTTGGGAGCTGCCAAGTTCCTCAGCACGTTTGATTTAACGTCTGGGTACTGGCAGATTGCCTTAACCGATGGGGCCAAGGAGAGGTAAGCATTTTCAACCCCAGAAGGACATTACCAGTTCCGGGTGATGCCCTTTGGGTTGAAGAATGCCCCTGCCACCTTCCAGAGGTTGGTCGACCAGGTGTTGGCTGGGCTGGAGGATTTCAGTGCCGCCTACCTGGATGACATCACAGTGTTCAGTTCCAGCTGGGAAGAACACTTGCAGCACCTCGGTGGAGTGTTGAAGGCGCTGCGGAGGTCAGGCCTCACGATCAAGGCCAGTAAGTGCCAGATCGGGCAGGGTTCGGTGGTGTACTTGGGACACCAGGTAGGAAGCGGCCAGGTGGCGCCCCTACAGCCCAAGATTGACACCATTCTGGCTTGGGAGCCCCCCAAGACCCAGACAGAGGTGAGGGCCTTCTTAGGACTCACCGGGTACTACAGGAGGTTTGTTAAGGGGTATGGCACCATTGTTGCCCCCTTAACAGAGCTGACTTCCAGGAAGCAGCCCAAGAAGGTGATCTGGACTGAGTCCTGCCAGAAGGCTTTTGATGCCCTGAAGGCCGCCATGTGCACGGCCCCCGTGCTCAAGGCCCCCGACTTCTCCAAGGAATTCGTTGTGCAGACTGACGCTTCAGAGCATGGAGTGGGAGCGGTGCTCTCACAACTGAACGAAGAGGGCCTAGACCAGCCTGTAGTCTTCCTTAGCCAGAGACTACTCCCCAGGGAGCAGAGGTGGAGTGCCATAGAAAGGGAAGCTTTCGCTGTGGTCTGGGCGCTGAAGAAGCTGAATCCCTACCTGTTTGGGACTCACTTCCGGGTTCAGACAGACCACAGGCCCCTCAGATGGTTGATGCAAATGAGGGGTGAGAATCCAAAACTGCTGAGGTGGTCCATCTCCCTACAGGGAATGGACTTTACGGTGGAACACCACACTGGCACAGAACACGCCAATGCAGATGGTCTGTCCAGGTTCTTCCGCCTTAGTGAAGAGAACTCCCAGGAGGTTGGGTAGTTCTCCCTACTTTCAGCTGGAGGGGACATGTGTTAGACTTGGCATCTTTTGGCATGTTTCCCCTGAGTTTTTGCTTTCTGACCTCCCGGTTTTGACTCTGTATGTGCTGGCTTAGTGTTTCTGCGCACTTTTCTCACTGCTGATCAGTTGTAAAGTGCAAGTGCTCCTGTGGTAAAATGTGTTATGGATTGGTGTTTCCATGTTTGGATATTTGATTTACTTGTTAGTCCCCAGTAAAGGGCACTGAGTGTGCCAGGGCCTGTAAATCGAATGTTACTAGTGGGCCTGCAGCACTGATTGTGTCACCCACGTGAGTAGCCCTGAAAAGGTACCTCAGACCTGCCATTGCAGAGTCTGCGCACAGTTTGTAACTGCCATGTCGACTTGGCCAGTGCACACACTTGCCAGTCCCTAACCTTCCCTTTTCTTACATGTCAGGCACCCCTAAGGTAGGCCCAAGGTACCCCTGTGCGCAGGGTGCAGTGTAGGTGAAAGGTAGGACATGCCCTGGTGTGTGTGGCATGTCCTGATAGTGAATTACAGCCAATTTCGTTTTTCACTATTGCAAGGTTACCTGTTCCCCATAGGACAGAATGGGAAGTCTGTTTATAACATCTTATAGACAAAACTGGCCCGGGGAATTAGGTAAGAAAATAAAGTTTAGTATGCCTGAACTCAGAATCTAAAGATGCATCTTTTAGTGAAGGTGATTTTTACATTCTGTGTTTGAAAATACCACTTTTAGAAAGTAGGTATTTTCTTGCTCAGTCATCCCGTGTGCCTCTGCTGGAATGTGGATTGCCTGTCTGGGTTTTGGATGACAGAAGTCTGGGGAGCAGGAGGGCTCCAGATAGTCTAGGTGGGTCAGGAAAGGGCTGAATAGTCCTGGGCTGCAATGGGGGAAGGGGGAGGAGATTTCCTTGCACCTCAAAGGGCCTGGTCTGCCCCTGACAATGCCGTCTCCACCACCTGCCAGGAAATCACACCAGAGAAGGCAGAACTGGTTCTGGCTGGGCACAGACACTCTCTGCCTAAGAGATCAAAGGATTTTGGGATATAAATATTGGGGCCCAGACCCCTGAAGTTTAGAACTCCTTTGGATCAAGAAGACTGCCAAGAAGAAGAGCTGGAGAAGCTGTGAGGAGGAACTACCACTTTGCTGTGTGCTTTGCTGTGTTGGCCTGCAGTGGCTGCTTCTGTCTTGGGCAGTGAAAGGACTGGACTGAACTTTCTGCAATCTACTTTTGTGAGTTTCTCCAAGGGCTTGAGGTAGAGCTTGCCCCCTGTTCAAGAAGTCTCAGGCACAACAAAGACTTCAAGCTCTTCTGCCCTCAGCACTGGGGACTGTATGTTTTGTGCTGCAACAGAAGAAAAGCAACTCGACGACGTCGACGACGCCGCTGCTGACTCCGGGTCCCGAAGGCACCGCAGAGGGCACCGCCGCAACGCCGCACCGTGACCCTGGTCTCACCGACGACGCCTGCTGACGCCGCCACCGAGCCGCTGCTCGCACCGTGACCTGTGGGCACCGGACTCCGCACCGCTTCACGATGACGCCTTGGCACCGCAGAGGGCACCGCCGCAACGCCGCACCGCGACCCTGGTCTCACCGATGACGCCTGCCGACGCCGCCGAGCCACTGCTCACACCGCGACCTCTTGGGCACCGCACTCCACACGGCCTCGCTTCACGACGACGCCTTGGTATCCCCGACGACGCCGCTCCACGCCAAAATCTACGCCGCTGCTTGCACCGTGGTTCGAGGGCATCGCTTGTAAAGTTACACGACGCACCGCCCTCATCCCGCACCGCAGCGTTGGCCTACCGACGCCGGCACCATCGACTCCAGTTCATTAGCCAACGTCAGCGCTTCAGCAACGCCGCCGCCGCTGCTTGCACCGTGACCTGCCAGCCCCGTGACGAGCACCGCCTTCATCTCGCACCGCGACCCTGGTCTCATCGACGACGCCATCCGACGTCGCCACCAAGCCGCTGCTTGCACCGCGACCTGAGGGCACCGCACGCCGCACCGCTGCACTTCGCACCGCAGCACCCAGCGCCTGCCGACGCCAGCGCTCCTGACTTAAACAGAGAGGAGATCGACTTGCAACGCATGTGACTTCGAGGGCCCCGACGACCCCTGCACTGACCACTGGAACCGACGCCTTCAGACGCCATGCTTTCGGAAGCCCAAGGAGAGGTCGCCGACGCCCTGCATTTCTAAAAGGTACTGTTTGCGGGTCTTCCCGACACCGTAGCTGACCCGCGACGCCGCGGTCAGCCAGAACTGTTTGGATTTGTTTGCTCACAACGCCGTGATGGCCCCGGACGGAGCTATCGACATCAAGGAACTGTTTTTAAAGCATATTTTGATAATTGAAGATTTTGAAGTACTGTATTGTGGATTTCTATCGTTTTTGGTCTTGTCTTAAGTATATAAAAATATTGGATGTTTTTCTAAACTGGTGTGGTGTCCTTTTGTAGTGCTTACACTGTATTACTGTTGGTTATGTGCAAATGCTTTACACACTGCCTCTAAGATAAGCCTGACTGCTCATGCCAAGCTACCAAGGGGGTGAGCAGGGGTTATTTTAGGAGTGTAACTCCCTTACCCTGACTAGGAAGAAGGGTCCCTATTTGGACAAAGGTGCAAGCCCTTGCCAACTAGAGACCACCATTTCTAACAGAGAGAGTGTAAGAGAGGTAATCGCTCTGGTGCGTCAGGTTTGTAGAGAAGTCTAGTAAGTATCAGCCCTGTCCTGATCCTGTCCTATAGTCTTTGTCTCCTGATTCTAAGTCAGGGGACCCCCACCATTCCTATGGCCAGAGGGGTGGTTTTCGGTCATCTCTATTAGGTAAATGTTATTCTGTCTCAAAATCTGCATATTTCTTTGCAAATGAATATTATCATGTGTCTTTTGTCTCTACATCTATCCACTCTTATGCATTGATTCTGTTGAATGAGGTTGTGTAATTGAATGTATTTTGCTAAATGAATTTTCTCTCTCCCGTTGAAGAATGATGGAGTTTGCACTGTTAAATCTGTATTGATGAGCGTTCAATCTTATGACTGAAATTTTAGATAAAAGCTTATGAATTTTACTCAGAGTCTGTGGTTATTTCTCTAAGAATTATGAATTAGTTAAGAAATTGTTAATATCACCATCAACTTACTCAACTAATGATCCATCGACCAGAGGAAGAGTGTTGATTCGTGAAGATTAGTTAGGCATTGAGATGGTATTTTAACCCGATTTGTGGTTACAGGGAAATAACTAATCAGAACTTAAGAAAATTATAAAACTTGACCCCCCAGCGGATCGACCAGGGAGTGCGGATGAGCATTTTGGGAATAAATGTATATGGGCCCAGTAAAATATTCAGGTTTTTTGTGAAATATTCAACCCTGGCCTTCCGCTGGATCAATGTCACAAGGTGTGACAGTCTTGGGTATGATTAGCCAGGATCCTACATTTATTAGGGTATGTAACACTGTACTGTGCATGTTTAGAGTATGTTTCTGTTATTTTAGAAGAAAGAGGAAGGAGTGAGTGTTTCATATGTTTTTTTTCTTTTCTGGCATTTGCAAGGCATCTAACTCACAAGAATGTTTTCTCATTTTAAGTTCCACACTATGTGGCACTTTTATAAACTACCTTGATCCTTGTGTTTAGTCAACACGATGCCATTATATTCTTTACTTGATTTTCTCAATGAAACTTTATTTTAAAAAATGAATGAGCGTTACACACAATACATTTAAAATGCTGACTAGAATAGGAAATCATTTCGACCGAGCAGGTGTGCTTTTCCTCCATGAGTAACTTGGGTATAAATTAATTATAGGTCTCAAATTTTAGAAGTTTTCTTATTAGGTAATAGTATTAATTCACTCAGCACTCATTAGAATCAGTCTTAGAAAAGTGAAAGTATCATCATAGTGTAATCTATATATAACAATGTTTACCAAAGAACAACAGATTTGAAGGATAGGATTGCCCCAGATCCAACTAATTGGTGCATTGCCTCCATGGGCTGATCTTTGGACAGAGGAATTAAAATGATTTAGAAATACCTCTTTTGTGTTTTATATTTTTAAGCATTTTATGTATGTTTAATCAACAACACACCGCGATATTCAAACAGTTATAACAGTTAGGCATATGCACTTAAATATTCAGTCATGCATAATATCTACACCTCAATGGCATATACAAGGCGCTATTGAACTTCTATGAATATTTTGCAGCTTTGCCTTGTTTTATTACAACATAAATGCAATCTCAAAGTTTCTGTATATATAGCCAATGGAGTATTATTTCTGTTCCATAGACTGCATACCATCCAATCTCTTCTTGTTTTATTATATTTCGATATCAACAGATATTTTCATTGTACATCTTTATGTTACAGCTCCTTATTGTCAGGTGCATCCTGTTCCTTGGATTTCAAATATATCCTGAAAGGCTTCTATATGTCCTTTGGGCGAGCTGTGTATGGCAACTTAGGTAAATATAAATCCATCGTATCTTTTTAATATATCAAATCAATTAGCCATTGCTTGATTGCCTGGAATGGTTCTTGCTCCAGGACATCGCTGGTCTTTGTTTTACAAGCTGTGAAGTTAGAGCCAAAAAGCATCTTCCCTTGCCCTCTATATATTGGACATGCCTCAAAATGTCAATAATGGTGTTGGGGTCAGAGTCATTTTGTTTATCAAGGCAAATGTCTTACGCCAGAATAATTGCCCCCAACCTGGACACAACAAGCCAAGTCTATGAAGTCTGTCTTTACATGTTAACATATATCACATGTTTGGTTTTTGCGGAGGACGAATTTGTGTAATTTAGCCGGTGTATAATACATTTGGTTATATGCTTAAAATGTATTAAATGATGTTTGCTATTCAATTAGATCTTCATGTTCTTTTGCATCTTTTTAATGTAAGTCTCTGTACAAAAAATTACCAAAGTAATGTATAACCATAAACAACAACATGCGGCAGAGATCTTCCTGGTTTGAATGCAGCCGAATAGCCATTGTTCAGCAGTAATATCCTGTCCAAAACACTGCTCCCTTAACTGGCATCCTTGATTAGCGGTGCCCTTACCCCACACAGAGATCTTTCTATATAGCCATATTATCCAGCATTCCACCCCTAGGTCTTAATTAATCTACTGAGTATTTCTAAATTATTGGGTTCAGAGGGGTATGATGGGCAATTGTCTTTTATTGTTTATTGTATGCAAAAAAAAAAAAGTGTCTAATTCAGTTGTTTGACCATGTTCTTTAAACTGTTACAAAGAGAGAAATTTCCCTTCCAGGAATTGTGATCCTAGTGTAGTTAACCCTAGCTGAGATATATCCTACGCACTTTGGTTTCATTTGCCACAGGTATCCATGGATTGTCTTTAAGTGGAACCTCGGTAGAATATATGCCCGCTAGATTATAATATCTGGACAATTTATTCAGAAAGACGACTTCTAAAAAGTCTGACCAGGTGAGAGCTCGATTGTCGAGGTGAAGGAGATTTCATCAGTGGCAAGCACCAGTTTCATAATGTGGCGGATTTTGTGTTTTAGGCCTTCAAGAAGTTGCTTAAGTCCAAAGACGAGATACAATCAATCAGTGGTCGTAGTGTTCTATTATTTACATCTAAGTCTGCCTGGACATTGAAAGCACCAGCTATAAGCCAGTGCTTGGTTGCTAGGGCAGTTGGGAAACCAAAGTGTGTGAAAACATCAGAAAAAGATTAATTGTAACCGAAGGTCAGTACACAAGTATGAAAGTTGTGTAAAATGGTGATGAAAAATGCGAGGTTAGTTGTATATGCAATAGCTATTCAAACCCCATTCTATGTCCTTTGAGGAATGCTATAGGAATGGTAAAGGTCAAGTAGGCTTGGTTAAGACCAGTAAGTCAATATGCCTAGTATCTTTTGCCAGATGAGGCTCTGTAGTAAAATGAAGGGAAATCTCACTAAGTCTAGGAGACATAAAATATCCACATCATATTTGGCAATGGTCTAGCATTGACCAGTGAATACTGTGGGTGGCTAAACAAACCAGGCTAGGGTTCTGGATGGGGACTAATGCTGTAAAACATCAAGATTTTATAGTAAGCCTGGGATGTGGGGGAGTCCTGAGAAGAGTATTACGGGTGAGAGTTGAATTATTATTTCTGGCAAAATTTGTGATGAACTTCAAGTTGCCTTTTTACAGAGAAGAGAAACCTAAAATGGAAGCTGAGGCTTGACTAGAAGGTCCTGCAGGAATTGTTTTCAGTAAATGTTCTGGCTCTGTTTAGGGCCTGCGTAAAAGATATCAAACCAATCCTGGTGCAAGCTATTTTTTCATCAAGTAGACCTGCTTTTGTATAATTGTTAATGTTGGAAACTGAGGCTGTAACCAAAGCAGTTGACCAGTACATCGATCTGGCACTGTGATTACCTTCAAAATCACGAGCCAGGGAAGCTATTGAGTAGACACAAGTCATACAGTGGCGGCTCCTCCGCCAAGGCTGAGGAATGTCATCCCACTGCTGCAAAGCAGTGAAAGAATTAACAAAAACAATGATAATAACTCAAGGTTATTATCATTGTATTTGTTCCCGCTGCGCAGCTTTGCTGGGCGGGTGGGGCTGCTTTGCTCTCAGAGTAGGGGAGAAGTGGTTTGCCCACTCCTAAGTGCACATGACTGTTTGACCGGCCCTCTTGGGCCGTTTAAACAGTCATGCACACTTTGCATGTTCTCCATGCAGGCTGCATTACAGCCTGCGTGGAGAACATGCCCAGGCCCCCATTCCCTGGCTGAGCGCCGAACCACGGCGCTCAGACCAATCACAACACTGCATTTCAGCGTTGTGATTGGCTTATGGGAGGAAGCCTGACTCCTTCCTGTACCAGCCCAGATGAGGTGAGACTGAGACAACATGTGAGAGAGCGGAAGAACGGCAAGGAGGTAAGTTTTTTTCTTTTTTTTTTTTAGCAACCATCTGTCTCTTAACATGATATACCATGGTTGCAAGCATGATAAGCCCGGGATGCAGCCATGATATACCTGTCATCATACTTGAAGAAGTACCCGTCATATGCCGAACAGTGATCATATGCCCAAGTACAACATCATATGCCCCAGTACAGACTCAAATTGACAGACACAGCCCTAAAGTTATGAGCACAACCTCAAAAATAGTCACAATCTCAAATGCCCAAGCACGCCTTCAAATGCCCAGACACAAACATTAGGTGCCCAAGTTGAGACTCAAATGCACAGGCAAAGCTTCAACTACTGCGTCACATTCCCAAATATCCAAGCAAGGCCTCAAATGCCCAGGCACATCCGCTACAAGCAAGAAACCCTTGGGTCTAAAAACAAAAGAAACTTTCACAAGGGGCCACCTAGCTGCAAAGGGATATCCCTTTAAAAGGACGAAATCCCTCACCCACCAAAGGTGGCATTTTTCATCATTGGGATTCTCCTCATGCAGTTATGCCTAGTCACGGCACGGGCTACAATCCCCTCACTGAGAGGGAGTTGCTCAGGGATGTATTGTATGGAAAAGAGTTCTACTAAATACCACAATGACGAGCTCAAGGTCAGTGGGGACAGCAGCACAAAGAAAAAGTATGTGAGAGTAAAACTAGCTCCAGGGTTCATAATATCTCTTTATTTGAATGTCCCTGGGCCAGGATTAAAAACAGGGCACTGGCGGGAAGAGCACGTACCCGCAATTTACCCGCAGTTAGTGACAAAAGGTCCACCTTTTGTCACTAACTGCGGATATATCTCAATTATACTTAGGTCAGAGAGCTAACCATCGCCGGTCTTTAAATCTCGTCGGACCCCAAGCTCCCTTCTCTTTTGTGATTTATTACATCCACTACAAGCACAACACAACCTCAAAAGCCTGACCGGGCATAACACCAAATGCACAGGCCTAATTGCTACCCTCAAATGCCCAATTAGAAATATTTTCATCAATTTGCATTTGTTTATGCAATAAAGGTCCGAAGTTGAGTATTACGTATTAACTATCAATTTGTACTGTAAATTGTATTTCTGTTTGCAGTTTATAATATATAGCATGTGAGAATACGAACTAAATAACAATTTGGCACTTAGGATGGCTCTTTACTGGGACAAGGGATGGACGGAATACCAAGCTGTAGTCTATCATGAGTCGCAAAGGAAATCTTCAAAATGGGTGGCCTTATTCAGCTGCCATGGATCAAATGTATTAAAAATGCCTCAAGACCTATTTGGTGTGGTAACTGGTGTACTGGTCTTGTGCCAATCATTAAAAGACTCTATCTAAGTTATCAAAGATAGCTACTTGACTGGCATTGGGACGTACATCACCGTTCTTGATGTCCCTGGTCTTCACACAACATATGTTCACTTAAAATAGGGCGTTTTCC
This sequence comes from Calotriton arnoldi, assembly GCA_963921515.1. NCBI lineage: Eukaryota > Metazoa > Chordata > Amphibia > Caudata > Salamandridae > Calotriton > Calotriton arnoldi. The sequence continues at coordinate 378,774 of CAWUFW010009756.1, read as the reverse complement.
AGTTGGTACACTGTTTTTTTGGTGGAGCTCTGCGAAGTTGTTGGGAGATTGTGCCTGTGATATTGTATACTAAGATTCAACAATAACAACAACAACAACAATATTAATAAGGATGATGCTGATGGTAATTATAACAATAAAAATGATGATGATAATAATAACAATGCTAATGTTAATAATAATAAGAAAAAAGCTTCTTCCAATTCTTATTATTATTACTATTATTAATATCATTATGACATCATAATAATCTTATTCTTCTTTTGTTTGGTTGGTATTCATTTTAAACTGTAATATAATTATTTTTCTACTTGTTGTCACGGTCAAGATCACATGAAACATATACATGAGGCTGATTATTTCTGAAAAGTCATATTTAAAGATAGATGAAACTTTAAAGAACACATAGATGAAACTATAAAGAACACATAGATGAAACTTTAAAGAACACATAGATGAAACTATAAAGAACACATAGATGAAACTTTAAAGAACACATAGATGAAACTATAAAGAACACATAGATGAAACTTTAAAGAACACATAGATGAAACTTTGTGCTGTACCAAATTTCACCCTATCATTGCTGAGCAATGATAGGGTGAAATTTGGTCACTGACTATTGTAGAAAAGTGCCATGTTGACAACTGTTTCTGTTATGCTAAGTTTGGCGGATGGGAGACATGTCACCAAAACTGGAGGATATCCCGGCTGCAATATTTCGAGTGTATACATGGCTAACTATACAGGGGCCGATTCCGATCTCGGTCGGAGGCGCACCCAATACCATTCGGTCGGGAAAAAAGCCATGCGAATGCCTGTTTCCCGACCGATCCGAACATCATACCGAACGAGTAAGTACGATGCGCACAACAGCACAGAATCCGGCCGAGTCGTACTCACCCAATCCAGGTCCTGTTCTCCGACCGAGGCGAATCCGGAAACGCAGAATCGAGTCGCATGGAAGGGAAAATGCAGCCCCGTCCGGCCGAACAAGTACGATGTGCTTTCCGTACGCGCCGAACCCGTCGCTACGTCCGGCATGTCAAAGCTTCCGGGAGAGGCGCACATAAGCTCCGATTCGCGCCACAACACGATCCACGGCTATGAGGCGAAAACACCAGCGACGAGGACGACGCGAAGCAACGAGAAAGACGAATGACACGAACCAACCATGAATCCCTTCGTCCCGATCCTACCAATATTCTACATTTACCACCGGAACAGGCACGGACGCGTACGGCGCAGAAGGTAAGTCAGACACCAACCCCAAAAACATACAACACGTACACGACACATCACACACACACAGAGGGATGCAGAATTTACTTACACCAGCAACAGCAGCACCATAGGGGCAAGATGCCCATCACCAATGCCACATATGCACACAGGGGCCTGGATGCGCACCACCACTACCACCCCTACCCAGGGGGGGCCGGATGCCAACCACTACTACCACCCTTAGCCATGGGGGTGCCAGATGCCCACCACTACTACCACCCTTACCCAGGGGGGGCTGGATGCCTACCACTACTACCACCCTTAGCCATGGGGTGCCAGATGCCCACCACCACTACCACCCTTACCCAGGGGGGGCTGGATGCCTACCACTACTATCACCCTAAGCCAGGGGGGCTGGATGCCTATCACTACTACCACCCTTAGCCATGGGGGTGCCAGATGCCCACCACTACTACCACCCTTACCCAGGGGGGGCTGGATGCCTACCACTACTATCACCCTTAGCCATGGGGGTGCCAGATGCCCACCACTACTACCACCCTTACCCAGGGGGGGCTGGATGCCTACCACTACTACCACCCTTAGCCATGGGGGTGCCAGATGCCCACCACTACTACCACCCTTACCCAGGGGGCTGGATGCCTACCACCACTACCACCCTTAGCCATGGGGGTGCCAGATGCCCACCACCACTACCACCCTTACCCAGGGGGGCTGGATGTCCACCACTACTACCACCCTTAGCCATGGGAGTGCCAGATGCCTACCACCACTACCACCCTTACCCAGGGGGGGCTGGATGCCTACCACTACTATCACCCTAAGCCAGGGGGGCTGGATGCCTACCACTACTACCACCCTTAGCCATGGGGGTGCCAGATGCCCACCACTACTACCACCCTTACCCAGGGGGGGCTGGATGCCTACCACTATTACCACCCTTAGCCATGGGGGTGCCAGATGCCCACCACTACTACCACCCTTACCCAGGGGGGGCTGGATGCCTACCACTACTACCACCCTTAGCCATGGGGGTGCCAGATGCCCACCACTACTACCACCCTTACCCAGGGGGGGCTGGATGCCTACCACCACTACCACCCTTAGCCATGGGGGTGCCAGATGCCCACCACCACTACCACCCTTACCCAGGGGGGGCTGGATGCCCACCACTACTACCACCCTTAGCCAGGGGGGTGCCAGATGCCTACCACTACTACCACCCTTACCCAGGGGGGGCTGGATGCCTACCACTACTACCACCCTTAGCCATGGGGGTGCCAGATGCCCACCACTACTACCACCCTTACCCAGGGGGGCTGGATGCCTACCACTACTACCACCCTTAGCCAGGGGGTGCCAGATGCCCACCACTACTACCACCCTTACCCAGGGGGCTGGATGCCTACCACAACTACCACCCTTACCCAGGGGGCTGGATGCCTACCACTACTACCACCCTTAGCCAGGGGGGTGCCAGATGCCCACCACCACTACCACCCTTACCCAGGGGGGGCTGGATGCCTACCACTACTACCACCCTTACCCAGGGGGGGCTGGATGCCTACCACTACTACCACCTCTACCCAGGGGGGGCTGGATGCCTACCACCACTACCACCCTTACCCAGGGGGGGCTGGATGCCTGTCACTACTACCACCTCTACCCATGGGGGGCTGGATGCCTACCACCAACACCACCCCCACTCATAGGATGGACAATGCATGACACAACCAGCACACCACAACCTAGGGAATGCAAGAAAAAGACATCCCCCCAACATCATGACAAGCGTGTGTAGACTGTGTCAAATGCCTACAACACTGAACATGACTTTGAACATACAATGTGACCCCCTATCACATGTGCCACACATATATGTGTGTGGCCCCCACAATGCAAGCAGGCCATGACCATTGTGGCAATGGGGTCCAAACCCCCATCATCACAGTGACCAAAAGGTAAGTGTGGGGTCCATAGCTGAAGCACATTTTGAACATTGTGGCAATGGGGTCCAAACCCCCATCATCACAGTGACCAAAATGTAAGTGTGGGGTCCATAGCTGAAGCACATTTTGAACATTGTGGCAATGGGGTCCAAACCCCCATCATCACAGTGACCAAAAGGTAAGTGTGGGGTCCATAGCTGAATCACATTTTGAACATTGTGGCAATGGGGTCCAAACCCCCATCATCACAGTGACCAAAAGGTAAGTGTGGGGTCCATATCTGAAGCACATTTTGAACATTGTGGCAATGGGGTCCAAACCCCCATCATCACAGTGACCAAAAGGTAAGTGTGGGGTCCATAGCTGAAGCACATTTTGAACATTGTGGCAATGGGGTCCAAACCCCCATCATCACAGTGAACAAAATGTAAGTGTTGACAAAGAAAAAGCTGCAACTGCCAAACTGCATGGATGATTCCTGGTCACAGAACATAAAACACATCAGTGGCAAAGTAGTGCATGTGTGGCTTTGCAACATAGATTGGGGGAGGCAAATACTGCAGTGCAAATAAGACATACCTTTGGCCATGTGCAGACAAACAACACCCATGGGGGCTGACACAGTCAACATTCATCAATGACACAATGACAGAAGTGACCATCAGAATGCAGACCCACATATTTGCACCAATGGGCACACAAATGCAGATACCCTGTGGAGACTGTAGATGTGAGGTGAACAGATACCATACCATGGCAGCATGGGACACACAAACCATGATCATTGTGCTGACTGATGACCTAGGAGTCCCAGGGACAGCAGGGGAAACCCACCAAACTACATACAGCCAATGGCACACCTAAGATATGCCAATGCAGTGGTGCAGATGCACAAACACAAACAGGCAGACCCACACTGCACATCAAACACAACAGGTGAGGGGGGTGCCAGTGTCCCCAGGCAACCACACAACACATGAGGAGGCCTGAATACCAATCATACAGATGTGCATACAGTGCCACACAAAGGTAACTCATGGATCCAAATCCCCTATGTGGGCAATCAGGCATTGTCAGATGAGAGGGAGCACAAATCACACATGTCACACAGGCACGTAGGAACAGCAACTGACACAGCAAGACACAGACACACCACAGCACTACCCCCAGGGCCCCCACAATGTGGTGACCCTGGGCTGCATTACAATCCCACTGTGATGACAAAGCTAAATGTCGTTCACACTGTGAACCACAGTCATGTGTCCTGAGCAACAAACTACCATCACACCTACACAAGCACAAATCAATCAGCACGGCCAGTAAGCCAAGGCCAACATGGAGGCAGGGGTCTAGCCGGGCAACAACTCTCATCTGCACACACTCAACACCACACACCTCGACCTCCAACAATGTGCAGCAGTGAAGCACACATGCACTGGTGACATTGCACATGCACCCATGACAATTCCAGGGTGGTGGGTGGGAACCAAGGTTCAGAAACACATCACACATGGCCACTCAACAAGACTCCTGAATGTCTGACACACTGCACACTACGCTGTACATGGACATGACGGCAATACCACACCAACCAATGGGATCCCAGCCACAGTCACACACCAATGAAGAAGCCAAGGTCACCCACAAAGAACACACATAGACAACAACCAACATTGCAGCCCGGACCCTGAGGAGTGCCAGCAGTCACACACACAACGTGTCACAATCACTGAAAGATAACACAAACTGGAAATCACATGACAGGTGCAAACAACAAGTGCCAAGGGGAAACCTGACTGTGACCCATCTGCGTCTGCACACAAACTCAGCCCTGACAGCAAACACACCTATGGGTGACACCCTGATGACCAGTAATGTGCCATGCACCCACATCACAGAGAACCCAGGGAGAAGACTTTGGGGGAACATAGGTCAACTCAGCAAGCATCACAAACAGGTACAACACTAGGGATCACAGCATGCACAGCAAAACGGAAGTGAACACACAGACATGCTCATACAACACACACCTTGGGCGCAGGCAATGTCACAGGAGTACACACTGCCATGAGGGGACTCCACTCCTGTGTGAGGAAAGCTGTGCCATATGTTGCCTCAGTAGGGCCCCATCATGTCAGCTGAGCACTTGGTCACACAATCAACAATTAGCACCAAATGAAGGCTCCTGTCACATCAGCCTGGTCATGGAAGTGCCAACGAAATCATCAGCACAGATCCAACACACTTGTATAGCAATGTTGCACTGACAACACAGATGAGTCCTTCCCCATTGATGCCCAAACCTGCATGGCCAGTGGAGATGGCCACACGGTCAGGGAAGTAGACGAATTGAACAATGGCAGGCACAACAGATGTGCAGGGGTGGAAGCCACAGATGTGAAATTGCTAATGTAAGTAGGAAATCCCATTGCCAAATACTGAACACATGACACCCTCAGATGCTGCTATGGATGACATGGATACACCACAGGATAGGACACATTCCCCCTGGACCACATGTGTTCCTGCACAGTAACACTTCATTATCATGAGACCAAATATCACCATCACTGCAGCAAGGGCATGATTAGCATCATCAACAACATGTACATCAGAAGCATAAGCACTAGAGAACAGAAAGTTGCTTTATTCAGCATATGTGTGTTTAAAAGTGAAAGTCCAGAAAAAACACAAAGGCCAATGGCCAGTCCATTGTCAAAGTCCAAACAGGGTGACAGTGGCAGATGTCACCCTACGCATGCCTGCACTGCACAAAACCAGGGACAATCCACTAGGAGGGGCAACCGGGGGGCAGGCCAGGCACCGCAGGGACAGGATCAGGGCTCACCAGGAGGAGGCAGGGAAGGGGTGGTGGGTGCTGGAGAGCCACTGACAACTGCAGTGGAGGTGTCTGACATGGTGTGTGCCGGCACAACTGGGGGGCATGACTCAGATGTTGTGGGTGCCGGCACGACTGCAGTGGACCCTGCAGATGGAGTGGACAGGTCCGCCACTGCAGTGCCCAAGTCAGACAGGGTGGTAGTGGACTCCACTGCAGTGCCTACCACCAGGGGAGGAGAATGGGGAACAGGCAAGGTGGGCTGGACAGAGGGGGAGGACACCCTCACCACATCAGTGGCACAGACAAGCGCAGCAGGGGGTGTGGTGCCGGGAGAGCAAGTGGCAGGGGGAGAAGGCCGGATCCTCTTGGGGATGGTATATCTGTGGGTGGGGGAACCTGGGGCAGGGTGTGGTGGGGGCACCTGTGGAGTGGGGGCCTGAGGGATGGAGGAAGGAGACCTGGTGCCTGAGCTGCAGGGCGGCGGCAGGGTCTTGCTCTTACGACTCCGCGGGGACTTGCGGGTGGGAGCCTCAGTCTGTCTGCGCCTGGGGGAGGGTGTCCGGGGGCGAGGGGCACTCAGCTCCGTGTGGGTGGGCTTCCTCTTCCCCCTGAATGCTGTATCAGCTGGATCGGAGGGGAAGAGGCCGAGGTCACTGAGGAAGAGCCGCTGGGTCTTTGGGGTTGCAGGTGAGGCAAGGGAGGGTGCTTTGGAGGGAGAGGCAACTGAGGACTGCGCAGTGCTCGTGGATGCGTGTGTGTGTTCCAGGGCCCCATCCCCTGTGAGTCTGGTTTCAGTCCCCTGACTGTGCGTGCGTGTGCGTTTTGTTTGTGGCGTGTGTGTCTGTGTGCTGGATGTGTGTGTGCTGGTGTGTGCCTGTGCCGGTGTGTGTGTGCTTGGGACGGGTAAGGTGCTGGGGAGTGTGGATGGAGCAGAGGCAGGAGGGGTGAGGGACTGTCTGAGGAGGGACACTGCTGCCGTCAGGGAGGAGTCCATGGACCTATTGCCCCTCTGTAGGTCAGACATGCCCGATGAGATGCCCTCCATGAACGACACCAGCTGAGTCAACAGAGCGGTGTGCGCATGGAGGACACTCAGCATGGCTGTCTGCCCTACATGGAGCTGGCGAAGGAGGTACACAGACTCCTCACTCAGGGCAGCAGGGGACACAGGGGCAGGGGGTGCGGTGCCTGGCCCAAAGGAGACAGGCTCCCGAACATGGGAGCCTCCACGGACCTGGGGAATGGGAGCCGATGGGAGGGCGGTGGTGGTGCTGGTGGTGGCGGGGACAGCAACACTAGCTGGGGTGTGGTGGCTGCTGACACCCGCCTCCATAAGGGAGTCATCCTCCGAGCCGCTGTGGTCCTCAGCTGAGGTGGATGCTGCTGAGGACTCCTCGGTGTGGCTCCCCTCGTCCTCCGTGCCACTGGGTCCCTCCGACCACTCCTCGGCTGCTGACCCAGTCTGGCTCTCCGGCTCCTCCTGGTCCGTGGAGCTGTCCCCTTCCGTGGCCGTGGATGTATCTGCAAACAATGGGGAAACAGACAGACATCAGTCACCTGCACCAAACGCACACACCACTGTGAGCACAGCACATTACAGAGCAAGCCCTGGCATCATTAGTTGAACATTGCTAAAAGTGCCCTAACTGAACAGGAGAAGCCAATTGTCAGTCTGATGCCAACCATGTCACTCACATCCCACATGGCCTTGCACCCATCTGTCTGGTGTCTGTTGGATAGCAACACCCCAGTGTGGACACATGCACCACCTACACAGTAGTTGGACAGTGCAGAGGACACGGTGTAGCATGTGGACATGCACACATCACAACTCTTGCCACTGAGTCAGTACAGGTTTCCGGATGGAAGGGATGCCTAGAGTCAAATAGGAAATGCATGTGATGCATACCAGCGACAGACACCATGATGCACCCATGTCCTGATAGCCATCGCCACAATGGTGTGCATGTAGCACATGTCACTCCCCTGCAGGATCACCAATAAGTAGACACATGCCATGGTGGAGGCATGACTGCTAAGTCATACATCACTGTCTCAGTGATGTATGACTTGGCAGCCAGACAACAACACTCTGCACTGTGTCACAATAGTAGGTCATGGGGAATGCAAGTCCTGGAGCTGCACAAGTGCACATGTACATCCCCCACACAACACATCATCTTAACCCTCATCTGTCCAGGTCATACCGATTGGACATATGGGAGACCTGTGACACTACCCTCTGAACCTGAGCCCCTCACAATCTGCTGTGAATGGGAAACAGCTGCCTGAACTTCACATTCGCATACCCCAGTCTGCACGGGCAGCTGATCAAACACCTATGTGACACACAAGTATCGTCTCCTATGGTCACATCTCCAGTGGCATGCTGAGCCCCTACCGAGAAACACCCCAGCAGTCCTGGCAACAAATCCACAGCACACTGACACAGAGGCAGACACCTGAGGGGTCAAATCACTGCGCACAATGTGTCAGCTGATACACGGGAGTGGGAGTACAGGTGTATTGGATGGGCTGGAGTAGGCATGACTGTCCTGCCCCACATGAATGAGGGATGAGCCCTGGACAGTGGATAGCTGGCTATGTATGTGTGACACACGTAATCTGCACACTCCTGGGGCCCAAACATTGTTCCCACCCGCTGCATGGGTGTGTGCCAGATACCCCAGGCACATGTGGTGGCTCAGCTCAGCAAGTGGACCGCATATCAAAGCAACACGCAGATTACATGTCCGAACACAGGCGTTGTGTGAACAATGGACCCACCCATGATGCCCACAACAGAGTTAGGGAAACAGATGCTGTTCCCCACCTTGAGTGAAGCAAACTGCAAGGACACAGTCCCAAGTGACACAATTCCCTGAATGTAAGGGCCACACCTGGGTATCAGATGAGGAGTGGGCAGTGCACAATAGAGGGACATGGCTCCTGGACAACATGACTGCTGTACTGTGGCAGTTTAACCAGGCCAGAGGAGGGCACATAGCATGTAATACAGAGTTCACAGTGCAGTCTTTGACTCACCCCCTCCTTGCTGCTGTCTGGCCTTCAGCTGCCCATCCAGGTCTGGAAACACCACCGCCAGGATCTGGAGCATGTGGGGGTCAAGGTCCGTGTTCCGCCCCTCCTGCGAGGAGGCGACAGCTTCAGCTGGACCCGTGCAATCCTCCGGGTCCAGCCCCGAAGGTCCTGCCACCTCTTCTGGCAGTTGCGGATCCGGCGCTTGTAGACCCCCACGGACCGGACAGCCCGGACGATGTCCTTCCAGATCTCCTGCTTCCGATGGGCATTAACCTGTCAGGATGACAAAGTGAAAAGGCCATTACTACACATGCAACATATCCGTGCATGACACAGTTGTATATACATGTCTCAATCACAGGGGCACATGATGTACACAGGCAGTGCAACGCTGCCCATGGACAGTTTGCCAGAAGTCACTACATGGTATCATTGCATGGGAAGTAAAACCTTGTTCAAATGCACTGTCACTGCACCATACCTGTCCAGTGCATGTCACTACACACTATGGGGGGTGACAACTACTCAGTGAGCCTGCTAGCCAGTGGCGTGCAGACTTTCAGCCTTGCTAGTCAGACAAAATGCACATTCAGAAAGGCAGTGCACAGAACACTCACCTGCTCCCCTGGTGTCCCATACAGCTTGCTGTACTGTGGAAGTAGGCTGTCCAGCAGGGCCTGGTTCTCTTCAAGGCTGAAGGCTGGGGCTCTCTCCACAGTACGTGCCATTGCAGGGTCCAGAGGGGCAGAGACAGCAGCAGTGCAGTGGCAGATGTCGTCCTGGAGCATGTAGTGCAGGCAAGTGAGCTCTCGGGGAACAGCCAGCAATATATATGTGCTGCAGAGGCAGATACTGTCCCATGTGTCCAAAGTGATAGATCCAAGTCGTTTGCATCTTCTGAATCTGGCCAATCCATGGAATAGCAGCACCAATACACGCCCACAGCATCCTTCAAATCTTCAACTTCATGACATACATGATTTTGCAACATTGTTGTGGGTGACCAACTGAATTTCCAGCAACCGACTCGTTCGAATTTCGAAAACGCGTCCGTTGCCAGGCTAGGCCATTGACAATGGGTGCGCACCGATCGGTCCATTGCTGTTCAACGCGTACAGGGGTACAACGCGTACCCGCACACATTGAATGCAATGGGCCGGCCGGGTGCACCGATCGGTCCATTGCTGTTCAACGCGTACAGGGGTACAACGCGTACCCGCACACATTGAATGCAATGGGCCGGCCGGGTGCACCGATCGGTCCATTGCTGTTCAACGCGTACAGGGGTACAACGCGTACCCGCACACATTGAATGCAATGGGCCGGCCGGGTGCACCGATCGGTCCATTGCTGTTCAACGCGTACAGGGGTACAACGCGTACCCGCACACATTGAATGCAATGGGCCGGCCGGGTGCACCGATCGGTCCATTGCTGTTCAACGCGTACAGTGGTACAACGCGTACCCGCACACATTGAATGCAATGGGCCGGCCGGGCGCACCGATCGGTCCATTGCGGTACAACGCGTACAGGGGTACAACGCGTACCCGCACACATTGAATGCAATGGGCCGGCCGGGCGCACCGATCGGTCCATTGCGGTACAACGCGTACAGGGGTACAACGCGTACCCGCACACATTGAATGCAATGGGCCGGCCGGGCGCACCGATCGGTCCATTGCGGTACAACGTGTACAGGGGTACAACGCGTACCCACACACATTGAATGCAATGGGCCGGCCGGGCGCACCGATCGGTCCATTGCGGTACAACGCGTACAGGGGTACAACGCGTACCCGCACACATTGAATGCAATGGGCCGGCCGGGCGCACCGATCGGTCCATTGCGGTACAACGCGTACAGGGGTACAACGCGTACCCACACACATTGAATGCAATGGGCCGGCCGGGTGCACCGATCGGTCCATTGCTGTTCAACGCGTACAGGGGTACAACGCGTACCCGCACACATTGAATGCAATGGGCCGGCCGGGTGCACCGATCGGTCCATTGCTGTTCAACGCATTCCTGTACAAGTGACTGACATATGTCACCATGCCTGTCTCAGATGAACATATGCCAGCCACAGATAGCTCCCAGGGAGTGAGGGGCACACCTACAACACCACAGCCTGTCCAAACTGTATCATAAGGCATGTAAGGCTGCATTTCCTATTGTGTGTATGTTGGTGTACATGTTGTCCTGTGGGTGTCACCTGGGGGCAGCCACCCCCAGGCTGTGCACATGTTCATGGGGACAGGATCCTGGGTGTTACGTGTACATGACCACTGTGATGTGCAACTGTTCATATCTGTGCATGTGCCATGGTCACATTTCACGGTGGTGTATGTGTATGTCATGTCACATACCCCGTGAGTCCCATGTGGGACGGTATGTTTGAGCCAGGGTGTCCCAGTGGCACAATAGTGATGGTCCTCCACAGTCTGTGTGCATGTAGTGTTTACAATGTCTCTGATTTCATGTGCACAATGGGAGACAGTCTCCACATCCACGTTGTGTGTGCATGGACTTTGATGTTGTGCGTGTGTGTGTCACAGACGTCCATGTCTGTCCTGCAGAGGCAAGTGGAACCACTACCTGTGGGGGTCATGGTTGTTTTGCTGTGGTGTATACCTGATACTCCATGTAATGCCAGTGTCCATGTGGCAGTACAGGGTCCCTGGGAATGTACCTGTCGTTGAGCTGTGATGCCTGGGGCACATCTGTCCTCACATGTCACTGTGGGGGGTGATTGTGACATGGCAGCAGGAGATGGGAACTGTGACACGGCCTCATGATATCCAATGGGCCAACCTGGGACTTATTGATGCCACTTGTTGAACCGTGATGACAGATGTTGGCCATGTATGTACCATACATGTCCTTACGGAACTGCACACTTCATGTAGTTGTGCCTCATGATGATGTATGATGTGATATTGAGTGTGTTCAATGCCGCATATGTGGGGTGACTGACAATCTTGCTTTCTTCTCCTCTGCACTGCAGGGCTCCTGCTGTCCATAGACCATTCCCAGACCTGGCAACGATGGTGGAACGGGACAGCATCCGACGGTACCGCTTCACCAGGCAGCTGATTGAGGATTTGGCAGTGCAGTTGGCCCCACATTTGCAGCCTGGCCGGCCGTATCCTACAGCGCTGACCCCCAAGGTGAAGGTGATGGCAGCCCTACACTTCTTTGCCACCGGTACCTTCCAACATACTGTGGCGACTGCTGGTGGGATGTCACAGACCATGTTGAGCCGTGTGCTCCGCGATGTTTTGGAGGCAATGTTGCTATACCTGAACCGGTACATCTATTTCCCTAGACTGCAACGACTCACTGACGTGAAGAGTGACTTCTATGCCCTGGGGAGGATGCCGCATGTCATTGGCTCCATTGATGGGACACATGTGGCTTTGGTACCACCACAGGCCCAGGAGCAGGCCTACCGTAACCGCAAGCACTACCACTCGGTCTATGCACTGGTGGTGTGTCTTGCAGATATGACCATCTCACACGTGTGTGCCCGTTTCCCTGGTTCAGCACACGATGCCTTTGTGATGAGGAGTAGTCGCATCCCCAGGATGATGGCACAGATGCAGAACCAGCGTGCCTGGCTTGTCGGTGTGTACTGACTTTGTGCCATTGTGTGTGATCTGATCTGTAGTATTCCGCCCACTTTTCCAAGTCAGCTAATGTGCACTTGTCTGTCCGTAGGTGACTCGGGATACCCCAACATGCCGTGGTTGCTGACACCCCTCAGGAACCCTGTGACACCAGCCCAGATGCGCTACAATGAGGCACATGGTCGGACCAGGAGAGTGATTGAGCAGACATTTGGTCTCCTGAAGTGCCGCTTCCGCTGCCTCGACAAGACAGGAGGGTCCCTCCCATATGCCCCAGCGAAGGTGTGCAAGATTATCATCGTCTGCTGCATGCTCCACAACCTGGCAGTGCGGAAGGAGTTACCTCTCATCCAGGATGACAATGACCAACATCCGCCACCTGTGGAGGATCCTGGCCTGGACCACGATGCCAGTGATGATGATGATGATGAGGGTGATGTCCGCACACAGCTCATCACCAACTTCTTTAGCTGAATGTGAGTATCCTGAGGTGTCATGTCAATGATGTGAGTTGGCATGATATGTGTAGGTGGTGCTCTGGTGCTGTTGGAGTGTGTCCATGGGCTACTTGACTGGATGTGTGTAGCGATGTGTGCTTACAGGTGGTCTGTACTCCCCAACAGTGTTGACATGCTAACTTGGTTCTGGGTGGGTATCTTGTAACATGTATTGTGCATGAGTTTTGCTGTTCTGTCCTGTTCTCCATTGCTTTTGACTGTGTGTCATTTCTGTCCTTCACAGGGTACTTTCAGATTCGTTTGGTCAACTGTGTCCACCGACGACGTGATTGTACTTCCAGGGTGGTAGCTGTTGTGTCCCTACAGGTGATGTGCGCCACACCCATGGACTTCCTTCCTTCTACAGTTGTTGACTGTGTGCCCGCTGCCAGGTGGGATTACCTTGCATCTGTAGTGGTTACGACATGTTGCAACTGTGTAATAAACCTGTGCTTCACTTTGTGATGTGCGTTGTCTGTGGTCACACATTTGACTGCCATTTGCTTACTGCACCTGTGGGTTACTTGACTACAACTGGGAATAGGTGTGGTGTCTGTGCATTGCACCGTCTTTCCTGGCAACATCAGTGTAGGCAATGAGTCAGATGGCCTAGGTGTGGATGTGTTGTGTAGCCCTGGTGGTGTGTCTCCCTCATATGTGTCACGTTGCCATTACTCACATGCCTGTGTTGTACTTGCTGTTGCAGTTCGCATACACAGTGTAATTTTGCAGTTCATCATCCCCATGACAGCACCCACGTTGGAATCACAACAGAGGCAAGTATGGTGTATTAGTGTGTTTATTGTGATATATTTGTGTGAATAGTGCATAGGATGGTTTGTGCTGTACATTTATATTGCAATCAGAAGTTCCTAGTTGAATTGAAAGTCCTGGTAGACAAAATCCCCAGTATCGGGGCCACAGTTGTCTGAGACATTGGTCCAACTTGTACTCCCCATGTCATGTGTGGGAGTTGTGTTGCCGTCAACAGGGTGAACAGTTTGTGCACAAAGGTGAACATCCAGAACAGGTTCAGGCTTCCTGGGGGTTGCACTTGGCCATCGGCCTCTCACTTGCCCCTCCTCGGACGACCCCTCTTCTTTGGGGGGGGCCCCTCAAGTACAGGCTGCTGCGGTGCAGGGGACTCTCCGCCAGAGTCATCCTCCCTCCCTGTGGCAGTTGCAGTTTGTTCAGCACCAGATGTTGTTGGCACACAGGAAGGTGTAGACTGGTTGCTGTTCATCTGGCGGAGGCATTGTAATATGTCCCTGTGCACCGCCGTCATCTCTTGCAGTGTGTCCTACTTGGACTCCACGCGGGACATGTGTGAGTCCAAGCGGGCATGATGGGCAGCCTGCTGCTGTTTCATGTCTCTGAGGAGCCCCACTACCTGGCTGAGATCTCCGGTGCTGGACTGGTACGCATCGGCTATGCGTACCAGTTGTGGGTCATCATGCACACCAGACACCTCTGCAAGCAGCGACCTCTGTCTCCCACCCCTCCCACCACCCCTGCCGACATGTGCAGTGCGTGCAGTGGCACGCACAGATGACCCTGGTCCCCCTTGGGGGTTGGTGGTGGTGGTGGTGTCCATGGCCCCACGTTGGTCCAGGGTCCCTGTACTGGTGGTGCTCCTTGTTCTGTCCATGTCGGCAGGGATGGTATTTGTGGTGACAGTCGTTGGAGGGGTGGGTGCAGGGGTGCAGCTGGTGGTCCTGCTGGTGCTGCAGCTGGTGGTCCTGCTGGTGCTGCATGTTGACTTGCACCGGAGGTGCCAGGTTGGTCTTCTTCATCCGAGGAGGGCAGAGGCTGTACGACACCAGTGAGCTCCGTATCCTCTTGAGCCTGGGACTGGGACTCCTCAGCGTCTGCTGCTGTGTCCCCATCATCACCTGTTTTTGGGAGACACACACAATGTATGTTATGTTTCTGCAGGCATCAATGGTTGACACACCTGACAGTTGTGACTGTGCCTCTGGGTGCGGGCCTGTACATTGCATTGTCCTAAGTTGTCACAGTCAGGGGTTGATATTGGTGTAGCACATTGTCCTGCATTATTTGGGCATTTCTATGTATTTGTTGGGGTGTGAACATGGTCTGCATTGGTTGTATTTGGTTGACAGCCGGCCCTCCTTCCCACCCAGCGAGTCAGTTATCCCACCATGGACTGTGCTTCCATTGCAGGGAGTGGAAGTTGTCTCTCAGGATGTCAGTCAGTGGTGTCCTGCTGTTGGTTGTTGCACAGTTGCCAGCAGGGCCTTGTGCTCCCCACAGCAGTAGCCAGTGTCAGCCATCTTGTCAGTTGTTTTCCACTCTCTGTGATGTGAGCATGGTTCAGGGTGGTGTTGATGGGACAGTTGTGGGGGTGAGCTATGTCTGTGACTATGACTCCCATCATGCTATTGCCTCCACCCCACTTCCCAGCATTCCCATACTTACTTGCTTTTGTGGGGAGTTCAGTGTGTGTGGGTGTGAGAGCAATGGCAAGATGGCTGACAGTGGTGTCCTGCTGTTGGTTGGTGTGCAGTTCCCAGCATGCCCTTGTGCTCCCCACGACACAGCAACAGTGTCAGACATCTTTGATGGGCCTTTCCACTCTCTGTGGGATGTGCATGCGTGAGTGTGAGCTTGCTGGGCCATGTGGTGGGGGATGTTGAGCTGTGACTACGACTCCCATCATGCTATTGCCTCCACCCCCTTCCCAGCATGCCCATCCTTCCTTCCTTTTGACTCTGCTTCCCTGTGGGGTGGGCTGCCTGTGCTGACAGGATGGCTGGGAGTGTTGTCCTGGCAGTTGTTTGGCTAAAAGTCCCAAGAGTGTCCCTGTGCTTCACACAACATAACCCAGGGTGGAGGTTCTTTGTGGGATCTTGAGTTAGGATGTGAGGCATTGCATTCTCCCAGGTGGGTTATGTGGAGTATGTGTTGAGGGGGTGTGTGAGGGGAGGTGCTTGTGACTATGGTCAGTGCTGCAAGTCCTCCTTCCCACCCAGCCAGATATCCCACCATGGAACGTGCTTGCATTGCAGGGAGTGGAAGTTGTCTTTCAGGATGTCAGTCAGTGGTGTCCTGCTGTTTGTTGGTGCACAGTTGCCAGCAGGGCCTTGTGCTCCCCACAGCAGTAGCCAGTGTCAGCCATCTTGTCAGTCCTTATCCACTCCCTGTGATGTGAGCATGGTTCAGGGTGGTGTTGATGGGCCAGTTGTGAGGCTGAGCAATATCTGTGCCTACTACTCCCATCATGCTATTGCCTCCACCCCCTTCCCAGCATGCCCATGCTTCCTTCCTTTTGACTCTGCTTCCCTGTGGGGTGGGCTGCCTGTGCTGACAGGATGGCTGGGAGTGTTGTCCTGGCAGTTGTTTGGCTAAAAGTCCCAAGAGTGTCCCTGTGCTTCACACAACATAACCCAGGGTGGTGGTTCTTTGTGGGATCTTGAGTTAGGATGTGAGGCATTGCATTCTCCCAGGTGGGTTATGTGAAGTTTGTGTTGAGGGGGTGTGTGAGGGGAGGTGCTTGTGACTATGGTCAGTGCTGCGAGTCCTCCTTCCCACCCAGCCAGATATCCCACCATGGAACGTGCTTCCATTGCAGGGAGTGGAAGTTGTCTCTCAGGATGTCAGTCAGTGGTGTCCTGCTGTTGGTTGTTGCACAGTTGCCAGCAGGGCCTTGTGCTCCCCACAGCAGTAGCCAGTGTCAGCCATCTTGTGAGTCCTTTTCCACTGCCTGTGATGTGCGCATGGTTCATGGTGGTGTTGATGGGACAGTTGTGGGGGTGAGCAATATCTGTGACTACGACTCCCATGATGCTATTGGCTAAACTGACTTGCCCAGCATACACAGAATTCCTTTCTTTCAGTGGTCTTCACTGTGTGTTGGTGTTGTAGTGGTGGCTACATGTCTGGATGTGTTTGTTAGTTATATTTGTGCCACTGCCTAGCTGTAGTTGTAGTTGTGTTTGTACATGTGATGACACGGTTACATGTAACTTTGAGATGGCATGTGTTGTGTTTATCTGACTGACATACACATTTTGGGATGATTCTGTTCTGGTTGCTGTGTAATTGCTAAGAGTGCATGGTTTGACTCTCCCCTTGACAGTGATGTGTGTGTGTATTGTGGCAGAATATTGTGTACATTTTTTGTGTACTCACCAGGCTCTGGGATGTTTTCTAGTCCATAGACGCTCACTGGCGGAAGGATGGCCCGCACCTTCTCCTCCCAGGGCCTGAGGTATACTGGCTTGGCAGGAGGGCCACTGCCGGTGTATTGGCTCAGGAGGTAGTCCTTCTTCAGCAGCTCCCGTACCCTCCTGCGCACGTCATACCACCTGTTCTGGATGTCAGTCTTTGTGCGCAGACATGGTGATTGTGCGTTCACCCTGTTGATGATCCTCTCCTACATCTTGGTTTTCTGGGAGATGGGTGTCTTTTGGACCAGTGTGCCAAACAGCTGTGGCTCTACCCTGAGGATCTCGTCTACCAGGACTTCCAATTCACAATCTAGGAACTTGTGATTCTTCTTTGGGGGCATGGTGATGGGTGGTGATGGTGAGTGATGTATGTGTTGGTGTGCAGGTGAGGGTGTGTGAGTGTGTGTTTTGCTGGGTGTATGTGAGGTAGCTATTTGTTGGTGTGCTGATGGTGTGTGGCTTGTGTGAGGGATGAGCTGTGGGTGTGTGGTTGCTGTCTGTTGAGTGCTGGCAGTAGAATAGCATTTGCAAAGGATCATGGTTGGGATTTGTGTCCTTTATATGGGTGGAGTTGTGGGTGTGTCTTTGTTCTCTGTCCCCACCCCCCAGTATTTATTGGCTTTGTAATTGCTTGTTTGGCCTTTTTTTGTGTATTTTTCCTTAGTACTTTCTGTGCATGTTGGAAACGTTCTTGTGACCGAGTCGGACCCTGCAGTTGTCTCGTACGGTCTTCTCCGTTTCGTTCACGCTGTGTTTGTGCAGTTTTCTATGCTGCGTACGCGTCGGTCGCGGTGTTTTGTGTTACTTCGGCTCGCAGTTTTGTATGCGTGTCGGTCGTACGGCTTGTCCTCCGTACGACTCGGTCGTGGTTTTCGCGCCTTGCATCGTACTTTGCGGTTTGGAGTTCGCGTGTACGTTTCGGTTGGATTTGTTCCGGGTGCGTGTCGGTCGGTTCGATTCGCGTGTTTTTCCGGCTGGATTGCTGTTTTCCGTGCGGCTCGGTCGTTCGGCTTGGGTTCAGTACGTGTCGGTCGGATTTTGCACGCCTTGCATCGTACTTGGCGTGTCGGGCGCCACAGGTACGTGTCGGTCGGAATTAATTCCGGCTCCGAGTCGGTCGGTGCTTTTTCCGGCCCGAATCGGAATCGACCCCTTAGTCTACATTTTTGTAGATATCCCGCATCCTTCAGACTCTAAATAGCCACCTAGTTACCTGGTGCAGTTTTTTTGTGTGTATTTGTTGAATTCATGACAGCGTCTTTTTTGTGAAACATTGTTACAAAGGACTGCTGATTTCCTGAATCAAAGCACCCATCTGCGTTGTCACTGTTATATTTTTGTATCGCTACAAGTCTGCATCTGTTTCATCCACCGTTAGCCGTCATATAGACGTCACCGACTGCTGGGCGTCTACTCGTTAATTTCCAACAGGTACAGGAGAAGCCAGCCTTCCTCTGTATGTGGTCCTCTGACATCTGTTATTATCTTGTGTGGAGAGAGTAAATGGGAAGTAACAGGATGGAAGAATGTCTCAGGCACAGATAGGGTTGCCACATTTACAGAGCAAAATGCCGGCCATTTGTTGTAGGTTTAAGAGTCTGCAAAGGCCCAAACATAATACTAATTGGGACTTTTAAACAAAATCATATGTATTCATTTGTAACATGACTTTTCTGCCTTTGTTTACTTTAATTATTAGTCAGGCATCATTAACATAACACAGCTCTAGAACACAACAAAAAGTGCTTTTATATTTGTAGTTTCAAGTATGTACAGTTAAGGGCTACAGATACAGGCATTAGGTGATTTTGCATAGTATGTCATTTTAAAATTCCAGTGAACTTTTATACAGAAACGTCACACACTTACACTCTGCACCTGTCTTCAGAAATGCATCATGGTAAATGTAGTTCAAATCAGTCTACTCTCATTTCGTTCAGTATTGACTGGGTAATCCATATGCAGCAAGTACTGGATATTAATTTACATACCTACGTTTGGTACTTTTGGTACTCATCAGCAGAGAGCAGGCCCTTGTATGCGGGTGCATACCTGCTTTAAGTACCTGTGATCAAGTACCTTACAAACTATAGGAGCATACTGTCTTCTTATCCAACACTGAGCAGCTCCTCCAGCAGAAAGGAGCCTTAATAATAAATCTACCACGGACCCTACACTTCGCATGCCTACGCCATTCTTCTCAAACACATCACGGTAAATGTATTTCATAAGAGCTGGTTTGCTCAGATTTCTTTTAGCGTTCACGGACAAATGCAAGCCCAGCCAGCGCTGGACCTTATTGTCTGTGCCGCCTTCTGGACCTCGTCACAAAAGAGCAGTCCATTTTGTGGGGGAGAATGACTGTACCAAGTTCCTGTGCCTACCTCTGACTCGGACAACCTTTGCCTGCTGCCCCAGCATGGAAGAGCTTGAATCGATGTTTTTACAAAAAGGATAGGTAATCGATGGTTAGCAGCAGCTAAGCATGTAGCAAAGACATTTTATATTAAAATAAAATATAATAAATATATGAAAGTAATTATTGATCATCTGATTAATCGTTAAAAACAACTGAACTGCACATGTTCACAATCATGGTTATATAAAAGGGCTTGGACACTTGGCATGCCACCACCAGTCTTCACAAACGTATCAAGGTAAACGTAGTTCAAAACAGTCCGCTTACTCATGTTTTATCAGAATTTGCTAGCAAATTGAGGTGCAGCCAATAATGGGCTTATGTATGTTTTGTACTTTTGATACTCGCCAGAATTAGGTCGCCAATTGTGGGGTGCGTGACTTTCTGCTTTCTGCTCCTGTGATCAAGTGTCTTAGAAAGTGCATGTGTGTACCTCTTGCTCAGGCACCCTTCCCCAGCTCCTCTGGTACGGAAAAGCGTGAATCAATATGTCTCACACTTGGCATGCCTGCATCAGTCTACTCACGTGCATCTATGTACATGTTGTTCAAAGCAGTCTGTTTACTCAGAATTAGCTGAGTTTTCAATGGCAGATTCAAATGCAGCCAGCTCTAAACATCTCGTCAAAGAAGAGCAGTCCATTGTGTGGGGGTGCATGACTTGCTGCCGTCAGTTCCTTTGGTTAAGTACTTTATAAACCACAGGTGCATAACACAAGCTCAGAACATCCATCTCCAGCTCCTGCAGCTACGAGGAGCTTGAATTCATATTTATTGAAAGGTTCACACACTTGGCATGCATGCACCAGCCCTCCCAAATGCATTATGGTAAATGTAGTTCGAAGCATTCCAAAACTGGCTGTGCTTGACGTTGTCAGCAATACTGAAAGAAATTGTGTAAATTGACTACTTTAAACATTTCCCATCACATACTATTCCATTTGGGAAGGTGCAACACAGCCCCGCCACCCACCGACCACGTACGCAACCTAGGGGTCATCCTCGACCCCACCCTCTCCATGACTAAGCAGGTCAACGCCGTTTCCTCATCCTGCTTCAACATCCTCCGAATGCTCCGCAGGATCTTCAAGTGGATCCCCACCGAAACAAGAAAAACAGTCACCCAGGCCCTCGTCACCAGCAGGCTGGACTACGGAAATGCCCTCTACGCAGGAACGACGGCTAAGCTCCTGAGACGGCTGCAACGCATCCAGAACGCCTCTGCACGTCTTATCCTCGACATCCCCCGACGCAGCCACATCACACCCCACCTGAGAGACCTGCACTGGCTCCCTGTCAACAAGAGGATAACCTTCAAGCTCCTCACCCACGCACACAAAGCACTCCACAACTCCGGACCAGCCTACCTCAACAGACGACTCAGCTTCTACACCCCCACCCGCCAGCTCCGCTCGACCAGCCTCGCCCTCGCCACAGTCCCCCGCATCCGGAAAACGACCGCCGGCGGCAGATCCTTCTCCCACCTCGCCGCCAAGACCTGGAACACCCTCCCCACCAACCTCCGACAGACCCAAGACCTACTGGCCTTCAGAAGACTCCTCAAGACCTGGCTCTTCGATCAGTAGCAGCACCACCCCCCTCTTCCCCCAGCGCCTTGAGACCCTCGCGGGTATGTAGTGCGCTTTATAAGTGACATGATTGATTGATTGATTGCATAACCATGATAGTAAACATCCATAATCTTATAGTCTAATCATCTCCCAAACTATTAATCAGATAATGAACAATTCTTTTAATCTACATTTCATTGCTACACATCACATAGTGCATCTTGGTTGCACAAGGTTTCCTATCCTCTTTAGGAATGCTTCGATTATCCATCTCTGTGCCTGTCAACCCAAGAAGAACCTCTGAGTCAGTTTGCCTTCTAAGGCATGATAAATTCTGACTCTGAGAGACAGAGAAGATATGTGTTGAAAACTCTGGGCTGCATCACAAAACTGTGTAGGTCAGCATTATTATAGGTCCTCAGTGGTAAGTTTGTTCAATGTTTGGTCCAAACACTTGTTATCCACTGCTGCATTTCTCAATCAGGCAGCTGGCTATTCATTAAAGGAAAATTCCCATTGGAGGCAAAATCCTGTTGGCAATTGGTTTACTGGTTGAGACGGCTGAAACATTACTCTAGCAGCAACTACAATCTCTGTCAGGGTGAAACACAAGCAAACACTAACTTAACCTGTGCTTAACCCTTTAGTAGCCTGGCACAAAAGCAGTCATGCTTAACTTAGAGGCAACGTGTAAAGTATTTATGCAGCACTTCAAACAGTAATAAAGCAAAAACACAGCACAAGAAAGCTGCAAAGTCCGCAATAAAAGATCCTACGGCAGGTTGCATCGCGCCCCTTCCGATCAAGCTGTGTGGCAAGGCTTTGTGAGGCTTTGCATCAAGTTGCGTTGGTTCCGATGGGCTGGCAGCTGGGCTTTTCATCGCTCTGCATCGATTCCATTGAGGCTGGCAGCTATGCGGCGAGGTTCTGCGGGGCTCCACATCACTCTGTGTCAGTTGCGATGAAGCTTGCAGCTGTGCTGTGAGGTTTTGCAGGGCTTTGCGTTGCTTCCCACTGGTTTGCAGGGGGGCCACAGCTGGGTTGGCAAAGCACCTCTATCCCCATTTCCAAGGATCCAGGACTGGAGGGGCACCACTTGGGGGGTTAGGACTCACAGCAGCCAGAGTCCAAGTGTAGGGTTCCAGAAAGTTGGAGCCTTTTCTGTACATGAGGCTCTGGTCAGAAGGCCAACCAACTAGCCCTTGGAGTCACTCATGGTCATGGGTTCAAGATGCAGGTCCAGTCCTTCTCACTCAGGCAGCAGGGCAGCAGAGTAGCAGTCCGTCATGCAGGGTGGGCACAGCAGTCCTTTCGAGTCTTCCACAGGTCCAGAGATGTAATGAAGAGTTGGGTTTTAAGGTTCCAATATTTATACCTGGTGCCCATTTTGATGTAGGAGACGCTTATAGAGGCTTCCGCCCCCAGAGGTGCTCATGCAGCGTCTTTGTGATGTGCAAGTGTGGTAGGTGGCAGCTCCTCTGCCTCATTAAGTGCATAGATCAATCCCAACTCTGCCACATCCAAGAGACTTGATTAGTTGACCTGTCACATAAACTGGGGTACCAAACCTTTTATATTAATGCAACCCCTTCAACGAGTGGTAGGCCATCAAGGGGGTTGGTCCTATGGGCCAAAATTAAGCTAAATGCTGGCATCAGTGTGCATCACATAGACTCACCAGATATACCGGGAATAAGCCTAAGCACCAAAAGTAAGCCTTCATTGCACTTGTTTAAAGTATATAATAGACCAAAGAGAAGTAACTTGGAGTCACAGGTTATAGAAACATTACATAGTGCCCTAAAGCAGATAGCCCCATACGATACTATTATCATAGGCGGTGATTTTGAATGTACATATGAACCACTAAATGGCGTAGAATCAGTAACGGAGGACGAGGACACGGTTAGAGGCACCCCCCTATTGGAGGTTGTCCCACCTGTACCTTGTAGTGTAGCAGCTAAGCAGTTGGTACAATTCCCATGGCCTAAGAGCATGCATTGGCAGGATTAGCTCTGACAATAATGATAACACCTCTCTATACACATTCAGAAGGGGCAGTACCCGATCAAAAATAGACTACATTTTACTTAGCATAACTACATGGCGTAGGATCGCAGCCTTTAAAATAGTTCCTAGAGAAGATAGCGACCATTTTCCTCTATGCTTAGAAATGACAGGCTGCCTTACAGAAACACGATCATCTGGCAGAGATAATCGGTCAATACAGCCCACGCTTGGAAACAATCGTTGGATGGTTAAATGGCCCCGAAATTCTAACAAGTCAGAGACCATGACGAATATTTACAATGCCTTCTCTGAGATGGTGGGCCCTTATATTGAGTGTGTTCCATCTTGAACTTCAATTATGACCATACATCAATCTTTGGTGAATACTCCAAGGCCATTTCTAACAACATTGCCAGATCCCCAAAAAAGACAGGGGTTGGGAAGAGCTCCCTCAGGCAATCCATGGTATACTGTGGAATGTAAAGAGGCAAAGAAGTCCCTACTCAGAGCCCTAAAGACCGAAAATGCTCCATTGATTAGAGAAGCCAGGGCTAGTTATATGAAAGCAAACACAACAAGATGAAGGCTTGAGTGGTGAAACATTTCAACCACTCACACCCAGTTAAGAGATCTGGGTTTAATCAGTCATTCTTTTGCTCACTATGCCACCCCAGTTTGGACCCAGCCATATGCAAATCAGTTTTGACCCTGCTCCTCATGGGAACAGTCCAGCGCGAACGGCCAGGCCAGGTCCTCCCTAGACTGAAACAGGCATCCCAGGATGGGTTTCGGGGTATCACCCCTCATCAGCCATTCTAGCTTGATTCCAGTGCCACAGCGAGCAAGGGACCCATGTCTGGGCATACCCTTGGCCACTAGGGTGACGTGGCAAGCAAACTAACAATGGATAGTACTTATTTTTTTAAAAAGGGAGCAAATATGAACCTGGGAATTACAGGCCAATTTGTATTATAGATGTAATGCAAACAGTCTATGCTAGACAAGTCTTGAATAAACTGAACAATTGGATCAATGACAATAACATTCTAACAGACTACCAGGCAGGGTTTAGGAACCGCACAAGTACAATCGATCAGGTCTTCAGGCTCTGATGCATTCTCTGGAGAAAAAAAAGGGTGACAACATGTATATTGCATTCATAGACCTGAGGGCGGCGTTCAACCTTGTGCCTCGAGTGCCCCTATGGACCTCACTAAAGAACCAAGGCATACCAGAGGACATTTTGACCTAGATTATTAGGTTGCACCAGGGTAATTATGCCAAAGTCCATTGGGGTGTGAATGGGGATCTTACAGAATCAATCCCTATTAACAGGGGAGTGAGACAGGGGGGCTTACTTGCACGTACCCTGTTCTTACTCTACATTAACAATATTGTTGATCATCTCAGGCAATATAGCCATGACTCCCTAAAACTCTGTGGGACCCCAGTCCCCACATTACTTATCACCGATGACACCATTCTGGTCTCACAGTTGTCAAGGGGTCTTCAAAATCTTCTTGATGAATTTAACACATATTGTATCAGAAAGGGTCTAGAAATAAACACCAGTGCATGACCATAAAATCCCATAGGACTTTCAAGAGAAACCTAACAGTTGGTAAACAAATATTTAAGCATGTAACAACCTTTAGTTATTTGGGAGTAACATTAGACTCCAGACTATGATGGAATCCACAAATAAATGGAGCAAAAATGGTTCTTGCACATTGCTCTAGGGCTATCTCTAACAGATACCACATATCCATGACTAAGGAAATCTCACTGTTGCTGGAGATTTACAAATACAAGGCTGACGCATCAGCATTATATGGGTTGAGCTGTGGGGCACAGGAAATATGTAACAGCTTGCCATAGGTGCGAATAAGTTTATGAAAGGACTATTAGGACTACCAGCATCAACACCACTAATACCCATTTACCACAACCTAAATACCAAGCATGTAGAGCACATTGCAGTCATGAGACCCTTACTCTATTAGATAAGACTGTGAACAACACAGGAACCAGTACACCATAGTGAACTGCTGGAACTCGATAGAACTTTAACCTTTCCCTGGTTCGGGCATGTCCAGGCTTGGTTCACTAAGTTTGGCTTATCCTCTTTTTGGAGTACGCCATAAGCACTATTATTAAGTTCCAAGGAACATCTGAAACAAGTATATTGGGACTACGTTTTGAATACTCTCCTCAGCAATTCGAGTTTAGGCAGGTTGGCCTCGGAATTCCTCATTGCTAAGCCAAGCCCTTGCTGTGAGGAGTTTTTAGACAGTGGCCAACCCCATTTGGCAAGAATACTGTATTTGAAGTTCCGTTACGAAACTCTCCAAATTAAGCTTTTACCGCGAAATGGAAGTCGCATCACGAAACTGATGATGGTCCAATTTGCACTCTATGCACTGTAGGCAGGGTTGAAAATATTGCACATATCCTGTTTATTTGCACAGCTTGCGACAGGAGCAGGAAAAAATGGATTCGCACACTCTGTAACAAAATGGGGTTTAGGAAACACCAAGAAGTCCTAAGAGTCTTGAAATACGACACAACCCCTTACACAAGTTTTAGCTTGAGTAGATATTTGCTTGTAGTTGGATTCGTTCGTGACAAGATGGGCCTGAAATTTTAACATGATATAAACTTATTGTTATTGATTTTAACTAAACCTTGTCTTGTATAATATCGTTCAACTTTGCAAATGAGTACATGTGTATGAACTGTATTGATTTTATCAAATCAAATGTATGATTTTGTGCATGGTTTTATAGGTTTTTAACTGAAATAAAAGCTATTTCATCAAGTCAGAGATGGCCATTTCTGCCATGTCTGGGAGCAATACACAAGGACCAACTGCCAGCTGCACCTAGTCATGGTACCCAGGATACAGACTGCAGGCACCAAATGGTTGAAAAAAAAAAAATGGCAACTTTCTAAAAGTGGTATTTTCAGAATGGTGACTTAAAATCCGACTTCACCATTAAAGATGTTTTTTTACAATTCCTTAGATGCCAAACTCGACATTTCTATCTGCTCCCAATTTAATGTTATCACTGTTAAATTTAATAAAGTAACCACATCTTATCCTATGGGAGAGGAAGGCCTTGCAGTAGTGAAAAATGAATTTAAAGAGTTTTCCACTACCAGGATATGTAAAAGTTAAAAGTACATGTCCAGCTTTTTAAATACACTGCATGCTACCCTATGGGCTGTTTAGGTCCTACCCTAGCAGTGACGTAAATGTATAAAAAGAAAGGTTTAGGCCTGGCAAAAGGTTTATTTTGCCAGGTCAAAATGGCAGTTTAATACTGCACACACAGGCTGCAATGGCAGTCCTGACAAATGTTTAAAAGGCTAATTAAGTTGGTGGCACATTGAGTGCTGCAAGCCCACTAGTGGCATTTAATTTTCAGGCCCTTGGTACACGTAGTAACAATTTACTAAGAAATTATAATGAAATAAATGTGCCAATTGTGTGCAAGCCAATTATACCATGTTTAAAGAGGAGAGCGCAAGCAATTTAGCACTGGTTAGCAGTGGTAAAGTGTGCAGAGTCCTAATGGCAGCAAAAACGAATTCAGCAAAAATAGAAGGATGGAAGGCAAAAAGTTGGGGGAAACCATCCAAGGATGTCAGCTCCAACAAATCCCTTTAGAGAACCAGCTCATACCAACACCTAATATGATCTCCTTTGATATGTGGAGTGAGTCAGGTGAAGCTTGGCGCAGGAATACCAGTGGTGCGCTTAAAAAGAGGAAGATACACTTTAGTAAAAAACATATCAAAGAGATACATGGTGCCCTGTTTAGAGGAGAGTATACGAGATAAGTCTTTTTCCAGATGCTATCCTTTTAACTCTGAAGTATACAAAAAAGTGCTAGATGGAATGCTTGAATTAATCTCAGCCACTTGTAATTACTCGGGTCCACATCCCAATCCATTGTTATTTTGCACACCACGTTACCTCAGTTTGGACCTCGCCATATGCAAATCATCCTTGACCCAGCTCCAATGAGAACAGTCCAGCCTGAACTGCTAGGCCAGGTCTTCTCTGAACTGAAACACAAGTAACCCAAAACCAGTATTGCCGCTATTGGGGCTCATCAGGTGGGTATAACTTGGATCCAGTGGCACAGTGTGCAAGGGACCCACGTCTGGGCATATCCGTTCCAATTAGGGCATCACATTGAAGTGTGCAAATAAGTGATGAATGGAATGCTTGAATTAATCTCAGCCACTGGTAATTACTTCCCACTCCATCATTATTTTACTCACCATGCCACCTCGGTTTGTACCCAGCCATATGCAAGTCAGTCTCAACCATGCTCCAATGTTTACAGTCCAGCCCCAACTGCCAGGCCAGGTCCTCTCTGAACTCGAACACAAGCAACTCAAGACTGATTTTGCAATTATAAGGGATCATCATTTGGGTATAGCTTGGTTCTAGAGGCACAGTGTGCACAGGACCCACATCGGGGCAAGCCCACCCCACTAAGGGTGTCACACTGAAGTATACAGAAAAGAGAAGGATGATATTCTTGAATTAATTTCAGCCACTGGTAATTACTCAGGTCGCATTCAAGTTCTTTATTATTTTGCACAACATGTCCCTCAGTTTGAACCTAGCCATATTAAAGCCAGTCTTGACCATGCTCCAATAGGAACAGTCCAGCCCGAAGTGACAGGGCAGATCCTCCCTGAACCGGAACACAGTTTGGACCCAGCCATATGAAAATCATTTTTGACCGTGCTCCAGTGGGAACAGTCCATCCTGAGCTCTTAGGCCAGGTTACCTTAAGCCAGAACACAACCAACCCAAGACTGGCTCTGCCCTAATTAGGGCTCATAAGTCAGCAATATCTTGGTTCCAGTGGCACTGCGTGCACGGACCCCAAATCTTGGCATACCCGTCCCACTTAGGGTGTCACACAGAAGTATACAAAAAAGAGATTGATGGAATCCTCGATATTAATCCCAGTCACTGGTAATTACTCAAGGCCACTTCTCAGTCTGTTATTATCTTGCACACCATGCCACCTCAATCTGGATCCAGCCATATGCATATAACTCTTGACCTTGCTCCATTGGGAACAGTCCATCCTGAACTGTCAAGCCAGGTCCTCCCTGAACTGTAACACAAGCAACACAAGACCAGTTTTGACCTAATTAGGGCTCATCTGTTGAGTGCAGTTTGATTCCAGTGGTGCAATGTGTATGGGACCCACGTCTGGGCATACCTGCCTCACTTATTCACTAATGTATTTCTGAATGTAAGTAAAATCAATGTGCTACCTGGTGTGCTGTTCCTCTTTCAGGAACTGGCAGTCCCAATCGCAAATCTTCAGATGATGATAGGGAAATGTATCTAGGCAAGAAGCAAGGGTAGAGTTGATTCTTAGGTTTTTATGTCCTTACAAAATAGAGATTTCCTCTGTGCCCCAGAGCCTGGTATATTTCACCAAGATGTGCTCACACAACAATACGAAAGAAGTATCCACGGAGAAAGTATTTAAAGACCAGCGAGGGTTTGTTCCCCAATCAATTAACAAAAACACAGTATGAAACCCTCGGGTCTAAACAAGTGAACAGAGGAAGAGTAAACACATCCAGGTGAAGTCTCTCAAGCCCCTAGGGGAGTCCCTTTATTAGGACGAAATCCCTCACCCACCATAGGTGGCATGGCTCATCATTGGGATTCTCCTCGTGACGTAAAAACCCAGTCCGGCCACAGGCTACAACCCCCTCTCTGAGAGAGAGGAGCTCAGGGATGTTTTTATTCCTAATTGTAGGATATACTAAATCCAGCAATGAGAGGTACTAGACTCAGTTGGGTGAAGGGCGCAGAGCAAAGAAAAATAATCGTGAGGAACGTGAATTTAAAACTAGCTACCAGGTTCATAATTTACCTTTATTAACACGTCCTGGGGCCAGGGTTAAAAACGGAGCACTAGCAGGGATAACTTATGCCTGCGAGTTGGTGACGACAGAAGGGTAGGTCTACATGTTTCAGCTTATTGACCCTTGTTAAAGGTGTCGCGGCTTTCGTCAGGACCTATAAGTGCTGCTGCTAGTTATAATAACTTGTCCACAGTTATTATAATAATGATTGTGAACCAATGTGAAATGGAAAAGCAAAAGAATATATAAGAATACTACCAGTGATCCTTATTCTTCTTAGACGATTCACTGGTCGTACGACGGAGTACCGACTGCGAGAGTGGTTCCCCCCTCCCTGAGCTGCATGCCAGGTTAAGTTGCGGTTGTTTATCCGTAAACTACGGGTACGACCAGTGAAGTAAAAATTACTATTCCCACTCCAAAGAGTGCAACAGTAGAGAATGTCTTGGATAGCGGAGGAGTAAAAATTACTATTCCACTGAATGCAACAGTAGGATAAGTGTTGGATAGCAGAGGGGAAAACATTTTTATTCCCACTCCAGTGAGTGCAACAGTAGGGAAAGTGTTGGATAGCGGAGGGGTAAAAATTACTATTCCAACTCCAGTGAGTGCAACAGTAGGGAAAGTGTTGGATAGCAGAGGGGTAAAAATTACTATTGCCATTCCGGTGAGTGCAACAGTAGGGAAAGTGCTGGATAGCGGAGAGGTAAAAATTACTAATCCCACTCCTGTGAGTGCAACATTAGGGAAAGTGTTGGATAGCGGAGAGACAAAAATTACTATTCACACTCAAACAGTTAAAACAAAAATAAAAAATATTCAAAATTTTAATAAATCATAAAAATAAATAAACAATATTTAAAAAATGAAAATTCAAATATATTAAATATATAAAAAGAAAACATATTATAATATTAATTACATATAACAAAAACCTACAAATAATATATAAAATAAAATGATAAATACATTTATAAAAAATAATTATTTTAAACTAGAAAATATTTACAAACCAAAAAATTAATTAATACATACATGTACTTATTTTATTTCCTACCCTATAACACCACACCAATAACAAAACACTTCAACATTTTTAATTACATTTACTTTCATAATTTACATAATTAATAATCAATTAAAAAATATTATTAATAAAAAAAATTAATAAACATTAATTGACTACACACACTTTAACACTATAATATCCACAACACACATCTAAATTAAACTATAAAATAATAAAACACAATTAAAACTTATTTTTAAATTAAAAACTACTAACAACTAATAATAAAGTAATTGAAATGTATTTAATACCCACCCTTTACCCCTTTAAAAGTAAAAACAACACACACAAAAATAAACAATTACCCACAATAAATATCAAATAATTAACATTAACAACTATATATTAATTAATTAAATACAAATTACTTCCCATCCTTTACTCCTATAAACACCACAACACACACCTAAAATGAATTACACAATTACCATAATAAATTACCAATTAATTAATTAAAAATAACATCCAATTATTAATTCATCAATTAAAAATAAATTACTCCCCACCCTTTACACCTATAAACACCACAACACACACCTAAAATGAATTACACAATTACCATAATTAATTACCAATTAATTAATTAAAATTAATTAACAACCAATTATTAATTAATTAATAATAAATTACTTTACACATTTAATACTATAACATCTCAATTAAACAAATATTAATAAATAAAAAATAATCAATAAATTTAATATAATTAAATTACTTCCCCTATAAACTCACAATCCGCTACAGAAATAAAAACGCAAAATTCAAATAATTTTTTTTTAATAAAACAAACCATTCTTATACAAAAATACATACATCACATACATATAAAATATATACTAAAATACATAACATTAATAAAAAAACGATATTTTTAACAACTATATTACTTACCTTAAGTCGATATTCTTGACCACGATATTCTTGCTGTTGATATTTCTGAACCACGACATTAATGACTCAATATATTTGTGCAACTCGATATTTTTTACTTGATATTCTGTCTCTGCACCATTTAAATGATCTCATTATTTAATTAACATTTAATTTGATATAATGGGCTGAAAAACTGTATTTTATCATTGCCAGGTTAATATTAAATATTTTAAATTCATGTACATTTATATCATACATTACAATTGTTGTATTATTTTTTTAAAGATTAATCCACTTTAATCATTTTCCCTCTACGTTCCTATAGGGGAAGTTCCACAATGGTGGCAGAGATCTCCACCAGCTGGTAAAAAGTTACTAGTGATACTTTATACTCATAAATTGTGCTCTAGGAGGCTCCACCTACACATTTGAGGGGTATAGACATGTAAGTGTACACCTAGGTATAAATATTCACTTGGAATGGTGAGTAGCAAAATAAAAGTGGAGAGTTGCACCTAAGTGTTGCATGTGTTCATTTGTCTTTGTGAATCAGCATCTTACAGTCTTATGTGTGCAAATGAAGCATAAATCTGATTCACTGGGGCCGATTCCGATCGGAAATCTCTCCGACCGAGCCGGACCCGGAGAGATTTCCGACCGAATCAGACCCTAGCAGCCCGACCGAACGAGTACGATGCGCACGTATGCCATCGGACTCGAGTCGGTCGGACTCCCATTGAAGTCAATGGGAGCCGGTCGTACAACGCGTACGCGGGCTCCCATTGACTCAATGGGTGCGAGGCGGACAAGGGCGCCCCCTACAGTGTGTACGCGGTGAAGCGACTCGCGCCATACATGCACAGGTAGGGGGGACCCATGGGTCCCCCCGTGTGCGACTCGCGCGGCTACTCGTACAGGGGGGTCCGACACGGACCCCCAAAGTACGGCTCCGACTGCTTCTTGGAGCCGGACGGCGCGAGTCGGTCGGACTGCTCGCGGCGCGTATCGTACTTGCCCGGCCGGGGAACGTCTCCATTGCGAGGTGTGCAGCGCATCCGTGCGAGTCGGTCGGTGCGGTTGGGACGGGCGTACGAGTCGGTCGGCGAATTTGCACGCGCTCGCATCGTACTCGTTCGCCCGGATGCACGTACGATTCGGTCGGGAATAAGGGCTCCGAATCGGATCCGGTTCAGCCGAATCCGATTCGGTGCCCTACCGGCCGAGATCGGAATCGGCCCCTCTGTGTCTATCTCCCCAAGAGCTAGTAATGTTGACAATGGGTGGCACTCCAATTTGAAATTTCAAAAAAAGGGATTTTACCTTGCATTTCCTATATACACATCATTGAATTAAAGGTTCAACCACCTAATCACCCTTTATTATTAAACATGGGGTAGCTATCATTTTATAAGCATGGGATTGCAGCACTTGGACCCTGGACTGCTATTGATATAGATCCTTTTGGACAGGGATTAATTACATTAGTGGTTAAGGTACAGTGATCCAATCAATTGATTTGCATTCATAAAATGAACAATGTGTGCTACATGCAAAGCACAGCCAAGGCAACCAAGGCTTCCTGAATCTTCTAAGGGGTCTAGCAAGGTGTCTCTATATGTTTCATGGGCAAAGGAACTCCAAATACTCAACCAGTGAAGTAATTGTCTAACACTGATGTCATAGATTATAGAATTTTAACGTAGATCCATTAGGAGAGGAAGAGAGTGGCTGCACTTGGTAAGCCAAAAAGCCATTAAAGGCACATTACCTTGACTTCTTGTTTCTGTACAGTTGTGCATCCCCAGAGATCAGCTCCATAAGTTGCCGGACTAACAGCCTTCAAACAAAGGGCCGGAGTGGTCAAAATCAATACCTGGCCACCATGCCTAGTGGAAAACGTCTTCTTAATCCTCCTCTTTGGCAAGATAAAAATAGTAAAAAGAAAGAGTGGCTCACAAAAAAGTTAAGCATAGGGAGGAAAGCTGTGGCCCGACATATGGGTTGGGAAAAAAGACATTGCACAAACAAAATTGATCTTTCAAAGAATTCTTCTACAGAACATTTTTAAAATAACCAAACAATTCCTTGAATGCAAAGCCTGGAAAATTGAGATTAAGCCCATGCAGGATATCTGTGACACACCCCCCAAATATTTTGAAGAGAAAACTCAGAAAATACAGTGCAATTTAACCCCCAACCCTGAAATAGAACCAGAGGCAGGAACTCCCTATGACACTCCAACTCAAATTAAATTGTTCATTTCAGAAATTTAGCCACCTAACATTGGAATAAACAAAACAAATAATTTTCAATTGTAAGTCAGGATCCCTTGATGAGCCATGCCAGCCTAGAGAACTTAAAAAAGCTGTACAAACAATCAGGCTGTGGGCTTTTTTAAAATGAGTCTGACTGTGGCCAGTTTCCATAACTCAGGAACTTCACCTAGTTCTGATGAAATATTAAATAACTTGTTGATGACAGGGTTTATTGTTTGTACAGCTTTTTTAAGGTATCTAGGCTGGCATGGGTCATCAGGGGATCCAACGAGTGGTGGCCAAAGGAACTCATCAAACAAGAAAAAGTATTGGCAAGAGGGTCCTAGGGAGAATTTTTAAGACCTACACAGGATTGTATCCCCAAATCACTATACAAAAACAACCAGAAATCCTTGGGTCTAGAACAACAGCACAAACAGAAAAGAATAAGCCACCGTCAATATCACACAGATCTAACTGTGGGATAATCCCTTTTTAGGACGAAATCCCTCACCCACCAAAGGTGGCATGCTTCATCATTTGGGATTCTCCTCCCAGAGGAAACCTAGTTCCTCTGAGGGCTACAACCCCCACTCTGAGTGGGAGGAGCACAGGGATGTTTTTAGTTCTACTCTACACGGATTTGCTAAATCCACTAAATGAGAGACAAAGTGTGGGAGAGGGCGCAGCGCAAAGAAAAAATAACGTGAATGAAGTGATGTTAAAACTAGCTAGAGAGAATACTACACAAACTTTATTCATATATTCTCACTGCCAGGATTAAAAACAGTGCACCTGCGGTATAGAATTAAACCGCATGTGTCAGACAAACTAGTGTGGTCAACATGTTTCAGCCATAACAACACAAATTGTGTCAAGGCTTTTGTCAGGACCTTTGTAGATGCTGCTGCGAAGTGAAATGTGAAAACACATAGACAACTATAAATGAAAAACAAATACGGAACCAAAGGCACTTCCGGTTCCTCTTCTCAAAAAAGTGACTGTACCTGAAGAGAAAAGATACAGACGCATATGTAATAAAGTCAGTGGCTTAAAACAGAACAATATACAGATGATTCAACTGGATTCATCCACTTGCACCATACATCCCAAGTATGTATAGACAGCAAAGAGAAAGACAATATCTTACCTGTGTCGACTGGGTAGAAGGCTTTACCTCAACCTGGCAACAGCTCAGGATAGGGGGCACCGCTCTGTGGAGAAGCAAGTCAGGTGCTAGTGTCAAAAAGGAACACTAATCATGCGTGTGTTCTCACACGACATCAACCAGAAAGAGCAAACAAAAGTCTAAAAATCTTTGAGAGAGTTCCATTTAAAAACCAAATCAGTAAGACAACATGCTACTATCTGTGTGTACAGATCACCCATCACAACAGATGAAAGATGGTGTCTATTAATTCACAAATCCACCCTACACCTCTGTGACTTCACCTAGTTCTGATGAAATATTAAATAACTTGTTGATGACAGGGTTTATTGTTTGTACAGCTTTTTTAAGATATCTAGGCTGGCATGGGTCATCAGGGGATCCTATGAGTGGTGGCCAAAGGAACTCCCCACCCAGCCCCCCTCCAGCAAACCACTGTAGAAATCTCAGAGTCATATTCAAATCTGAATGATCCTTTCGCCTACAAATTATTTCAGTTACTGGCACGGGCTTTGCAATGCCGGGTTTGCTCCGAAAGTTTCTTGATTTGCTGCCTCAAGAATCTCGGAAGTCGGTAGTGCATGCTGTTATTACTTAACGAATTGAATTTGCAAAGAGCCTTTATCTCGGCTTTCTAAAATGTCTCAGCAACCAACTGCAGGTGGCACAGACTATAGCAGCGAGAAATGGCGCGACACACACACGAGAGCTCACGTATAAGAACTGCTCTGGCTCCCTGTGCAAGAATAGAATCTTTTAAAAGCTTTGACTCTAATTTACAAAGCTTTCTATGGGTCAGGCTCAAAATATGTCACTGCGTGATTTAAACACTATAGGCCCGATTCACAAAGGCAATCTGAGACAAAAGTCTAACTTTACGACTTTTGGTATTCACAGAGGTCATCTACGAGTCGTATCTTTACGTCTGCAATCGGGCCTGAATCTCCGGCTCCAGTCGTACTCTCCTGCTCGGGCCGGAAACTCTGGCTTGGGCGGATGAAGTGTAATGAATGGGCTGGAATGCAATGTTTACAAAAATGAACATTAGGAACGTGAGATAAATGGTAGAGGAGGTCATGAAAATCAGTTTGGGGAGGGAAATGGGTGTGGCATCACATCACCAAAGGTGTAACACTACAGACTGATTTGCCAGTCAGTCATAAAACTTTATTTTGATCGTATATAGATCTTAAAAAGTACATAGCACCTCATAAAAATAATACAGTAAAAGGCATAGGAATCATAAAATACAATATATACAATAAAAATATAGGAGTTTTTCATACAATGCATTTGGCGCGCTTTATCCAAAGAGCATACCAGAATTTAGCCAGGGAAAAAACAATTAACCTGCTTGTATCCGTAAACAAAATTCTTAGCACCTCCAAGTAATGGCCGGGACCAACCAGTCTGCACAGAGGAATAATCCACTTGGCCCTCAGATTTTGATAGTGAGGACAAAAGAAGACCAAGTGGACGAAAGATTCTGCATTAGATTTGCAGAATGGGTAGAGACTATCCAGAGAAACATTATGGCTCCATGTACTGCAAAACAGTTTGGTTGGCAGAGTCTTATAACGAAGTTGTACAAATAGTTTGCAAGCCAGAGGAGGCTCAATTTCATCAATTGTTTCTTCATAACTTGCAGTTGGCTTAAAATCTAAAAAAACCCTGGTCAAGGAACCCACCAGATTAGAAGATTCCTTCTCCATGACTTTTTCCCAGTAGATCGATTTGACCCTTGCCTTTGATGTTATCGATATACTTTCCGGATTTGACCAAAAAGACTCCAGCCCTAAACGCCGGTGTAGGCCTCTCAAAGAATTGAACCAGGGGATTGAATTTATCTGGGAATAGTGCAAAAGGCCAGTCAATGCTGCTCTGTATGAAACTAACTCATCAACAAACCACAGGCGATGCCAGAACATAAATAGTTTGAAATCAAGCTTGTGAGTCAGTTTTCTCTGGGCAAAATCCAGGTATAAAGGAGTCAAAGGGGTGCTAGGGGGTAAGTTTAAAAGAGATCTTAAAAAGCAATTTTCTACAGCAATGAGACAGTTTGTATTTCCACTACCCCATAGTTCTGCCCCATATAGAGCCCTCCCAGAGTTTTGATGTTGTAAATCTCCAGTGGGGGAGCCACTTTTCTTGACATCGTTTTTTTCTGTATTTTATAAATGTGGGCAGTCTGCTGGATTAGCATTAGCTTTGCTTTGTCAATGTGAGGTGCCCAATTTAAGCTAGGTGTGAGGCGTGATCAAAAGCGGATACTTGCTCCAAGGGGGTGCTTCCTACAAGCAGACCTTTATTAGTAGGTTTTGTGTTTTGCTTGGTAAAAACCATATATTTGGTTTTGGCCTCATTTAAAACCAAACCCAGCTCATTGCAAAATCTTAGAAAGTCGTTAAGCAATAATTAGAGGCCTTGGGGGATTTGGAAATTAATAAAGTATTGTCTGCAAAAAGGAGCGCTGGGACTCTTTTCTCCGCTATTTTGGGGGCATCACACCCGTCCCTATCTAGAAAATCAACCACCCCATTTATAAAAAGTGAGAAGAGCGTGGGTGCGAGGATGCACCGCTGCCTCACCCTGCGTTCTTTTCTGAATTTCTTCGTTAGTTGGTTGTTTGTGCCCCATCTCACTTGGGCTGCATTTGATGAATGCAATCTGATTAAGATGTCTAGGAGATTGTGAGGTAAGCCCATTTCTTTCAGCACTCTCCAGAGAGTGGGTCGGGGAACTAGGTCGAATGCGGATCGCAGGTCAACAAAGGCCACACATAATTTCCCACCTTTGATGGTCACTTCCTTCCAATATAGGCAGAGGAAGCAGAAAGCCTGGTCCACCATGCTAATATTTGCACGGAACCCAGCTTGATAGTCGCTTAAAATACTAGACTCTATGATCCAATCCTGGATTTTTGCTAGGACCTGCTTGCAAAAGACCTTCTGGAGAGAGTCAATGAGGCTTATGGGCCTAACCTAGCAGGGTCCGCTCGATCGCCCTTCTTGTAAATTGGCATTATTTCAGCTAATTTCCATGATGGTGGAATCTCCATGCCCAGTGTAATGGCGTTCGTTAGCATGTTAATGTACAAACCCCAGACTGTTGGGTCCTCCCTGTACAGATCATTTGGAATTCTATCCGGACCGGGAGCTCTAGCAGGGACACATGAGTGAATTGTGACTAGTGTTTCTTCCAGAGAGAAGACTAGAGCATCATCCGCTCCTGATGTGCCCATCCCCCCTTTCTATAGAGTCTTCTAACTCTAAGTTGTCCACTGCGTAGAGGCGTTCGAAGTGAGACACCCATTCGTCAGGCTGTACATTGAACTCCAATGTAGTCCTATTGCCATTGAGCCATTGGGCCACCTTTTTCCAAAAGGTCTTGGCATCTCTATCTGTTAGTGCCATGTGCAGTGAGGACCATAGGGAGTCTTCCCAGTTTCTCTTGGCTAGCTCAATAGCTTGTCTATATCTAGCTCTACAGGCAACTACCTCAGGGCGCATATTAGATTTAACAGCCCGAACCAGGTCCCCCTTAGTTTTCCTACATTCCCTATTATACCACATTGCATGTGGATTACTATTCGGCTGTTGCTTTTTTTATCCGAATTATGGTCTGAACACGGTTTGCCCAACAGATCTCTAATCTCGTTGTACAGAAGTTCGTGGCGAGTGCCCAGTTCCCTCGAGACTACGTTGTTGGGTTTTTGGGCCAGGTCTTCCACCACCAAACGAACCTTGCCTTTAGCTGTTTCCAGGGCCCTTGGATTGGCCTCTACCCAGTTCCATCTAATTGTCCTCTGGTTGTTGGAGATAGATAGGGCACCCAGATCAGGCCTGCTCTTGACACCAAGTTCATGATCGCCCTGAATTTTAAGAGTAAGAGTAAGGGCATTGTGGTCGCTGTCTGTTCTTTTAACTACCAACATATCATGGACAGTAGGCCAAAGTTCATTAGCCACCAGGCAATAATCGATTCTACTGGCGTGGCCAGGTCTGTTAAAGGTAGGTTTGCCCATTAAGTCAGATTTTGTCCTTCCATTAGTGGCTCTCAGATCATGCTGGAGGGTGAGCACCTGGCCACCTCTCTTTGTCCATCTCACTGAGGGAAGATCGAGCTGAGGGATTTGCCACTTACAATCCCACTCCTCAGTCAGATCTAACGGGGCAAAGGAGATTGGCTCAAAATTACAATTAAAATCGCCGGCTACTATAGCTGGTATGTTAACAGGGAGTTTAGTTAA
Source organism: Calotriton arnoldi (assembly GCA_963921515.1). NCBI lineage: Eukaryota > Metazoa > Chordata > Amphibia > Caudata > Salamandridae > Calotriton > Calotriton arnoldi. The sequence goes on along the minus strand of CAWUFW010009756.1, from coordinate 339,853 downwards.
TGCAAGATCTAGGGTACGAATAGCACTGGTTTCCTCCAAGCCATGAACGACTCTATTGTATACATTAAAGATCCTGGATTTCCAGCCACAGTGGAGAGCCAGATCTACTACTAAAATGTCTTGGGAATCTACATGGACCTGCTTGACTCTAAAGCCCAGAGCGTTTTGACCCAGATTGCTAGACCTCCTGAAGGCCTGCCCCATTCTTTTCTAGTGGCACTTAAATGATATGAGGAAAACCCATTCCTGTGGGATGTATGTAAGCTCCTGGTTTCTTGGAATAGGATCACATCATGAAGATCCACGAAGAAACACCAGTCGGGATCTACTAACAATTTGGCGATCCCAGCCACATTCCATACCAGGACCTTCAAGAATCTATGTGGAGTATTGTTGTTGCCTCCAGCAGTACCAGGGATTCTCAGACCTCCCACTGCCTCACTCACAGGTAGGTTGACCGTCCCTTCCCTCCCTAGGACGGCATTTTGAGGCACACATATTACCTCTGAAGATGTAGCCTGCCTTGGAGACGGGCATACTTCTGGCTGATATAAGAACTCATTTTGCCCAGCAACCCCTGCGGCGTCGACTATTTGAAACAATCCACCTAACTGGGGTAGTCAACCCTGCCCTGCAGCGTGGCCTGAATTTGTTGGGGGCCCCCTTTGCAATGTACCCATGGCGGGGGAGTAGCCATCCCTTCTGGTGACCTATATCTGATGACAATTGAGTTATTAACAGTGGGGATTATGCGAGAGTCGATTGCCATAAGGCCGTCGACTGTTGCAATATGGGAGAAGGTGACTTTAATCACATCCTTTTGCTTCCCCGGGAATTATAGTCTTTCAACAAACTTGATGTCGTCTCTTACAATTGACTGGCGATGTCGGGTGGTCCTGAACCAGTAGATTACTTTGTTCTTAAGGGAATCAAGATCTTCAAACCCCCTCCTTTCAGATGTTGGTACCTCCACTAGATAAATTTCTGCTTTCCTCCCTTGTCAATCAAATCTATTGTAGACACCATCCCTCACGATCCCCTTTCCAGAAAACCCCCCTAGGCCATGCGCACTTTCACACCTCTCAGTCACTGTAGCTTCTCCCTTTGCTCTCTCTTGGCCTCCCCTCCTACCCTGTTGGAGATTCCTTGGTAGTGCAAGGCTGAAGGCATGACATTATGCATAACACGACCACTTGGGGGAGGTGGGGTAATGGGGAATGGGTGTAGATCAGGGGCACAATATATTGATCTAACGTCAGCTTTGGAGAATGTACCTATACACATGACATCAGCTCTCTTGGTTACGCTAGTCAGGGATTCTACGCTAGTCTCTGTTTGGATGACTTTGTCACACTTTGACCTCCCCTTTAGGTTGGCAACCTCTAACCTCAGTGAAACTACCTCCTCCTTCAGGGACTCTATAATTATTTTTAAGGCCTGAAGTTCGACAGCATAGGCTTTACTGCTGTCACAAAGACCAACAGACCCCCCTCTAGGACCCTGGTCTCCACTACTGCAAGGATCTCAAATCTATTGTGGCATTCTACTTGTATAGAATGTGCCTTGGCTGGGAGGCCCTGCATCTTACTAGGGGGAGAAAAGGAATCAGCTTCTATTTTGGGGGTATTGAACCCACTGCTACGGCCTTTTCCCCTAGACTTGGTGGAATTCTTGAACATTGAGGGAATATGCTTGGCCGATTTTTTAGCCGGACCGGGAACAGGCGAAGGGTTGCTTGCAACCCCATAGTTGGATGCTGGACTAGAGGGACATCTGTTTTGGGGGGGGGGGCGAGGTTCCCCTTGGGAGGCTATTTCAGGACAATCAATAATTAAAGAATCGATCCTGTCCATAGCCTCATTACAGACAGCACCCATAGCCTTCTTTTTGGGGCAGGACGGGCCCTGGACTTTATCCTGCCCCTTTCTCTTTCCCATAGTTATATGAGTCTATTACAGGCCCTCCAGGAGCACCTGTAAATGAGGCTAGGCGAGGCTAGGAAACGGGGAATAGCAATTCTTGATATACCAATATGCCTGATACGGTAGAGAATAAAAACAAGTCAATGGGACGACTCAGGCCAGAGGCTGGAATACAGAAATCGAACAGAAGTCACAATACAAATGCTTCCGGCCAACCCCCCCCGAGTCCAAACCATGCAAATTAGAGTCTTTTCCCTGCTAGAGAGATACCTGTGGTGTGCAGACTGGCTTTGCGTGGAGAACTCTTGCTGTCGGCCGCTGTTACCAGTGACGAGTCAATACCTCGCGAACTAGGGGCACACTAATACTCCAATGAACAAGCCGTCCCGGGCCTGCTGACAGAAAACCAAGGGGCGTGGCCCTGCCTGCCTCTTCCTGTCGCTGATGGGCGCAGACAGGCCTGCCGTTGGCCCGGGCTTTGCCCGGGCACGCCCGCGCACGTCCTGCACTGCAGGAGCCTCGAGCTGCCTTTATGCGCCTCCTGGCGCAGGTGGAACATGTTGGCGCCTCCTGGCGCAGAGACTGTTGGGGGATGAAGTCCCCGGAAAGAGTGCAGAGTGCTTGGTACGAGATGAAGGGCTCCCACGCTGCGGGAGCCTCGAGCTGCCTTTATGCGCCTCCTGGCGCAGGTGGAACACGTTGGTGCCTCCTTTTGCAGAGACTGTTGGGGGATGAAGTCCCCGGGAAAAGTGCAGAGTGCAGAGTGCTTGGTCTGCGATGAAGGGCTCCCGCACTGCGGGAGCCTCGAGCTGCCTTTATGCGCCTCCTGGCGCAGGTGGTACACGTAGGCGAAGCCTGGCGCAGAGATTGTTGGGGGATGAAGTGTACGGGAAAAGTGCAGAGTGTTTGGTACGTGATGAAGGGCTCCCGTGCTGCGGGAGCCTCGAGCTGCCTTTATGCGCCTCCTGGTGCAGGTGGAACACGTTGGTGCCTACTGGCGCAGAAACTGTTGGGGGATTAAGTCCCCGGGAAAAGTGCAGAGTGCTTGGTACGCGTTAAAGGGCTCCCAGACTGATTTGCATATGGCTGGGTCTGAACTGGGGTGGCGAAGTGAGCTAAAGAACGATGATGGATTCAACCCAGATATAATAGTGACTGGGGGTGTGCGCCTGAAAGGTTTCAGCGCTCTATCCGTCATCTCCTTGTGTTTGCAGAGAAATTCAATAGACAGAAGTCAAAGAGAGAAAGCTCAATTTCTCAGGGAGTCCCTTGGAAGGTGGGGGACCTGGACAATTGCCCACTTAGTCCATGCCTTAAAACGTCTCTGATGATAAGAATGTTAATAGCATCCTATTGAAAATAAGAGGATATATGGAATGTAGTTATGTGGACCATAGGACTGTGTTGCCCTGATCTAGCTCACCAAGAGATAATGGGGCAGATGTACCACCATTTTGCATGCGCTAAATCGGTCGCAAAATGAGTTGCGCATGCTAAAATGGCCGTTTACTATGTACAAAAGCCACTTGCAATTGCCTCAAACAATTTGCGAGTAAATACCAACATGCAAAAATAGCTCATGCAATTTGCGACTACCAAATTGCGTATCACAATTTGCGAGTCGCAAAATTGCATGTACATAACAGTCGCAAATTGCGAAAACTCGCAAAAAGGCCATTTTGCACATGCAATTTACCACGAAGCAGGAACAGGTGGTAATCAGGTCCAACCTATAAAAAGACCCAGAATGCATCACAAACCTTTCCACAATGGCTGCCCTGTATTTGTTAGCAAGGAGGAGGCGGATAACGGTGGCATGGCAGAGGAGAGGAAGACAGGAGAGGATATTCAGAGTCAGGCTGACAGACTGAAGAGGAGATTTATGATCAGTACAGGCTAAGTAGCAGGGTCATACTAGAGCTCATTGACATCTTGAAACCACAACTTGAGAGTAGAACCATGCGCAGCAATGCTATTCCCACACATGTGCAGGTTTTGTGCTCCCTCCACCTCTTGGCCACTGGTAGTTACCAGGATGTCATAGCAGTGGCTGGTGGTGTATCTCAAAGTGCGCTTTCGCGTTTATTCCATGACTTCCTGGACGCAATGCTACTCCACATACATCAACACATATACATGCCCCGTGACAATCAGGAATTAGACCAGACAAAAATGGATTTCTACAGGTTAGCAAGATTCCCACAGGTAATAGGGTGCATAGATGGGACACATGTGCCCATATGTCCACCATCCCACATCGAATATATTTTTCGTAATAGAAAAGGTACACATTCCCTCAATATACAAGTAGTGTGTAACGCAAAGAACATCATAACAGATATTGTAGCCAAATACCCAAGAAGCACCCATGATGCATTCATTTTCCGGCACAGTGGTCTACATCAAAGGTTAGAAAGAGGTGACTTTGATGATGGATACCTCCTAGGTAATGTTATCACCTGTTCCCAAACTTTTGTTAATGTCATAGCATGTCTGTAAGCATTCAACATCATATGTCTCACAACAGGTGACAGTGCGTATGTTCTGCGTGCGTGGATCCTCACACCGTACCTGTCGCCCAACAACATCCATGAAAGGCGGTACAACACTGCACACAGGCGCACAAGGACAGTGATTGAGCGTACTTTTGGAATACTGAAATCGCGTTTTAGATGCCTACATAAGAGTGGTGGAGCTCTGCAGTATGCACTAGAGACAGTCTGTAAAATTGTGGCAACATGTGCCATGCTGCACAACATGGCCTGCAGGGGTGGACTGACCATGGATGTGTTTGACACAGATTCTGAGGATGATGGTCCGGGACCACCTGCCCAACAACTAAGGGATGGTAGCGCTGCAGCAGAGGGGAGAAGGCGCAGGGACCAGATTGCAAACAACTAATTCTGAAAGGTACGTACACACCAGCTAGACACTCAGCTGTACAAAAGACATGAATAAATGTGAATGCCAATGGGTGTTTTAATTTTCACACATCCATTTTTAAAGTAGGACAACATGTCCATTAGTAACCTTAGTATAATGACACCTATGGGAAAATAAATGGGTTTCGTCACCAATAGTAAATAACTCAAATGTACATGAAAGATGTTTGGGTAACAGTAAAATGTCATTTCCTGCCCCTGCGCGTGGCATGGCCAGAGGTGCCACTAGCCATCCCAAGGTTGCGGCTGCTGCTTCTGCGCAACATAGGTGCTTCTGTGGCAGAAATGCAGCTCCTGCTCGATAACTCACTATCAGTGCCACCAAGTCCAACATCCCCAAGTAACTGGTTCGTCTGCAGTGTTTCAACTGCAGCTGTGATTTTTTCCAAACCACGTGCTACATCGCCACAGCAGTGGCCCATTTCCACTTGTAGGCCAAGTGTGCGCTGGCTTTGTCGATTAGTGGCATGTGCCAGCCTGTTGATTGCCCTGGTGAGACTGTCCATTTTCTGTCCCCTGCTGCGCTCAATGCGCCTCTGGTTCTCTCTTTCCGCTGCAAACTCCTTGGCCAAGTCTGCCACAGTGCTGGTGAGGGCATCCAGTTTTGCCTCTATCTGGACTGGTTTTGTGCCAGTTTTGTTGTCACCATGCGGAAGCCCTGGGACATTCTCAGATTTCTCTGTTTTTGTATTTGGTTGTGCAGGCGCTGTATCTGCAGCATTTCTCTGTCAATGGGAGCAGACATTGCCTGACTGATTGCCCCAGTTGTGGAAATACCTTGGGACCGACGCTGGGACTGTTGGGTTCTCAGTGCAAGACGCACACGGGTGGACTGAGGGCCTGGTGGTGTGATGTCGTGCTGCGCTGCAGAGGTGGCAGTTGGTGTTGACAATAGAGTGGTTGCAGCCGCAGTGGATGGGATGTGAGTGGGCCTGTCCCCACTTGTTTCCCAAGCATCCTGCCCTTCCTCAATTTCCTCTGGCTCGTGGCTACCCGATGTGTCCCCATCAGTGTCCTCTGCTTCAAATGGTGTGTCTATGTGACAAAAGAGATGACAGATGATAATAAAAGATGTGTTTCACTGTATCAGTATTTTAACAATGTTCATCAGCTCAAGTCATTCCCTCACTACACTTATTTTGACTCAGACTACATCTCCCATGATGCAACACTAGTGTTGCTTGTTGTTTGTACATGGATGTATGCTTGTATTTGATTAGTATGCATGCACAGTACAGGCGTTAGTGGGTATGCACACGTCACATGCACAGTTTTCACTTACCAGGAGTAATGGATGGCTGGGATGTATCCAGGGTCCCAAAGCCTGCTACAGCTGCCCTCTCCAGGGTGGATTCCACCATTGCCTCTGCTGGTGTCGGATCTGCTGATGTGGATGGTCCACCTCCTGTCTGTTTTGCTGCTTCCAGGCACTCTGCCACCCTTTCTTTTGCCCTGGAGCGAAGGTCATACCATCTTTTCTTTATGTCATCGATGGAGCGGTGTGGTACTCCCAGGGCATTAATCCTTCTCTGCATGCTGCGCCAGATCTTCCTTTTCTCACTTTCACCCAGACGGTGGGATGTTCTGCCAAATAATTCATCGTGATGATTGCAGCATTCTTCTGTTATAATATCTAGTTCTTTTTCTGCAAACTTCAGCTTTCGCTGCCTCTGCTTGGTTCCCTTTTTGGTATCCTTGCTGCTCATCTTTGCTCTCTCAGCAGTGTCTCACAATGCTGCTGCACCAGCACATGTGTTTGTTTGTGATCAGGAGTTAATTTGGGCACCACTTCCTGTTTGGGGGGTCCTTCAACACAACCAGGAAGTGAAACTTTTTTTTCTATTCAATTTTAGCTATTTGCGAGTGCTTTATTGCGATTTCCACGCACGCTCACTAATAGCGCATGCAAACACGAGGTTTGTATGGGTCTTGCTATTTGCAAGACGATTGCGACTCGCTATTAGCGAGTGTCCCAAATAGCGTTGCGAGTCAATAGCGACTCGCAATCTTGTAGACGGAGGTGTTGGTAGGTAGCGAATAGCGACTCGCTATTAGCGACTCGCTATTTTTCGCTAATAGTGAGTCGCTATTTTTGGTGGTCGTACATCTGGCCCAATGTCCTTTGGGATATGGCCTTGACTGATAATAGATCTAAGCTTGGGAAATTCAGGTTGTATCTGCTGAGACTCAGAGCTCTGAATCTTTTTGATTATGAAGTGTAGGGCTTGAGAGGGGGTGACAAAGAAAATGATGAGTGGTGGACTAGCTAGGCAACTTTACTCTTCTTTAACGAGGCAATGGTCAGTGAGTGGGTCTGAGGGGTGGTATATAAGAGATCAATAGAAAAGTGTCCAGTGGAGGGCTCATTTAGTTTACTTATCAATTTTTTCTCTTTTGTCTTCTTTTTTGGGTTCAACAGGTACCTTTTTAAATCATTTGATAATAAATTCTATGTATCCACCTTCAGAATACTCGATAAAAATATATTTCAAAAACTAATATCTTCAGTAATTTGTGCAAGACTGTGGGGTCGATTCCTATTCGGGCCGGAAAAAGCACCGACCGACTCGGATCCGGAAAAAATACAGACCGACACGTACCCGTGGCGCACGACACGCCAAGTACGATGCAAGGCGCGAAAAATCCGACCGACACGTACGGAAACAAAGTCGACCGACCGAGCCGCACGGAAAGCAGCAATCCGGCCGGAAAAACACGCGAATCCAACAGACCGACACGCACCCGGAACAAATCCGACCGAAACGTACACGCGAACTCCAAACCGCAAAGTACGATGCAAGGCGCGAAAACCACGACCGAGTCGGACGGAGGACAAGCCGTACGACCGACACGCATACAAAACCGAGCCGAAGCAACACAATACACCGCGACCGACGCGTACGCAGCATAGAAAGCTGCACAAACACAGCGTGAACGAAACGGAGAACACCGTACGAGACCAATGCAGGGTCCGACTCGGTCACAAGAACGTTTCCAACATACACAAACAGCACAAAGGAAAAATCACCCAAAATAAGGCCAAACAAGCAATTACCAAGCCAATAAATACTGGGGGGGTGGGGACAGAGAACAAAGACACACCCACAACTCCACCTATATAAAGGACACAAATCACTACCATGAGCCTTTGCAAATGCCATTCCACTGCCAGCACCCAAGAGAAAGCAACCACACACCCACAGCTCATCCCTCACACAAGCCACACACCATCAGCACACCAACAAATACCTACCTCACATACACCCAGCAAAACACACACTCACACACCCTCACCTGCACACCAACACACACATCACCCACCATCACCACCCATCACCATGCCCCCCAAGAAGAATCCCAAGTTCCTAGATAGTGAATTGGAAGTCATGGTAGACGAGATCCTCAGGGTGGAGCCACAGCTGTTTGGCACACTGGTCCAACAGACCCCCATGTCGCAGAAAACCAAGATGTGGGAGAGGATCATCAACAGGGTGAACGCCCAATCACCATGTCGGCGCACAAAGACCGACATCCAGAACAGGTGGTATGACGTGCGCAGGAGGGTACGGGACATGCTGAAGAAAGACTACATCAACAGCCAATACACCGGCAGTGGCCCTCCTGCCAAGCCAATATACCTCAGGCCCTGGGAGGAGAAGGTGCGGGCCATCCTTCCGCCAGTGAGCGTATATGGACTAGAGGACATCCCAGAGCCTGGTGAGTACACAACAAATGTACACAATATTCTGCCACAAAACACACACATCACTGTCAAGGGGAGAGTCAAACCATGCACTCTTAGCAATTACACAGCAACCAGAACAGAATCATCCCAAAATGTGTATGTTAGTCAGATAAACACAACACATGCCATCAAAAAAGTCACATCCAACTGTGCCAACACATGTACAAACACAACCACAACTACAGGTAGGCAGTGGCACAAATAGAACTAACAAACACATCCAGACATGTAGCCACCACAACAACACCAACACACAGTGAAGGCCACTCAAAGGAAGGAATTCTGTGTATGCTGGCCAAGTCAGTGAAGCCAATAGCATCATGGGAGTCGCAGTCACACATATTGCCCCCCACAACTGTCCCATCAACACCACCATGAACCATGCTCACATCACAGGGAGTGGAGAAGGACTCACAAGATGGCTGACACTGGCTACTGCTGTGGGGAGCACAAGGCCCTGCTGGCAACTGTGCACCAACAAACAGCAGGACACCACTGACTGACATCCTGAGAGACAACTTACACTCCCTGCAATGCAAGCACGTTCCATGGTGGGATATCTGGCTAGCTGGGTGGGAAGGGGGACTTGCAGCACTGACCATAGTCACAAGCACCTCCCCTCACACCCCCCAACACAAACTCCACAGAACCCACCTGGTAGAATGCAATGCCCCCCATCCTAACACAAGATCCCACAAAGAACCACCACCCTGGGTCATGTTGTGTGAAGCACAGGGACACTCTTGGGACTCTTAGCCAAACAACTGCCAGGACAACACTCCCAGCCATCCTGTCAGCACAGCCAGCCCACCCCACAGGGAAGCAGAGTCAAAAGGAAGGAAGCATGGGCATGCTGGGAAGGGGGAGGAGGCAATGGCATGATGGGAGTCGTAGTCACAGACATAGCTCACCCCCACAACTGTCCCATCAACACCACCCTGAACCATGCTCACATCACAGGGAGTGGAGAAGGACTCACAAGATGGCTGACACTGGCTACTGCTGTGGGGAGCACAAGGCCCTGCTGGCAACTGTGCACCAACAAACAGCAGGACACCACTGACTGACATCCTGAGAGACAACTTACACTCCCTGCAATGCAAGCACGTTCCATGGTGGGATATCTGGCTAGCTGGGTGGGAAGGGGGACTTGCAGCACTGTCCATAGTCACAAGCACCTCCCCTCACACCCCCCAACACAAACTCCACAGTACCCACCTGGTAGAATGCAATGCCCTCCATCCTAACACCAGATCCCACAAAGAACCACCACCCTGGGTTATGTTGTGTGAAGCACAGGGACACTCTTGGGACTCTTAGCCAAACAACTGCCAGGACAACACTCCCAGCCATCCTGTCAGCACAGCCAGCCCACCCCACAGGGAAGCAGAGTCAAAAGGAAGGAAGCATGGGCATGCTGGGAAGGGGGAGGAGGCAATGGCATGATGGGAGTCGTAGTCACAGACATAGCTCACCCCCACAACTGTCCCATCAACACCACCCTGAACCATGCTCACATCACAGGGAGTGGAGAAGGACTCACAAGATGGCTGACACTGGCTACTGCTGTGGGGAGCACAAGGCCCTGCTGGCAAATGTGCTCCCCACAGCACATAAACAGCAGGACACCACTGACTGACATCCTGAGAGACAACTTACACTCCCTGCAATGCAAGCACGTTCCATGGTGGGATATCTGGCTAGCTGGGTGGGAAGGGGGACTTGCAGCACTGACCATAGTCACAAGCACCTCCCCTCACACCCCCCAACACAAACTCCACAGAACCCACCTGGTAGAATGCAATGCCCCCATCCTAACACAAGATCCCACAAAGAACCACCACCCTGGGTTATGTTGTGTGAAGCACAGGGACACTCTTGGGACTTCCAGCCAAACAACTGCCAGGACAACACTCCCAGCCATCCTGTCAGCACAGCCACCCCACCCCACAGGGAAGCAGAGTCAAAAGGAAGGAAGCATGGGCATGCTGGGAAGGGGGAGGAGGCAATGGCATGATGGGAGTCGTAGTCACAGACATAGCTCACCCCCACAACTGTCCCATCAACACCACCCTGAACCATGCTCACATCACAGGGAGTGGAGAAGGACTCACAAGATGGCTGACACTGGCTACTGCTGTGGGGAGCACAAGGCCCTGCTGGCAAATGTGCACCAACAAACAGCAGGACACCACTGACTGACATCCTGAGAGACAACTTACACTCCCTGCAACGCAAGCACGTTCCATGGTGGGATAACTGACTGGCTGGGTGGGTGGGAAGGAGGGCTGGCTGTCAACCAAACACAACCAATGCAGACCATGTTCACACCCCAGAAAATACATAGAAATGCCCAAATAATGCAGGACAATGTGCCACACCAATATCAACCCCTGACTGTGACGACTCAGGACAATGCAATGTATAGGCCAGCACCCAGAGGCACAGTCACAACTGTAATGGGTGTCAAACATTGATGCCTGCAGAAACATGACATACATTGTTTGTGTCTCCCAAAAACAGGTGATGATGGGGACACCTCAGCAGACGCTGAGGAGTCCCAGTCCCAGGCTCAAGAGGATGCCGAGCTCACTGGCGTCGTACAGCCTCTGTCCTCCTCGGACGATGAAGAACAACCTGGCACATCCGGTGCAAGTCAACATGCAGCACCAGCAGGACCACCAGCTGCAGCACCAGCAGGACCACCAGCTGCACCCCCTGCACCCACCCCTACAACGACTATCACCACGAATACCATCCCTGCCGACATGGACAGAATAAGGAGCAACACCAGCACAGTGACCCTGGACCAACCTGGGGCCATGGACACCACCACCACCACCAACCCCCAAGGTGGACCAGGGTTATCTGTGCGTGCCACTGCACACACTGCACATGTCAGCAGGGGTGGTGGGAGGGGTGGGAGACAGAGGTCGCTGCTTGCAGACGTTGCTGGTGTGCATGATGACCCACAACTGGTACGCATAGCTGATGCGTACCAGTCCAGCACCGGAGAGCTCAGCCAGGTAGTGGGGCTCCTCAGAGACATTAAACAGCAGCAGGCTGCCCATCATGCCCGCTTGGACTCCCACATGTCCCACGTGGAGTCACACATGTCCCGTGTGGACTCACACATGTCCCGCGTGGAGTCCAAGTGGGATGCACTGCATGAGATGACGGCGGTGCACAGGGACATTTTACAATGCCTCCGCCAGATGAACAGCAACCAGTCCACACCTCCCTGTGTGCCAACAACATCTGGTGCCGAACAAACTGCAACTGCCACAGGGAGGGAGGAGGACTCTGGCGGAGAGACCCCTGCACCGCAGCAGCCTGCACTTGAGGGCCCCCCCCAAGAAGAGGGGTCGTCCGAGGAGGGAAAAGTGAGAGGCCAATGGCCAAGCGCAACTCCCAGGAAGCCTGAACCTGTTCTGGATGTTCGCCTTTGTGCACAGACTGTTCACCCTGTTGACGGCAACACTACTCCCACACATTGCATGGGGAGTACAAGTTGGACCAATGTGTCAGACAACTGTGGCCCCGATACTGGGGATCCTGTCTACCCGGACTTTCAATTCACCTAGGAACTTGGGATTGCAAGATTCATGTACAGCACAACCCATCCTATGCACTATTAACACAAATGTATCACAATAAACACACTAATACACCATACTTGCCTCTGTCGTGATTCCAACGTGGGTGCTGTTATGGGGATGATGTACTGCAAAATTACACTGTGTATGCGAACTGCAACAGCAAGGACAACACAGGCATGTGAGTACAGGAAACGTGACACACATGAGGGAGACACACCACCAGGGCTACACGACACATACACACCTAGGCCATCTGACTCATTGCCTACACTGATGTTGCCAGGGAAGACGGTGCAATGCACAGACACCACACCCATTCCCAGTTGTAGTCAAGTAGCCCACAGGTGCAGTAAGCAAATGGCAGTCAAATGTGTGACCACAGACAACGCACATCAGAAAGTGAAGCACAGGTTTATTACACAGTTGCAACATGCCGTAACCACTACAGATGCAAGGTAACCCCACCTGGCAGCGGGCACACAGTCAACAACTGTAGACGGAAGGAAGTCCATGGGTGTGGCGCACATCACCTGTAGGGACACAACAGCTACCAGCCTGGATGTGCAATCACGTCGTCGGTGGACACAGTTGACCAAACGAATCTGAAAGTACCCTGTGAAGGACAGAAATGACACACAGTCAAAAGCAATGGAGTACAGGACAGAACAGCAAAACACATGCACAATACATGTTACAAGATACCCACCCAGAACCAAGTTAGCATGTCAACACTGTTGGGGAGTACAGCCCACCTGTCACCACACATCGCAACACACATCCAGTCAAGTGGCCCATGGACACACTCCAACAGCACCAGAGCACCACCCACACATCATGCCAACTCACATCATTGACATGACACCTCAGGATACTCACATTCAGCTAAAGAAGTTGGTGATGAGCTGTGTGCGGACATCACCATCACCATCATCATCATCATCATCGTCACTGGCATCGTGGTCCAGGCCAGGATCCTCCACAGGTGGCGGATGTTGGTCATTGTCATCCTGGATGAGAGGCAACTCCTTCCGCACTGCCAGGTTGTGGAGCATGCAGCAGACGATGATAATCTTGCACACTTTCGCAGGGGCATATGGGAGGGACCCTCCGGTCTTGTCCAGGCAGCGGAAGCGGCTCTTCAGGAGACCAAAGGTCCGCTCAATCACTCTCCTGGTCCGACCATGTGCCTCATTGTAGCGCATCTGGGCAGGTGTCACAGGGTTCCTGAGGGGTGTCAGCAACCACGGCATGTTGGGGTATCCCGAGTCACCTACGGACAGACAAGTGCACATTAGCTGACTTGGAAAAGTGGGCGGAATACCACAGATCAGATCACACACAATGGCACAAAGTCAGTACACACCGACAAGCCAGGCACGCTGGTTCTGCATCTGTGCCATCATCCTGGGGATGCGACTACTCCTCATCACAAAGGCATCGTGTGCTGAACCAGGGAAACGGGCACACACGTGTGTGATGGTCATGTCTGCAAGACACACCACCAGTGCATTGACCGAGTGGTAGTGCTTGCGGTTCCTGTAGGCCTGCTCCTGGGCCTGTGGTGGTACCAAAGCCACATGTGTCCCATCAATGGAGCCAATGACATGCAGCATCCTCCCCAGGGCATAAAAGTCACTCTTCACGTCAGTGAGTCGTCGCAGTCTAGGGAAATAGATGTACCGGTTCAGGAAGAGCAACATTGCCGCCAAAACATCGCGGAGCACACGGCTGAACATGGTCTGTGACATCCCACCAGCAGTCGCCACAGTATGTTGGAAGGTACCAGTGGCAAAGAAGTGTAGGGCTGCCATCACCTTCACCTTGGGGGTCAGCGCTGTAGGATATGGCCGGCCAGGCTGCAAATGTGGGGACAACTGCACTGCCAAATCCTCAATCAGCTGCCTGGTGAAGCGGTACCGTCGGATGCTGTCCCGTTCCACCATCGTTGCCAGGTCTGGGAATGGCCGATGTACAGCAGGAGCCCTGCAGTGCAGAGGAGAAGTAAGCAAGATTGTCAGTCACCCCACATATGCGGCATTGAACACACTCAAGATCCCAACATACATCATTATGAGGCACAACTACATGAAGTGTGCAGTACCGGAAGGACATGTATGGTACATACATGGCCAACATCTGTCAACACGGTCCAACAGGTGGCATCAATTAGTCCCAGGTTGGCCCATTGGATATCATGAGGCCGTGTCACAGTTCCCATCTCCTGCTGCCGTGACACAATAACCCCCCACAGGGACATGTGAGGACAGATGTGCCCCAGGCACCATAGCTCAACGACAGGTACATTCCCAGGGACCCTGTAATGCCACATGGACACTGGCATTACATGGAGTATCATGTATACACCACAGCAAAACAACCATGACCCCGACAGGTAGTGGCCCCACTTGCCACGGCAGGACAGACATGGACGTCTGTGACACACACGCACAACATCAGAGTCCATGCACACACAACGTGGATGTGGAGACTGTCTCCCATTGTGCACATGAAATCAGAGACATTGTAAACACCACATGCACAAAGACTGTGGAGGACCATCACTATTGTGCCACTGGGACACCCTGGCTCAAACATACCGTCCCACATGGGACTCACGGGGTATGTGACATGACATACACATACACCACTGTGAAATGTGACCATGGCACATGCACAGATATGAACAGTTGCACATCACAGTGGTCACGTACACGTAACACCCAGGATCCTGTCCCCATGAACACGTGCACAGCCTGGGGGTGGCTGCCCACAGGTGACACCCACAGGACAACATGTACACCAACATACACACAATAGGAAATGCAGCCTTACATGCCTTATGATAAAGTTTGGACAGGCTGTCGTGATGTAGGTGTGCCCCTCACTCCCTGGGAGCTATCTGTGGCTGGCATATGTCCATCTGAGACAGGCATGCTGACATATGCCAGTCACATGTACAGTGATGCGTTGAACAGCAATGGACCGATCGGTGCCTCCGGCCGGCCCATTGCTTTCAATGTGTGCGGGTACGCGTTGTACCCCTGTGCGCGTTGAACTGCAATGGACTGATCGGTGCCTCCGGCCGGCCCATTGCTTTCAATGTGTGCGGGTACGCGTTGTACCCCTGTGCGCGTTGAACTGCAATGGACCGATCGGTGCCTCCGGCCGGCCCATTGCTTTCAATGTGTGCGGGTACGCGTTGTACCCCTGTGCGCGTTGAACTGCAATGGACCGATCGGTGCCTCCGGCCGGGACATTGCTTTCAATGTGTGCGGGTACGCGTTGTACCCCTGTGCGCGTTGAACTGCAATGGACCGATCGGTGCCTCCGGCCGGCCCATTGCTTTCAATGTGTGCGGGTACGCGTTGTACCCCTGTGCGCGTTGAACTGCAATGGACCGATTGGTGCCTCCGGCCGGCCCATTGCTTTCAATGTGTGCGGGTACGCGTTGTACCCCTGTGCGCGTTGAACTGCAATGGACCGATCGGTGCCTCCGGCCGGCCCATTGCTTTCAATGTGTGCGGGTACGCGTTGTACCCCTGCGCGCGTTGAACTGCAATGGACCGATCGGTGCCTCCGGCCGGCCCATTGCTTTCAATGTGTGCGGGTACGCGTTGTACCCCTGTGCGCATTGAACAGCAATGGACCGATCGGTGCCTCCGGCCGGCCCATTGCTTTCAATGTGTGCGGGTACGCGTTGTACCCCTGTGCGCATTGAACAGCAATGGACCGATCGGTGCCTCCGGCCGGCCCATTGCTTTCAATGTGTGCGGGTACGCCTTGTACCCCTGTGCGCGTTGAACAGCAATGGACCGATCGGTGCCTCCGGCCGGCCCATTGCTTTCAATGTGTGCGGGTACGCGTTGTACCCCTGTGCGCGTTGTACCGCAATGGACCGATCGGTGCGCACCCATTGACAATGGGCTTGCCTGGCAACGGACGCGTTTTCGAATTTCGAACGAGTCGGTTGCTGGAAAATCAGTTGGTCACCCACAACAATGTTGCAAAATCATGTATGTCATGAAGTTGAAGATTTGAAGGATGCTGTGGGCGTGTTTTGGTGCTGCTATTCCATGGATTGGCCAGATTCAGAAGATGCAAACGACTTGGACCTATCACTTTGGACACAAGGGACAGTATCTGCCTCTCCAGCACATATATATTGCTGGCTGTTCCCCTGAGAGCCCACTTGCCTGCACTACATGCTCCAGGACGACATCTGCCACTGCACTGCTGCTGTCTCTGCCCCTCTGGACCCTGCAATGGCACGTACTGTGGAGAGAGCCCCAGCCTTCAGCCTTGAAGAGAACCAGGCCCTGCTGGACAGCCTACTTCCACAGTACAGCAAGCTGTATGGGACACCAGGGGAGCAGGTGAGTGTTCTGTGCACTGCCTTTCTGAATGTGCATTTTGTGTGACTAGCAAGGCTGAGAGTCTGCACGCCACTGGCTAGCAGGCTCACTGAGTAGTTGTCACCCCCCATAGTGTGTAGTGACTTGCACTGGACAGGTATGGTGCAGTGACAGTGCATTTGAACATGGTTTTACTTCCCATGCAATGATACCATGTAGTGACGTCTGGCAAACTGTCCATGGTCAGCTTTGCACTGCCTGTGTACATCATGTGCCCCTGTGATTGAGACATGTATATACAACTGTGTCATGCACGGATATGTTGCATGTGTGGTAATGGCCTTTTCACTTTGTCATCCTGACAGGTTAATGCCCATCGGAAGCAGGAAATCTGGAAGGACATCGTCCGGGCTGTCCGGTCCGTGGGGGTCTACAAGCGCCGGATCCGCAACTGCCAGAAGAGGTGGCAGGACCTTCGGGGCTGGACCCGGAGGATTGCACGGGTCCAGCTGAAGCTGTCGCCTCCTCGCAGGAGGGGCGGAACACGGACCCTGACCCCCCACATGCTCCAGATCCTGGCGGTGGTCTTTCCAGACCTGGATGGGCAGCTGAAGGCCAGACAGCAGCAAGGAGGGGGTGAGTCAAAGACTGCACTGTGAACTCTGTATTACATGCTTTGTGCCCTCCTCTGGCCTGGTTCAACTGCCACAGTGCAGCAGTCATGTTGTCCAGGAGCCATGTCCCTCTATTGTGCACTGCCCACTGCTCATCTGATACCCAGGTGTGGCCCTTACAGTCAGGGAATTGTGTCACTTGGGACTGTGTCCTTGCAGTTTGCTTCACTAAAGGTGGGGGACAGCATCTGTTTCCCTAACTCTGTTGTGGGCATCATGGGTGGGTCCATTGTTCACACAACGCCTGGGTTTGGACATGTGATCTGCGTGTTGCTTTGATATGCGGTCCACTTGCTGAGCTGAGCCACCACATGTGCCTGGGGTATGTGGCACACGCCCATGCAGCGGGTGGGAACAATGTTTGGGCCCCAGGAGTGTGCAGATTACGTGTGTCACACATACATAGCCAGCTATCCACTGTCCAGGGCACATCCCTCATTCATGTGGAGCAGGACAGTCATGCCTACTCCAGGCCATGCAATGCACTCTGTACTCCCACTCCCGTGTATCAGCTGACACATTGTGCACAGTGATTTGACCCCTCCGGTGTCTGCCTCTGTGTCAGTGTGCTGTGGATTAGTTGCCAGGACTGCTGGGGTGTTTCTTGGTAGGGGCTCAGCATGCCCCTGGAGATGTGACCATAGGAGACGATACTTGTGTGTCACATAGGTGTTTGATCAGCTGCCCGTGCAGACTGGGGTATGCGAATGTGATGTTCAGGCAGCTGTTCCCCATTCACAGCAAATTGTGAGGGGCTCAGGTTCAGAGGGTAGTGTCACAGGTCTCCCATATGTCCAATAGGTGTGACCTGGACAGATGAGGTTTGAGATGATGTGTTGTGTGGGGGATGTACATGTGCACTTGTGCAGCTCCAGGACTTGCATTCCCCATGACCTACTATTGTGACACAGTGCATAGTGTTGTTGTCTGGCTGCCAAGTCATACATCACTGAGACAGTGATGTATGACTTAGCAGTCATGCCTCTGCCATGGCATGTGTCAACTTATTTGTGGTCCTGCAGGGGAGTGACATGTGCTACATGCACCCCATAGTGGCGCTGGCTATCAGGACATGGGTGCATCATGGTGTCTGTCGCTGGTATGCATCACATGCATTTCCTATTTGACTCTGGGCATCCCTTTCATCCGGAAACCTGTACTCACTCAGTGGCAAGAGCTGTGATGTGTCCACACCGTGTCCTCTGCACTGTCCAACTACTGTGTACTTGGTGCATGTGTCCACACTGGGGTGTTGCAATCCAACAGACACCAGACAGATGGGTGCAAGGCCATGTGGGATGTGAGTGCCATGCTTGGCATCAGACTGACAATTGGCTTCTCCTGTTCAGTTAGGGCACTTTTAGCAATGTACAACTAATGATGCCAGGGCTTGCTCTGTGATGTGCTGTGCTCACAGTGGTGTGTGCGTTTGGTGCAGGTGACTGATGTCTGTCTGTTTCCCCATTGTTTGCAGATACATCCACGGCCACGGAAGGGGACAGCTCCACGGACCAGGAGGAGCCAGAGAGCCAGACTGGGTCAGCAGCCGAGGAGTGGTCGGAGGGACCCAGTGGCACGGAGGGCGAGGGGAGCCACACCGAGGAATCCTCAGCACCATCCACCTCAGCTGAGGACCAGAGCAACTCGGAGGATGACTCCCTTGTGGAGGCGGGTGTCAGCAGCCACCACACCCCAGCTAGTGTTGCTGTCCCCGCCACCACCAGCACCACCACCGCCCTCCCATCGGCTCCCATTCCCAAGGTCCGTGGAGGCTCCCATGTTCGGGAGCGTGTCTCCTTTGGCCCAGGCACCGCACCCCCTGCCCCTGTGTCCCCTGCTGCCCTGAGTGAGGAGTCTGTGTACCTCCTTCGCCAGCTCCATGTAGGGCAGACAGCCATGCTGAGTGTCCTCCATGCGCACACCGCACTGTTGACTCAGCTGGTGTCGTTCATGGAGGGCATCTCATCGGGCATGTCTGACCTACAGAGGGGCAACAGGTCCATGGACTCCTCCCTGACGGCAGCAGTGTCCCTCCTCAGACAGTCCCTCACCCCTCCTGCCTCTGCTCCATCCACACTCCCCAGCACCTTGCCCGTCCCAAGCACACACACACCGGCACAGGCACACACCAGCACACACACATCCAGCACACAGACACACACGCCACAAACTAAACGCACACGCACGCACAGTCAGGGGACTGAAACCAGACTCACAGGGGATGGGGCCCTGGTACACACACACGCATCCACGGGCACTGCACAGTCCTCAGTTGCCTCTCCCTCCAAAGCACCCTCCCTTGCCTCACCTGCAACCCCAAAGACCCAGCGCCTCTTCCTCAGTGACCTCGGCCTCTTCCCCTCCGATCCAGCTGCCCCAGCATCCAGGGGGAAGAGGAAGCCCCCCACACGGAGCAGAGTGCCCCTCGCCCCCGGACACCCTCCCCCAGGCGCAGACAGACTGAGGCCCCCACCCGCAAGTCCCCCCGGAGTGGTAAGAGCAAGACCCCGCCGCCGCCCTGCAGCTCAAGCACCAGGTCACCTTCCTCCATCCCTCAGGCCCCCACCCCACAGGTGCCCCCGCCACACCCTGCCCCAGGTTCCCCCACCCACAGATATACCATCCCCAAGAGGCTCCGGCCTTCTCCCCCTGCCACTTGCTCTCCCGGCACCACACCCCCCGCTGCGCTTGTCTGTGCCACTGATGTGGTGAGGGTGTCCTCCCCCTCTGTCCAGCCCACCTTGCCTGTTCCCCATTCTCCTCCCCTGGTGGTAGGCACTGCAGTGGAGTCCACTACCACCCTGTCTGACTTGGGCACTGCAGTGGCGGACCTGTCCACTCCATCTGCGGGGTCCACTGCAGTCGTGCCGGCACCCACAACATCTGAGCCATGCCCCCCAGTTGTGCCGGCACACACCATGTCAGACACCTCCACTGCAGTTGTCAGTGGCTCTCCAGCACCCACCACCCCTTCCCTGCTTCCTCCTGGTGAGCCCTGATCCTGTCCCTGCGGTGCCTGGCCTACCCCCCCGGTTGCCCCTCCTAGTGGATTGTCCCTGGTTTTGTGCAGGCATGTGTAGGGTGGCATCTGCCACTGTCACCCACTTGTGACTTTGTTGATGGACTGGCCATTGGCCTTTGTTTATGTTCTACCGGACTTCTACTTTTAATGCCACATATGCTGAATAAAGCAACTTTCTGTTCTCTAGTGCTTTTGCTTCTGATGTACATGATGTTGATGATGCTAACAATGCCCTTGCTGCAGTGATGGTGATATTTGGTCTCATGATTATGAAGTGTTACTGTGCAGGAACCCATGTGGTCCAGGGGTTATGTGTCCTATCCTGTGGTGTATCCATGTCATCCATAGCAGCATCTGAGGGTGTCATGTGTTCAGTATTTGGCAATGAGATTTCCTACTTAGATTGGCAACTTCACATCTGTGGCTTCCACCCCTGCACATCTGTTGTGCCTGCCATTGTTCTATTCGTCTACTTCCCTGACCGTGTGGCCATCTCCAGTGAACATGCAGGTTTGGGCATCAATGGGGAAGGACTCATCTGTGTTGTCAGTGCAACATTGCTATACAAGTGTGTTGGATCTGTGCTGATGATTCCGTTGGCACTTCCATGACCAGGCTGATGTTACGGGAGCCCTCATTTGTTGCTAATTGTTGATTGTGTGTCCCATTGCTGCCATGGTATGGTATCTGTTCGCCTCACATCTGCAGTCTCCACAGGGTATCTGCATGTGTGTGCCCATTGGTGCAAATATGTGGGTCTGCATTCGGATGGTCACTTCTGTCATTGTGTCATTGATGATTGTTGACGGTGTCAGCCCCCATGGGTGTTGTTTGTCTGCACATGGCCAAAGTTATGTCTTATTTGCACTGCAGGATTTGGCTCCCCCAATTTATGTTGCAATGGGACACATACACTACTTTGCCACTGATGTGTTTGTTGTTCTGTGACCAGGAATCATCCATGCAGTTTGGCAGTTGCACCTCTTACTTTGTCAACACTTGCCTTTTGGTCACTGTGATGATGGGGGTTTGGACCCCATTGCCACAATGTTCAAGATGTGCTGCAGCTATGGACCCCACACTTGCCTTTTGGTCACTGTGATGATGGGGGTTTGGACCCCATTGCCACAATGTTCAAGATGTGCTGCAGCTATGGACCCCACACTTGCCTTTTGGTCACTGTGATGATGGGGGTTTGGACCCCATTGCCACAATGTTCAAAATGTGCTGCAGCTATGGACCCCACACTTGCCTTTTGGTCACTGTGATGATGGGGGTTTGGACCCCATTGCCACAATGTTCAAAATGTGCTGCAGCTATGGACCCCACACTTGCCTTTTGGTCACTGTGATGATGGGGGTTTGGACCCCATTGCCACAATGGTCATGGCCTGCTTGCGTTGTGTGTGCCACACACATATTTGTGTGGCACATGTGCTAGGGAGTCACATTGTATGTTAGAAGTCATGTTCGGTGTTGTAGGCATTTGACACAGTCTACACACGCTTGTCATGGTGTTGGGGGGATGTCTTCTTCTTGCATTCCCTAGGTTGTGGTGTGCTGGTTGTGTCATGCATTGTCCATCCTATGGGTGGGGGTGGTAGTGGTGGTAGGCATCCTGCCCCCCCTGGGTGAGGGTGATAGTAGTGGTAAGCATCCTGCCCCCCTGGCTAAGGGTGGTAGTAGTGGTAGGCATCCTGCCCCCCTGGCTAAGGGTGGTAGTAGTGGTAGGCATCCTGCCCCCCTGGCTAAGGGTGGTAGTAGTGGTGGGCATCCTGCCCCCCCTGGGTGAGGGTGGTAGTAGTGGTAGGCATCCTGCCCCCCTGGCTAAGGGTGGTAGTAGTGGTAGGCATCCTGCCCCCCTGGCTAAGGGTGGTAGTAGTGGTAGGCATCCTGCCCCCCTGGCTAAGGGTGGTAGTAGTGGTAGGCATCCTGCCCCCCCTGGGTGAGGGTGGTAGTAGTGGTGGGCATCCTGCCTCCCTGGGTGAGGGTGGTAGTAGTGGTGGGCATCCTGCCCCCCTGGCTGAGGGTGGTAGTAGTGGTAGGCATCCTGCCCCCCTGGGTGAGGGTGGTAGGAGTGGTGGGCATCCTGCCCCCCCTGGGTGAGGGTGATAGTAGTGGTGGGCATCCTGCCCCCCCTGGCTGAGGGTGGTAGTAGTGGTGGGCATCCTGCCCCCCTGGGTGAGGGTGGTAGTAGTGGTGGGCATCCTGCCCCCCCTGGGTGAGGGTGATAGTAGTGGTGGGCATCCTGCCCCCCCTGGCTGAGGGTGGTAGTAGTGGTGGGCATCCTGCCCCCCTGGGTGAGGGTGGTAGTAGTGGTAGGCATCCTGCCCCCCCTGGCTAAGGGTGGTAGTAGTGGTGGGCATCCTGCCCCCCTGGGTGAGGGTGGTAGTAGTGGTAGGCATCCTGCCCCCCTGGCTAAGGGTGGTAGTAGTGGTAGGCATCCTGCCCCCCTGGCTAAGGGTGGTAGTAGTGGTAGGCATCCTGCCCCCCCTGGGTGAGGGTGGTAGTAGTGGTGGGCATCCTGCCCCCCCTGGGTGAGGGTGATAGTAGTGGTGAGCATCCTGCCCCCCCTGGCTGAGGGTGGTAGTATTGGTGGGCATCCTGCCCCCCTGGGTGAGGGTGGTAGTAGTGGTAGGCATCCTGCCCCCCCTGGCTAAGGGTGGTAGTAGTGGTAGGCATCCTGCCCCCCTGGGTGAGGGTGGTACTAGTGGTAGGCATCCAGCCCCCCCTGGCTAAGGGTGGTAGTAGTGGTAAGCATCCTGCCCCCCTGGCTAAGGGTGGTAGTAGTGGTGGGCATCCTGCCCCCCTGGGTGAGGGTGGTAGTAGTGGTAGGCATCCTGCCCCCCTGGGTGAGGGTGGTAGTAGTGGTAGGCATCCTGCCCCCCCTGGCTAAGGGTGGTAGTAGCGGTAGGCATCCTGCCCCCCTGGGTGAAGGTGGTACTAGTGGTAGGCATCCAGCCCCCCCTGGCTAAGGGTGGTAGTAGTGGTAAGCATCCTGCCCCCTGGCTAAGGTTGGTAGTAGTGGTGGGCATCCTGCCCCCCTGGGTGAGGGTGGTAGTAGTGGTAGGCATCCTGCCCCCCTGGCTAAGGGTGGTAGTAGTGGTAGGCATCCTGCCCCCCTGGCTAAGGTAGTAGTGGTAGGCATCCTGCCCCCCCTGGCTAAGGGTGGTAGTAGTGGTAGGCATCCTGCCCCCCCTGGGTGAGGGTGGTAGTAGTGGTAGGCATTCTGCCCCCCCTGGGTGAGGGTGGTAGTGGTGGGCATCCTGCCCCCCCTGGGTGAGGGTGATAGTAGTGGTGGGCATCCTGCCCCCCCTGGCTAAGGGTGGTAGTAGTGGTAGGCATCCTGCCCCCCCTGGCTAAGGGTGGTAGTAGTGGTAAGCATCCTGCCCCCCTGGCTAAGGGTGGTAGTAGTGGTAGGCATCCTGCCCCCCCTGGGTGAGGGTGGTAGTAGTGGTAGGCATCCTGCCCCCCCTGGGTGAGGGTGGTAGTAGTGGTGGGCATCCTGCCCCCCCTGGGTGAGGGTGATAGTAGTGGTGGGCATCCTGCCCCCCCTGGCTAAGGGTGGTAGTAGTGGTAGGCATCCTGCCCCCCCTGGCTAAGGGTGGTAGTAGTGGTAAGCATCCTGCCCCCCTGGCTAAGGGTGGTAGTAGTGGTGGGCATCCTGCCCCCCTGGGTGAGGGTGGTAGTAGTGGTAGGCATCCTGCCCCCCCTGGCTAAGGGTGGTAGTAGTGGTAGGCATCCTGCCCCCCCGGGCTAAGGGTGGTAGTAGTGGTAGGCATCCTGCCCCCCCTGGGTGAGGGTGGTAGTGGTGGTAGGCATCATGCCACCCCTGGGTAGGGGTGGTGGTGCGCATTCAGGCCCCTGTGTGCATATGTGGCATTGGTGATGGGCATCCCGCCCCTATGGTGCTGCTGTTGCTGGTGTAAGTATATTCTGCATCCCTGTGTGTGTGTGTGATGTGTCGTGTATGTGTTGTATGTGTTTTGTGGTTGGTGTCTGGCTTACCTTCTGCGCCGTACGCGTCCGTGCCTGTTCCGGTAGTAAATGTAGAATATTGGTATGATCGGGACGAAGGGATTCATGGTTGGTTCGTGTCGTTCGTCCTTCTCGTTGCTTCGCGTCGTCCTCGTCGCTTCGCCTCATCCTCGTCGCTTCGCGTCGTCCTCGTCGCTGCCGTGTTCGTCTCGTAGCCGTGGATCGTGTTGTGGCGCGAATCGGAGCTTATGTGCGCCTCTCCCGGATGCTTTGACGTGCCGTGCGTAGCGACGGGTTCGGCGCGTACGGAAAGCGCATCGTACTTGTCCGGCCGGACGGGGCTGCATTTTTCCTTCCGTGCGACTAGATTCGGCGTTTCCGGATTCGCCTCGGTCGGAGAACAGGACCTGGTTTGGGTGAGTACGGCTCGGCCAGATTCTTTGCTGTTGTGCGCATCGTACTTGCTCGTTCGGTGTGCTGTACGGATCGGTCGGGAAACAGGCTTTCGCATGGCTTTTTTCCCGACCGAATGGTATTGGGTGCGCCTCCGACCGAGATCGGAATCGGCCCCTGTGCTTTTTTCCTAAATTCCTCTTCTGTAAATGGCATCGACTAATAATTCATCAGAAGTGAATATGTGTGATTATTTGCTCTGTTCTGTTCCTGCAGATATGGTAATTAAGTTTACATTATTATATTTGTAGTATTTAATAATTGCTTTTTGATCATTTATGTTTTATCATTATTATGAAATGATAGTGTTCTTAGAAGGTTGGTAAGTAGCTGTTATGTTTGTTGTCTTTCCAAGAGAACACTGTCTGATAGACCGAAAATAGCTGAAAAGGCATTATGCCAATCTTTCCTGAATATTTATTCTAAAAGTCTTCAACAAAGCATAGAATAATCTATAAAAACCAGACATTGAGAGCTAAAAGTCATAGAGAACTTTACGCCAGATGACAGAAGGACAGAGGCACAATTGTGCATTAGCCTTAACTGTAGCTGTAAAGAATTCAGCATTCACTGCCTGCATGTCCAGTAGCAATCTAGACTCTGTTTATCATGAGCATACACAGCTGCCTTTGTGAGCTCAAAATTATTGTTCTGAAATAAGGTATGTGGGCTTGAACCATCTTTGAAATTCAAAATAGGCTTTTATTCTTAATGTAGGCTTTTATTCTTAATGTAACACTACTGTGCTAGGAATAGAACTGGTTTGGCACTATGGTATTAAATGGGGATGTTTATGCTATACCTTCCAGAGCAATAATGTTGAAGTATTTCTTATTTATTTATTATTTACATTACTGATAAACTTCCTTGCTGCCTTATTGTTCAAATCCATTGTGGTAATAATTAATCTTGTGTGCTCTAGACTAGGGGCTAGATGTACGACCAAGGAATTTGCGAGTCACAAATTGCATCGCAATAGCGACTCGCAATTTGCGAGTCACAAATTGGTATGTACAACAGTGTCTGCGACACTGATTGTGATTCCCAATGGGGTCGCAAATTGCATGCCTCATGTATATTCATGAGGCACTCGCAATTTGCAATCCCATTGGGAAAGGCTAACCCTCCCAGGTATGGTGGCCTGCTGGGCTCAGCAGACCTCCATGTCTGGGACTGCTTTTAAATAAAGCAGTTTTTTTTTTTAATGCAGCCCGTTTTCCTTAAAGGAAAACGGGATGCATTAAAAAAAAGAAAAATGAAACTTTTTCGTTTCATTTTTTAAGGGCAGGTAGTGGTTTCTGGGACCCCTGCCTGCCCTTAAAAAATATTTTTAGAGCCAGTCACAAAGGGGAAGGGGTCTCCTGGGGACCCCTTCCCGTTTGCGAGTGGTTTACCACCCTTCTGTGAAGGGTGGTAAACTGCGACTGTTTTGCGACCGCAATTGTGGTCGCATAACAGTCATACATAGCATTTGGGGTTGCTATTAGGAAGGGAATGCCCCTTCCTAATAGCGAGTAGCAAATCCTATTTAGCGAGTCGCAAATAAATGGTGACTCGCTAAATAGGGTTTGTACATGGCCCTGTAGGTTTCTGCATGCGCAAACAGGTTGCAAACCCGTTTGCGCATGCAAAAACAGGTCGTACATCTGGCCCTAGGATTTTAGTTTTAAAATAAAGGTTATAAAAGTGTTTCCCATATTCTCGTGATCCTAGAGTGCGTATGTTCATTTATGGAGAAGGATTTGGTGTTTCACTAACTGTCCCTGTCATGTCTCATGGGACTGCATGTGACCTGAAATATATATTACACAAACATTGCCTAGTGGGTTGTGTATGGGTTGCAGTTCAACTGGCTTTCTGATTCAGGTTAGTACATTTCCGGAGTGCTTATTGCCACAGGGTCAGAAATCCAAATCTGCGGCTCTAGAAAGCACTAGAAAAAATACGAGTGTGGTTACAACACAACTACCATCTTGTAGTGAAGACATTCAAAACAGGATTATGGACAAGTTCCACAAATATATATTCCCAGAGAAAAAAATGAAATATCAAGGTATACTGATGTGAGTGAACAACATTACCCAGTTGAACCAATTAACTAATGCCGTTAGACAGTGCATGTAGTTTAGTTGATGGCATTTGTTTCCTTTGAACCATATCCAATAAATATTAGAAAGACTATTTATTTAATAAATTCAGGATTTATTTTGTCTAAGTAATTAATTTAGTGTACTAAATCATAGACAGCAAGACATCTCCATTCTATCATTAAACCCCTTAAGTTGTAATGTGTTGTGTTATGTTGAATTTTCTTATCCAAACTATTTGCCTTTGTAATAAATGTTTTCTGATGTTATTGTCTCCTGCTAGTAATACTGTCCAAAAAATGTGAAATCTCAATTGACTGATGTTATGTCTCTTTTCAATGAATGGTTGTTGGTACAAATGTTGCTTTTATGTTCTGTAAGTCTTAATTTGATTTTCTCTCACTTTCCCCAATATATGAAAGCCCCCATGGGCATTTGAGTGCATAAATATAATTCTTCAATTTGATAGTGTTCTGACTATGTGGGTGACTTATGCGTTCTCCTCGGATAGCATTAGTGCTATGTATTCATTTTAAACAAGGGTGTGCCCCCACCCGCTTTCTTTTCTCTTTGGCCACCAGTTCTTTGATATTTTTAGAATGTTGACATGTGAAAATGGGTTTGCCTTTGTAAAGTCCTTTGAAAACATCTTCACACTGTAGAATCTCACATATTTTGTTTATAATTCTTTTGATGTTATTGCTGTCGAAAATTTAGAAACAACAGTATATTATGTTTTTGTTTGTTTTGCTTTCTTTTTTTAATAGATTTGTTGTGTTCTTTGTTTCTATTCTTTTTTGTACTTCCTCAATGATTGATCATGTTTATCCCACTCTCTGAAAATTCCTCACTGAGGCCTTCCTCATTTTGTACTCGTTAGCATTGAAAGTAAATCTCTGAAGCCAAATGAGCTGTGAGTAAGGGAGATGCTTTTTATAATGTAGAAGGATGAAAGTTCTGAAAATGTAACAGATTATTATTGTCTGTGGGTTACCTTAACACCTTTGTTAGCATTCCTTCCATATCTATATAAATTGGGACATCCTGATAACTGATTGGTCAAGGATTGATGTAGTGGGTAAATTTGATGTTGACGTTTTTATGATTTAAATCCTCTGTGTTCTTTTCAAGTGCTTCCTGTGTTCCCTGATAAATAATTAATATTTGATCTTTGTATCAGAGGTACATGATTAGACCTGTAGTCTAGTTCATATACATATAGAGGTGAGCCTCCTCAAATTTGGCCATAGAGATATGAGCGTAGATAGGGGTGCTGGAACAGCCCAAGGATGTTTCTTTTTTTTGTAGATAGTACTTGCTATCTCAAATGAAATAACCTTGATAGACTGAAAAGAGTAAAAGTTCAATTAGGAAGGTTTTATTGGTGCTTGTCTCCTTTGATCTAAGTAATGCCCACTCTACTGCTTCAATCCCCTCTGTGTGGGGTATGGAAATGTATAGAAGTGTATAAAGAGTTGACATTTATTGTAAATAATGATGGATCTTGTTTAAATCCAAAATTTGGCAACTCATCAAGATACCTCCTCGGAATTTAAGAAAAGCAGAGGAGAACATGGCGGCCGGCCGATAGTTCCGGTCGGGAGCATTCACCCGCTCAGATCGAAGCAATGAGAAATTAACTACAATAGAGTGGTTTTCCCCTGAAATGTTGTACCAATATTGAACGGAACCTCGTACCTTTGAATTTTTGCCTCGGAAAGTCTCAGCGCCAACTGGGTGTGCACCGGCCAGGGTGAGGTGCGCCGCCTGTGTAGGACACCGCGGACAAGGCTAACGATCTATGGGCAGACAGGGAGTGGTGTCCGGGTCCCAGGAGCAATCCACGAAGGCGCGCACGCATGGATTCAGAGTGTGGGCGGAGGCAGCCGAAGTGCTTCGTGTGTCCCGGGGAGCGGCTGCAAGCATAGTGTTCAGGGGGCAGCTGGGATCATCGAGCTGCATAGAAAACATCTCCAAGGACGCAAGAGGCAGTAATACCAGCACCAGAAGCAAAGTGGTGACGGTGGCTGGAAGATTGTGCATGACGCCGGTTAGAGGTAAGGGGAGGGGTGAAAAAAGCATAAAAGCCCCCAGAGATCCCACAGATCGACCTCTACTTGTAAACATTACACAAAAGGGGAAAAATGGACAAAAGAGGTTGGGAGGCATAACAAAAGAGGAACCAAGAGTTTATGAGACCAGTTACTGCCTTAGGAGTAAAAAATTCGAGGTAGAAACCCCTGGCCCGAAACGACAAGAAATAACTTGGTAAAAACCCCTATAATTCGAAAAGGTGGCCCCAAAAGCAACATAGCGGAGGACAAGCAGGGGTTAACCCAAACCCGGGGGGGGGGGGAGCTTCACCTCCTTAACCTTTAAACCAGGCCAGGGCAAGCAAGGAGCAAAAATAAAAATCACGCCTTGTCTGCGCTCCTACTTTAAAATTCAGGAGAAATATTCACCTCTGAATACATCTTTAGGAGGATTAAAAATGGAAAAGGAAATTAGGAGTGGTTCAGACATAACCTCGCAAAAAGAACACCACTCCTCTAGAAGTGGAGAGATCATTACCAGTAATTGATTTCAAGTGTTAATTATGGAGGAAACTGAAAAAGAGAAGACGCCCGGTGGGGGTGGGTCAAAAGAAAACCCAAACATAGAAGTGAACCCAGCCCAAAGCATACCTCAAAAAGATAGCATAGAGGCCGACCCCTACCCATTAGATCAAACTACACCGGTGGACGTGGGGAAACTCATGGGAACCCTTATAGCTGAAATGAGAGCTAATTTTGCCAGATCGGAAAGGAACCAGGAAAGAATTCAAGCAACATGTGAGGCCTTAGAAGTAAAAGTTAATTCCCTAATGGACCGCGTGCAAACAATTGAGACAACTGTAGATAAACTAGAAAGAGATACTCTAGAAAATCAAGGGGAAATTCTTACTCTGAAAACAAATGAGAGAGAACTTAAAGACAAACTTGAGTCAATGGAAAACAATGCAAGAAGGAACAACCTCCGAATTTTAAATATACCGGAAGGGTCAGAAGGGCAAGATCTCAAGAATTTTGTAATTAACTTGCTGAAAGAATTTATCCCAGGGGTAGAGGTTAAGACCTTAGAAGAAGATATCCAACGAATCCACAGAAACCCGTTTAAAATTGGGAAGCCAAGGAAAAACCCTAGGAGAATCCTAATTAATTTTAAAACCTACACACTTAAAGAAAGGATTCTGAGCGAGGCCCTGAAAGTAGGAGTTTTTACAAAAGGAGACTATAAATTTAGAATTCGATCTGCCATATCAAGAGCGACACAGGACAGACACTGGGAACTCGGAAACCACATGCAAGATCTTAGATCCCAGGGAGCAACTGTTCAAATGAGATTCCCAGCCACACTTAAGATCATGTGGAGGAATAAAATGTATAACATTCGAGAGCCAAATGAGGTGATGGAGCTTAAAGAACAGATTAAATCAACACAGAAGTAAATGTGATTTTGGGGAGAAACAGGAAATAAGGATGATTTCGGTCCGGGGCGGGTGGATCCTCGAAGAGGGCAAAATCCGTTCTGCCCAACAGTAAAAGGGAGTGTTCTCCAGGGTTGGGAGGGGGGGGCACATGCATAAATACAATCACGAGGTGTGGGAGCATTTGGGGAAAAAACAAACAAAAAAAATTGTCCAATATATAACATATAAGGAAGAACAAGGTCCTATTTTTAGAAACTGGGTAGTTACTTGAACCATATAGTAATGGTAAAAATAAGAAATGACAAATAAAATGCTGAGGATCATGTCTTGGAATGTGAATGGCCTTAGAGTTAAAAAAAGAAGACAGGAAATTTTTGAATATCTGAAAATTGTGAAGAGAGAGGTTATAATTCTACAGGAGACACACTTATTAAAACAGAATGGGACAACATCATGAAACATCAAAAGTGGGTTGACTGTTATGTTTGTATGAATCAAACATGTTGTATTAAAGTGGTGGCGATTATATTTAAAAAAGCTGCAAAGGTAACAATTGTGGAAGAGGTATTCGACTCCAAAGGAAGATGGGCAATAGCCAAAATAAGAATTGGGAGGGAGTTGTACAATATTGTGGGATATTATGGTCCAAACCTAGATGACCCAGCTCCCCTCCAGGCACTTTACTCTCAACTTATAGAAGCGTCTGCTTCAATCATTCTGGGGGGGACTTTTACATATTAATAGACCCCAAACTCGATAGATCTCCTCCAAGCAAAGGTTTAAATTTACCAAAAATGAGGACTTGGTTAAAAAGATATAGAGAAGACCTGGGGATGCTGGATGCGTGGAGGAATAAAGGAATTTTAAGCAATAGGTTCACCTATAAAAACAAGAAATACGGCCACGCATCTAGAATCGATTATTTCTTGGTAGAAAAAACTCTGATAAACAAAGTAGTCAGTATAGACCATAACCCTGCCCATCTGTCAGACCACTCTTCCGTATCCTTGATAATAAATATTGGGAAACATCCAAGCAACAACTAGATGGATGCTAGATCGTACCCTGCTTTTAGACCAACATATTGTAGATAAATTAAAAACAACTACGGAAGAATACTTTAAGTGTAATTATAACAAAGAAGTACCAATACAGACAGTTTGGGATGCCTACAAGGCAGTAATTAGGGGGACTTTAATCAATCTCTCCACGTTTAGGAATAAAGCCACAAGATTAAGGATTAATCAACTAGAATTTGAAATTTTAGAACAGAACAGGAAGCTAGAGACCGCCGACTCCGAAGATAACCATGATAAAAATAAAAAATGAACTGCAGATTAAACAAATCGAGCCTAATTAATATACCAGACAGTAGGATAAGGGAAAAATGGGAGGCTAGTGAGTTAGCAAATTACGAATATGGAGAAGGTAGTGGCAAATTGCTGGCATGGAAACTTAAGACCAAACATAATAGAAACAGAATAACAGCTATACAGCCAGGAGAACAGGCTGTACAGGAAGTAGAGGATGAAGAGATCGAGAAAGCTTTCACTGACTTCTTTCAGTCCCTATACGCTGAAGATTTGAAGTCTACTGGAAATCAAATAGACTCCTATCTCAATAATTTACTTATTCCTAGCTTGGATGACGAGGATAGAGAAACTCTCAATGCAGAAATAACGCTTGAAGAAGTAACGAATGCCCTGTCCAAATTAAAGAAAGGAAAAGCTGCTGGTCCGGACGCTTTACCAAACGAGCTGTATATCAACTTGAAAGAGCTTCTAGCCCCCTATTTAGTAAAGTTACTAAATGAAATTTTCATTAATGGAGCAAAATTACCTGAATCCTGGAATGACGCCACTATTAGTATAATTTTGAAACCCCTGAAATGTGAGTCATATAGACCAATATCCCTTTTGAACAATGACTATAAAATCTATTCTCAGATTTTAGCAATAAGACTGGAGCGGGTGATAAACCAATTAGTCCACGAAGACCAGAAAGGATTTATAAAGGGAAGACAGTTACATGATCTAACTCATGAACTTATCGAATCAATTGACATTGCCACGCAAGAAAGAATCCCCCTTTCTATTCTAACATTTGACGCCGCGAAGGCCTTTGGCCGAGTGAATTGGGTTTTCCTCGGTAAGTTATTAGACAAATATGGGCTAGGGAAGGCATTCTTGAAAGCAGTTATGAATATCTATGATTCTCCGGTGGCAAAAATACTGGTAAATGGGAACTTGACCAAGGAGATTAGAATTGAAAGAGGTACTCGTCAAGGATGCCCCCTCTCTCCATCATTATTTAACTTGTATATAGAGCCATTAGCCAACTCCATAAGATGATCTTTGGAAGTATTCCTGTTTAAATTTCAAGGGTGGGAAAAAAAGTTGCATTATATGCAGATGATTTAATGGTTTTTACGGGTAATCTCAGAGCATTATTACCAAATATTACTAAGTTCCTGGATGATTTTGGAGGGGTTTCTGGCTATCAAGTGAACCATTTTCACATCCAACAGCAAAAACCAAAATAAAATATCTGGGCGTAGAGATATTACAAAATATCGACGAAATTGCACAAACAAACTTTGAGTTGAAGGTAAAAGAGACAAGGAAACTCCTAAAAACCTGGAATGGTTTACCACTGTCCTTCCTGGGAAGATCCAATGCTATCAAAATGACGATTTTGCCTAAATTCACGTTCCTGTTTAATACCATCCCATTGGAATTCAAGACACAATGGCTTAAGAAAATACAAGGGGAACTGAATAGCTTCATTTGGGCGTAAAAAGGGGCACGGATAGCAGGGAAGAAACTGCGTAGAAAAAAAGAACAAGGGGGCATTGCTAGTCCAGATCTCTTACACATTACTCAGGGAACATTCTTTCTATCCTTCCTACTACAAATCCATAGTGTTAGAAGACTTTTTTTATGTTTGGCCACCCAAAATATTTAAAAAAATTAAACTAAAGTCCTACGCGCTGCTTGTAACCAATGGTATTAAATCAGAAGAACACTGCAAGTACCGTATTATTGTTCCACTGCTCCAATCTGGGACTCTCCAGGCACACCAGAATGCTTGAAAGACACATTGGCATCCACAATTAGACAAGCAGGTATAACAAAATGTGGTCAACTGATACAATCAGGGTCACTGGTTAGTTGGGACTCTTTACAACAAAGCATGAATGGGAAACTATCAAGGTTTAAGTTTTATCAACTGACAAGCTGGTCAAAATGCTTGGAGAAGAGAGTGGCAGAGAAAGCGACAGCAGGGGAAGAACTACAAAGTGATCCACCAAAAAAAGAGGTATCAAAATGGTACTGGTTAATGATCCAAGCAGGTGAAAAAGACTTCAAACTACCGATTGATCTCTGGGAGAAAGACTTGCCAGCGAGGGATCTTCAACATCTATGGCAAGTATCTATGATTACATTATGGCAAGTTGTACAATCTGCACCTCTCAGAAAAAAACATCTTTTTACATTACACAGGGCATATTGGACCCCGGAAAAGCTATCAAGGATAAATAAACAGGGGGTGAAAAGATGTCCTAAGTGTGGAGAGACAAAAGCTCATGACCTCCATATGTTCCGGAAATGCCCGCAAACACAACAATTCTGGGCAGATGTGGGTAAGGTTATAAATGAAGTATTAAGACAAGACATAATTATGAATGATACTGGTGGCTCACTTAACTTAAATAATAAATAGAGGGACTTACTGTTTGTATTAATATTACTCGCCAGATGGGAAGTATGTATAAAATGGATAAGTGTAAACCCCCCAACTGTAAATGATTGGCTGACTTCGGTGAATAAGATTAAAAAACTAGCTGTGAATAAGGATGGAAGAAAGCGAACGAAGTTCTGGGAGATTTGGGGTAGGAATTGATCTCAGAGTAGTGAGAAGGGATAAGGTAGGGAGGGCAGTCCGATGATTACTCTTGTGTAATAAACAAATTACGGGCATGGTTCAGTGGAAGAACCTCGAGAGACCTGCCTAAAGAATTCGAGATCAGAAGGCTAAACCCCCACCTCAGATAATGTGAGGTTCCGATGTCGAAATGAGGTGAAAAAGATCCTGTTTGGTAAAGTTACGTTTAAAGGATCCTTGTCTTCCAATATCTTACTTTTGCACATTATGAGGACAAAAAAAGATACCTCCTCGGGGGTTCAAGTGTTGCACTACAACTAGATACAATTAGTTAAAATGGTGGGTTAAAAAGGTCTTCATGCATCTTAGGAAACATATAAAGCACCATATTTCATCTGCCCTTGTCAGAATTTTGACAGGCAGGGGGGATAAGGCGGATTAACGAAAAAACAACAACAGAAGACCAAAGCTATATATCAAAGACAAAGAAGATTTTTTTATTATGTACTATAGATGTCACCTAGGACATCAGAAAACATTTACCACAAAGGAAAAATTTTTGGATAAGAAATATGGACACATTCCAACCTAAAGGCTTAATGATAGAATTGAGATGTCTTGCTTTCTATGGTTCAGTACATTAAAGAGCTTTTTTAGTTAGAATTAATTCTAGATTTATTTATTCGATAGTCTTTCTATTCTTTATAGCATATGACAATTGGATGTCTGCTACACTACAAAAGCACATAAAATGACCTGCAGTTTCTAATGACAAAAGTTGATTACAGCAGTCTTTAATGTCTTCACATTTTTTCCTTTAGTGATAAATATTTGTGGAACGTGTTCACAATCATTTCCATGTATTTGAACTACAATATTGGAGACATTTTGTAACAATACGATTGAGGCGACGACCATTTGGCGTTTGTGTCTATGATACGCTTACCAACTGGCAATAGGACAACATTCAGGGTTTCGAATGCTACAATTGCTACTCCACGGCACATATGCTGATCACAACTTCCAGTGCAAGCCTCCAGAGGCACTTGTCAGACACGAATGAGGTGGACAGGTTAGTCCCAACAGCTACTCCTCTTTGTTTTGAAGTTTGGTTCTTCTAAATGTTGGAAGTTTTTGCATGTTCCTTTAATTGACAGAGATAGAATGAATGTACATTGGGAACAAGTTGGGCACGGGCTCACATAAATATATTGACACCACATGTGTTTTGTGCCATTATTGTTGCATCATTTTACTTCATCACTAAAGCAGGTGTGCGTAGACCTTGCTTACCTTGCGAGAAGGCAGTAATGTGCACGTTTTGCCTTGTTCACAGGTGATTGATGGGTGTGGCTGTCATAGAGTGTTGGTCATGAGAGATCATTCTTTCTAAAGCATCGATGACCCATCTGTTATTTTCAAATATCTTACTTTATTATAATCAAAGATTTAAATGCATACAACAAGGTGATATCTTCATGTAGAGAGTTAAGTTTGGTTAGCAGATAACGCACCATGATTAGGATGCCTGTTTACATGGCAGCTATGTTCATACTCCCATTATACCATTTCATCAATCACTTTTTGTTACGATTACACACCGTGGAGGTAAGTTCCAGTAATATCACATCAAAACGAATGACTTGGTTGCCATCCTTGATCACTGTAGAATTACAGTTAGTATTCATTATTTACAGATGAATTCAAGTCAAAATAGAAGAGGATTTGGGGAGCTTAATGGATGATTCAGTGATGTATCAGTGCATAGTGCATGAGATAAGCACTGCTTTTTCTTTGGCACAAACATACTTGACAGTTGTCCATTGATTTATACTTCATGCACTACTTTCGCATTGCCTGCTCACGGGTACCGTGGTAGACTCTAAGCATTTGAATATTATATTAGTCTCCCCTCGGAACTGCCTAAAAACCCTATGACTTTTTAGCCTAAATATTCGAAAAATATGTTTTAAATGCTCATTTTGGCCTCACATTTGAAAAAAAATGATTGAGAGAGATGCCCCTAAACCCATGAGAAGACCATCAGGATCACTTGCTACACGCGCTTGCACAGTGCACTTACCAAATTTCACTTCATGTCATCCGGCACTATAATTTGTGTTGTGCTGCTAAAGAAACAAACATTTGCAAAGCAATAGGTCTCTCATTCACGCGAGTTTGAGCTATTGGCATTGTAAATGACAATGCCTTTTATTTATGTTTTGGGATTTAAAACATAAATAAAAGGCATTGTCATTTACAATACTAATAGCCTAAACTCTCGCAACTGCGAGACCTATGGCATTGCGATAAAGGGCCTTCTCGACTGCTTGTTAGATTGTAAATATCAGAGGAAGAGACCGGCCTGTGATGTCTTCAAAGTAGTGATGAATAGTACCGTGAAGAAGATGTGTAAGTGTTGTAAATTACACAGAAACAAAGTGTGAAGTGCGAGTTACATATGATCTGAGCTATAACCACTAACAAAGTGCCCCAACACCTTTCGCACTGTGATTACACTGTTACGACTCAGGAGGAATAGCGGGAGGGGGGCTATTTCTGCCCTCTCCATGATTTGAATGTGCAGTGTGGCATTGCGTAATGTCATTGTTATCTTTGGCCTAATAAAAAACACTCCAGCTGTAGTAGGGCCCTGGCTTCACCTCCTGGTGCAGGGCGGGCTGTGCTTTATGGCAGGCATGGAGGGAGGGAGTGATGGTCTCGGCTGCAGCTCCGGCCTCGTACAGTGCCCCTGCTATTACTAGTGAGCGAAAGGCGCGGAGGTGGTGATATTGGTATTGGTGGTGGTATTGGTATTGATGGTATTGGTATTGGTGGTATTGGTATTGGTGGAGGTGGTATTGGTGGTGGTGTTGGTATTGGTGGTGGTGGTGGTATTGGTGGTGGTGCTATTGGTGGTATTGGTATTGGTGGTGGTGGTATTGGTGGTATTGGTATTGGTGGTATTGGTATTGGTGGTGGTGGTATTGGTATTGGTGGTGGCATTGGTATTGGTGGTGGTATTGGTAGTGGTGGTATTGGCATTGGTGGTGGTGGTATTGGTGGTGGTGGTATTGGTGGTGGTATTGGTGGTGGTAGTGGTGGTAGTGGTGGTATTGGTGGTGGTGATGGTATTGGTGGTGGCGATGGTATTGGTGGTGGTGATATTGGTGGTGGTGGTGGTGGTATTGGTGGTGGTATTGATGGTGGTGGTATTGGTGGTATTAGTATTGGTGGTGGTGGTATTGGTGGTGGTGGTAGTGGTATTGGTGGTGGTGGTATTGGTGGTGGTGGTATTGGTATTGGTGGTGGTATTGATGGTGGTATTGGTGGTGGTGGTTTTGGTAGTGGTGGTATTGGTAGTGGTGGTATTGGTGGTGGTATTGGTGGTGGTGGTCATGGTATTAGTGGTGGTATTGGTGGTGGTGCTATTGGTGGTGGTGGTATTGGTATTGGTGGTGGTGGTATTGGTGGTATTGGCATTGGTGATATTGCTATTGGTGGTGGTGGCATTGGTATTGGCGGTGGTATTGGTGGTGATGGTATTGGTGGTATTGGTGGTGGTGGTATTAGTGGTGGTATTGGTGGTGTTGGTATTGGTGGTGGTGGTATTGGTGGTTTTATTGGTGGTGGTATTGGTGGTATTGGTATTGGTGGAGGTGGTATTGGTGGTGGTGTTGATATTGGTGGTGGTGGTGGTATTGGTGGTGGTGCTATTGGTGGTATTGGTATTGGTGGTGGTGGTATTGGTGGTGGTGATATTGGTGGTGGTGGTGATATTGGTGGTGGTGGTATTAGTGGTGGTATTGGTATTGGTGGTGGTATTGGTGGTGGTATTGGTGGTGGTGGTGGTGGTATTTGTGGTATTGGTGGTATTGGTATTGGTGGATGTGGTATTGGTGGTGGTGTTGGTATTGGTGGTGGTGGTGGTATTGTTGGTGGTGCTATTGGTGGTATTGGTATTGGTGGTGGTGGTATTGGTATTGGTGGTATTGGTGATGGTGGTATTGGTATTGGTGGTGGTATTGGTATTGGTGGTGGTGGTATTGGTGGTGGTGGTATTGGCATTGGTGGTGGTGGTATTGGTGGTGGTGGTATTGGTGGTGGTGGTACTGGTGGTATTGGTGGTGGTGGTATTGGTGGTCATTGTATTGGCGGTGGTATTGGTGGTGGTAGTGGTGGTATTGGTGGTGGTGATGGTATTGGTGGTGGCGATGGTATTGGTGGTGGTGATATTGGTGGTGGTGGTGGTATTGGTGGTGGTGTTGGTAGTATTGGTGGTGGTGGTATTGGTGGTGGTGGTATTGGTGGTAGTATAGGAGGTGGTGGTATTGGTGGTATTGGTGGTATTGGTGGTGGTGGTGGTATTGGTGGTGGTATTGGTGGCGGTGGTAGTGGTATTGGTGGTGGTGGTATTGGTGGTATTGGTATTGGTGGTGGTGGTATTGCTGGTGGTGGTATTGGTAGTGGTGGTATTGGTAGTGGTGGTATTGGTGGTGGTGGTATTGGTGGTGGTGATGGTATTGGTGGTGGTATTGGTGGTGGTGGTATTGGTATTGGCGGTGGTATTAGTATTGGTGGTGGTATTGGTGGTGGTATCTGCATGGGTGGTATTGGTGGTGGTGATGGTATGGGTGGTGGTGATATTGGTGGTGGTGATATTGGTGATATTAGTGGTGGTCGTATTGGTGGTGGTAGTGGTAGTATTGGCGGTGGTGGTATTGCTGGTGGTATTGGTGGTATTGGTGGTGGTGGTATTGGTAGTGGTGGTATTGGTGCTATTGATGGTATTGGTGGTGGAGGTGATATTGGTGGTGGTGGTATTGGGGTAGTGGTGGTGGTGGTATTGGTGGTGGTGGTGTTATTGGTGGTGGTGGTGGTATTGGTGGTGGTGGTATTGGTGGTGGTGGAATTCGTGGTATTGATGGTGGTGGTGGTGGTATTGGTGGTGGTATTGGTGGTGGTGGTGATATTGGTGGTGGTGGTATTATTATTGGTGGTGGTGGTATTGGTGGTGGTGGTATTGGTGGTGGTGGTATTGGTGGTGGTGGTATTGGTATTGGTGGAGATGGTATTGGTGGTGGTAGTAGTGGTGGTGGTGGTATTGGTGGTGGTGGTATTGGTGGTGGTGGTGGTATCGGTGGTGGTGGCGGTGGTGATATTGGTGGTGGTGGTATTAGTGGTGGTATTGGTGGTGTTGGTATTGGTGGTGGTGGTATTGGTGGTTTTATTGGTGGTGGTATTGGTGGTATTGGTATTGGTGGAGGTGGTATTGGTGGTGGTGTTGGTATTGGTGGTGGTGGTATTGGTGGTGGTGCTATTGGTGGTATTGGTATTGGTGGTGGTGGTATTGGTGGTGGTGATATTGATGGTGGTGGTGGTATTAGTGGTGGTATTGGTATTGGTGGTGGTATTGGTGGTGGTATTGGTGGTGGTGGTGGTATTTGTGGTATTGGTATTGGTGGATGTGGTATTGGTGGTGGTGTTGGTATTGGTGGTGGTGGTGGTATTGGTGGTGGTGCTATTGGTGGTATTGGTGGTGGTGGTATTGGTATTGGTGGTATTGGTATTGGTGATGGTGGTATCGGTATTGGTGGTGGTATTGGTATTGGTGGTGGTGGTATTGGTGGTGGTGGTATTGGTGGTGGTGGTGGTATTGGCATTGGTGGTGGTGGTATTAGTGGTGGTGGTATTGGTGGTGGTGGTACTGGTGGTATTGGTGGTGGTGGTAGTGGTGGTGGCGATGGTATTGGTGGTGGTGATATTGGTGGTGGTGGTGGTATTGTTGGTGGTATTGGTGGTGGTGGTATTGGTGGTGGTGGTGGTAGTATTGGTGGTGGTGGTATTGGTGGTGATATTGGTGGTGGTGGTATTGGTGGTATTAGTATTGGTGGTGGTGGTACTGGTGGTGGTATTGGTGGTGTTATTGGTGGTGGTGGTAGTGGTATTGGTGGTGGTGGTATTGGTGGTGGTGGTATTGGTATTGGTGGTGGTGGTATTGGTGGTGGTGGTATTGGTAGTGGTGGTATTGGTAGTGGTGGTATTGGTGGTGGTGGTGGTGGCATTGGTGGTGGTGGTATTTGTGGTGGTATTGGTGGTGGTGCTATTGGTGGTGGTGGTATTGGTATTGGTGGTGGTGGCATTAGTGGTATTGGTGGTATTGCTATTGGTGGTGGTGGCATTGGTATTGGTATTGGCGGTGGTATTGGTGGTGGTGGTATTGGTGGTGGTATTGGTGGTGGTGGTATTGGTGGTATTGGTGGTATTGGTGGTGGTATTGGTGGTGGTATTGGTGGTGGTGGTGATATTGGTGGTGGTGGTATTGGGGGTAGTGGTGGTGGTGGTATTGGTGGTGTTATTGGTGGTGGTGGTGGTATTGGTGGTGGTG
This sequence comes from Calotriton arnoldi, assembly GCA_963921515.1. Classification (NCBI taxonomy): domain Eukaryota; kingdom Metazoa; phylum Chordata; class Amphibia; order Caudata; family Salamandridae; genus Calotriton; species Calotriton arnoldi. The sequence goes on along the minus strand of CAWUFW010009756.1, from coordinate 299,338 downwards.
GTATTGGTGGTATTGGTGGTGGTGGTATTCGTGGTATTGGTGGTGGTGGTGGTATTCGTGGTGGTGGTGATATTGGTGGTAATATTATTGGTGGTGGTGGTATTGGTAGAGATGGTATTGGTGGTGGTGGTATTGGTGGTGGTGGTATTGGTATTGGTGGAGGTGGTATTGGTGGTGGTAGTAGTGGTGGTGGTGGTATTGGTGGTGGTGGTATTGGTGGTGCTAATGGTGGTGGTGGTGTTATTGGTGGTGGTGGTATTAGTGGTGGTATTGGTGGTGTTGGTATTGGTGGTGGTGGTATTGGTGGTGGCATTGGTGGTTGTATTGGTGGTGGTGGTGGTATTGGTGGTATTGGTATTGGTGGAGGTGGTATTGGTGGTGGTGTTGGTATTGGTCATGGTGGTGGTATTGGTGGTGGTGCTATTGGTGGTATTGGTATTGGTGGTGGTGGTATTGGCATTGGTGGTGGTGGTATTGGTGGTGGTGGTACTGGTGGTATTGGTGGTGGTGGTATTGGTGGTGGTGGTGGTAGTGGTGGTGGCGACGGTATTGGTGGTGGTGATATTGGTGGTGATATTGGTGGTGGTGGTGGTGGTATTGGTGGTGGTGGTAGTATTGGTGGTGGTGGTATTGGTGGTGATATTGGTGGTGGTGGTATTGGTGGTATTAGTATTGGTGGTGGTGGTACTGGTGGTGGTGGTATTGGTGGTGTTATTGGTGGTGGTGGTGGTGGTAGTGGTATTGGTGGTGGTGGTATTGGTGGTGGTGGTATTGGTATTGGTGGTGGTGGTATTGGTGGTGGTGGTATTGGTAGTGGTGGTATTGGTAGTGGTGGTATTGGTGGTGGTGGTGGTGGCATTGGTGGTGGTGGTATTTGTGGTGGTATTGGTGGTGGTGCTATTGGTGGTGGTGGTATTGGTATTGGTGGTGGTGGTATTAGTGGTATTGGTGGTATTGCTATTGGTGGTGGTGGCATTGGTATTGGCGGTGGTATTGGTGGTGGTGGTATTGGTGGTGGTGGTATTGGTGGTATTGGTATTGGTGGTATTGGTGGTGGTATTGGTGGTGGTATTGGTGGTGGTGGTATTGGGGGTAGTGGTGGTGGTGGTATTGGTGGTGGTGGTGTTATTGGTGGTGGTGGTGGTATTGGTGGTATTGGTGGTGGTGGTGGTATTCATGGTATTGGTGGTGGTGGTATTGGTGGTGGTGGTGATATTGGTAGTAATATTATTGGTGGTGGTGGTATTGGTAGAGGTGGTATTGGTGGTGGTGGTATTGGTATTGGTGGAGGTGGTATTGGTGGTGGTAGTAGTGGTGGTGGTGGTATTGGTGGTGGTGGTATTGGTGGTGGTATTGGTGGTGGTGGTGGTGGTGTTATTGGTGGTGGTGGTATTAGTGGTGGTATTGGTGGTGGTGGTATTGGTGGTGGCATTGGTGGTTGTATTGGTGGTGGTGGTGGTATTGGTGGTATTGGTATTGGTGGAGGTGGTATTGGTGGTGGTGTTGGTATTGGTCGTGGTGGTGGTATTGGTGGTGGTGCTATTGGTGGTATTGGTATTGATGGTGATGGTATTGGTGGTGGTGGTATTGGTGGTGGTGGTGGTGATACTGGTGGTGGTGGTATTAGTGGTGGTATTGGTGGTGGTGGTATTGGTGGTGGTATTGGTGGTGGTGGTGGTATTTGTGGTATTGGTGGTATTGGTATTGGTGGAGGTGGTATTGGTGGTGGTGTTGGCATTGGTGGTATTGGTGGTGGTGCTATTGGTGGTATTGGTGGTGGTGGTATTGGTGGTATTGGTATTGGTGATGGTGGTATTGATATTGGTGGTGGTATTGGTATCAGTGGTGGTATTGGTGGTGGTGGTATTGGCATTGGTGGTGGTGGTATTGGTGGTGGTGGTATTGGTGGTGGTGGTATTGGTGGTGGTGGTAGTAGGAGTGGTGGCGATGGTATTGGTGGTGGTGATATTGGTGGTGGTAATAGTGGTGGTATTGGTGGTGGTATTTGTGGTGGTGGTATTGGTGGTGGTAGTATTGGTGGTGGTGGTATTGGTGGTGATATTGGTGGTGGTGGTATTGGTGGTATTAGTATTGGTGGTGGTGGTATTGGTGGTGGTGGTATTGGTGGTGGTGGTAGTGGTGGTGGTATTGGTTTTGGTGGTGGTGGTATTGGTGGTGGTGGTATTGGTAGTGGTGGTATTGGTAGTGGTGGTATTGGTGGTGGTGGTGTTGGTGGTGGTGGTATTTGTGGTGGTATTGGTGGTGGTGCTATTGCTGATGGTGGTATTGGTATTGGTGGTGGTGGTGGTATTGGTGGTGGTGGTATTGGTGGTATTGGTGGTGGTGGTATTCGTGGTATTGGTGGTGGTGGTATTCGTGGTGGTGGTGATATTGGTGGTAATATTATTGGTGGTGGTGGTATTGGTAGAGGTGGTATTGGTGGTGGTGGTATTGGTGGTGGTGGTATTGGTATTGGTGGAGGTGGTATTGGTGGTGGTAGTAGTGGTGGTGGTGGTATTGGTAGTGGTGGTATTGGTGGTGCTAATGGTGGTGGTGGTGTTATTGGTGGTGGTGGTATTAGTGGTGGTATTGGTGGTGTTGGTATTGGTGGTGGTGGTATTGGTGGTGGCATTGGTGGTTGTATTGGTGGTGGTGGTGGTATTGGTGGTATTGGTATTGGTGGAGGTGGTATTGGTGGTGGTGTTGGTATTGGTCATGGTGGTGGTATTGGTGGTGGTGCTATTGGTGGTATTGGTATTGGTGGTGGTGGTATTGGCATTGGTGGTGGTGGTATTGGTGGTGGTGGTACTGGTGGTATTGGTGGTGGTGGTATTGGTGGTGGTGGTGGTAGTGGTGGTGGCGGACGGTATTGGTGGTGGTGATATTGGTGGTGATATTGGTGGTGGTGGTGGTGGTATTGGTGGTGGTGGTAGTATTGGTGGTGGTGGTATTGGTGGTGATATTGGTGGTGGTGGTATTGGTGGTATTAGTATTGGTGGTGGTGGTACTGGTGGTGGTGGTATTGGTGGTGTTATTGGTGGTGGTGGTGGTGGTAGTGGTATTGGTGGTGGTGGTATTGGTGGTGGTGGTATTGGTATTGGTGGTGGTGGTATTGGTGGTGGTGGTATTGGTAGTGGTGGTATTGGTAGTGGTGGTATTGGTGGTGGTGGTGGTGGCATTGGTGGTGGTGGTATTTGTGGTGGTATTGGTGGTGGTGCTATTGGTGGTGGTGGTATTGGTATTGGTGGTGGTGGTATTAGTGGTATTGGTGGTATTGCTATTGGTGGTGGTGGCATTGGTATTGGCGGTGGTATTGGTGGTGGTGGTATTGGTGGTGGTGGTATTGGTGGTATTGGTATTGGTGGTGGTATTGGTGGTGGTATTGGTGGTGGTGGTATTGGGGGTAGTGGTGGTGGTGGTATTGGTGGTGGTGGTGTTATTGGTGGTGGTGGTGGTATTGGTGGTATTGGTGGTGGTGGTGGTATTCATGGTATTGGTGGTGGTGGTATTGGTGGTGGTGGTGATATTGGTAGTAATATTATTGGTGGTGGTGGTATTGGTAGAGGTGGTATTGGTGGTGGTGGTATTGGTGGTGGTGGTATTGGTATTGGTGGAGGTGGTATTGGTGGTGGTAGTAGTGGTGGCGGTGGTATTGGTGGTGGTGGTATTAGTGGTGGTATTGGTGGTGGTGGTATTGGTGGTGGTATTGGTGGTGGTGGTGGTATTTGTGGTATTGGTGGTATTGGTATTGGTGGAGGTGGTATTGGTGGTGGTGTTGGCATTGGTGGTATTGGTGGTGGTGCTATTGGTGGTATTGGTGGTGGTGGTATTGGTGGTATTGGTATTGGTGATGGTGGTATTGATATTGGTGGTGGTATTGGTATCAGTGGTGGTATTGGTGGTGGTGGTATTGGCATTGGTGGTGGTGGTATTGGTGGTGGTGGTATTGGTGGTGGTGGTATTGGTGGTGGTGGTAGTAGGAGTGGTGGCGATGGTATTGGTGGTGGTGATATTGGTGGTGGTAATAGTGGTGGTATTGGTGGTGGTATTTGTGGTGGTGGTATTGGTGGTGGTAGTATTGGTGGTGGTGGTATTGGTGGTGATATTGGTGGTGGTGGTATTGGTGGTATTAGTATTGGTGGTGGTGGTATTGGTGGTGGTGGTATTGGTGGTGGTGGTAGTAGTGGGGGTATTGGTTTTGGTGGTGGTGGTATTGGTGGTGGTGGTATTGGTAGTGGTGGTATTGGTAGTGGTGGTATTGGTGGTGGTGGTGTTGGTGGTGGTGGTATTTGTGGTGGTATTGGTGGTGGTGCTATTGCTGATGGTGGTATTGGTATTGGTGGTGGTGGTATTAGTGGTATTGGTATTGGTGGTATTGCTATTGGTGGTGGTGGCATTGGTATTGGCGGTGGTATTGGTGGTGGTGGTATTGGTGGTGGTGGTATTGACATTGGTGGTGGTGGTGGTATTGGTGGTGGTGGTATTGGTGGTTGTTTTGGTGGTGGTATTTGTGGTGGTGGTATTGGTGGTGGTAGTGGTGGTATTGGTGGTGGTGATGGTATTGGTGATGGCGATGGTATTGGTGGTGGTGATATTGGTGGTGGTATTGGTGGTGGTGGTATTGGTGGTGGTAGTATTGGTGGTGGTGGTGGTGGTATTGGTGGTGGTGGTAGTGGTAGTGGTATAGAAGGTGGTGGTATTGGTGGTGGTGGTATTGGTAATGGTATTGGCGGTGGTGGTGTTGGTAGTGGTATTGGTGGTGGTGGTATTGGTGGTGGTGGTATTGGTATTGGTGGTGGTATTGGTGGTGGTATTGGTGGTGGTATTGGTAGTGGTGGTATTGGTAGTGGTGGTATTGGTGGTGGTGGTATTGGTGGTGGTATTGGTGGTGGTGGTATTGGTGGTGGTATTAGTATTGGTGGTGGTGGTATTGGTGGTGGTGGTATTGGTGGTTGTGGTGGTATTGGCGGTGGTAGTATTGGTGGTGGTGGTGGTGGTATTGGTAGTGGTAACGGTATGGGTGGTATTGGTGGTGATGGTGGTATTGGTGGTGGTGGTATTGGGGGTGGTGATGGTGTTGGCGGTGGTGATATTGGTGGTGGTGACATTAGTGGTGGTATTGGTGGTGGTGGTATTGGTGGTGGTGGTGGTAGTATTGGCGGTGGTGGTATTGGTGGTGGTATTGGTGGTAGTGGTATTGGTGGTATTGGTATTGGTGGTATTGGTGGTGGTATTGTTGGTGGTGGTGATATTGGTGGTGGTGGTATTGGGGTAGTGGTGGTGGTGGTATTGGTGGTATTGGTGGTGGTGGTGGTATTCGTGGTGGTATTGCTGGTATTGGTGGTTTTATTGGTGGTTGTATTGGTGGCGGTGGTGGTAGTATTGGTGGTGATGGTATTGGTGGTGGTGGCATTGGTGGTGGTATTGGTGGTGGTCCAGCTGCCAGCATGACACTTCGAATGTTGGAGTTGTGCCCCTGCCATTGGTGGAGACAGGACAAGTCGAGATCCAATTAGAAAGCTCTGGTTGCCAGAGCGGGCTCTCCGGGGGTGCAGTTTTCATTAAAAACCAGCAGGGGGCACTGCAGTGCACAATTTCCTCGAGTATCTGAAAACAATATGCCGTAGAGAACGTTTAACTCTTTCCTGCAGTCCGAAGCAGACTGTAAGCAACAAATACAGCCGGGGAAATGCCATGTTTTCGATGGATACACAAGGCAGTCCCTCACACGTCATCTAAGGCAGCGCTCTGCGCAAAAAACAAGCTAACAAAGCACACAACCCGGGTGACTATAATACAAGCAAAGACTCTAAGAGACAAACGCATGCATAGCTAAGTGTAGCAAGCACATAATTAATTAAAGGCACCACGGACAAAGCCAAAGGGAGCGTGTATACAACTGCAAGAATGTTACACACAAATCAAGCATTCGTACAACCAAGGGGGGGCAAGTGTACACCAAAAGGCAGGAAATATACAACCAGTAGCAACCCAGTGAGAACCAAAGGCAAAACGCAAACAGCCAAAGGAAAACCCCACACAAAAAATATTTGCAATGCCATAAGTCTCGCATTTAAATGCAAGACCTATGGCATTGCAAACAAGCGGCCGCCACAGTCTCAATAAAGAAAAAGTACACGTACCGTGTAACAACCAAGTAAAGAAGCCAGTAGCCATGGGAGGATACAAATGACGACATGGCCATACTAAGCAGGGACCAACAAGCCTATTAAGGAATCAAACTCCAGCATTTACGAAGGACAAAGACACAAGCCAATGAAAAATATGGGCGGGGCTTCTCCTCCGTACTCTACCTACAATAGATCGCCAGAGCAGTGCTTGCGCGCTGGCTCAAGCTCGACCTAAAAATGTTAAAATGGTTGACTGTGCTTGAGCATTACTTGGAAATACAAAGAAGCATGCAGTGTATTGAATCCATAAATCTAGTGGTTTGTCCTCACATTGGCATAGAAGTATTTGCAGAAAAAGAATAACAGTAAATAATAGAATTGTGTTACAAGTTTATTATTGCTGGGTGACCTACTCTCCCGGAAGTTAAGCAGGGATGTGCCGTGTTTACAGGATTGATCTTCCAACTTGAAATTGGAAAGGGAATAGCAGTAGGTATTGTTGCCTGCCTACGAAAAAGGTCTGATGCTTGGACGCCCATTATGGAAGACATGGGAATGTTCGAGAAATAAAATGGCATATAAGTTATCACAACTTTAATACACGTTGTGCACTGGACTCCTCCTTGGAGAAAAGAAATGGCAGACAGACCACTTTCCAGAAGTAATAACAGCAAAGAACTGGTATTATTTAGCACTCCTGTATGGGTGATAAATATAATTTGCCATAGAACATTATATATAGACACTGACTCACATGGAGCCAGAAGGAAAGAAAAGCACAGTCTTGCACATGTAAAATAGTCATTGCCTGCCAACTTAGTATCTAGGAGAAAGGTCAGTCAATTTGACAGGGCAAGACTATGCATGGGGAGAAGGGCACTTCTGGAGCGCGTGCAAGGGATTTGCACGTGAGACTAACAGCGAGTGCTTTGAAGCAGTGACATCCAATGGTACATTTACTTAGGACTCCTTCTTTTCATTTGCATCCTTCCCCATGTGCTAGACAAGTTCATGGTGGACACGTTAAAAACTGAGACGTGTGGTAACCTGGGAGAGAATGCACAATCGGTCACTGGGTATTTGGACAGTAGCTAGACAGTGCCTTTCCCTCGGTGCAGATGGTGAAATAGTCAGTGTTGTCATTGGCAAACAAATATATAAAAAGTGCACTTTCAAGATGTCTGGTATGTTAATGAAATTCTATGGAGCAGGCCAAGTCTTTTCCAGGGGAAAAAGGTCGGCTGAAGTGATGTCAGCCCTGACGGAATTTAAAAAAATCCCTGGGAAAGCCATAAGGTTTTACTTTTTTAAACAGGCATTACCAAAGCCAATAGTAACTGAAAATACAAGCCAGACCATTCAGTTTTGCCAATGATTTTTCATAATGCACACTCAGTCTTCCTAACTGGCATTTTTGTGTTCTGCGTATGTCAGACCAGTCCGAGTGGAATAAGCAAAATGGGTTAGAACTGCCCAGAACTGGTCTCGGAGCTGACTGCTAGAACGCACAACTACTGTGTACTGTGTGTGTCTAAGTGTGAAAACTTAAAAACTAGTACTGAAGTAAGTGTTATCATGCACTGCTTTTACCATGATGCATTGGGACAAATTGAGTGCTCGCATGTGAGGCAGTGTGCTCCCACCCTCCTTCTCTTTAGGCAATTATTAGAGGTCTCAAAGGCATCCACCACTCCCCCTTCAGTCTCCTCCCTTTTTATATGTTTTGCTTAAAGGGAAAAGAAAAAATGGTAAAGATCAGCATAAGTTTGCATGTAGTCTTTCATAAGTCTAACGATTTTGCTTGTTTATCCCCCTCCTAAATAAACACGCTAATACTGGTTTATTAGGTATGTGCATTTAGAAGCTAGCTTTTTTTTAGTCTACACCAACTTTGTAGCTGTTATATTGATATGTCGTGCATATGACCAGAGCAGCCACCAATGAGTAGGGCAAGGAAGCAATTGAGGATAATAGGATGGGGATGGAAAGTGAGAGCAGGGAATGAAAAGATAAAGTAAGGATTTGGGGCGACTTGAGAGCACTTAGAGAAGAGGGAGAAGAGAAGGTATGGACAGAACAGGGAACAAAGGTTCCTGTGCCTTTTCACAGCATATGCTGAAAAAGAGGACAGTACTAGTTAATCCTATTTTACGTTTCACAATGTTCTACCTGAGTCACAGGTCTGAATGATGTTTTTGCACAAAATTTTGTACCAATGGGGTATTTCAAATTTTACATTTTATGCATGATTTGTGCTGTATGATCCTCTTCATAATTCCCTAGTATGTTTTGGCAACGTAAGGTTTCTCCTTGGGGCACATGATAACATATATAACGTTATTTGTATTAAAATTGGTAATTTCCTGAAGGGTAATGCTTGAAAATGTGCCTACCATCAGTGGCCATGCTGCAGACTGAGCAATTCCCACATTTGTGGTGTCCGATAACCACAGGTAAACCTAACATGGTTCTCAGATTTCAGTGAGTCTTTTCTCTGTGTTAGAACGAACAAGGTTGTACCTTAGATTGTTGTTCCTTTTTAGTGCAAGCATGGGTTCTTTAAATTGAGGATACAGATCTGACACTATGGGCCAATTCTTGTGGATTATTCCCTTAATTTGACCGGTGTTATTCTCAAACGCGGTGACACATACTAGCTGATCACTGGCCTTTTTGCTTATTGGCTTGAGTAAACATTCCCTAAGGGTGTACCACACCCCCTTCAGTGATCTTTTGAGCAGTTTGTATAGATCATTTTACATATCATATAGTTTCTAGCAAAGTCTGGGCGTATGTGAAGTAATCTTCCTTTTTCTTGCAGTTTTTTCTTATTCTTAAAAATAAATTGTAAGGAAGATAGTCTTTGAAGTTCCTCTGATGGAAACTGGAATAGTGAAGAACAGATTTGGTTTCTAGACACAGTCCACAGGGGTCTAAGGGTTCCAACAGTTCAAAGACTGATGGGGGAATACAAATGTTTCTGGTTCCCTGCTCACTGAAATCTCCTTACAGTTCACAAGATATTTATTAAAATGGCCTTTATAAGTTTGAACTGCCAGTCTGGTTACGGATATTTCGTGCCTGGGAGTCCAAGGATTCTGATTAACTACACTGTAGGCAAGACAAGCTCGGAGACAAGGGCACATGGGTTCAATTCATCTCTGCAACCGCTTAATGGATTTAGACGAGATTAAAGTTACTGGGATCATCGCATCCGGCTTTGTCTATCTCTTCAACAACCCCAGGACATGTGGTGAGCCAAGGTGGTCCTCAAGGCTTGATGGAGGCAGATGAAAAGTGCAAAATGGTTTTCCTGCAAGTGTGTTCAGGGAAGAAGCAGCCTCCTAAACCAATACCATAGATGGATGGGAGAGTGGCCTAGCCACCATGCTGTAAAGACGCACTTTGTGGCAGCTCCTTAGCCCCGGCTTGCTATCCTGTCCAAATCCACCCTAGCCCAAAGCATCTCAGCTGTAACTTAGTCTTTGCATGTGAGACACCTGCTACAGTGATCAGGGGTGCAAAGATCCCCCCTCCAGCACACCTCACTTGTTGCCGCTGATTGGAATTGAGCCGGGCCTGCTGGCTGGGTGTGGCTGAGGCCTGTTTCACTGGGAGCCTGCACAGGGAGGGGTCCGAGAAGCCCCTGCTATTGCCGGAGACCCGCTGAGGGCTGCTGATCAGCAGGGCACAAGCCCTAAAAAAAGAAGTGGGGGGACTAACCAGGTTAATCAGTATGCAAGTGAAATCATAACGCGTGCCATCACATCGCATGATGTCACGACGCGTGACATTGTACGTGACATCACTGGAAATGACATCACAAGAAGTGGCATCAGATATTAAGACCTCACACATATGTTTATCAGGTATATCATGAGTACATTTAAGCACATTATGAGATTTAACAAATGAGATTTGGCATTGGGGTTGTGTCAAAAAAGTGGCGCACTCCCGACGCAAAATCTGGGCCTCAACTAATACATTCATTTTTTAAAACCCTGCCACAAAGAAATTAGCAACAAGGAGATGCATGGTAGTAGATCTGTTATGCTTAATTGGTTGCAAAGTCTACATTTTAAAATATTTGATTGGGTTAATGCATCTGCTGTGAAGGTACCCAGTAAATCTCAGGGAATGGTAATAATGGTGAGATAACTCTGGTGGTTAATGCACTTGCTGGAGAGATCTGTGTTTTGTAAAGTCCCAGATTTAAATCAAAGTATAGAGAATGTAAATGTGCCTCCCGCAAAGCACATCATCTAACACGCAGATGAAAGATTTTTATTTTATGTAGATAGTAAAGTGGGTTACTGCTTTTAACACAGAGATCCTTTTGTTACCTGCAGTTCATAAATTGTAATCCTTCTAAAAGACCACAGTGAGGTATAAAGGACATGTGACTTCTACACCTTGTAAACCTCACTGTCTCATGTAACTCATCTTGTACATTGATTTTCACATGTACATGATTTATTGTCAATTTATAATGTGTATGTTATGTAAAGAGCACTGACACCCTGCATTGGGTTGCATAGCGCTGTAAAAGAAATAAAATAGTGCTATTGAAATTGTTATTTGTGTAAATACTGGGACAGACCAACACACCTGACATTCTTACAGTGCATGCATCTATTATATACAGGGACTGAACAAAGGCAAAAGCTTACCTCTCTTAAGTACCTGTGAAAAGATAACGAGCAGTGTGCCTTTGTTTCCTCTCCGTGGCTTTTACATTTAAATGTGAGGTTCCAGGCCGCCTCCAGTCAGGATATTCAAACAAAAGGAGGCCTGATGGCCGCTTAACTTTGGCCCAGCTGGAGATGAAAAATAACCCCCTCCCTGCCTGAATGTTGCTGCTGGGAATCGAAAGCAGACAACATGCAGGCGCTGCTGAACCTGTCCCGGTGTCTGAAAATTACACCGGGACACGTTCAGCATATTTCTGTGGGGATCAACTTCTTGGCAGGGGGGACAGCGTCCACCCTGTGAAAAGAGTGGGTGGATGCTGTGTACCTGCGTGTACCCCCGACTTGTGCCCTGCTGATTACCTGAGGGTGCCTGGATGAGTGTGCGGCATGGCTGGGATCAGCAGCTGCGGAAAACGCCGTACTGTGATGCGGTACCCGAGCTGCCACTGGATGAGGTAGTTGTGGCCTTGGCTGCACCTGAACTGTGTGATTGTTGGCAGGGTAGCAGGAGCCGCAGCTTGTGCTACATCGGCTCTGTGGAGCGGGTGCTAAGTGTGATGCAGAGTGGGGCCCTGCCGTAGATGAGATCCGGCCGCCTGGCCTCAGACTGAGGAGGACAACTGGGCAGTGTCCCGGGGGTGGCTACCCTCAGCATCAGATTGGGAAGGCAGCTAGTTGGGCATTGGCCGATGGGCCTGTGCCTTAGGGTCACCTGTGGGCCGGTTTTTGTTAGCTCTACCGGCCCACAGAGCCTTACTGTTTCTTCCCCGCCCAGCCACTGTAATGTGGAGCCAGCATCATGGGTAGGCAGGCTCGGAGGCAGTAGCTTGCAGCAACGTTGCTCTGTCAGTATTCTGGCCACTGCAGACTTTAGCTTGACCCACTTGGGGCCAGGGCAGACGCTCAGAAGCAGTGTCTCACTTCCCTTCTGTGCTGTTAAACTGAGGTGCATGGCTGGGAGCAGGTTATGCAGCTGTTGGGCCATTATCACCTCAGCTCCCCTGGAGCAGCAGCAGCTCTGTGCTTTACTTGACCCCTCCCAGGCCATCACCCTGAGGCTATACTTGGCTGGGGAGGTGGAAGAGTAAGTGAAGGGGCCCCGCTGGGGGCTTGTTGTGAGTCTTTCAGGCCTTGGTACAAGGGGGTGTATGTTTGCACAGGACTCACTGTGAGGCATCTTTCTCAGAGAGAAAACTTTAGAGGATGTAATGTTAGGGTCAGAGCTGCTGAATTTGGAACTAGGTTCGAGTCCCAGCCTCAGCTCAACATCCTGTGATTCTGGGCAAATTACTTAATTGCCCAAGGCCTAAAATAAAAATTAATTTGATCTTCTGTAATGTGACTGGTGCTCATATAATCGCTGCGCTTGGGCCGAGTTCACGGTAAAACTACAATAAAAAATAATCTTGTGTTTGCTCATGTTTTAAGAGTCAGCAAAGGCTCGAATAATAATAAAAGAGGATTCTTTATACAATAATAAAAATGGCCCTATTCCTTCTTGACATGGCTTTTCTGCTTTTGTTTAGTTTTTAACTATGTCATGGACCATTAAAGCAGCTTTAGACCACCTTTTAAACTCCGTTCACCTTATGTTTACTGTTTAAAGTACATATTGATAAGAGGAGAAAATACCAGCATCAGGTGATTTTCTTCATTTTCCTACGACCAGGACATTAAAATACCAGTAATGCTGGTTAAAAAATGGACAGGTGGCAAACATAGCCACTTCAGGAGTTGTGGCCTTTGGGCCACTTTATTTCACCTCACTCGCCCAGCCAAAATGTAGTGCCTCTAGCTTTCACCAATGTTTCTGGCTCTGTGAGCTTTAAAATATGTAATTTATCAAACATTTCTCTAAAAATGAGCCCAATGAGACTAACCAAATGCTGTTTTATAAATGGGCGAAATCCGGGAATGTGGGCCACTTTTTTAAGGGGTGCCCGGGCCGAATTGTGATCTCAATTCAACCCTGGATGGTTGCTAGAGCCCTCAAGAGTGGATTGTGTAATCTGGGGGTGCCCCTTACAGCGCCTGTGAGTTCTGCTGCAAGTGAGGTGCCCCAGGGGCTGTGGCTGGTGCTGGGGGGCTCCTGGGGCGCACATGTGATACTGGAGATCTGGGGCCCAGTGAAGATGACCTCCATCATGCACGGAATCCTGGGACTAACATCACGAGAGTCAAGGGATGCCTTACTTTATCTCTGCCAGGAGGGTGGGTGTGCTGTGCCTACACTTAAGAGGATGCTGGCTCCGTGGCCGGAGTTGCCTGTGCCAACTTCGGCCTCGATGGGGAGACCGCCATGGTGAAGGGGATCAAGAGGGTAATGGCGCAGACCTGCTTGTTGCAATGGGCCCTAATGCTGGGCCTCACGCACACCAAATGAACAGGTCAGCATAGCAATTATTCCCTTTACTTGTTACGTGCTGTTGAGTATCGCCAATTGATATGCTATTTTCTTTTGTCGGTTGATTAAGTTTGCATTGTTTATATTGTTTTTATGTATACATTTGTTGGCTGCATCTGTATCTACAAGTCACAGACAGGGATAATCCACCCACTGGAAGGTAGAAGCATGGACGCCCCTAAGGGCGCCCGTATGCGGTATTGTTCTAGGTTACACTCTATTGGGTGCGGGCACACGTGGGGCAGCATGACATATGGGAGACGCTTGCAACATCTGGAGATGCTAGACAAGCTATATAGGCACACACAGGTTCATAGCCAATAAATGAAATTAAATTATTAACATGGAACATCAGGGGCCTTAATCACTATTGGAAGAGGCTGAGGGTGAGGGCATACCTGCGCAAGCAGGATATAAAATTGGCCTGCCTGCAAGAGACACCTTGCTGCTGCCGGAGGCGCACAAATCGTCTCGTAAGTGGAAAGGGCGCTCCTACCACGCAAGCTGTAGCACACATGCAAGGGGGTAGGCATATGACTATCCACGAATCTACTTTGGCAGTCACCAAGGTACACCCTGTCGATGAAGGGTGGTATGTTATATTGCAGGGCAGGATGAATGGCAGGGACCTTGTGCTGGTGGGAATCTATACCCTGAGCACTGATGACGACGTGTTCTTCCTTGACCTTAGACAAACGCCTTCACCATATATAGGTGAACTCTAGATTGGACTATCTATTAGTGGATAGAGGGCAGGCGATGTATATAACAAGGGTGACACACCTGGGGAGGATAATCTCTGACCACTCCCCGGTAAATGTGTCCTTCTCTAATGCTGCCCAAGCAACTCGTATACCTACCTGTTTTGGCGTTACATGACGCAGAATTTAAACAGTCCATGCGAGAGACGATTACGGAGTATTTTGCCTTTAATAATAACATGGCTAGCACACGAGCAGTGGAATGGGATGCCCTTAGGGTAGTGGTGCACAGCTTTGCTGGCTCCCAGGTGGCGTCAATTAGAACCCTGGATAAGGAAATTCGTGACATGGAAGGGAAGCTGACGTGCCAGCAGAGCACTGTCGGGGGAGATCCCCAGGCTGAGGCTAGGCTGGACCCTATGCATGCAGATATCGTACACAGAAAACCATGGAGAAAGAACTGATACAGAATCGTACATTCCGTCAGGTACTGCACAAGGAGAGAGATAAGGCAGGAAGATATTGTCCTGGCTCCTACAGCAGGAGAAGTCACCAACATGTATCACGGCTATTAGACATCCTAATGACTTGATTGTGGATACGCAGGAGGAAATAAACAGCATCTTCCATGCGTATTAGCAGCAGCTGTACAAAAATCCATGCCCCACAGATATAGACACTATATATCCCTTAATGGAGGTGCCAGGCTTGCGTAAATTGTTGCATGCCCATAGAGTGCAGTTGGAGGAGCTGCTTACTGCTGAGGATTTTAGAGAGGCCATGAGGGACTTGAATTCCAATAAAACCCCGGGGCTGGATGGGCTGGCTATGGAATGGTACTGTACATAAGTGATCAGCTCACTGAGAAATTACTACAGATGTATCAGGAGGCGCTGGAGAGGGGCCTCTTCCATGCTGTGTCAGGGAGGCTTTGATAGTGGTCATCCTAAACTGGGAAAAGACCCTCTAGATTGCAGGGCATATCGTCCGCTTTCACTGCTGAATACTGATAATAAAATACTGGGCAAAGCCCTGGCCCATCCGCTCCAAATTGTAATGGGCACTTTAGTTGATGTGTATCAATGTGGATTTATACCAGGCAGGCATACAGCACTCAATCTTAGGAGACTGAGACTTTTCCTTGCTGAAACATCCAGTAGCTGGACTCTCAACGGTGCCTGTGGAGCTCCTTTACCCCCGGGTAATGGGAAACATGGATTATCCAGTATCTGGAGATAATTGTAACTACTTCAGAGCACACTTGGCAGAAACTAATCCAAGGCATTTGGGTCTTCATAGACTTATGGACTTCCGTCCCTTTGTCGGTGGCAGGGTGCATCGCAATCTCTAAAATGACTGTATTGCCTCTGTGTTTCTATCTCTTCCATTGCAGAGTCTATACAATTCCCCAGAAATACATTATGACACTTCGCTCTTTCATAAATACACTTATGTGGGGTAAGAAAAAAAGTATGGTAAAGATGGACAGACTAGTCTATATGAGGAAGGGGGGCTACGAGTCCCGATATGATAGCATATTACCTGGCAGTGCAGCTGCATTATGCAGCTGGTTGGTTGTATGGTGCTGCCAGCACACACAGGAAGCCATTGCGGGGCTGGGGGGCAGAAACTACCCAAGCAACTACTCACAGCACCGCATGCACTGCATGGGGCGCCCCGTATAATACGGGAAATGGCGCTCATCTGGCAAAAGTACTGTGGGTGATGGGGGAGTCATGTCCTGTATGCTGCGGACTTTTCCTTATGGTGTGTACCAGAATTTTCCCACCTGGAGAGTACAGTCGACATGTCTGAGTGGAGGCAGGTTAGCAGACCTGTAGGAGACAGAGGCCATGACCTCCTTTGAGCTCACCAAGTTACACTTTCAAATATCCCAAGGGCAGTACTTACAATATAATGCTATGAAAGGAATAATGTGCAACAATTTGGGAGATACCGGGGAGACCCCGACACAGTCCGCGACCCTGAGTCTGCTGGTTCGAGCAGATTACGTGCACGGGATCATCACACGATTATATGCAGCCCTCTGAGAGGACACATGCAACACCCACTGACCTAAGGTACGAAATGGAAGGCGGATTGTTATCTGGCCTTCTCAGACGTGCAATGGAGACAAACCATGTTATTGATAAAGGAGATATCGAGCAAGGCTAGATTTCATTTACTCCACTTTAATTATGTTCACCGCACTTATATGACCCCTGCAATGTTGCACCGGTTAAACCCTGATGCTCCAAGCCGCTGCCCCAAGTGCTGTGCCCCAGAGGCTACTTATTACCATTTGGTCTGGGAATGTGCTAAAATTGCCACATTCCGTGGTGCAGTGGTAGCCCGATACTCAGAACATATGTCATTAACAGTGCCAATGACCTCACCAGTGTGTTTACTAAGTAATGATGTTACAAAACTAAATATACAGTTTAAAAGAGATTTGTACAACTTACACTTCTGTTAGCGAAGCGCGGTGTGGCAGTTAGCTGGCTGAGCCAAAAGGTCCTGGAAATCGACGGATGGATACACGACGTGGCGGAATGGACAACAGCGGAGGAGATCAAAATGTCACTAGTCAGAACTGATGATAACCTGCAAGACGATCTCAAACTGTGGAAGACCATAGCATGTGCATTGATTTGCCCCCTAGACCAACACCCCCCTTGAAATTATGTCCACAAGGTAACACACCTCCTTATTTTCCTTCAGGCCTTGACCTGTTGGCTGGGGCTGTGCATGCTACTGTGTCCACTTTGCCTTTGCATCTGCTCTGTTATGCTGTTGAATGTACTATATATAATATGCCGTCCTGTGTGCGTACCTTTGGCATGTACATACTGTAGTACAAATCCCAATAAAGAAATTTAAAAAAAAACAACACTATAGACAATGGCTCCTTTCCTGGATACTCAGGTGATGCAGGCAGATGGAGATTAACAATGTTATCGTACTGGGAACGTAAAGACCCTGAAGTCGCCCAGGAAATTAAAATAGACACAGAACTTTATTTCAAAGAAAACACGGGATCCGTAGAGTCCGCCATAACACTTTGGGAGACCTATAAAACGGTCTTAAGAGACAGAGCCCAGGACATAATAGCACATATAAAAGGTAGAGAAACAGAAAAGATAGCTGGAATTGAATTAAAACTTTTTCAACTAGAGAAATAAGCCCTAAACAGCGAAGATCCTTCACTAGTACGAAAGATGCCGCCGGGAATATTTGGCTCTTGCTCAGAGAGATGCGCAAAATGCGATTCGAGCCATGTATCGGCGCCTATACGATGCCGGAGACAAGGCGTGTAGGCTGCTTGCATGGCTCAGGAAGAAAGAGCTAGTTGCTATATGGGTGACTCAGATAGACTCCGAAGATGGTCAAACCTGCACTACGCCCACTGAGATAGCGACTGTCTTCGCTCATTACTATGAGACTTTCTATGCGAAACGTTCCCAAGCAGAGACAACACAAATAGAAAGATAATTATCCGAAATAGATGTCCCCACATTAGAGGAAAACGAAGCCCAAACATTAGAAGAAGAGATAACACTCACAGAAGTCAGATAAGCCATTAGCTATCTGAAGCCCGGGAAAGCGCCGGGTCCTAACGGACTACCACCAGAGCTATACATGCAGAACGCAGACTTGCTAAGCCCCCACCTCCTGAACTTGTTTCTAGAAGCACCATAAGTGGGCATTCTCTCGCGGGACCTCCGGACGGCCACAATAGTGGTAATACACAAAAAGGTAAGCCGCCAGAGAGGTGCAGTTCCTATCGACCTATCTCACTCCTAAACACGGAGACAAAGATTTTAGCTCGTATATTAACTAGTAGGCTTACAACAGTCACATCTAACCTCATCCACCAATCTGGCTTCATGCCTAAGAGGTCAACTAGGCTAAACTTGCGAAGACTACATAACTGGCTAGAAATTGCAAGTGCCATGTCAGACCCACATTTAATACTGTCGCTAGATGCAGAAAAAATGCCTTTGACACAGTCCATTGGCCCTTCGTTATGTTGACCCTCAAGAAATCCGGATTTAGCCCCAAATTTAGGCAATGGATAACTATCCTTTATGAACAACCAATGGCCCGGGAGCGGGTCAATGGAGCAACCTTCAGAGAGTTTACAATAGGGCGTGATACGAGACATGGGTGTCCCCTATCCCCACTCCTTTTTGCCCTTGTGCTAGAGGAAACGAAAATGGGACGACAGATGAACGCATATCCCTATACGCAGATAATATCCTCCTCTACGTCACAAACACCAGGGTCACTCTCCCAGCATCTTGGACACCTTTGAACGGTATGGGGAGCACGCAGGATATAAAATTAACTGGGAGAAGTCCTGCCTATACCCAGCAACCCAAGGCTTTGAATCCCATGAGACCATGGGGCAGCTCAAAGTTGAAAAAGACGGGATAAAATACTTAGGTATATATGTCTCCGTAAATAGATCGGAAGCTCTGAACCAAAACTTGTATAGTCATCGCAGAATTTAATACTGACGGAGAAAGATGGAAAACATTGCCCCTGACATTTCTCGGGAAAGCGGCATTATACAAAATGTTAACACTACCGAAATTCCTGTATATACTCCAGAACACATACTACGCCTGGGAACATATGCCAGGGGACCACCCCACATATGCATTAGAATGTACACAATTTGAGACACGCCCACACACTCACTACCTCTATGGAGGGAAGGGAGCTAAGAATTTATTAGCAGCCACGCAGGTGGTGATAACTGCCTGGAAAAAAACAGAAAGGCAGATGAAATGGAGCAACCAAGTTACAAGAGAGACCCCACTGTGGGAAGGGGGGAGACTCCAAGAATTCACAAAATTAAAAGGGTTTAAGAAACGGGATTTGCTGGGCATCTCTAAAATCAAAGCCATATTAGATCGCAAGGAACTTGCCACCTTTTCACATCTCCAAAAGGAATATGACCTGCATCAGAAGCAACATTACAAATACATACAGTTGGCTCACACATGGAGGGCACAGAGAATTGACATGGAGAGACTCCCTGAATATGCCCTGCTAGAGGGAAGGCTCCTCATGGGGGAAATTAGCGAGAAAGCAGTCTCTTGGACGTATCGGACTTTAATTAATAGTAAGCCAGACACTCATGAAACTAAGGGCAAAGTGGGAAATAGAACTGGGAGCCAT
This sequence comes from Calotriton arnoldi, assembly GCA_963921515.1. Lineage (NCBI taxonomy): Eukaryota > Metazoa > Chordata > Amphibia > Caudata > Salamandridae > Calotriton > Calotriton arnoldi. Next base: position 280,224 of record CAWUFW010009756.1, on the reverse strand, counting down.
GGACAACCTTGATTGGGAGACTGCATTGATGCACCCACGAGAAGTGGCTATTAAGTCGCGACTCCCCTGATCCAGTTTAAGATTTACATAGGATTTACTATGACAGATCACGTCTACACAAAATGGGAAGGGCCGATACTCCTAACTGTCTTAGATGTACCCACAAGACAGGCACATACATTCATACGATCTGGGAATGCCAAGAGATACAGGGATACTGGGGAACAATAATGGTAGAGCTAGACGATATACTAGGAGAAAAAATACCTATGGACCCCAAATTTGTGCTATTAGGTATACCTACAGAAGTTGATCTCCCCAGGAAAAAGTTAATATTGGTCAACCTGGGCCTGGTGGTCGCCAAGGGAGATCTGGCGTGCAAGTGGGGGATGGCACAGTGGTCCACACTGTGTGAGTGGAAAAGGGGAATGGACCTATACATGTCAGGGGAAAAAACTACATACATAGCCCGCGGATGTCCAAAGAAGTTTAAGAAAATCTGGAACCCATGGATACAATACTATGGACTCCCGGGGGAGGGTTCGTAAGAAATTATCCAACTTGAACGGCAGGGTAGTGCAGAAGGGTAAAGGGGTGGGACTGAGACACTGGGTATTTGAGAAGTATGCATCACCAGACTATGTATTGACGTTGCACGTGCCTATACCTCCGGATGATTATGTTGTGAGGATATTGAATCAACTGCTTGAAAGTATATGCTATACCTTTGTTGAAAGAAAAATACAAATAAAAATATATATTTTTTAATTAATGTTATCGTACAGCTGGGTGAGGAAGTCTCATGCTGTGGAACTAGCACAATCCAACAAGAGGTCCCATAGGTCGCCTTGCATCATCTGGGCTCTGATTGTTAGGTACGAAATGTAGTGGGTTGGGAGGTAGGGTAGGGTAGTCAGGAGGGGGGTCCTTTTAATGTTTTAATTGTAAAGTGTGCCTTTTTTAGAATGTTTTATGGACAAATGTCTAAATAAACTTGTTTTTTTAACCTTAACCTGATTGTTAGGTAAGCAAGTTTCCTTTTTGACAAAGCACAGAATAGTATCTTATTTCCACGGGCATTAGTCATCATTTAAAAAAGTAACACAGCAGCTCTTTTTCTTGACTTTAGGGTCCAAGCTTGTTTCCAGCAAGGTGGGGGAGGACTGCCTCTATCAAAGTGCTGTTTGTAGAACACAAGTCTGACTGCTGCAGTGGCCCTGACAGGAATACTGTATTACCTTAAAGCAGACTACGGGTCTAAGAGAGGAATACACAAAGGGATGATTCCAAGGTCAGCAGTGATCTGGGTAGCCTCACACAAAGCCCGCCACCATCTTAGTTTGCCACACACACATGCACGCTAACAAATTCACAAACAATACTCACACTCAGCTCTTACGTACACATTGTCTGTAAACACCGATACCCCACATATATGAAAGTGAAAGATCCCGGTTAAGAAAGACTGGCAGAACCTTTACACTGGAAAACCACTAGACCCCTTCCCTTGAAGGAGATCAGGGAAAAGGCTTGCCTTTTTGCTCTTAATCATGTTACCGCCGCTGCCAGCCCCACAACACCCAGATGGGAAAGGCAGCTGTAACTCTTTAAACAAGGGTGTACTTGGATGCACAGCACTGGGGTCATGGGGCCATATGTACAAAGGGTTTGCAACTCACAAATCAATCGCAAATCGCTTTGAAAATAGTGATGCAACTGATTTGCGACTGTAAATTTTGCAACCAGATTTTGCAAGTCTCAATTAGGGAATCCCTAATTGCGAGTTGCAAACGGCATGTACAAGCGAGTTGCAAATTGCAAATAGGTGTAAAATGACCCAGTTGCACATGCAGTTTACTACCTATTCAAAACAGGTGGTAACAGGGCCCAAAGTATAAAACAGCCCCATAATTCATCAGGGACTTCCACAATGGCTGTCCTATATGTGATAGCGTTGAGGATGCGCATACAGGCTGCTCAGCAGAGGAGGCGAGACAGGAGAGGATATTCTGAGTCAGATTTACCATGTTTGAGAAGACAGAGGAAGAGATTTATGAACAATACAGGCAGAGTAGCAATGCGAACTTGGAGCTGATAGCCACCTTAAAATCGCACCTTGAAAGCAGTATGCAACGTAGCAATGCAGTCCACACGCATGTCCAGGTGCTGTGCTCCCTACACTTATTGGCCAGTGGCTGTTACCAAAATGTGATAGCAGTAGCCAGAGAGGTGTTGCAGTGCATACTTTCACGTTTTTTTCACAATTTTGTAGACACCATGCTCCTCTACATACACCAACACATTTACCTGCCCAGGAATGGTGTGGAAATGCAAACTGTGGAATTGTAATTTTACCGGATAGCCAGGTTTCCACAGGTCATGGGGTGCATAGACGGGACCCATGTGCCCATATGTCCCCCATCATGCCTAGAATACCTATTTAGGGACCACAAGAACACCCATTCTCTGAACATCCAAGTTGTCTGCAATGCACACAATTTCATCACAGATATTGTGGCAAAATATCCAGGGAGTACCCATGACTCCTACATGTTCAGGCACAGTAGCATATGCCAACACATAGAGAGAGGGGATTTTGAGGAAGGTTACTTACAAGACACTGAAAGGTAGTGTCAACACTTAAATGCATTTTCCCATTCATTACTCCTGGTATGTTGTCTGACACATACACTTACTTTACCAGGTAACAGTGCGCATGCTCTAAGGACATGATCCTCACACCCTACCTGTCTCCCAACAATCCGCATGAAAGGCCTTGCAACGGTTGTATGACGTTACAACGCATTCCGTTGCAACACATGCCTTTACCACGCATGCGTTACAACGCGAATGCCATTCCCACGCATAACCTTTACCACGAATATTCCTTTACCACGCATACTTTTACAACGATTTTCGTTGTAAATTCATGCATGGTAGGGGCATACTCTTGGTAAAGGTTATTCCCCCACCCCTAAACCCTTCTTACAAATACCCCTCCCCTGCCCTTAACCCTAAAATCGGACCCCTGCTTTTTTTAAAATTAAATTTAAAATTACCCTTACCTCTCCACGTCGTCTCTTCTCTTTTTTCTTCCGTGTTGACGTTGCACGTCGTATAGAGGAAATGAAAGTGTTTTTCCGTTTCCTCTAACGACGCCGATTGCCTCCACATCCCTACTTAAATAGGTGCGGTTTCTATTTTGGGGGGAAACCCCCCAATACCCCTTTTTTTCACGTTTTTTTGGGGGGGGGAGACCCCCCCAAGCCCCCTTTTTTTTTTTAGCCTTTAACACACATGGCTTTACTACGTATTTTGTAGTAAAGGTATGCGTGGTAAAGGCTATTCATGGTAACCACGCATGCGTTGTAATGCATGCGTGGTTAAGTTATGCGTGGAAACGGCCGCGTTGTAGTGGCCGTTTCCCCCTTGCAACATGGCACATAGGTGCACCAGGTTGGTGATCAAGCGTACATTTGGCCTCCTTAAGTCTCACTTCAGGTGCCTCCACAAGAGTGAGGGATCCTTGCTGTATGCACCCAACACTGCTTGCAAGATTGTGGCAACCTGTGCCATACTCCACAACATTGCCTGCAGGAGAGGCTTACCCATTGAGGTGACCAGATCGGACTCGGAAGATGATGACCCTGGCCATCTGCCCAGCAGTGCACCGAGGCAAGCAGAGCAGCAGAGGGGAGAAGGTGCAGGGACCACATAGCCAGTCATTACTTTGCACAGTAAGACATCTCCATCAACACAATACTCAAACAAAATGCCACAACAAATAATTGAAAACTCAAAATTATCTTCCCTTTAATGGCAGGGTTAAAAAAAAACATTGATAGACAGACTGTCCATCACACAAAAACATATGTTCAGTTGGTTCACATGTTGGGCGGTTACATCACCCCAAACAGGAAATAAACAGCACAAAACAATGCTAGACTGTCACTGTGCACTCATTTTTTAGAACTGCATTCAGTATGGGAGCTGGAGCCATGTGTAGGTGCAGGTGGGTGGCTACTACTCCATCGCAGTACACAGGCATCTGAGGCTGATACACTGCTGAGACTTGATACCTCACTGTCCGGTGCCTCAGCACTAATTGGCAATGTGGGCAATTTGAATGGCCTCCACGGCTGCTGTGATATGTGCCAGGCCCCATGGGACATCCTCACTGTAGTGGCCCATCTCCACCTGTAGGACCACTGGGGTCTTGGACAGTGCAGTTGTTGCCTGCACATGCCTCCCTATGGCCCTTGTCATGGCTCCATCCTGACGCTTCTGCTTCTCTCCCTGCGCCTTTGCAGGCTCCTGTCCTCAGCCAGCTCGGTGCACAGTTAGCTAATGGCACCTGTGAGTGCATTCATTTTGGACTCCATGTGGGCCTGATTGTCAGCCAACTGCTGGGCCAAGGTTTTGAAGCCCAGAGTCAGTTTTCCGTCAATCGACCACATTAGTTTCTGCTGTAGGTGCTGAACCTGCAGCATTGCCTCCTCCAGCTCGCCATACACCATCTGTTCATCGGACACCGCCTGGGACCGAGATGACTGCCTTGCCTTCTGGCGCCTACATGCCTGTTGCGTGGAGTGCTGCTGTTGGACCCTGGTGACTGGTTTGCACCTAGGAGTGTGTGGCTAGTGGCTATCCTGCACCTCTACTGCAGCTGGCTGTGGGAAGAAGGACACAGCACTGGATTGGCCATGTGACGTGGTTGGCAAACTCACAGGCACCTCACTCTGATCTTCCTCCATCTGGCCCTGGTCTTCCCCCTCATCTGCTGTCCATTCCTGTGCTTCCACAGGTGTATCTATGTGGTAAATGGGGATATCAATAAAATGTTACGTGTGACACACTATCACATTTGTCGTACAACATTATTCTACAAATGTCTGACACTAACTGCATTATTTATGTCTATGACTGTATTTTCCATAATGCACCATGGAGCATCCAGATATGTCTGGGTAAGGGTGTGTTGTATGCAGGTAGACACCAGGTTTAAGGGCAGAAATGTTGGCATAGTAGTAGTTTTGCACTTACTTGGTGATAGTGGAGGGGCAGACGTGTCCAGATTCCCTATTCCTGCCTCATGCTCAAGGGTCGTCTCAACCATGGCCTCCATTGTGCAGGGCGAGGGTACATTGGAGGGACCACCTCCTGTTGCCTGAGAGTCCAGCCGGAGTGTTGACACCCTCTCTTTTCCACGAGACTGCAGGTCATACCAACGCTACTTCATTTCCTCTACGGAACATTCGGCCACTCCCAGGGCATTGATCCTCTGCTGCATGTCCTTCATATTTTCCTTTTTTGTGACTGCCACAATCATAGAGGCACGACTGAATAGCTGGTCATGGTTTCTACAGCATTTTTCAGTTAAAATGTTAAGTTCCCTTTCAGAGAACTTTCATTTTCTCCTTCTTTGCCCTGCTCTGCTACCTTTTCTGACTGTTTGGACATTTTTAAGGGTGGTTTGAATACTGTTTGGGCTCCTCTGCTCTGTTTGTGTGTGCTACAGGATTACCCTCTTCACTCTGGCTGCTCTCCAGACTTATTCTGGGTGAGCACTTCCTGTCTCTGGGGTCCTTCACCTGACACAGGGAGCTGAAAGGTATTTAAACTTTGCGGTCACTAATTATGACCGCAATCACAAATTGCGACTGCTGTCACTATTTGCGAGTGGATACGAACTTGCTTTTAGCCGTTTCAATTTTTGCGATGCGAGTCGTTAGTGAGTCGTTATTTTGGCCATGCATTTCATCGTACATCAGATTTTGCAATTCTCTAATTGCGAGAAGCTAAAAATCGCAATTTGCGAGTCGCAAAATCTGGCGGTCGTACATGTGGCCCGTGGTCATGTAAACAGGTAACCCTTGTGTGAGCTCGAATGATTTCTGGTCTCACAGGGGTGAGAAGGGAACGAAAAACGGACAGAGCTTGTACGGAAAAACATCATAGGGCAGAACAGCACATTCTCCTCAGCCACTTGATCCAGCGGGTTACTAGCAACGAGCATTCATACACAAAATACTCACTTGGGCCCATACATTCATACTACGCTAGCAATTTCCGCTGGTGGGTCAGTTGTACTCTTTATCAAATCCCTGCTACCAATTACTTTTCTGATTGAAGAGTAATGACTTACCATTGGACCTTTTGCTAATTGGGAAGTTTAAAATGAGTGACATTCATTACAATTCATAATCCTGAAATAATCACTGAGTCAGGAAGTTTTAAAATATTTATCTAAAGATTTGCAGAGTAAAATACAGAACCATATGATACTTAATCGTATATCAAGGATGAAGCATAATAATCAATTATCGATCAATGACGGTCCCTCAGAAAGGAGAAGATAGAGACAGCAGCACAACTAAAGTTGCATTTATATTTACCTAAAGGTGCGAGAAACCAAACCCCTTAGCCAAGGAGTTGGAAAGGTAGGACCCAGGAAGGATGAAGAGCAAAGACCTCCTCCAGGTTCAGGACAGGACCGGTGACCTCTCTATCAACGACGCCTGCGTCGTTCCCCTCTCTGATACTTCGCTTCTCCTCGATTTCTCCCGTGTCTTCCTTCTAATGTACTCCGCCGCCCCCACCTCAGGACCTCTCTGGACAGCGGTTCAGTCTGCAATCGATCAGCTCGTATGTCTGGAGCTTATGCGTCCTAATGCCAATGCCTGTTCTCTGAGCTCCTCTGCACTCCTCTGCATGCTAATTAACTAATTCTATATCTATTATACCCTTCTACGCCCATGTACCTCCCCTTAATGTTGCAGAATTATGGGCCCACTACTTCTGATTGGACGGGGACAGGGGGTTGATCCTCACACCATGTCAATTTAGTTCAATTTCTTTAAGCCTATTGTCTTTAAAATACCGCCCATCACAATTAATACATTGGCTTTATTTCCCACCCGTTTCTCATTGATTCAGCAACAACTTTTTATATACAGTGAGCGTAGTCCTGGGCACACGCGGTGAGGGTATTAGTAATATAATATGTAGAATTGATGCGTTATTCAAATACAATGGTCAACATCAGTATTTGTCCAAATAGGTATTTTTTTATTTCAACAACAACTGTGTTGAATATAGTGAACCATATACAGTTGTTGTTGAAATAAAAAAATACCTATTTGGACAAATACTGATGTTGACCATTGTATTTGAATAACGCATCAATTCTACATATTATATTACTAACACCCTCACCGCGTGTGCCCAGGACTACGCTCACTTTATAACTTGTGGATCCCTTGATTCACAGATTCCCCAGGGGTTATCGGGTTATTCCCCTGACCTGGCAGCACCGCACTACTAAAGGTCCGTCGATAGCACACGCAATAGCCTGAGCGCCATTTCCTGACTAAACACAAAAACCCCCATTCTAACCTCAACTTTTTATATACAATTGTATCGAGTGCAGGTACATTTCGGGTGAACTTGTGAACCAGGCTTCGCAACCTTGGAGAGCTTCCAAGTTGACTTCATCGCATTCTCTGGTCAGCCTTTCAGGGCGCATGTGCAGAATCGATGTCTCTCGAGCTGCAGTTCAACCAACCCAGGCCCAATTTACGAACTAATAAAAGTCAAAGAAGAAAATATTAAAATCACAATATAAATGGTTTCACTGTATACCCACTTTGTCTACTCTATTCCCATTTATTTATAAATCTATCCCGCATTAATAGCGTTAGAATACCACAGTTTAATTGCAACATATGAGCAAGCTGCAGCACGTGAAAACATTAAGCAGCCATTTTAATACACACTGCGCAGAAGCAAGGATTTCCCTCCAAGCAAAGAAAGACGTCACACCATGTGATATGGTTGACACATGCGCAATAAGTTTCCCGCGCTTTAGCGGCCATTTTAGATTTAGACAAGCGTTATTTGTTAGTTTAAAAACATAAGCAAGCTTCTTTCTACTTGTATTCGTGTGTGCATTTGTTATTACGGACATTACAAAGTTTAATAAATTAATACTGTGAGAAGATTGCTTTCGAGCAAGTCTCATTGTGAGTCCTTGCTCCATCAATCCCCTCTCTGATGGCGTTTCTGAGCCATCAAAATACTACCCACAACCAGATGCCAACTTTTAGCATAAACTTGTCTCAGCTTCATTTATACACTTTCTATTTTTCACGTCTCCTTTTAGTTTCTTGTATAATTTGCTTCTCAGATCTTCTAGTTCAATTTCATCAAACTTTCTTTTCTTTCCTTTTCCCGTCACTCTATACATCTCATTTTTTCTACAACATTTGCACCATATTATTATTGACAGCACTATTATTGCTATCCCTGCTAAGGGTATTAATATTTGACCTATAAGTCCTTTCCCTACATTAGCAAACCAGGTACCAATTGACGTAATACTATTTGTCAATCTTTCCCATACACTATCAACTTCCAGTGGTTTTAGTTCCTTCTCAAGTTTAGTTATATTCTGTATATATGTTCCAATTTCTGCCCCTTTATCAGGTATGTAAGTGCAACAGTGTTTCGTCTTCAATAATTTACAGACTCCGCCCTCTTTTGCCAATATAATATCAAGAGCAAGTCGATTTTGCATAACCATAGATCTAATCGCAACCATCTCCGCATTAATCATCAGAAATCCTCCAGCAGTGTCCGTTGATAAACGATCAACCACTGTAGATAATTTACATATTTTCCTTGAGTTCAGAATTATTCCCACTGAAGGTATCAATGCACCGAATATATCACCTACAATTTCAGAAAAACTAGCTCTTTTACTACGTGTTAATTCACTATTATTTTCATTGCTCCCAGTGTTTCTTTTTACGTGGTATATCTTTGGAAATACTATTCCAAAATAACAACTTCCATACCACCGTGCAGGAAGCCTAAAGTAAGCCTTATTCCCACACACATAATAGATTCCAGAAAAACTGAATCCGTTCCTCCTTTTAGTCCCCAACCTCCAAGAATTAAGAAATTATGTTCACATTCACTGGTACCGATGAAAATATTGTTATACTCAGTTTTTAACCTATGTAGACAAATTTTCCCTGTCTTTACAAAATCTAGAGCCATAGCAGCTTGAGCCTTGCCAGGTGTGTAACTACCCTCTTTCTCAGCCCAAGGTGGCAGATGAGCCTTATGCTCAGAAGCTTTCTTTTGGAAATCTTGTCTTCTATCCTCCACTAAATTTAAAAATATATTTTCTTCTTCATGTAATGAACATGTTAGATTGCTTCTATGTGCATGTGTTATGTCTATTGATTTCATTGTTAAGAAAAATTCTCCCATAAACTGTGCATCTTGACTACTCAGCACTGGATTCATATTCTTTCGAATCGGAACCTCAGAAAATATCACATCTATATTTGAATAATAATACTGAAGTCTCCCTGTTCTATAAAATAGACTAGCCAATACACTACATGATATGCCATAAGTTAATGGTAAATGATGATATGTTAACCCTTCTGCTACTGATTCAGGTAATTTCATACAGACATAACAATTACTAACTTCCATGGTATCCACATATTGAAACAATAATTTTGTGAAAACATTCAGACTAGTGTCGTTATCTGTTACTTCATGATGAAATTCTGGTTCATCTTCTGCCTTTAGTTCTACTCTATTACCTTTCAAGTTATCTGTCCTTGCCTTCGTTTCGTTGTTAATCTTTTTATCCATTATCAGAAGGTAAGGAATGGCTACGATCCCAACTAACCATACTATAAGCACCACTACCAGACTACATATGCATATAGCACAGCATCTTTTACAACAATTCTGTTTTGGTCTCCCAGAAACTCTATCGTCAGGCATTTTTGACAAGGAAGATTTCTCTTCTTATCGTTATTTCAAGTCTCTTTACGTTATCAAGGTGGTTTTATTTCTTTCTCATAAGTCAGTTCCGCACTTGTTCCTTCCTCACCACTTTCACTTGACTCTGAGCTCCCGTAGTCTTCAAGGAGGATATAAGTCCAATCAGGACCTTTAAATTTGTTGTTCACAAGTTTCAGTCTTTTGCTTTTTCGTTTTTCGATTCCACTTGTTTGTCCCGTTAGGCTTGTCACTTCATTTACTTGTTCTGGATCTTCACTTCTGGTTGTTATGTGGTATTTTACTCTTTTAATGACACTAGGCCAACGATCACCTTTTCTGACCTTTGTTTGCACTGTCTCTTCACTTCTTATTTCTTCTTCAGAAATTCTTTTATTTTCAAGTTGTGGCACAATTTGGTTTTCTTTGATTTCAGTTTCTTCTACTTGTTCTTTTTCAGGTCTTATTGCTTTCTCTTCAGCTGCTCCACTGTGAGTTTCCAGTAACTGACCTTGTTCAGGATTTACGTCTTCATGCTTGTGATTCTTGTGATCTTCTTCTTGAATGCATTTTCCTAGACCTAACTGGTTCTGATCAGGGCTTCTTTCACTTTGTACTTCTGCAGCCTGACCGCGTTCTTCTAGATCTGTCTGTCCCTGCTCAAAATTTGGTGGTTTGTTGTTGATTTGAGCCCAATTTCCTCTCCCTATCTGATCCTTCTCAGGTTCTCTTATTGTTTTATTTTCCTCCTCCTGAGCTGCTTCTTCTTCACCTATCTGATCTTCTTCAATTTCTTCTAAATTTGCTTGGCTTCTGGTTCTGTTGTAAACTTCAGGTATTTCAACCACTGGTATCCAGTCCTGACTTGTGCTCGGTTGTTCTTCTTCAGCTTCCCTGGAATCTCGCACCTGAGATTCTTCAGCTGGAGCAACCTTCAGCTTCCTCAGTTATCAATGCTGTCTGAGGATTCTCTTCTTCAGGGTCTGGTACTCTTTTGGTGTGGCTTACATGAATCCAATTAGGCAATCCTGCACATTTTACTGCTGAGTTCGTAATTAGTATGACCTGACAAGGTTCGCCCCACCTGGGTGATAGACACGTTTCTCTGGTGTGATGCTTCACAACCACCCAGTCTCCGGGATTCAGATCATGCTCTTGTTCAGGCTGCCTGGAAACTGCGTCTTCCCCAACCTGGTGAGAGACAGAACGCACTAGGTCAGCCAATCCTTTGCAATAATCCAGAACCATATCATCAGTTATATTCAGCAGTTTATTTGTAGGAACATGTGCTTGTCTCATTGCTCTTCCCATGATTATTTCGTGCGGACTCAATCCGGTATTTCTATCAGGAATGCTTCTGAGTCCCATTAGAACAATTGGCAATGCATCCGGCCAATCTAATGATGTTGATGCACACATTTTTGCCAGTCTTGATTTTATTGTGCCATTCATTTGTTCAATGACTCCAGAAGCCTCTGGACGATATGCACAGTGCAATTTTTGCTCAATTTGGAATGCTTCACAGATTATTCTAATCACATCATTGTTGAAGTGTCCTCCTCTATCTGATTCCAAAGTTACTGGAAAACCAAATCTTGGAATGAGTTCTCGTAGCAACAACTTTGCGACTGTAATACTGTCATTCCTTCTGGTAGGGTAAGCCTCCACCCACTTTGAAAACAGACACACTATGACAAGTACGTATTTCAGTCCTCTACATGGGGGTAACTGAATAAAATCAAGCTGCAATCTCACAAATGGACCTTCTGCCTTTCCTATTTTCCCAAAACCAATTATTGTTTTTCTTCCTGGATTATGCATTTGGCAAGTTAGACATCTCTGGCAAAGACTCTCTGCTGCAGCCCTAAACCTTGAATTGTACCAATTTTGTCTGAAGAGCCTAATCATTGCGTCTCTCCCTACATGTGTGTCTCCATGATACATTCTGGCCATTTGTGAAATCAGACAGTCGGGCATGACTGGTCTGCCATCAGCATAAATCCATACATCGTCGTCTGCCCTTTGAGAACATCCCATTTTAATCCATGCATTTCTTTCATTCTCATCAGCATCATCTTGCAGTCGTTTCACATCATTCCATGTTTCAGGAGGTGCATACAGCATACGTTGGCAGCTGATTCCCATTCTTTCAACCCTTTTATTGACTGACAACCTGTTTTTAGCACAGTGTTGAGCCACCAAATCTGCATATCTGTTACCGACTACCACTCAGTCATCTCCTGACTGGTGTGCGGCACATTTCACCACAGCCAATTCTTTTGGTGATTGTATTGCTTCCAGCAGTTCCTTTACAAACTGTCCATTTTTAATAGGGGATCCTGAAGAAGTCATGAAATCCCTCTGCATCCATAATTGGCCAAAATCATGCACAACCCCGTAACCATATTGACTATCTGTAAATATAGTTACTTTCTGATTCTTCCCAATTTTGCAGGCTTTTATCAAAGAAATTAATTCAGCTACTTGTGCAGATTTTACTCCTGGTAAATAGGATGCTTCGACTATTCCAGTTAATTCGCATACTGAATATGCTGCACTTAGTTTACCATCTTCATGCCTTTGGCATGAACCAACCACAAACAGCTCCCTGTCTGGCTCTCTGAGGGGTAGTTCCTGTATGTCAGGACGTGGTTTTGTGCACAATTCTGTGACTTGTAAACAATCATGTTCCTCATCATCGTCTTTAACCTCTTCATGATACGGGTCTGGTAATAATGTAGCAGGGTTTACAATTGTGCACCTGACAATAGTTACATTTTCAGCACCTAAAATTATTCTTTCATATTTAGTCAGCCGACTAGGAGTAAGATGCTGAGTTCTGGTTCTTGTCAGCAGAATCACAACTGAGTGTGGAACAAACACCTTTACAGGATGTCCCATTACAATTGATTCACTTTGCTCAATGCTCAAACAGGTAGCAGCTACTGCTTTTAAGCAACCTGGCAACGCTGCTGGCACTGGGTCCAATGTAGCAGAAAAGTATGCTATAGGACGTCTGTCCAAACCATGTCTCTGAGTTAGGACTGAAAGTGCACAATTTTCTCTCTCATGACAGAATAATGCGAATCCTCTTTTATAATCAGGCATGCCTAGGGCAGGTGCTTCGCATAAAGCACTTCTCAGTTTTACAAAAGCTCCTACACTTTCATCATTCCACTCAACTGGATCCTTTGCTTTCTTTTTCGTCATTTGAATTAAAGGCTTTGCTAGCAGAGAAAACCCTAGTATCCATTGTCGACAATAACCCACTATTCCAAGGAACATTCTCACTTCTCGTTGGGATACGGGCATTTGCATTTTCTTTATTAATTTTACTCTTTCAGAGGTTATCCTTCTTTTTCCCCCTCTCAATTTGGTGTCCTAGATATTTAACTGCTGTTGTACAAAACTGTAGTTTTTCAGGCGAAACTTTATGCCCTTCTTCTGCCAAGTGATTTAATAGTGCAATGGAGTCAACAACACAGTCCTCTCTAGTGTTAGATGCCACTAGCAGATCATCTATATACTGCACTAAGACTGAACTTCCTGGCATCACTAGTTTCTCTAAGCACTTTTTCAATATTTGATTAAAGATGGAAGGACTCTCTGTGTACCCTTGAGGAACACGATTCCATACATAGACTTTGTTCTCAAATTTAAATGAAAAAAGATACTGGCTATCTGGATGTAATGGTATGGAAAAGAATGCTTGGCATAAGTCAATCACAGTAAACCATCCTGCACTCCAGGGAATCTGGTATAAGATTACTGCAGGATTCGGCACTATAGGACAACAAGGTTCCACAATCTTATTTATTTTGCGCAGATCCTGAACAATCCTATACTTTCCACTAGGTTTCTTCAAACCCATTATTGGTGAATTACAAGGGCTACTCATTACTTCTTTTAATATGCCTTGTTTTACCATTCTGTTAATTTCTTCAATAACTCCTGCTTTTACTTCTGCACTCATTTTGTATTGTCTGGTATTTGGGAAAATTGCACCTTCCTTTACAGTGATTTTAACTGGGTCTATTTTGGCCATAAGTCCTACTTCTTTTCCAGTAAAATCCCATACCATGGAATTGACTGCAGTTTTTAATTCTTCTGGCAATTCGTCTTTTGTTATCAAAGAGAACATCTCATCTACTTCTGTACCTTGCTTTGCAATCATAATTTTATATACATGGTCTTCATCCGGGGTCTGAATTGCAACACCAACCGGTGTGCAGAAAATTGTGCAGTTCATTTTACACAACAAATCTCGGCCCAATAAATTTACTGGACTGGAATCACACACTACAAACTGATGCATTTCTCTAAAATTTCCAATTTTTACTTCCATTGGTTTGGTAAGAGGTGTTCTAATCTTTCGATTAGCTACACCCACAACTTGGATAGTTTCTTCAGAGAGAGGAAGGTCTGGGATGTCTGCTGTTCTCACAGTAGATCTGGTAGCACCAGTGTCCAAAAGGAAAGTAATATCATTACCTCTTACCTTCCCTTCAACAAATGGACCTGACTGGTCTACCGAAAAGGATGCGCCAAGTACGCACTCCTTCTCCCCCTCTCCTAGGCACTGTCATTGACTATATGGACAAAAGTCATCCTGTAAAAGAAATTGTGAAGTTACATACTCATTCTTACCACTTCCTCCTTGATATCCGACGTCTGTACCGTGCTTTGCTCTGCTTACATTACCCTGTATAGGTGCAGGTGGCAACTGACTCTGAGGATTTACACCCTGCTGTGAGTCATTCTGCGTCTGTGGATTTAAATTTTGATTTGGGCCATTATTATTTCGAATCTTTTTACATTCATCCTTCCAATGCCCCAATTTTCCGCATCCATGACAAGGAAATTTCTTTTTAGCCTCTTCTCTACTCATTCGTCCTCTCATTTTACCACCATTTCCAGTGTCACCATTCATTCCAGAATCTTTTCCTTGATTATCATTTGGATTATCCAAATTAATTCCTTGTCGCTCAGCCATTTTCACCTGAGCGCACATCACTTTCTCTTGTAGTTTCTTGTGCCTATCCTCAATGTCGTCTCCACAATATTTCGCATATTTCAAAATTTCATCTATGGGTTTCCCTTGCCAGCACAACATGTGCTGCTTAATCATCTGACAAATCTCTGGTTTTAAACCAGAAACAAATCGGTAAACAAACTGACTCATGTTTTTGTCTCCAATGTCCTCAAATCCACTATACTGTTTGAATACCTGCAATAAACATTCATAATAGGCATGTACCGATTCACTGGCTTCTTGGGTAGTTCTGTCTATTTTCACCCAATCCGTTTCTTTTGGTGGTATTTTCCCTTTCAAGTAAGTTATTACCTGCTGGTACTTTTTCATTACATCACTTGATGGAGCACCTGTCTTTGGATCTCTAGGATACTCTTCACTCGGCCAATCAACTGTGATTTTACAATCTGTCCACAAATCGGCAGGTACCACTATATCGAACAAACCATCTAAGTCCTTCAACAACACCTTTGACACTTTCACAAACCTCTCAACCTGCTTATACCATTCAATGGGCTTTTCTCTCAACTTGGGAAAATCATTTGTAAATGACAAAATATCCTGTCTATTCCATGGGACATGTACATAACCTCCTCCAGGCACTTCTCGCATCGGGTACATTTGATCTGCTTTCCCTGTTTCCTTCATTAAGTATTCAGAAGTGGTTCTACAGTACCGTGCCTCTTCCTTTTTCTTTGTCCATCTAACTTTCCATTTATCTAAGTCTCCCCATTTCTGTAAAACTGTCATTAATTCTTTTACTTGTAATTTTCGACCAGAGGCATTCATATTTTCTAAATCTTTGTCAGAAAAGTCTGCTCTATATGGCTTTTGCAGCACTTTTGACTTCCCTATTTCAATTCCCATCTGCAGGGCCAAATCTGATATTTCTCATGAAATATTTTTACATTTCTAGTGATACTTCTGCATACGAACAATAGTTCTTCTTCATCGTAAGTATTTAGCCGATCTACCCCTACATTTCTTGCTATCATTTCTTCTAACTCGACTTTTAATTTGTAGATGTCCATGATCTTTGGGGGTGAACTCTGTCTGTCTGATCCTTGTGCCCATCTTTCTAAATCTTCTGCTGTAACTACTGTGGCACTCTTAGTTCCAGATGAGGTTACTATGTTTACATCTTTGGAGCAACCAGGTGTTACTCTTCTAGGAGTGGTATTTACAGATCCTCGAATAGGTAAATCCATTAAGGATATCATGCTTTCACAATCACTGTTTTGATCATCAATTATTACAGGTTCAGGTTTAAGAATTTCTACTGGTGTGGGTCTTGCTAATGGGTTTGGATAATTTACCTTGTCACCATATAAGGGAACCACTGGACCAATCGTTACAGGTATGGTCAGGTCAGGTCTAGGTCCACTCTCTCCCCACTGCTCCGCTGTGCCGTCTCTTGCCTCCAGACCCCGACCTCCTCCTTGGGAGGTTCGAGGCTGCTGCCCGCTCCTGCGCCTGCTGCCCGCTCCAACTGGGACCAGACTGCCTCCAACCACCGTAACCTTTCTCAGACGCTTTTTTCCTTAATTTTTTTCCCTGTTGTGCCACTGTTATTGTGCCCATCTGTGTCTTGCTCTAATTCCACCACTGTTTTTATTTTCTCATGCCTGCCTGTTCCTTTTGCCTTTCGCCGCTGCTGCCCCTGCGGCCCCGCCCCCCCGGAATTCCCCCCTGGAATTTCCCCTCCGGAATTTCCCCCCGGAATTCCCCCCCGGAATTCCCCTGCTCCCGCCTCCCAGCCTCTCCTCCCTCCCACCTCCCCTACTTAATGGCGGCCGCTGCGCGGTTGCGCTGCCGGTGCGCCGAAGGCGCACCAAAGGCAAGCCCGTCTGCGCCCGTCCGTGACCCGACCGCGGCCAGCGCCAGGAACCCTGGCCCTCCCACTACCCATCACTACGACACCACCACCCTCCTCGCACTCAACCCTGGAAGACTTAGAGAATGCCAACAGGCCTCGCCGAACACGACCCACGGCCAGTTCTCCTGCCTCCACTGCCGCCAGACCCTCACCGCCACCCCGGCCTCCAACACCGCCGACGCCAGCACCGGCGACACCCTAAAATGCATCCTCCTCAATGTACGCTCCGTACACAAACACGTCATGGAAATCTGGAACGTACTCGACTCTCTTTCGCCCGACATCGCCTTCTTCACAGAGACCTGGACCAACGCATCCTCCGCCCCCGACATCAGCACCGCCATCCCAGACGGATACAAGATCCAGAGGAAAGACCGCCCCAACCACCCAGGAGGGGGCCTTGCCATCGCCCACAAGAGCACCCTCCGCCTCATCACCTCCAGCGAAACCTTCCCCTCCGCCGAACACCTGCACTTCAAGATCCAGACCACCCCCAAAGCCACACTCCGAGGAACCCTCGTCTACAGACCCCCCGGCCCCCGAACACCCTTCGCCACCACCATCACCGAATTCATCGCACCCCACGCGATCGCCTCAACAAACTACATACTCATTGGAGACCTGAACTTCCAACTCGACAACCCCAGTGACCCCAACTCCACTATCCTTCGTGACAACCTCGCCAGCATCGGACTTAAACAACTCGTCAACACACCGACCCACAGAGCAGGACACACCCTCGACCCCATCTTCGCGGCAGGAAACAGCGTCCATTTCAGCCACACAACGCAGCCGCCATGGACCGACCACCACTGCGTACACTTCGCCATCAACAAACCCAAGGCACCCAAACCAGCCCCACGCCCACCACGAAGGAACTGGAGCAAGGTTACAGACGAGCAACTTAACTCCACCCTCAACCGAGACAACCACACCTGGGCACCCGATGCAAACAGCGCAAACGACGCAGCCAGAGAACTCCACACCTGGATCTCCAACTGCGCAGATGAGCTCGCCCCGCTACGCAACCCCGACAGACAACGCCCCAGGAAAGCCGCCTGGTTCACAACCGCTCTCCAAGAAGCCAGACACACCTGCAGACGCCTGGAGAAGAACTGGAGAAACACCAAGACAACCAAAAACCACACCACCTACAAGGACGCCATGACGGACTACCACAACCAGATCAGAGCCACCAAAAGGAACTTCATCCACAACAAAATCCTGGTCAACTCCACCAACTCCAAGGAACTTTTCAGTGTCATTCAAGAATTCACCAACCCACGCAGCAAAGCCACAGACATCACCCCATCCCAAGACCTCTGCGACAAGCTTGGAACCTATTTCCACCTCAAGATCAAAAATCTCTACGACAACTTCATCGACCATCCACCAGGTGCCACAGACGGCCCCCCGCCCCCCAGAAACACCAGCCAGCCCACCATCTCCAACTGGACACCGATCACGGCCGAAGACACTGCCTCGACCATGAAAAGCATCCACTCGGGGGCCCCCACCAACCCCTGCCCCCCTCACATCTACCACAGAGCCGTGGCCGCCATCGCACCCGAACTACAACGCACCATCAACACCACCTTCAAAACATGCACCTTCCCAGACGACTGGAAGCGCGCAGAAGTCAGACCCCTGCTCAAGAAGCCCACAGCTGACCCCACCGACCTCAAGAACTATCGGCCCATCTCGCTCCTCCCCTTCACAGCCAAAGTTGCAGAGAAAACAGTCAACAGGAAACTGACACGATTCATTGAAGAAAACGCCGTCCTCGACCCATCCCAATCCGGATTCCGAAGCAACCACAGCACAGAGACCGCCCTACTCGCCGCCACAGACGACATCCGCACCCTCCTGGACCAAGGCCACTCCGCAGCCCTCATCCTACTCGACCTATCAGCGGCCTTCGACACCGTCTCCCATCGCACACTAGTCGTCAGACTACACGACGCAGGCATACAAGGAACAGCCCTGGACTGGATCCGATCATTCCTCACCGGAAGCAGCCAAAGGATCAGACTCCCACCCTTCCTCTCCGACCCCACGAAAATCACCTGCGGAGTCCCACAGGGTTCATCACTGAGCCCCACCCTCTTCAACATTTACATGGCCCCCCTCGCAGCCATCGTCTGACAACACGGCCTCAACATCGTTTCCTACGCCGACGACACCCAGCTCATCCTCTCCCTCACCAAAGACCCCACCACTGCCAAACTCAACTTCCAGAAAGGAATGCAAGACGTCGCAGTCTGGATGACCAACAGCTGCCTGAAGCTCAACGCCGAGAAGACAGAAGTAATCGTCCTCGGTACCACCCCTTCTGCATGGGATAGCACCTGGTGGCCGACCGCCCTCGGAAGCCCACCTACCCCCTCAGACCACGCCAAGAACCTCGGCATCGTACTCGACTCATCACTCTCCATGAACCGACAGGTCAACGCCGTCACCTCCAGCTGCTTCATCACCCTCCGCATCCTCCGCAAGACCTTCAAGTGGATCCCCCCCGAGTCAAGGAAGACAGTCACCCACGCACTCATCACCAGCAGACTGGACTATGGAAATGCACTCTACGCCGGCATCAACAAGTCCCTACTCCGCAAACTCCAGACAGTACAGAACACCGCCGCCAGACTCGTCCTCGGCATCCCCCGACACGAACAAATCAGCCAACACCTATGAAGTCTCCACTGGCTCCCCGTGGAGAAAAGAGTCACTTTCAAAATCCTCACTCACGCCTACAAATGCCTACACAACAACGGACCCAAATACCTCAACGACAGAATCAACTTCCACGTACCCAAAAGAAACCTCCGATCTTCCAACCTCGCACTGGCCGAAACCCCGCGCATCCACAGAGCCAGAGCAGGCGGAAGATCCTTCTCTCACATTGCAGCCAAGACCTGAACGAGCTACCGGCAGACATCAGATGCGCCCCCTCCCTGAACACCTTCAGGAAGACCCTCAAGACCTGGCTCTTCGGCTAAACAGATCTGCGGACCCCCCCCCTCAGCGCCTTGAGACTCTCACGGGTGAGTAGCGCGCTTACAATTCCCTGATTGATTGATTGAACTGTGTTATTTTCTGTATCAATTCTGCTCTGTTTCTGTCTATAGCTTCCTTTTCCTTATCCTGAAGTACCCTATTAACTGGGGGATTATGCAGTACTTGTGGTACCAATGGTGTCTTTAACAGTGGTGCACTTGGGGTGCATCCACTTGTCCCTTCCTGATATGGTGGTGGGTTCTTTAATACTTCTTCCATAAATTCGTCTTCGAAATCTCCAAATCCTGTCAAATGTTTTGTCTTCTCTGTGCATTTGCTCCCTAACGATTCTTCTGCCATTAATATTGGATACAAACCTTCTGTAAGCATCGCTCTTCTCCACTGTTTCATTTGACCGTCTCTTGACTCATTTTGGTATCTAGGAAAAATCCCCGATAACCCCTACTACTTCTTGCTCGGTCACGTTCGAATGCCTCGGTTTCCCACTCTTCTAAAGCTTCGTATTGAGTTAATCTTGGTCTGGGTTCTAAGTCATTCATCCTCAATCTAAAATTTTGAAGAATTCTCCCATTGAAAGTACCATTTTCTGGGAACGCTAATATTCCATCATTTTTGGTATATTCTATCCAATTCTCTAACCATACGCAAGTATGATAACCTCTCTCCATCATCATGAATGAAGCGGGCGTTTTAGCTGGTGGAATGATAATTCCTTCTCTAGTTTTTATGGGTTTATCCTTTTTAAAATAATTCTTAATATTTTGTAAAAATGACATTTTTCTCTTCTCTCCGTACATTTTGGGTAAATCTCGGTGTATAAAATTATATTCTGCAAAACCTAGGAATCTCTTATCTGGACGAGTTCCTATTAAAGTCGGATCGCGTTTCAACATATAATTTTCACTATCCACTAGGATTTTGACTACTATGCTAACAAACCAATCAAATTCCAGCTAACAATTATCTCCGAACCAATCCTAGCACAGCTTTTCAGTGACGTCTTTTCTGACGACCCCTCCTTTACAATCTGCGCTTCTCTGTCCCTCGCTGTTTCGACCAATCCCAACGGGACACCTGTGACGTCAAAACTACTCCTGACTACTGACCCCTCCTTTACAAGAGTCGTTCTACGCCCGCTGTTTCAACCAATCCCAGCGCGGCATTTTGTGACGTCAGCTTCCTCTCCGGCAGCTGACCCTCCCTTTACAAAATCGTACGCGAAACTTTTATTTTTCCACAATTCTTATAAAAATTCAGTAACAACATAAAACATTCGCTATCGTGTCAGTTTCGCTAATCTGAAAAGATAGTCTCTCTCAAACTTAGTAAACCCTTTCCGTTTATTAAACATACACTACGAGTAAAACCCTTCCGTTTACTCTTCACGTAAGCTTCAGAAATACCTGCTACTTCTTCAATGTTACCCTTTCTAGGTGATATAACATCAAATTTTTACCAGCATATTCCTTTTGCTATTACTCACACTCATAGAGTCCCTAACAAGTACTGATAGCCCTGCTTAACTTTTCAGTACTATTTCTGCCTGACAGATAACCTCACTGCAGTATGGTTTCCACTTACCATCCGCTATTCAATTTTCCCCGGGGAATTCTGGACAACATAAAACAACTTATGAACAAACGGATGTTAGTTTATAAAAAATAAATTCTCATTACCCAATTAACAAAATACAACCATCCTCTGATAACCAGAAAACTGATCCAGCGGGTTACTAGCAACGAGCATTAATACACAAAATACTCACTTGGGCCCATACATTCATACTACGCTAGCAATTTCTGCTGGTGGGTCAGTTGTACTCTTTATCAAATCCCTGCTACCAATTACTTTTCTGATTGAAGAGTAATGACTTACCAATGGACCTTTTGCTAATTGGGAAGTTTAAAATGAGTGACATTCATTACAATTCATAATCCTGAAATAATCACTGAGTCAGGAAGTTTTAAAATATTTATCTAAAGATTTGCAGAGTAAAATACAGAACCATATGATACCTAATCGTATATCAAGGATGAAGCATAATAATCAATTATCGATCAATGACGGTCCCTCAGAAAGGAGAAGATAGAGACAGCAGCACAACTAAAGTTGCATTTATATTTACCTAAAGGTGCGAGAAACCAAATCCCTTAGCCAAGGAGTTGGAAAGGTAGGACCCAGGAAGGATGAAGAGCAAAGACCTCCTCCAGGTTCAGGACAGGACCGGTGACCTCTCTATCAACGACGCCTGCGTCGTTCCCCTCTCTGATACTTCGCTTCTCCTCGATTTCTCCCGTGTCTTCCTTCTAATGTACTCCGCCGCCCCCACCTCAGGACCTCTCTGGACAGTGGTTCAGTCTGCAATCGATCAGCTCGTATATCTGGAGCTTATGCGTCCTAATGCCAATGCCTGTTCTCTGAGCTCCTCTGTGCTCCTCTGCATGCTAATTAACTAATTCTATATCTATTATACCCTTCTACGCCCATGTACCTCCCCTTAATGTTGCAGAATTATGGGCCCACTACTTCTGATTGGACGGGGACAGGGGGTTGATCATCACACCATGTCAATTTAGTTCAATTTCTTTAAGCCTATTGTCTTTAAAATACCGCCCATCACAATTAATACATTGGCTTTATTTCCCACCCGTTTCTCATTGATTCAGCAACAACTTTTTATATACAATTGTATCGAGTGCAGGTACATTTCGGGTGAACTTGTGAACCAGGCTTCGCGACCTTGGAGAGCTTCCAAGTTGACTTCATCGCATTCTCTGGTCAGCCTTTCAGGGCGCATGTGCAGAATCGATGTCTCTCGAGCTGCAGTTCAACCAACCCAGGCCCAATTTACAAACTAATAAAAGTCAAAGAAGAAAATATTAAATCACAATATAAATGGTTTCACTGTATACCCACTTTGTCTACTCTATTCCCATTTATTTATAAATCTATCCCGCATTAATAGCGTTAGAATACCACAGTTTAATTGCAACATATGAGCACGTGAAAACATTAAGCAGCCATTTTAATACACACTGCGCAGAAGCAAGGATTTCCCTCCAAGCAAAGAAAGACGTCACACCATGTGATATGGTTGACACATGTGCAATAAGTTTCCCGCGCTTTAGCGGCCATTTTAGATTTAGCCAAGCGTTGTTTGTTAGTTTAAACACAAACGCAAGCTTCTTTCTACTTGTATTCGTGTGTGCATTTGTTATTACAGACATTACAAAGTTTAATAAATTAATACTGTGAGAAGATTGCTTTCGAGCAAGTCTCATTGTGAGTCCTTGCTCCATCACACTCACTGACATTTCACCCCAACAGTTAGATTATTTGCATTTATTTAGTGCTCATCTTGCCTGAGCAATCTTAGAACTCACTGAAAAAAGACTGTGTGTGCGAGAGAAAACAGGAAGGGGTCAATCAGTGTTTATGTTGACTAGGATAAAAGCTGTGTCTTCAATTTCCTTCTGAAAAGAAAGATGGTTTTCAGTTTCTGAGACGTATGGGTAATAAATGTCAAAGTCTAATAAATTGAAAAAACTGTACCTAGTTTGGTGAAAATGACACACCTGTAAAATGCTCAAAGTATTCAGCCATAAAAGAAGAACATGGTCTGTAAAGATCCAGTAAGCTATAGAGAATTCCTTCAAATGAGTCCTCTGTCCACTCGAAAATTGGGTAAGAACTGGTGAGATAAACTGCCTCCTTAGGGTTTGAGTAACTAACTGAGTAGCAAGATTATGAATGCACCTAACAACTGATGTACAAACTATTATCATAGACCAGATGCAATGAAATGAGCACAGTTGCAGCCCGGTTTTTAGACAAGAAGCAGAGGGGCGCCCTCTTTCAAAAGAGGGTGACGATCCCTTCCTCACAAATGGCACTAAATCGATGAATCACTACGTGTATGTAACTACATTACTATGGCCACGACAGTGATTACCACAAGAGAGAAGGCTGCTACATTGGTAAAGATAAGTGCAATTGCATTTAATTTAATCCAGAGGATTTATAATTTAATTATGGAGTACACGTTAATTGAATATTAATTGTTAACATAAAAAGGTAAAAATTAAAATATTGGATTTAATTTAGAATAATTTAATTTAAACTAATTTGTGGTTATGCTTAAGGTAAATTAATTCAATTAATTGAAAAAATAAAAAAATACTTTAATATTGATTAGGAGTTAGTGTTGTCATTAGGGCTGAGTTATTATTAGCTATTAATTAAATAAAATAAAATAGTGAACGATAGAAACGTTTATGAGCATGGCTGGATTAAGGATAATTATTTCATTACATTCGATTTAATTAGAATGAATTAAAGTTCAGGCATAGAGTTAGGGTTTTTGTTAGGTACAAGAAAATTCTAACACTTAATTAAATATCAATTAATTAAGGGTTCAGGTTTAGTATTCTTGTTCGGTTATGGGTGTTTGTTTAATTTCATTTGAATTAGTTTAGGCTTATAAATAGGGCGAGGACAAGAATTACAATTTAATTAAAGTTAATGTAATTTAAATTAATTAACAGTTATTAGGTTTATGTTTTGAATAATTATTGGGTTTGACATAAATGTTACAATATGGTTAGCAATTACATTATTTAAATACTATGGTATAGGTAAAGTTAAAATTAGCTTAATGATATAACGTGTTTACATTTAAATTAATTAGGATATTTTTATATTTATTTTAAAACAACTGATGTAGTTGTAAAGTCAGGGTAGTTGGGAAGAAGTAGTTGAAAAATACATTTAAATCTACCACAAGGGAGTAGTGGCTGTTGATGAAGTGACATCACTTTGGTTGTACGGTGGTAGTGGACCCTGAGGTAGCAACAAAGAACCGCTCATAAACTTTAACTGAAACTACTATGATTTTAAGACTACTACATTTTGTAACGGACCAGGTCCAGGATTGATTATAAACCCGAATCGCAAACCCAAATTGTGTACCCTAATCATGGGCAAGCACATTCTCCAAAATTAATGGAACAGAAATTAGGTAACATAGGTGCTGATTGCACCCAAAGACCTGCTCTTATGTCTTGTGTCAATTTCAGGACCGACCTACGAGGCAGGAGGCAGCGGCATTACCAGAACTGTGTTCCCTCATTAGTAGAGATCCGCATGGGTGTAAAGGGTGGATAAACCCTGGCAATTCAGTGCAGATGTCTGATTATTGGTGCAGCAAACAGTTTGGAGGAGAGCGGGAGGGTGAGCAGCTCTCTAACAGCTTCCATCCGGGTGCAAGAGGACGGTAACTGCAAATAGTGGCAGTGGCATTCTGCATTGTCCTGGATGGTGGACAGCTCCTGCATGACCTTTTTTTTTGTGTTGTAATTTTTATTGAGTGAAACAAAGGCATACAACATGAACACCTTATGAGATCAAAGCATAGAAGCACTGAACAATGCAATGCAATGTGATGCGATACAGTTCACTAAGGAGGGGAGGGAAGGGGGAGGGAGGTAATCAAAGTCCAAGTGAAACTGATATCCAGGAATAACCCACTACCCAAGTGCCTGCCTGTCCTTCAGGAGGCATATGTGTTGAGGGGCCATTGGGCCAAGGGCCCTCGAATGGGGGTTGGAGGGGTGCAGGAAGGGGTTCCCTGAAAAGAGGCGGGGAGCAGGTTTTTGTCTCCAGAGGCTGGGTATTACAGACAGCAGGGGGTCAGAGTCCACGACAAGGGAGAGGAGAGCCCCCCACGGTCAGTTTAAGTAGTTCCCATGCCCTTTGCTAAGGGGACTGGGCGATCTTGGCAAAGGGTGGAACATGTGAAAGTGGCCGTTTCCCTTGAGGAGGGAGGGTGTCCCACAGACCTGTGAGCCTGCGTTGCCGGGGAGAGGGAGGGAGGGGGGTGGGTGAGAGGGGAAGGGGGAATGAGAGGGACGTTAAGGAGGGGGGCGGGGTGGGGAAGGAAAGGGCGCAGGAAATGCTAAGGAAGGAGGCAGAAAAAACGTAGGGGGGAGGATGGAGAGGGGTGGGAAGGGGTGAAAGAAAGAAGAAAGGGGGGAAGGATAGAAAGGGAAGCCATGAGGGGAGGGTAGAGGGGGAGTGGGAACAGAGGGAGGGAGGAAAAACAAGGTGGGGCAGGGCGGGGTAAGGGGGAGTCATAGTTGCACGGGTAGCGAAAGGAGGGGAGGGGCGGCAGCCACCCGGAAATACAATAAAGGCTGGTTGTGCGATTCAAGGGGATGGAGGACCTGGGGCAGGGTACCCATTAGCGGCCTCATTCCTGAGGAAAGGAGACCATATCTGCGTAAATAGCTCAGCCTGGTCCTGTAAGGTGTAATTACACCGTGGAAATGACACGCTCGTGCGAGGCAGTTTGGATCATTGCCACCGTCCAGTCTTCCTGGGATGGGGGTACGGGCGACCTCCACTGGCAGAGGATACATATCTTAGCTGTAGCCAGGGCCATGTGGAGGAGGCGGCGCTGCGGGCGAAGAATCCCCTATGTTGTGGAGGAGGATTACGGGGGTGAGAGAGAGAAGCAGGACTGTTCCAACATGTGACCAGAATGGTTAAATCGAAGAGCACTCACAGATGATGTGAGCTATGTCGCAGTGGGTGTTTATGCACCGCCAGCAGTTCGCATGGGGAAGGAGTCTTGCTCTGTTCAGTTTTGTCGGTGACCAATGCCAATCGTGGAGCATTTTGAAAAGACAGAACTTTAAGCAGGTCTCTCGTGTGCCCATGTCCAGAGCTTCCAGGATTTCTGCCCAATCTTCGTCCTCATATGAGGTCTATAAACGGGTTTGACATTTAGCAAGAAGATAACGTAGGAGAGGTTGTGAGAAAAGGTGGCTTGAGAGCGCACTGTACAGTCTCGACATCACTCCCCTATGGCGTCCCCACACATTCCAATAGGTCACCAGAGATGAGAACTGTAAGTAAGGACCAGGGGCGAGGACCCAAGCAGGGCCTCAGGCAGTGCTACAACTACATGTAACACCAGGTTTTCCACAGGTGGAGGCCGAACTCCCTCAGCTGGGCGAACAGTTTTAGGTCACCAGCAAGCAAGATTTGGTCCAAGGTGTGTATGCCTGCCTCTCTCCCCAATAGGTCCAGGAGAGGGTACTAACACCAATGCATGGACCATTATTGCCCAACAGAGGTCCTTTGTCATGTAGTCGTGGTTCTGGCCAAATAGGTAGTGGCCGCACATCCAGGCCTTGTGCATGGCACATAGCACAGGATGCGAGATGCGCAGCTGGAGGACACGATCCCCATAGAGAAGGTCAAGTCCCTTAACTCCAGGGAGTAGCGATCATTCAATGTGGACCAATTGCGGTGGGTCTGGGATACCTGGGAGCAGGTATGCCAATTGTGAGAGATGGAGAGCCAAGGCGTAGTGCTCTACAGACAGGAGGCCCAAGCCTCAGAAGGGATGGCATACTAAGAGTTTGGATGCAGCCAGTAGATGAGCCACAGTGTGGACAAAGGCACCAATACGGGGAGCATACCTAGCGTGTAGGTAAAGCTCTGTAGTGTGACCATCCTCACTGCATACACCCTGCCCCACATGGAGAACTTCTGGTGGGACCACTTCTCAAAGTCTCATTTCATCTGGGCCAGAAAACGGTCCAGGTTGTCCGAGACCATCCCCTTCAAGCCCCTGTTGACCAGGATCCCTAGGTATGTGAGAGCTGCCAGAGGAAAGGTTAGCCGTGGATCGCCGCCTTCGTGGTACCAGCCAAGAGTGGGAGGGCCTCGCTCTTGTCCCAGTTCACCTTGCAACCAGACAAGACCACAAAGCCATCGATAATTTCCAGCAAGGTTGGAAGGCAGCGGTTGAGGTCGGTTAGAGTAAGCAGAACATCATCCGCAAAAAAAATAGATTCCGAAGGAGCTGTCCACGAGGTGGACTCCCACAATACTGGGTGAATTGCGAATAGTAGAGGCCAGGGGTTCCATGGCCAGGAGCAACAAAAGGGGGAGGGAGAGGACATCCCTGGCGGGTGCCCCTCCATATCGGGATAGGGTCAGAGAGGAACCCCCCCAATTAACTTGGACTGTTGGACAGTCATACAGCAGTCACACTTTGGCAATGAATTGGTCTCCCTAGCCTTATTGATCCATGGTGGCAAAGAGGTAGTCCCATTCAATGCGGGCAAACGCCTTTTGGCGTCTAGAGAGAGGGCCATCGAGTCAACTGGAAGGTCCTTGGCTGTCAAAGGGTGTGGGCCAGGGTGCAGAGGTGGTTCCTAGAGGAGCAGCTCGGCACAAAGCCAACCTGCATGTGGTGAATCAGGGAGGGGATGACCTTGCCCCGGCGCATTGCCAAGATGCTGGCCAGGATTTTGAGGTTGCAGTTTAGCAAAGAGATGGGCCTGTAACTGCCACACAGGAGAGTGTCTCTCCCAGGTTTAGGCAGAACCGTGATCAGCGCCTTGTTGGAGAGGGATCCCAGGGAAGTCATCTGCTCCACCTCCAAAAAGGCGGCGTGGAGGGTGTCAACCACCTCCGTGCCTGACCATCCGTAGAATTCTGCGGGAAAAGCCTTTCTCGCCTGAGGTCTTATGATAGGGCAGTTTGGAGATGGCAAGTGCTATCTCCTTCTTACTGATCTGCCCCACCAGGAGTTCCCTGTCCTTGTCCCTTCAGGCAGGGGAGGCCGACTCCCCCCAAAAAGGTGGCCACACTGGTCCATGCCACCGGTTCCCCTAGAGTCTACAGTTTCTTGTAAAATGAGGCAAACTCGTTCACAATGTCCTGGGGCCGGGTAAGAATGTCCCCCCTCACCGAGTGTATGGCAAGAATGGCCATGGTGGCCTCTCATTGCATTGCTGCAGTTGGACCAGAAGCAGTCGGCCTGCCTTTTCCCCCTGCTGGTACTGTCGTCCCTTCAGGCATTGCAGCGCGTACTCGACCTTGGAGGTGAAAAGGCTGTTGAGGGCCATATGAACCTGTTCCAGACGTCAATGATGGGGCAAAGTGGGGTGAGTGGAGTAGAGGCGGGTAAGGGATGCTATTTCCTTCTCCAGCTCCTTCTGGTGGGTGGCCGCCTGCTTATTGGCCACAGCAGCGTCTCTCATAAAGTTTACCCCTGATAGTTGCCTTTGCAGCGGCCCAGAGTACTCTGTGAGAGTCCACTGAGGTTTTGTTGTCCGACAGGTACGTGGAGACATGAGCTTCAGTTGGCATTTGCCCTGAGGGGTGAGGCATCGTTGTAGATTCATGCGCCATGGTTTGCGGCCCAGGGAGGCCAAGCCTATATAGAGGGGCAGGAGGACCGGGGAGTAATCGGATAATGGCACCTCCAGGATCCGAGACTCTCTGACAAGTGCCACGGCTCTCTCGGAGATGAGGAAGTAATCCAATCTGGAGAGTGTGCCACGGGCCGAAGAAACAAATGTATACTCTGTATCTGATGGGTCACTGAGGCGCCAGTGATCTACCAATTCATCATCCGAAGCAGCATCACCCAGCAGGGCCCTGTCCGCATCATTGCCTTTATCCAGGGGACCTGTTCTGTCCAGAACCGCGTCCTGGGCGAGATTTCAGTCTCCACTGATAACGTCCCGCGAAGCCCCGAACGCTACAAGTAGCGGTTCAAATGAAGGAAGAAGAAGCAATTTGCCCCAGTCGGTGCGTGTATGGATCCCATGCAAAGGAAACTGTCCCCTATATGCAGTTTGGCAAACGCGTACCTGCCATCAAGGTCGGACCATGTTTTCGTAACAGTGACGGGCAACGGTTTTCACATTTCTGGTGTGACCCGCCGTCAGTGGACGGAGCGGCCATTACGCTGCTGTTTATCACCCTGCCTATCCAATCTCGGCGCAGCTTGTCGGATTCCAGGGCATCCAGGTGGATCTCTTGTAACAGAGCCACATCTTCCCTTATCATATGAAGATAAGAGAGTACTTTTTTCTGTTTGATATAGTGCATGAGGCCTTTGATATTCCAAGAGTGGACGCGAAGTGGATGGGAAACGCACATAGCTGGAGGCTGGTGCTGGCAGTCCAGGGTCCCGTATCCATGTAGGGCCGCAGGGAGGGGGCTGGATAGCCTGATGTGGAAAGACAGAAAGAATAAAGGAGAGGTGGTGCTAGGATGCATTTTGGGGTGCAGAGAGTAGTGTAACAGCAGCAGGGCTAAGGTGGAGGGGCAAGAACAGGAGGGGGTCAGATTTGTAGAAGATGGTTGGGGGAGGACTAAGACAGGTAGGAGCAACAGGCAGCGGAGAGGGGAGGGGTGGAGGAAGAGAGGGTGGGGCACAGCACAGGTAGGTAGAGGGGTAAGAAAAGAAAAAGGGGGGTGAGAAGGGAAGAGTAGGGTAGAGGGTGGGAATTTCACCGGACATGCAGGGGAGGATACCCTAGAACACCAGTCTGTGTGGGAAGAAGGATGGCCACCAATGCCTAATCCGCAGGTAGTACAAGGGTGAAAGGGGAAGGCAGGGAGGAAGGGAGTCATAACAACTGCTGCTGGGAAATGCAGCACAGGGAACACTGATCTGTGTAACATGGGTATAAGCTTGAGGAGAAAGCATGTCGAGATGGCCCCATTGGAGAGGCAGGGCAGTGTAGATGATCACAGAGGTCTTAGAGGGGGGAGAGCAGAAGAGAGGGGGTCCTGGCCATCGTCCTAGGGGGGGCAGACAGCTAAGGGTCTAGGGGGTGGAGAGGCAAGTGGTTCCCTGCCCCCCACATCCGTGGGAGCCCAGAAACAGAGGGTCAAGCCTACAGTAGGCATCAGCGAGGTGTCAAGGTGGACAAGAGTGCAGTCAGTTAGAGGTGGGCTAAACCTGCGGGGGGTGTCGGGAGGGTGGGGGGAGTGTCTTGATGGTGCCCCTTGTTGTCCTCCCCCCAGCATAACAAGCGGAGGAGGTTAGCAGCACATTCACAGGAGGGCCATGGCGGAATGAGAGTGGGTCACTAAACACATAGCATGTATAAAACAGGAATAGCAAGCAGAATAACAGTCAAAATAATCAAATATGCAAATGTTCAAGACAGGCATAGTGATACTCAGCCATCTGGTGGTCGTTGGTCCCTTCGATCCCGCAGCAACAGGTCCAGCTACATTGGGTGTAAAGCAGCATCACATGCCCCAGGGTAGTCACTCCAAGGCGGCAGCAGTTTTAAGGGGAGATCATGATTTGTCTCTGTCCTGTTCTTGGGTGAGGGCTGCCACTGCTTGAAGAGCCCGTACTCTGTCGCCATGGGAGCACGCCAGTTAGTCGGGGTCTCTGCCCCGATGGCAGGATCCACTGTCAGTTTGCCAGTGTCCACCAGAAGTGGTGAGGGAGGGTGCCGGGGAATGGGTCATCTCGGCTGAGGAGGAGGAAGTGTCCATGTCCTGTGTGGAAAGTCTATCCAGAAAAAGGTGCAGGTCTTCTGGCTCAAAGAATTCCTTTGAGGTGCCATCCTTGGTGATCCATAATCAAGCAGGTTCGAAGAGTTCATACTTTATGTCCAGTTGACAAAGGCGTTCCGGAGAGAGAGAAAAGCCTTACGGTGGTCATTGGTTTCCCTGGAGAAGTCTGCTGCTATGGGTATTTCATGACCCCCGTGTGTGAATGGACCTTGTGAGTGAGCTGCAGAAAGTAGTTGTTGGCCTTACTCATGTCTCAAAAAACAAGCAATGAGGGGCAGGGGACATGCCGAGGGCCCCGGTACGAAGGGCACAATGCATCTTTAGTGGAGGGTCAAAAACAAGACCCGTGAGCTTGGGTAGGGTGCCCCTAAGAAAGGATTTAGCATCAGGGCCCTCCACTAATTCTGGAAAGCTGAAAAAACAGACATTGTCCCGCCTGCTGCGATCCTCCAGGTCAATCAACTTGCTACGGAGGAATAGAAGTTCCTGGTCCCTTTCCAGCATGGCATTTAGATGGCCCTCCATTACCGTGACTCTCTAATCGAGCCCGTCCATACGGGTCTGAAATCCCACAATATCTAGCCGGATCGATTTGGGCAGATATGCTCGGATCCATGCCTTCTAGTCGACCGCCTAATGCTGATATTTCCTGCAGGATACACTCCATGGTGGTGTCCTGGTCCATGATCACTGAAGGCTGAGGCAGGACAATCTCAGGAGGTGTAGCCTCCTTCGGGGTGGCCATGGTGCAGGACTGCTTAGCAGCTTCAGTGAAGAGGAGTTGCCTTGCAGGTTTGCCCGTGGTCTTACCAGCAGACATTAGTTTACAGCTGCTGTGGATCACCGGGTTCAATCGTAGGTAAGGTCTAGCCGAGGCAAGAGGTTAAGATTCAGAGGGGTGGCTGCTGACGGGTGGTACGAGTTGATCCACGAAGTCTGACCTGCAGCAGTGGTGTGTATGGGATGATGGGAGAGCACCACAGGATGGCCTGCTGACTGAGGTGAGTCAGGTAGGTGCAGATCTCAGGCCGCTAGGAGGTCGTGACTACCCCAGGGGGGAAATCCAGAGAGGGTGCTGTGGTTCCAAAGGCGACAGTGTGGTTGGGTAGAGTACAACCGGTGAGCCCTGCACCGGGCCAGTAAAGGCCAAGGTGATTAGTGCAGTAGGCCCAGGAGCAGCAAGAAGGGCCAGGTCAGTGCCCATCACCATG
This sequence comes from Calotriton arnoldi, assembly GCA_963921515.1. Lineage (NCBI taxonomy): Eukaryota > Metazoa > Chordata > Amphibia > Caudata > Salamandridae > Calotriton > Calotriton arnoldi. The sequence continues at coordinate 247,943 of CAWUFW010009756.1, read as the reverse complement.
CATGCAGATGGTACAGCTTGGGTAAGGAAGGCTGGAGGCTATGTCAGAGTTTTGGAGAGAGCGAGCTGGATCTGAGTTGGCAGGTCGTGATTCTACAGTGTTCCCACCCCTGCGCGCCGGGCTGGCAATGGATTTGTTCACCGTCACTCGTCCGTTACCGAAGTCCCGGAGGCTGGCGTGGCAGTACTATCCTTTCTGGCAGGGGAGCAAGCCGGGTAAAGATGTAGAGGGTACAATTGTCTCAGAGCCTCCAAGCCTGATGCACTGCCCTCCTTGCAAGCAGGCCATAAGGGGGGGAGCAGAAGCTCCGAGGAGCAGCAGGGTCAGGAGAAGAAGACCAGGAGGCCCCTCACAGCAAAGACCGCAGTGGGCACCAGATGATGCCACAGTGAAGGCGCCCCACGTAGGTGGCACAGGTCGAGGTCACTGCAGCCCTGCGGTCCACAACGTTGTGGGTCAGGGTCCTCCTCAGCCACTAGGTCCATCAGCACCTCACTGGTTGGGGCCCGCCGTGAGTTGTAGTGATTGGGGCTGATTGTTAGGCTAATTGTGGGCCCATAGGCCATAGTGATGTAGCTGTTTCTGGGCCCGGCGGGCTTCCTCCGACGTGCGTCGGGGCCACCGGTGGAGCAGAGCTGCTGTAGTGGCTGCCGTCCGCAGCGGTCGAGGTTAGGGGTGCGTCGGGACCCACGGCCTGAAGCGGTGCAGCAGGCTCTAGGCCCAGCAGGCCTCCTCTGGTGTGGGTCGGGGCATCCGGTGGGGAAGAGCCACCAGCCCCAGCCACGACTTCTCTCCTGCCTCTAGACACAGCGGCCCCACACAGAGCTGGCAAATACAGGACCGACCGGTTGCGGCAACAGCTGCCGTAAAGCCGAGGCTGGCCGTATGGTGCTGTGCCCAAGGTGGGGAGACAGGCTAGCGAGCTTCCGCCATGCCGCAGATGCCTCTGTCGCCACTCGGGGCCCAGCTCTCAGAAGAGTTCCGGATTCAAGCGGCCATTCCTGCTTGTGGCCAGATCACGTCCCCCCTGCATGAAATTTCGATGTGTGTTTAAAAGAGAAAATATCAAAGCCAGAAAGACCGTTATCTGGCAACAGGGTATGTTGATAGGCTCTTCACCCTCTGCCTCAGTCGCAATTGACCTTTTTAGTTATATAGCATTTTATGCATACTGTCTAATTATTACACAATATATATAGAATATTATTGCATGCTGGTCCTCAAAGACTATGACTACCAAAGATGTATTATGAAGTCCTAGGGCCTCGTGTTTTTCACTTAACTGCCAGTTAGCACCTATTTCATTTGGGTCTAACCCTCAGTAGTTTTGTATGTCTTCAAGCACAGAGTACCCTAGACTCTGTGGGGCATTCGATTAGGACTGTCTACTGACATCCGTTGCAGCTCTAAAGGGTACTGTCACTGTTCGGTTTTCAGTTGAGCTAAGGGGGTGTATTTTAGTTATGTCTATTTACTAATTTACAGATACCTTTCTGCAGTCGCAGGTGCTCCTCCCGATACAGGGTGAATATGAGGAACAGAGGACAGGTTACCTCAGGCAGGTACTGATGTGCAGGCAAAAATAACCCCTCACCGAGCAGCCGCCAGCCAGGGACAAATCAGTGACACTTCTGATTGCATCTTTAATCTTGTAGTTGCCAATCTGTAACATTACAACATACAGTCAGACATTTCTACGTATAAACCTGAATTTATTAGTGCTGTTGAGTAGCTCGTGGTTCGTACCACCCTTATTAAATAGTGCTTTCGCAACAAATGTAAGGCTCCGTAACACTATAAAATGCAAGTGCGGCTACTACCCAACTCAGTGAGACTCAATACTGGGGCTCAGAAGTATGCAAGCTTCAGTCAGCCCAGGCACTCCTGTGGCCTGTAAGTTACATGATGCATTAGAATACTGAGCAGAGCCTTCTTGTTCATTTTGTAAGGAACAATGCAGAAAGCAAGTGTATTCAGACATAATGCTGGAGACCGATTGAAGTTTGAGTGTGAGGGTGGAGCTGGCAGTAACCAGTTGTGTTCCTGGGGCCGCATTATACATGCGGTGCATTTTCCTTCATTGTGCTGGGTTACCCTTTAAAAAAGTGAGCCCAGTGTAATGAAGGAAATGCACCGTATTATGATGAATGTGCTGCCCTCAGGGCCGCTGCAAACTTTTGCTGCCCTGGGGGTAGCGAATTCATGTAAAAAATGGAGCAGCTGCTTTAAAGCAGCTTCGTGTTTTCACAGTGCAGACAGCAACCCACCTGCACTTTTAAAGGGGGTTAGAGATCCCCTTGCAGGCGGGCGCAGTCAGTGACTGCACCCACCTACAAGGGGATGTCTGGGGGGGTCAAGGGACCCCCTTTCCCCCCTCCAGAGGGATGCTCTCAGGAGGCGCACTGACAGTGAGAGCTTGTTTGCCTCTGTGCCCACGTCGGTAATTCGCACTGGCGCAGAGGCAAAGGGATTCCCTCATTTGCACGGGGCATGCCCTCATCAAAATGAGGGAACGCCCTTGAAGATAGCACTGGCGCTTTATGTGCACCAGCACTATCAGCATTACAGAAGGGGCTGCACAAGTGTCTTCGGCCCCATCTGTAATTCCAAAGTGCCCCGGGGGCGCGCAGAGCAGTCGCAAACGCCTGTTGCGCTCCCGGGCCACTTTGTGTAATACGGCCCCTGGTGTACATGATGCGTTTGTGCACAGGTGCCGAGAGGGAGTCTGAAAAGATGCGCAGTTTGGTGGTTTATTGATGCCAATATGTACATGTTCCTACACCTCTACAGCAGTGCTTTGAATGGGCAGGGACTATCCGGTACTGCAAGCCTGCACTTCTTTAATTTGAAAGGGAGGGTACCTGCACTTCTCAGCAATGGTGTAATGCATTAAATGGGAGAGTACCAGCACTTCTCAGGAGCAAACAGGTACCCATAAACGGTGAGTACCTGCACTTCTACATTTCCATTTAAAGCACTGTATACAGTAAGACCATGCTATGTGTGCCTGTGTGTAATCATTGGAGCAGTTGAAGAATACCTTAATATTCTATAGCAGGATCCAGTATTTCATTCAATTTCCTGTTATTTATAATACTTACATGTATTTGTGTAACCACGGGTACATTAAGGCACATATCACTATTACAGATCAAACACTGCCAAAGCAAATAGGCCTGGCTTTCATTTTCAATAATAAGCCAGATCTGTTGGCTTTGCCAATGCTTGTCAGCAAGCGCCCCAGCAGCTCAATCACAAGGGGCCAGCAGTGCCCTGTGGACATTGTCATGCAGAGCAGGGCCCTCCTGTGGTTTGTTTGGGCGCCAAGCAGAAAATTTTTTGGGCCCCCTTGTTCAGAACGACTTCGAATATTTGACCCATTTTCAGCAACTTGAAGCTGTTGTAATGACAAACAATATTATTAAACTTTCAGAAATCGAAGAACTGCTAAAGTGCAAGCCAAATATTACCAAATGAAAGCTTGAGCAAGCATTGATAAAGCCATTTCTTTTTGTGCTTGAACCAAATTTTTCTTCATGAAATATTTTATGTGGAATTAAGTGCCTAACCACCGCTTTCCTCCATTTGTAGGAAAGACATGGTGAATGGCTAGTGTTCTAGTGCATGATATTAAATAAAGCCATATGCATATCGCGCTTGGAATTGTAGCTAAAATTGACAGATATTCATAATCACAAATAAACCCCCTTATAAGTCCTATTCTTGCAGCAGGTTTGAAAATCTAAGTACTCCTCAAAAACAAACATTTTCACCATTCCATCACGTGAAATTGGTTATGATGATTTTCTCCATAACAATCTTCTCTTACCCTTCTCTCTTCTTTCCATGTTTATACTTTTTTGGCAAGCCAGTGACCTGTTACTCTGTAAGAGTAAGAGTGATAGGAGTGAGTAGAATACAGGTTAATGACTAAAAAGTAAAGAGAACGGTATGAGATGAGGTAGGGGGAGACGTAAGGTAAAGAGAGAAAGTTGAGGGAACCAGAACGGAAGATACAGAGAAGTAGAAAGTAAATGCAGGAGGTAAAGAAAGAAGCAGAGACACAGCCTAGCAGGGCCAGACTGGGAACCCATAGCAGCCCTGGCAATTTTCTCAGACCTGCCACTGGTGAAGCACTGCCTGGCCCCTGGAGGTTGGAAATGCTTGTTTGCTGCTTTTGATACTGGGGGCCGATATTGCAGCACTGCTGCAAAACCGGCTCCCAGGAACAAAACCGGCCCCAACTGCTGCAAAACAGGCCTCAACCTTCCAGCATACCGGGGAAATGCCCGATGCTGCGTATGGCCAGTCGAGCCCTGCAGCCAAGGTTTTAGAGTGAGGTAGAGAGAACTAGAGATAAAGAGAAGATAATTTAGAGAGAGAGAATGGCGGTTACACTGAGGGATGAGGTAGAGAGCGAGGTAAGGTATAAAGAAAGGTGGATTCAAGAAAGGTAGAAGTAGGTAGGGAAGTGAGGTAGTGACAAGCGTATGCAGACATTCAAGGCAGAGACAGTGGTGAGGTAGAGAGAGGGGCAAACCTAGAAGAGGTACAAAAAGACAGATCAGCTTAAAAGAACAGTGAGGAAGAGAGGGAAGTAGAGAGAGGGTTCAAGGATAGAAAGATAGATGAGAAGCGGAGAGAATGAAGGTGAAGGAAAGGCTGGTGAGGTAGAGAAAGAGAGGTGAGGTGATATAGGGTTAGGGAAGGATAGAAAGAGAGGCAGAAGGTCATTAGATAGGAAAGAAGTAGAGCTAAACAGCGAGAAAGGAGTGAAATAGTGAGGGATGTGAGGTGGATGGAACAAAGGAAGAAAGAGAAAGAGGGGAGTGTAGTAAGCTCCAATAATGCAGCTTTCACAAGATGGTTGCTTGTCAGAGAAGAAGCTTTATTCAGGAGAAAGGGAACTCACGACAGCTTTCAGGAATGGACAAGCAAGTAATGACATATCAAACAGCAGATGTAGAACACTGAATACTGAGAACATGAATGTTCCAACAACATCATAATACAAAGTAGGTAAGCTTTTAAGAAGCTAGAAAACATACTGTACATAACTTACCACACACCCCCCTTCCTATAATAATGAAGAAAAAAAAAAAAATTAATAATATACAAAATCATCCGAACGATAAGGAGCAACTCTAATACGAGAACTGGTCCTGAATTGTTTGCAGTCCCCAGAAGCATTAATGTGATTACGACCAACAGTAGTGAGATTAGGTGGATCACTCACAGAATGGCTTGAGGAAACGCTGACACTATTATCACCTCTATCTCTCAAATGGTTTTCACAGCTTTTAGAATTATTACCAGTGGATAAATCACCCAAATCAAACCAATCCAAATCGGGTTGAATTTTACATTTCTGAAGAATGATTTTAGCTTGTTGATCAGTTAACTTAACCAACGCATTTCGGTTCCACCAACCACGATCCTCAAGAAGAATAGCCATTTTAGAAACTCTAAGCACCCTTGTAGGTACAGTAAATTTAGACTGTCCTTTAGTGACTTTGAACGGTTTCTTAATCAGAACCCAATCACCAGGAAACAATTTTACATTTTTTGCATGCTTTCTTTGATCATAATTACCCTTATAAGAGGCTTGCTTTTGTTCCACATGCTTTCTAATTTTGTGTAAATCTAAATTAGGTGTGTAATCAATTTTATCAATCAACCAGGAAATTAAGAGAAGAAATAGGTTTTCTACCCCTAAGAAGTAAATAAGGTGAGACATCTGTAGTCGAATGAGGAGTAGTATTATAGCTCCACACTTTTTGACTAATGTACTTGGTTACATCTAACTTATTAGTCAAAGCAGTTTGTACTCCCTCTTTAAGCAATTTGTTTGCCCGCTCAACCAGACCATTAGACGCTGGGCTATACAAAGGTGCAAGTATGTGTTTGACTGAATTCTCACTCAAAAAATTCTCAAAGTCATTAGAAATAAAGTGAGAGCCATTGTCAGTAACGATCTCTTTTGGTAAACCTTCTATTAAAAACACACGTTGCAGAAAAGAAATGGCAGCATTAGTGTCTGAATTACGCTACAAATGCAAAATACAGCCATTTTGAAAAATAATCAATTACTACAACCAAATATCTCGTGTCACATCTTAGCAAATGGAAGGGACCTGAAAAATCCATACCCAACCTCTGCCAGGGACCCCTGGGCCATTCAACAGGACATAAAGGAGACGTAGATGTGTGCCAGTGTTTATCAGAACATAAACATTCTGGACATTTATTCACATATGCCTTCACTTGAGCGTCAATACCGGGCCACCAATAGGTTTCTTTGATTTTACGAACAGTACATGATATGCCAAGATGACCATGATGAGCAAGTGAGACAATTTTATCTCTAATACCTTCTGGTGGAACAAATGTATCTTCCCTCACAAGTATATCATTAACAATTGATAACTCATGAGCCACCTGAGCAAAGGATCTATCTTGGATGGACATACTCCGGTCAGACGGCCAACCCTCAACTAAAAATCTTTTGACTCTCTTCAAGCACAAGTCTTGATCACAACAATCACTCCAATCCTTTTCAGACAGTTTTACATCATGCATAAAATCACTAATGGAAAATACACAATCGAAATCATCGTTATCATTTTGATCATTCAACTCCTCCAACGGAATTCGTGAAAGACAATCGGCCCTTATATTCTTGCCACCAGGAATGTAAGTAATGTCAAAGTTGAATTCTTGAAGTCTTGCAAGAAGCCTGATGAGTCTCGAAGAAGCTTTGTTCGAAGAACTATCCCCCAACATGTACATGAGCGGTACAAAGTTGAAATTTTGATCCCCAAATATACATACGAAATTTTTCAACCGCCCATGAACATGCCAAAGCTTCCCTCTCGATTGTGCTATAATTAAGCTCGGCTCCAGTCAAAGTTCTAGAAGCGAAAGCAATGGTAAATTCCTGACCATCAATAAATTGGCTGAGGACAGCACCCAGACCTTTTGAGTTAGCATCCACTGTAATTACAGTCTTTTTGCCATGGGTATAGGGTCTGATAGCAGGTGCATCTAAAATCAATTTCTTGACAGAGTCAAAAGCTAATTGAGAATCCTCAGACCAAATAAATTTTGCATTCTTACGCAATAAATCCCTCAATGGCTGAACAATGATGGCATAACCTTGGACAAAACGAGCATAATATTCACTTAAGCCCAAGAACGCCCTTAAAGAATCCTTGTCTAAAGGTCTTGGTGCATCTTTAATAGCATTGAGTAACGCTAATTTGGGTTTTATGCCTTCCACAGAAATGTTATATCCTAAATAATCTACTTTCTGGGTGATGAATCTACACCTATTTATGTTCACAGTCATACCACACTTCTCTAGTTTCTGTAACACCACTTCTAGAAGAGTGTAATGAGCTTCCAAATTATCTGTATGGATTAATATGTCGTCTTGGAAAGCCTGAATACCGACGCTCTGACCAAACATTTGGTCCATAAGTCTCTGAAAAACACTTGCCGCGGAAGCTAAACCAAACGGCAAGCGTTTATACATATAAACCCCAAATGGGGTGACAAATGTAGTAAGATGTTGCGATTCTTTGGACAAGGGAATTTGATGATACGCTGAGCGTAAGTCAATTGTAGTAAAAAACTTGCTGCCACCCAACTTAGCAAGCATCTCTTGGATTCGCGGCAAAGGATGGCAATCAATTACAATGTTTCGGTTCAATACTCTAAGATCCGCACATAAACGAATCTCGCCAGAACTCTTACGTGCTACTACAGCTGCGGAAACCCACTGTGAAGATTCTATTGGTGCAATAATATCTTGTGCACACATATCTTCCAGTAGTTTCTGCAAGTCATCCCTTGCAGATAGAGTAACTGGTCTGCATTTCTGAATCACAGGGACAGCATCTTTCTTGAGTTTGATAGTGTGCTGAAAACCTTTCACTAAACCAACTTTGTTCGAGAATACACTTGAATATTTGGCGCAAAGATCAGTTAAAGTAGAATTTTCACATGAAAGCGATTGTATTACATTAATAGGTTCTTGTTCTGTAGTAAAGATTGTTGAATCTCCCAACACCACTGGTTCAGAATGACCGGGTTTAAGAATAATACCTAATTTGGCTTGGTCTTGCCACCCAAGGATATCACGCCCATTAAGGGCTACATACATTTTTGTATATATATTCCGGACTTTAAAGCTTATAGACTCAGAAAAGTACCCATACATTACAATATCATAATCACCAAACGCCTTAGGATTGACGTCTGTAGGCTTAAGTATAGAATTACTCCAATATTTAGCAAAAGTTTTCGTGTCCAAAATGGTAATGGGAGATCCAGAGTCAGCCATAATATTAACTCCTACAGAACCAACTAATACATTACAGATGGGTCCTTTGCACCGTTTGGTTTCATTATTTAAAGCATTGATTTCGATAGAGGACACAAGATTGTTCATACCCTCACACAGTATCTCTTCCTCAACATTTAGAAGATTAATTCTACTTCTGGATTTGGAGGACTTACACACAGTATAGAAAAGACCTATTTTTTTACAGGAATTGCATCTCTTGCCTTGAGCTGGACAATTTGCGTAGTTTCCCATGTGAAACTTAGATCCACAACGGTAACAGGAGCCTTTTTTATCAAAAGGTTTGTTCACTTTGGGTTTAGTGGAAATAGCATTTAAATCAGAATTATCAGTAGAGAAAGCAAATACCTTAGAGTCTTCTGTTTGTGTGGAAATAGTATTTGAAGTAATAATTTTAGAAGAAACTACAGACCTCTCTATGCTGCGTGCAATGTCCATTACTTCATCTAACGATGGATTTTTGCAAGTCAAGATTCTTTCTTGGATCTTTTTGTTGAAACAGTTGAATACCAACTGATCGCGTAATGCAGTATCAAGGTAAGTATCAAATTGGCATCGAGATGCAAGAACGCGTAAGTCAGCCAAATAGTCTTCAACTGACTCCTCCTGAGTTTGCTTGCGTTTGAAAAACATATGTCGCTCAACCATAACTGACGGTTTGTCGACATATTGTTTACCTAATCTAGCTAAAGCTTCAGTAAACACGTTCCAAGTCTCATCACCAGACGGGGCAGGAACGGCAGGTAAGTTATCAAATATTTCTTGACCAGCATCACCAAGATGATTGAATAATAACGCTCTTTTCCGGGAAGCAGAATACTTTGAAGCGTCAATAGCTTCCATATAGTTTTCAAACTTCCTATACCATTTATGCCAAGGAGTAGTGGGTTTACCTGGTTTCTCTAAAAATGGAGGTGGTTGCATAACATTATTAGACGAAGATGAAATTTTTTTAAATATACAATTGCCAGCAGATAAGGTAAAAGAAAGTGTATAAACACAACAGGCAAGAATGACCAACACACAAATTGCCAAGAAATACCTCTGCTCACTGAGAAGTTTGTTACAATAGACACACACAGGGCGTGTGTATCGCCTTGAAGAGCCTTGATGTGATGTGAAGAGGCGAAGGCTGAAGACAAATTGATACACAACTGGCGTGCGTATCGCCGCGAGCAGAAGAAACTCCCTCGTTGCGTCTAAAAAGACGATAGAAGAATGCGGCAACTGGTTGTTATGGAAACCAGGAAACAAAGATGGCCACCACAAGCGTAGCGTAATGACGAGGAACGTCTTGTTATGTGTTGGATTGAGGCCCTAAGATAGGTGCACTGTTTCAGAGGCTCAAATCCTTCGTGCCACAGAGACAGGCAGGACCTTTCCCCTACATTGGCCCTCCCTTTACAAATAACGAGCAACAGAGTCTGTCCCTTATCTGACGTGTGCTCTGGGTGCAGAAGACGGTCCATTCTAAATACGTCATATCCATGCCCAAAAGTGACTAACTTAAAAAAGACCCTTCGCTCTTGGGATTTTCCCTAGCACAGGACTATTGATTTCTCCAAGGTCTCATTAAAAATGCATGAACCACTATTTCCCAAGGGTTCATTCCTGACGTCTTCCTCTGACCGACTGTACATCAGTATTAACACTCCAAGGCATCTATCAAGTATAAATACACCTCCCTTTGCTCAAGCAAACTAGAGGGGACCGAGACTTTCCATGCCGACACTCTGACCTGAGACGCTGCAATCTGCAACATGCCACAGCTCCAGCTGGCAGAGGTCCATCCACCCATCCTGGGGTGTCCAGCTCAACACCAGGATGAAGTCCCACTGAGGTAATGGGGTTAGATTAAATCCTAGGGGGATTCTTGGCTCTCTAAGACCTACACACATGCTAGGTACACTTAGGTACATCTAGTTAGGCATCATAGGGGTATAGGCTTTATCTTAATGCATTCTGCATTTCGTGTATGTGTTCATTACTATTGCACAATGGTAAAACTGTACCATGCATTTTTATTTAACTGCACTGCTGGCCATATTTCTCTGCTACTGTCCAACAGTTGTCGCAGCACATATAACCAGTACTAGAACAACAACTGTGCAATAAATTTTATTGTAAACACACCCGACTGTTTCTTCTATGTACTTCTCTGAGATGAGTGACTGAATGAAAAGTAGTATATTGTTTCCACGATCCTGAGGGATCAGGGTTTTATGTTATGTGGTTGCCAGAAGCTATTCCCTTCTTGTCTTCAAGAAGTTTCTAGTGACCTCTGAGCTAGCTGGCACAGGTAATTAAGTTTAATATAATCGATAGGGACATACCGACCTTAGTCCTATGTCAAACCTATAGGTTATATTATTCCAATGCGCAGAGCCTATTAGGGAAATAGGAACTACACTACATGGCGCCCAAACGTGAATTTGGCACTTATTTAACAGTAGAATCTGAGTAGTTCAGTCATGCTTATTCTCAGAGACCCCTACTCACAAAACGCCAGAGACGTCTGGAGTGGGTAGGCACAAAATTCCGCCACAGCTGAGTAGGCAATCTTCCTATGTATTGGCTGTAGGTTAATCAAGCTTGAAGGAAAAAGTTCCCGAACAATTGTGCCTTTTAAAACCTTATCTTAAAACCCTTTTTTAGGACATTTTGTTTTCACAACACAATGTCTGTCGAGGCAACTGCTCCTGTCACTGGGACACAGGTCTCAAACGACGAAGAGGAAGCAAATGCAATACATTTTGCACCCAAAATCAGGCATACACTCACACAAAAACCCCTCAGACATGGTTTAACAGACCGAGAGGGTACAGTGATATTAATAGAGGCACATGAAGATTATCAAACAGATGTGTTCTATTCTTGGGTTACATTCCCAGCAGTAAATGCAACAACTCAGACTTTTCATTCTTACATACATGAAAAAGTCCCAGCGGTTTACACTCCGTTCGAGGAGATTAAGATTCCGCACACTGACCAGGACCACAATTTCTGGTTTAATGGCGCCCTATAACAAATAAATAAAACCAGGTTCGGTCCACTAGGTAGACCAGGAGCTACAAGTCTGACATTAACCGGCTACACACCACATCCTGACATTGATATAATGCCACAAGATGCACTGCTCCTACAACACAAAGAGTTGGTAAAACTCTAAAAGAGCCATGACGCAACTCGTCATGAGGACACTTGGTGTCCAGCCCACAGTAGCTACAAATAACACAGCTCCAACACAGAGCACTGCTACTAAAATCACTCCACAAACATTACACACAGTAATGGGCAAACTGCCCACAAAATGTGAACAGATTCCTTTCTGGGTAGCTCAGAAAATTACCCAGTTAGAAGCAGTATTTCCAAATACCACACCATTTGAAAGCATATAATGCTAACACTCTGCTTGCCCATGGGGATCACACCACAGTTAGAGGACTACACCACTTGGGGTACAGTCTTTGCTGCCATATATACCAGGACTCATGGTATTCCTTCCTTAGCAGTAATTCCAGATGTCTTACGACAGATACAGAACAAGTATGGAGCTGAACCAGCTCTGACCTTAGGTATGAAATTACTAGGTAACTACGACCAAGTATCAAAAATAATACTAGCTAACATTAAAGGGGAAGCAGCTTCAGTGGCGATCCGCCAAACACCTAAGAGAGGTCAGTCTTATAGACCAACCACAAGAACTTCCCAAAATAATTGAAACTGCATATGCAGAACTGGGAAGGGACAGTTTGGGTGGGAAAGCTTTTAAAACCACAGCTAATGGGGCAGTCCTGAGAAGGACAATTATAAGCAGACACCTACTTTTTCTAAAAAGAAGTGGGATAATAATAAAAAACAAAATGTTTCAGAAAAGATTCTCAGTCCCGAGGTAGGTCTCCTCAACAGGAGCCCTCTGCAAAGAGGTATAACCTTAGGAATAGGGATAATATTAGGAAACCTGACAGGTATCAGGATACTGATACACATTCCTCTCAACAAACAACACAGGGAGAGAAGGAAAGTCAGCACACAAAGAAGAGCGCAAGCAGTCCAGGGACAAGCACGCTCAGGACTCTTCTAAAACAGAAGACAAGCCACAATCCAAACCTCAATTTAAAAAGGAGAAAGTTGCAGGTCTCAAAGTTAGACATGCACAGAATCCTAAGGATTCAACTTCTGAACGGGGAATGGGCTCAGACAATGCTAGACAGCGCGGCAGAAGTAACAATAGCTCGCCAGAACCTGAAGGAATTTCTGGACAGCAAAATTGAATGATTACATCACGGTGGAAACACCAGACAAAAGGGTGAGCGTCCCACACAAGTTATATGAAATAACACTCCGCATGGAGGAGGACAAACACAGGAAAGTAAAAGGTCTCTTTGCGAAGAACCTATTGTCTGGTTTTGACATACTGTTAGCAGAACAAGATTAGCCGCCAGCATTCGTCAGGGAGCGCCCAAAGGGAGAAAGTATATTTTTCCTGCATTTTCCAACCATGTTCCAGTTCACCTTAAACATACATATGCACAGGAGTGGGCAGTAGCCCAAGCTCCAGCATTGTATAAAAATCACGCTGGATGGGATGATGCCTCAACCCACCATGTGATCCCATTAATAGTTTCACCACATGCTCAAAGACAATATCCTGTTTAAGCAAGAAGCTAAAAACACAGGTCAGGAAGATCTTAGATCAACTTGAATACCAGGAGATCATTGAAAAATGCACTTCACAAAAGAACAATCCCTTGTTTCACTTATCAAAACATGATAATACATTTCGTCTAGTTTTCATTTACAGACACTTGAACACTTGCACAAAGACATATGCTGTCCAACATGCAGATAGTGCCGCATTAATGAATAACATTATGCGGAAAAAATACAAAACGACACTTGTTGTCTCAAATGGATTTTTCTCTCAAACTATAGCACCTGAAAACAGGTACCTAGCAGCATTTAGTATATTAGAGTCCCAGCGACAATTTTTTGTCATCTCCCCCGTGGGTATGAGAACAGCTCAGGGGTATTTTCTGAAAGAGTTACTGAATGGCTAAAGCACTTTGATGAAGAAGCGTTGTCCTATATGGATGATATTGATCTAACGGACGACCTATTGGGGAACACTTGACCAGGCTGAGCACCATTATTATGGGATTCGCCTCTGGGGGCTACAAATTTAATTTTGAGAAATCAAAAATTGCCCACCTCTGTGTCCTATTTTTGGGATACTAGTTTTCAAGTGAAGGGAAAAGCCTGGCAGCTAACTTGTTAGAAAAGTGTGCGCTGCTTCAGCCTCCAAAGACATTAAAACAACTTCCAATCAGTACTGGGATTCCTAGATTTTGGCAGAACATACATTTTTGATTTCGCAGAGAGAGTAAAACCTTTCTACGACCTTTTTCAAACCTGACTTTTCAGTCAAACACTGGACACAAGAACACACCAATATTCTTTGTTCACTCCAGGAAGATATTATTGCTTCCAAACACATACACACAAGTGTAAACTTGCACCACTTGGTACTCAGTATCATTTATGGTCAATGCGGGTACACTTATTAAACCTTTAATGAAGGTGAAACTGTACCAATCGCATACCAATCTCATCTGTACACAAACACAGAAATGAGTTTTAATTCAACAGGAAAAAATTCTGACAACCATTCAGACTGCTGTAGCAAAAGAAAGAGCACTGGCTCATGGGATGATGCATTATTGTCGTCACCCCAGTACCGGGGCTAGCATTCCTAATGCCAAAGCCTTACATCCAGAAGGGATACAAAGGGCTAATTCTTTTGCTGCATCAGACTTTGAATCCAGATTTGATCCAAGTTTAAAAACACAGGCATTCCTGCAATATGAGAAAGAACATCATCTACCAAATGAAATCTTGCCTCTAGACCAGTATGAATTTTTTTAAATTTACACTGATGGGTCTGCCTCACCGGCTGCCTTTGTTAAAGAACAGATGCTGGATGGCAAGTTCCGTCCTCAATGCACCAAAAACTACCTCTAGGTAATAGCACGGCTCGGTTGGCAGCTTTAAAAGCCCTGATACTTGCACTTGTAAACACGGATCGCGAATTCCCCACACTTATAGTGTGCGATTCCTTTACTGTGTGCAATCATGTAATAAATATTTACACCATTGGGAACAAAATGGGTTTAAAGATGAAAAAGGTGGCATAATTAAACACAAAAATTATGGGAACAGGTAGTGGAGTTGAAAAATACGACCTACCAAACAAAAACTCACGTGATTAACACACTGAGTCATCAACGTGATGGCGTGCACGTTGCAGGGAATTCATTGGCTGTAGAAGCCACACAGGGGCTGTTCACATAGCTTCCGTAGCTGCGCACACTCGTTCAACAACGAGAATAGACGGTTAGAATATGGTGGCTGTAATTGCTTCACGCAAAGGCAGCACAGCAGTGCCTAAGAAATTTCCACTTATATACTCCTACAAGTTAGGTGCAAACAACATTTCATATGCTCAGATTCCTGGAGTGGGGGATAGAGTATTTCCAAATATGGATAGTAGGCAGGAATTAATCATTTAAAGCACACAAGGGCTTGGGCTCCGCACATTCAGGGGTAATAGCTACTATTTCTTCATTGCAAACAGTGCTATTGGTGGCCAGGGTTCAGAAGTCAGACTATTGGCTTTGTCTTGAACTGCAAAATCTGCAAACAAATGCCAGGCTACACCATCACAAGACCCGCGCAGGTCCCATTGCTAGACAGCATCAGACTGTCCACTTGATCGTGTCATGTAACAGGACCACTGTGGCCCCTCAAATTTTGAGGTGGCTTAGAAATATATCTTGGTGGCAGTGGATCCGTGCTCAAGTTTCCTATAGGTATGGCCTCAGCTCTCAGCTGACGCTCAAAACTGTTATATAAGGATTTGCGAGTCCATAACAGGAGATACGCAATCAACGTTACACCCTGACTGTGGCTTCACGCTTAGCTCTCGGGCTGACAAAGAGGCCATGGAAGGGATGGACGTAATATTGCGGTACTCCTCTCCAACGCCATCCTGAGGGAATTTAGGTAGAGGAGAGGAAGGACTGGGGCATAGAGCAATCCTTAACAGCTAGAGTATTAGGCGGGGCGCTAGTGAGGTCAAACACTTATTTGGATTCAGGGGGCAATACACACCCAGCCAAGAAGCTCTCTAGGAGGTCTGACTCCATTTACGAATGTGGGAACCTGATCATAAAATGTGAAGGCACAGTGGCAGATGAAAACCATTCTGTATCTATGATCGTTTGGCTGTTTTACAGGAACTAAAGGAAACAAAGAAACAAACAAAGATTCTGTCAAAGTGAAACAGGCCGCCACTGGGAAGTCGAGGTAATCACGGCAAGACCTGTCTGAATCCCAAAAGTCGGGGATCTGGGCAGAGAGAGATAAAGATCGCGGACACAAAGGAATATGGCCCCTCATACAGGAAAACCTATGCCATTCCTTGAAGTGAAAGGAACAAGAACTGTACTTTTGCCGCATCTTGCCGTGAAAAAGGAAAACAGATTCATTTCAAATGAAAGAATCAAACAACACTATGTGGCCAATACTGAGCAGTAGGCCTCGTGAACTCCACAGTAGTAGACGTCCCTCTCACTACTATTCAAGAACTTCAAACTGAAAAGCTCATCACGTTTGAGTAATCAAATCCGTGTAGTGGGGGACTATGTAACTATGCAATGGAACTAGTTCTCCTTGAACCAACCTTTCAAATTCAAAATAAAAGTCAAGACAACACTCAAGTTGCAATTTGGCCAAAAACAAATGTGTACACCAACGTTTTTTCAACAAAAACATCAAATAATAAATGCTTCAACGTTTTTCAACAAAAGCATCAAATAATAAAAGCTTCAATGTTTTTTCAACAAAAACATCAAATAATAAATGCTTCAACGTTTTTCAACAAAAGCATCAAATAATAAAAGCTTCAATGTTTTTTCCAACAAAAGCATCAAATAATAAAAGCTTCAATGTTTTTTCCAACAAAAGCATCAAATAATAAATGCATCAATGTTTTTCAACAAAAACATAAAATATTAACTTCACCATCTGAACGTTTTTCAGCAAAGACATCAACTATTGACTTCAACATTTCAACGTTTTAAAAAAAAAAACAAGCAGAAATAACTTCAGCTAAACACGATGCAATTTCAACAATTGATCATAAAACTACTGGCTATTTCATTAACTTTGATACCTTTTCCATGGCTCCACGTGAACAGGAATAGCGAAGCCAGCCCAAAAACAAACAATAAACATACAAGTACAAACTTTTGAAACTTTTTTTTCCTTTTCCAAAAAGATACAGACCTGGCTTCACCATGGGTAGAACTATGGAGTATTTCTGGGTTCATCTTTTTCTGTTCTAGCTTTGCTTAGAGCTAGCTTTTAGTATGACTCTTAGTGGACACTTTTCTACAAAACAGACTCAACATAAAACTGAAGCCACATCCATTTTAAATTCAAATGCAAAAGAGACTTATAAATGTATTCGGCCTGAACAAGCCTTTGTATTCTATTTCAAAATATTTTTATTGAAATTTTTTCTCAGAGAGTGCAGCAAAAGCAGTATATATGCAACCTTTCTCAATAATAACATCCGCCCAGGAATACAACAAGTTCCTAAGAACTACATTTTACCCCCACTTTCAAGCGGCTGAGTTTCGAATATATAACACAGTTTCAACTAGACATGTTGCTTTCCAATAATGTGAGCTAATAACCCACTACCCTCCCAAGAAAATAACATAGTAAAGGAAACTTAATTATCCCTAAAAAAAGGGAATAAATCTAACTAAGATGTCATGGTGCAAATAAAAAGCGCAGAAAAAGAGGTATGAGGTTTGGGTCATCGAGGTCCTCCCTCCGATGGGCCTTGCCGTACCAGCCCCTCCCTACGACAGTGGGGGCTTAGATTAAGAACAAGTGGAGGGCCCTTAGCCGTGGATTGCAAGCTGTCAAAGGGAGCCCCTCTGATAGGTATCTGACCAATGGTGACCAAATATAATCGAAGCCTCTCCTAGTGTCCTCAACGATATCAGTCATTCGCTCCAGTGCCAAAGCCCGCCACAATCGTGCATGCCATTGGGTTAGAGATGGGGCCTCCTGTTTCTTCCATGCCGCGGCTACTGACATTTTGGCGGCTCCCAAGCACAGCCACATCACCGATTGGTCACTCTGTGTCTGTCTCTTCAGGAGTGGATCCCGCACCCCCAGCAACACCTGTTCCATATAGTTGGGAATGGGGTAGCCTAAGATAAGTTTTATTTGGGACAGGATCTCCTTCCAGAAAGGTTTGATTACCGGGCAGTCCCACCAAATATGTCTGAAATCCCCCAAGAGCCCACAACCCCTCCAGCACCTGTCGGAGGTTTCCGGGAAAATCGTTTTCAGCTTCTGAGGGTACAAATACCAATCGTACATTATTTTGTAATGCGCCTCCCTCAGATACATGGAACGATTGAATTTCCCTATGTCCCTGCTCAAACGTTCCCATTGCTTGTCTTCTAAAGGGGCCTCCAACAGATTATTCCAAAAGTGCTTAAAGCGCGGCGTCTCCTTGGTGCTCGATTCTTGAATAAGAGCATATAAAAGGAGATGCAGCCCCTGGAAGAGGACCCCGACCCCGCAAACCTTTCGAGAGGAAGCAACTCCCTGGTAGCGGCCTGCCGCACCAGGGGCCGCTGCACCCAGTGTTTCAGCTGTAGGTAGTGGTATTCTTCTTTGTCAGATATTGCAAACTGTGTCTTGCATTTCTGGAAAGTGAGGAGTTCTCCCTTGTCAAACAAATGCGATATCGTGAGGCATCCCCCTCCCTCCAGGCCTCAAAGTGCCCTTCCTGCAAGGCAGGGGGAAACGCAGCATTAAAGTGTATAGGCGTGTAGGGGGATGGAAAAGTCGTAAGCTGAAGCTTAGAGGTGAGAGTGTCCCAGACCTTGAGTGTGGTGGAGGTGGGGGTGCTAATATACGCATTGGGTGGTCTGTCACACTTTGGTTTCCAGAGGAGGTCCCAGATAGTGCGCCCTGTTATCTGTCTATCTATGTGTAGCCAATGCTTCTCCGAGACCCTCAATGACCACTCCGTGAGTACTCGTATCTGAGCTGCTCTATAATAAGATTGAAAGTCCGGTAGCGCCAGGCCCCCATCCTTGCGTGGTCTAATGAGTAGTTTATATGGAAGTCTGGCCCTCTTTCCCTGCCAAATGAATTTAGTCAGCATGCTTCGCAGTTCTCTAAATAGTCTTCTCTCCACTGGAATAGGAAGCCCTTGGAAAAGATAAAGTAATCGAGGGAGCACATTCATCTTTACGGCATTAATCCTGCCCAGCCATGTGATGTAAGCCGCACTCCAGTTGCCCAAATCGATCTTTAATTGACGCATGAGGGAGAGAAGTTGGCCTGATACAAGTCCTGCACTCGTGGGGTAAGCTTAACACCCAGGTAGGTAATTTCCGAGCGGTGCACTGGAAAGGCGTCATCCCTTCGATCACCCTCCATTCCTCTGTGGGTATTGTCAGATTCAAGAGAAAGGATTTTGTCAGGTTGACCTTAAAACCCGCCACCTTTCTAAACGCCTCCAGTTCCGATTGAATGGCCGGGAGAGATACTTGGGGCTCCGTCACCGGGAGGAGCACGTCGTCTGCGAACAGCGAGATCTTATGAGCATCTGTGCCAAAACTCATACCCCTAATCGCCTCGTTGCCCCTGATCCTGTGCGCCAGCGGTTCGATACTCAAAGCAAAGAGAATGGGGGATAAGGGACAGCCCTGTCTCGTCCCTAGTGTTAGGGTAAAAGGGAGGACGCCACCCCGTTCACCAGGACCCGGGAGCTTGGAGAGTGATAGTTAGCACGAATCATTCCAATAAAGGCTTCGCTAAAGCCAAATCGTTGGAGCACCTTAAATAAAAAGGACCATTCCACGCGATCAAAGGCTTTCTCCGCGTCTAGCGAGAGAGCGCTGTGGGAATGTTCTTCTTGCGGGCCTTTTCAATAATAAGAATGATACGCCTCAGATTATCGTGTGTTTGTCTCCCCTTAATGAACCCGGATTGGTCCGGATCTATGAGAGCGGGTAGGATATTCTCGAGCCGTGTGGCTAGGATTTTGGAATAGAGTTTGGCATCCAGGTTTAGAAGAGCGATCGGGCGATAGGAAGAGCACTGGGCTGGGTCCTTGCCAGGTTTGGGGATTACCGCCACTATTGCTTCTCCCATCGAGGGAGTGACCTTATTTGAGGAAGCGATGACATTAAATAGTGTAGTCAAGAAGGGGACCAGCTCCGGTGCGTATGTACGATAGAAGTGTGCTGAGAATCCATCTGGGCCAGGAGCTTTCTGGAGTTTAAGGAGTCAATCGCCTTCTGCACTTCTACTGCTGAGATGGGTTGTGATAGTTCGTCATTGGTGTTCGCCCCTACCCGAGGGAGGTCCAGTGAGTCCAAGTAGTCCGAGGGTCGCTCGACCCAGAGGACTCCGAGTATAAAGTGCTCTATAGAAATCCTCAAAGGCTCTAGCTTTGCCCTCTTCCTCTCTGTGGGAGATGCCTTTTCATCCACTATGTGCTTGATGTATTCCCGCTCCTGTTTAGCCCTTAGTTGGCGTGCCAATAAAGTACCAACTTTATTCCCACTCTCGTAGCCCTTGGATTGGAGTCGTAGAATAGATTGTTCAGCTCTGTTAGTGTAAATGGCCTGTAGTTTCCCTTTAAGGGCTGTGACCTTCCTAAGGGTCTGAACTGAAGGTTGGGACTGATGTGTCTGTTCCGCGGACTTAAGGTCATTTTCTAGTTGGAGACGTTCCGCACCTTGCTGGGAACGTAGCGTAGTGGCTAGTTCAATGCATTTGCCCCGGATTACAGCCTTAAGGGCATCCCACGTAGTGGAGTAAGAAGTGTCCTCAGGAGCATTTGTCTCGAGATACCCTTTTATAGTCTTCCGAAGGTCGTCTCTAAGGAGAGGATCCCTGCAGAGGAAGTGTGGAAAGTACCATCGGGCATGTTTAGGGGCGCGGGTTTGGCCAAGTAATCGTCAGTTCTACGGGGGCATGGTCCGATAAGCAGATTGGGTGGAGCTGAGATTGTAAAACAGACGGTAATAGGGCTTGGCTCAGAAAAATGTAATCGATACGGGAGTACGTTCTGTGGGAATGCGAGAAGAGCGAGTAGTCTCTCACTGTGGGATTGGCCTCCCTCCATACATCCACCAATCCCAAGCGCTGCAGTTGTGAGCGCAGTGCCTTGCCAAACGCCCCCCCTGAAGCCCTATGTGAATGTGACGTGTCTCTGTCCAAGTCACGGACTAGATTGAAGTCCCCTAAAAGCACTATATCCCCCCGGGCAAAAGTTTCCAGAGTCATAAGGAAGGAGAGGATGAAATCCTGCTGTCCCGTATTAGGTGCATAGAGCACCGCAAATGTGCATGGGCGACCCCTAAGATCCCCCCCGACCATGAGGAACCTCCCGTTTCTGTCCGTTTTAGTGTCCTGAGCTTGGAATGGAACCCCTGCATGAAACATCAGTGCCACCCCATTCTGTTTAGCGGAATGTGAGGCTCTAAATATGTGGGGATAAGCCTTGTGACGCAGTCTCTGAGCATCCGGTTTTTTAAGATGCGTTTCCTGAAGAGCTATTATGTGAGCATTATGGTCAAGCATGTACTTCCAGAATCGCTGGCGTTTATTGGGGAATTCAACCCCGTGCATTCCAAGATACCACCCTAACTGCCATGAGTACCTAAGAAAGGATGTTGCCGTAGTGGTGGGGGCCCCTTCTACTCACCCCTCTGGATCTCCTACCCCCTCCTCCCTCCCGAAACCCATGAAAATAATAGCACCATGACATCGAACTAAAAAAATAAAAAACCACAACAAACTTATGGAATGAGTGTGTGGAATCCCCCTCCTAGAGGGGAAGTCCATAACTAAGAAACACTCTAGGAACATTACTATTTCCCGTCTCCCAGCCCTGCCTTAGCAGAAGGAAAAAGAAAAAGGAAAGAAGGCTTTCATTGCATGAGGAACTGCTCCCCCATACCTAGAAGCTGTTAGCAGAGACCTTTATACTGGTCAGTGAGTAGCCTCATCCCCGTCCCTGCTTATTTTGCCTAATCAGTTCCGTCTTGCACAGCCCAACCCCTGAGGTCTCCCCCTCCGGGTTTTGGAAGTCCCCCAGCCTGAGCTCTCACTGACAGTCAGCTCACGTGTCAGCCGTGGCGGGCACCGGGAGTAACCTCGTTCGAGACGTCGGAGCAACCAATCCACAGCAAAACGTGGAAGATGCAAGTCTTCCGCTCCATCCAAGTCTCCAGGACTCTCATCCGACCCACTCCGGAGCGCAAGAGGAGGCGGGTGGAGACCGTCGTCCCTCCCTCCGTACCAGTGGTTGGAATCTCACGTCTCCCTTAAAGCTATGCCCTCAGACTGGAGTCTTGGTACTTTTCCTGCCCATTCTGCGCCATTGTCCTCCATGTCGCCTGTCCGGACGGCTGTCCCCCTCCTGGTCCGAAGCGGCTTTGGAGAGTTCCAAGCCCAGCAAGGTCGCCGCCTCCTCTGGCTCCACGCAGTGCTGCTGTTTGCTTTGCCATAGGAAGGCTATCCCAAAGGGATATGTCCACCGATACCTGACGTTTTTCTCTCGCAGATGTTCGGTGACTGGTCGGAACTGCTGACGGCGTACGAGGGTGGCCTGGGCCACATCTTGGTATAGGGTGCACGAGGAGTTTTGGAAGGTAATTGAATCGGAGGCCCTCGCTTTTTGCAGGACAAGTTCTTTTATTTTAAATGAACTGAACTTCGCCAGAACATCTCGTGGGCGACGATTCTCCCCAGGCAGGCGCGGACCCACTCTATGCACTCTCTCCAGTCGGACCTCCGGGCCATCTTCTCCAAGAGTAGAGGAAAAGAGACCCACCATGAACGCCTCCAAGTCTGGCCCCTCGCAGTCTTCCTCCAGGCCTCGGACTCTTATGTTTTCCCGGCGTGAGCGATTTTCCAAGTCTTCGCATTTGAGTTGTGAGTCGCGTAGTTGCCTTTGTAGGTCGGTCGTGGTTTCCTCCAGAGCTTTAACCTTGCCCGCTGTCTCCTGTTGCTGCGCTTCCAGATCGAGTGTACGTGATCCCACGGAGTCTACATCTGCCTGGACCGACACTAGTTTCTCGCGAACCTCCACGCGGAAGGTTTCAAAGGAGGCTTCCATGTCCGCCTTAATGTCCGCCCTCAGCTCTGTGCGGAGCTCTTGTTTGAAGTCTCGCAGGGAAGACAAGAGGTCTTCTCGAGTCAGTGCCATGGTCATTCCTCCCTCCGTAGTCCCCTTACCAGCCGCCGTGAAGTAGTTGGAGACCCTATTGTTGAGGTTCCGCTTGGGTGGCATAGGGGGCCCCCCGCCCGGCCAGCCGTCAGCCGCCTCTCGCGTATTTGGAATCTGCGCTGCTCCGGTGGTCACGCTCAGGTACCTCCTCGACCACTCCTCTGTTCACGACTTCCCCTTAGTCCGCAGGTTTATGAGAGGTTGTCACTCATTCGCCTCTGTAGCAGCCTCTAGTCGCTTCCTACCCTCGCCTCCAGATCTCTCTCAGTGAGCATAAAACTGCAAGACAGGGCCTCCTGGCAGCCATGTTAGGGTCAGGCGCTCCTCATCCAGATAGCCTCTGCGCGGATCAAAGGCCCCCTCCTGTATCTACCTGTGCTGTGGGTTCATCCTGAGGAAGGGGGTCACAGCTCTGCCCTAGGGACCCTTGGGACCACTTCAGCACCCCAAGGGGTGACCACCTCTGGTGAATCGGTCCCGTCGTCTCCAGCCCCGTTTAGCGTGACTCTATTAATTGGGGCAGGTCATCGCCGTCATGCTCGCGGTGAGCCCTCTCCTCCGAACCCCCGAGGGCGGCCGCCTGCGCGCTGCTCATTGCGGCTGCCCGCCATCTCACGGAGCTCCGTGTCAGGCCCAAGGCGATCTCGCCTATCTCCGGAAGTGATCGCGGGGTCAAGCGGTGCGTCCGCGCTCCCCTGCGGGCGCCGCAGGCAGGGCTCACCCGGGGGTATCCTCTGCTGTGCCCTGCGGGTTACCTTCAGCTCTGCGCGTCAGCCTTTTGAGCCCGGACCTCCGCCATTTGCTTTCGGCGCTGCTGCACCGTTTGTTGTTCCTCTGGACTCGCCTGGGCTCTCACCAAGCCTCCCAAACCCCGTATTCCGGGTCGCGTCGGTCTGCGCTGCTACGGCATCCAGGAGCAGTGTTTGCCAAGCCGGTGCAATGCCTTCATGCCTCACATTCGGCAGGGCCTGGGACGGAGCCGATCGGGATCACGTCCGATCGGCCATGTTGGTTAGCCACGCCCCCGCCTTTGTATTCTAAATGATGTATTTAATCATCCGGTTTTTAATTCTGATTAATGTATTTTGAACTTTCATTCATTTTATCATTCATTCAGTGATGTCATTACCTGCAGTACATTTTTCTGAAAATTGGGTTACTGATACAGTGAATAATATGCTGTCGGTTTTAGGAATAATTGCTACATTTTCAGATCATGAAATGTTAGAGATTTATTCTTATTGTGACGCTTTATACCTGTTACCTTCATTAACGTTATCAACTCCTACACAATTGTAATGCATCTAGAAATGTGGTTGTTTAAACACCAGTAGGAACGTTGCCAAACACCACCAAACACCATCACAGGGGGGTGGAATAGTTGACATACATCAGCAGGGGCAACATTAGATGCCATTTACAAAACAACAGGACAGACCCAATTAGGAAAGTATGGGTGGTTTGGCCCTTTGACACAAATACCTGTCACAAAAATGATTCCTGAACATCACCAAGGGACTCAGTATATATAAGCCAGACCTACATTATGTACAGATAACATCCAGAGGTAGTGAAATCCTACAGTGTAGGAAAGTTGTGCCCTTTTTGGCTAGAAGCCCCAACACTGACAGTAGTGAAACAAAAGTTTCCTTTATAAAGTTCAAATGCTTTGAGCAATTTGAAAACCATGCTTGTGCAGCACTTTTATTTTTCATTTTCACATCAGCTAAAGACTTTTTGCAAAATAGCACTCTTAAATACAGACTGCCCCTCTTTCCTTTTTGATAAATTTTATCTTTCACACACAAGCAGTGTGATACACCTCGGTAATACCTTGCAAACAGGAACTATGGTTTCTAATATTTTAAAGACCAGTCTGAAAAGACTGCAACTGCAACATACCTGTTCTCAGATGCCCGTTTTTGCTGTGAAGAATGTGTGGTCATCATCTGTCTGACACTTCCAAAGGAAACGCCAGCGGCATTTACCACCAGGCTGGAACTGCTGAAGTCCCATGCTTGGCTATGTCCCAAGCGTATTCCCATCAAACCAAAGCATTCCTTGCAAAATCCGGAGGGTGCCTTTTTGCTTCCTTTAGCTAGCACCAAGGTATCGATTACAGCACCGGCTGCCTCAGAACCAGCAACTGGCAGCACTGCTCATTCTGTGCTCCCACGAGTCTGCAAGGTATTACTAAGGTCCGTCCGCTGCAGTAACTAGCACCAGTAAATGTTGTGTCTCTCAGCCACTTGTTATCTGACCGAGTGCTTGGAGCTTTCCCTCTAAAATGACCTTTTTTTTTTAATTTTATTTTTTAAAGAAAGCATGGTCTTCTGAACAGCTTGTAAGAGTTTTCAATTTTATAAACAGGAACTTTTATAAGTAACTACTGACTCTAAGAGAGTATATTTTAATGACACTATAGATTTTTCCTGTCTCCACAGAGTCTATAGTAATTTTACATATTTTAACAGCTGCTATTTTTTCAGCTCATAAACAACACTCTCATGCAACTACCTGCCAATCATACGCAAATGCCTATTTTAGTCACGTAGTTTGCTTTTAATGGGTTATTCACGATTGTCCATAGATAGGAGTGGGTGTTATGTGCTGGATTGAGGCCCTAAGATAGGTGCGCTGTTTCAGAGGCTCAAATCCTTCGTGCCACAGAGACAGGCAGGACCTTTCCCCTACATTGGCCCTCCCTTTACAAATAACGAGCAACAGAGTCTGTCCCTTATCTGACGTGTGCTCTGGGTGCAGAAGACGGTCCATTCTAAATACGTCATATCCATGCCCAAAAGTGACTAACTTAAAAAGACCCTTCGCTCTTGGGATTTTCCCTAGCACAGGACTATTGATTTCTCCAAGGTCTCATTAAATATGCATGAACCACTATTTCCCAAGGGTTCATTCCTGACGTCTTCCTCTGACCGACTTTACATCAGTATTAACACTCCAAGGCATCTATCAAGTATAAATACACCTCCCTTTGCTCAAGCAAACTAGAGGGGACCGAGACTTTCCATGCCGACACTCTGACCTGAGACGCTGCAATCTGCAACATGCCACAGCTCCAGCTGGCAGAGGTCCATCCACCCATCCTGGGGTGTCCAGCTCAACACCAGGATGAAGTCCCACTGAGGTAATGGGGTTAGATTAAATCCTAGGGGGATTCTTGGCTCTCTAAGACCTACACACATGCTAGGTACACTTAGGTACATCTAGTTAGGCATCATAGGGGTATAGGCTTTATCTTAATGCATTCTGCATTTCATGTATGTGTTCATTACTATTGCACAATGGTAAAACTGTACCATGCATTTTTATTTAACTGCACTGCTGGCCATATTCTCTGCTACTGTCCAACAGTTGTCGCAGCACATATAACCAGTACTAGAACAACAACTGTGCAATAAAGTTTATTGTAAACACACCCGACTGTTTCTTCTATGTACTTCTCTGAGATGAGTGACTGAATGAAAAGTAGTATATTGTTTCCACGATCCTGAGGGATCAGGGTTTTATGTTATGTGGTTGCAGAAGCTATTCCCTTCTTGTCTTCAAGAAGTTTCTAGTGACCTCTGAGCTAGCTGGCACAGGTAATTAAGTTTAATATAATCGATAGGGACATACCGACCTTAGTCCTATGTCAAACCTATAGGTTATATTATTCCAATGCGCAGAGCCTATTAGGGAAATAGGAACTACACTACAGTCTGATGCATGTGGTTTCGAAAGGAAGTAGAGCGCAAAACAAAGCTCCCACGAAGAGATAAAGGAGATTCCAGAAACAAAGGTGGGAAAGTGCGGTGTCATGCGCGCTGGAATTAGAAGGTCAGTTTAAGTGATAACATAGCGGCAAACTTTCAACAGAAATGTTATCAACGGTATTCTTGTATTGAATAGATGGGGAAATAAAATAAATAGGTAATCCGTTGAGTCGATAAATCAAGTTTGCATGGGGAAGAGAACCACAGCAAAACGGCAATATTAGGCGCAAGGGTGAAATATACACAGTACCTTGAATGCGCTGTAATCTCGTTTCTGTAACAAATCCAAAGAAGAGATGAAAAGAGCAGTGTAGAACGTGTAATTCCACCTTGATAGTAATGTAGCCTTGTTTCTGTAGCAAATCGAACGAAGCGATTAGAAGCAATAAAATTTCAAATGTGGAAGGCGGTCCAGGTCGGTGAGTTCCCAGGAAGCAAGTAAATCGTCGCCAATAAATGTAGTAAGCTCCAATAATGCAGCTTTCACAAGATGGTTGCTTGTCAGACAAGAAGCTTTATTCAGGAGAAAGGGAACTCACGACAGCTTTCAGGAATGGACAAGCAAGTAATGACATATCAAACAGCAGATGTAGAACACTGAATACTGAGAACATGAATGTTCCAACAACATCATAATACAAAGTAGGAACGTTTTTAAGAAGCTAGAAAACATACTGTACATAACTTACCACAGGGAGGTGTAGAAGTGAAGTACCTAATAACAGTGAGGTAAATTTAGAGATTAGGTAAAGAGAGAGGTGGTGAGCAGGGAGATGAGATAACGAGAGGGATGCAAGGTAGAGAGATGAGAGAGAGGGGAGATAGAGAGTGGTGAGGTAGGAAGAGGACCGGAATAGAGATAGGGAGAAGGGAGGTATCGAGGGAGGGGCAGACAGTCAGACAGGTGAGCTAAAGACAGAAGTGATTTTGTGAGAGGTGAAGTAGATGGAGGAAAGTCACAGCAAGGTGAAAGGGGAACAGAGCACTGAATTTCAATGAGAGGCATGAGGTAGAGAGATGCTGTAGGGAGAGTTGGTAGAGATGCAGAGGTAGACATAGAGATGCAGAAAGAGAGGTGGGGTAGAGAGATGTACTGAGAGAAAGGTGAGGTAAAGTGAATTGTGAGAGAGAGGTGGAGGTAGGCTCATAGAAGTGCAGAGACAGAGAGTGATCGAGGTAATTATAGGGTCAGGTAGAAGCAATTAGGAGACAGACAAAGATTTTTTTGTTCAGTTGCCACAAGCTGCCTGAGACCCTGAGGTTTAGGGCTGGGGTGGGCATGCCCAGTTGTCAAATTAAAAATCAATCTGCTTTTTATGCACTCAGTTTACCCGGGTACGGAGGTGGGGGTCCTTGGCAATTGCCCATTTAGCCCATGCCTTAACAGAGCTGTGGCAAGGAGTTGCTGGGAGTGCTGAAAGTAAGCAGCAGCATTGCACCTGGATCACAACAAGCCACCAGGTGCACTTATTGTGTGAGTAGTGCACAGTGGCAGAAGGCTAGGAGCAGCTCGGCGCACAGGGCACTCCATATGTCTAAAAACACCAGAGAGCAAAAAAAGCGTCAGTACCCAGGTGCTGCACAACTGTAAGAGCTGCAAACACAATAAGGATCTACTTCAGCACCCAAGCCATAATATAAAGTCAATGCCACAAAGAACGCACCCACAAAATTCTGTGAGCCTGATTGATGGGCCATCGATGCGATGCCAAATAACTAAGAAAAAGAATGCTGATGGCTGTCAGAGGCTGACCCAAAGCCCATTCTCGCTCTATACTTCTTTTTGTAGTTTTTTGAATAATTGATAACATGAGCTCTTGCAGTAAAGAGCTAAAGCTGCCTGTAACCAGATCTACAAATAAGCAGTCAGATGGAGATGAGGTTTCCTACCTGATTGGACAAATCCATTTGTTCCATTTAATTAATTTCAACCCTCGATCTTCAACAAAGTAGCTGGCCTCAGGGCAGGAACCAGACCAGAGGCTGGTGCGAGTAGTCATTTCTCTTTCTAAATGAGAGGCTGTTTCAAAGTCCTATGCCTGCCCGGATCAAGAATTCAAATTCCTACTGGTATGGTGGGAGGTCATGGTAAATGGATGAGGCTTAGACACGGTGTTGTATTGTAATGCAATATATGCTGTATAGCAATGCAATCACTTATAGTAATGCAATCATGTGTAGTGATAATGCTTTCTATTGTCCCTATATTTCCCCTGCCCCAGCGATCAGATTGGTTCCTCCTAGAATGTTAGGTTCAGGAGCATTCTAAACTGAGCACCTGTTCATTGTGATTGATGCCAACCAGCGGGAGGAAGTAAATAAATTATCCTCTTCAACAGAAGCTTGTTGTTCCCTTAATTGCCTGCATTACAGCAACTTTTTGGTGGCGAGTGAAGGGATCCGGTACCTCCTGAATCAACTCTGGCAGGGCTGCTGTCATCGTTGCTGGTCGGGCATGCAGCCGCCGAGAACTGTTTCCTATGCAGGTTGCAGTAAGGTGAGTCTTATCGCAGCGAGGCGAAGTGCATGTCTATGCAACGCCGTGGCTGCTGACTTTGGCCTGTCCACACTTGAAGGAGGAGCCAGGGACCCCGAGGTGAGAGCCGGGCTTGTAGGGGAAAGATTTTGTCTAGGCCGGCCCCGTGCTCTCATTTTCCAGTTGGTTAACAAAGTCACTTAACTCAAGTACAGTTACTATTGCCAAACGCATTATTTAGTTCATCAATATAACGTCATCATGCAATTTGATCCACCTCCCAAATTTTTACAGACGAGAGGAGATCCACCAGTTGAGTGGAAAAGGTGGAAAGAAGAGTTTACCTATCTAACACCCATAGATGCTGTCAAGATGCCTTTTGAAAGGAAAAAGTGCATCTTACTCCACCTACTAGGTTAAAAAGGTCATGAAATGTTCAAATTGCTACCCAAAGTACAATCGCACAATGAGGAGGACGATCTAGATGAATTTGAGGAGGCAATGTTGAGACTAGAAATAAGGTTCAAACCTACTATAAATACCACCATGGAAAAATACTACTTTTATACCAGGAGACAAAGGGAAAATTAATGTTTTGATGAATTCTTAATAGCCTTGTGAAGTTTTTCCACCACCTGCAATTTCGGTATAACGACCGATGAAATGATCAGGGATCAAGTGATGCTGAATACCAATATAAGGAAAATTAAAAAACATCTGTGGGTCATGGGCGACCCGTCTCTAGAAGAGGTGGTGAAATCAGCGAAAGCCATAGAGCAATCTATGTCCTGGTGAAGTAGGTTAATGAAGTCAAAGATCAGATGAAGGATGTAGAAGTGTGCTTCATGAAAGAGGAAATTTGGCAACAAAAGCCATCTACACAAAGAGAAGAGAGCAGTAGCCAAAATAGAATTTTACAGATGTGGAAGCCTATCTCATCTCGCAAACTTCAAAGGATGCCCCGCCATAAACAAGGAGTGCAGGGTCTGTCATCGACGGGACCACTTCACAAAGGTAAGCAGGGAAACAAAACAGGGCAGTTGTGCGAAAGTTGCCCAATTATCTGAAGAAGGAATCAGTGAAATCAATGAAAGAAGTAAGGAGGAAAACACTAGTCGGGTATTGGTGATTAGACCAGATGGAAACAATGACTTCGAAAACTTGAAACCTCCCAGATGTGTACTCCAAGTGAAGGAGGCAGAGTTGACATTTCTAGCTGATGTAAGATCATAGGTCACCCAGAGACATTCTACAGCCAGCTTGGTCAACAGATCACATATCATTGCTTCCAGTTGACATCCGAGCGGTGACATTCAATGGGAACAGGATAAGTCTGATTGGATACTTCTGTACCAAAGTGTCTTTCAAGAGTAGATCGATGGAAGTAAAAATATGCATTGCTCATACAGGAGTCGGTGTGTTGAGTTGGAGAGACCAAAGACTGTTGAAGATAATTTTACACACTTGTGCTGCTGAACCGGTCATGGTCATCAATGAAGATGATCCAGGAGTGTGATTTCAACACTTGTTTCCAGACGTTTTCTGCGATGAGAGTGGGAAACTTAAAGGTCATTAGATAGGAATAAGAATAAAAGAGAATTCTAAGCCAGTGAAACAGAAAATGAGAAATGTGCCATTTAGCCCAAGAAACGACCTACAAAAACTGTAGGAGTAAAACTTCGTAAGGAAAACAAATATATCATCGAAGAAAAAGAATCCATGGACTAGATATATTCAGTAGAGCTACCGAAGAAATTGGATGGAAACATGAGGTTATGTGTGGACCTCAGAGCTGTCAATGCATGTATCATAGCAGCTAGCCATCCCTTACCTAGGATACCGCCCAACCTAGTGCACCCAGTCCAGCGATTCCTTCTAGTTGTGTTCCTGCAGGGGAACGTAGACAGTAATCCCCTGTGGTGAGGGGATCTCAAGCTGACACCTCCACCATAGCAGATAGAGTCCAGTTTAACCCCCGTGTCAGAACACCTCCTTTTAAAGTTTTTCAGGGATGGTAAAATCTTTATTTCCACTAAAGGGAGGAGATGTGTTGTATTGTAATGCAATATATGTTGTATAGTAATGCAATCACTTATAGTAATGCAATCACGTGTAGTGATAATGTTCCTATGTTTCCCCTGCCCCAGCAATAAGATTGGTTCCTCCTAGAACGTAAGATTCAGGAGGATTCTAAGCTGAGCGCCTGTTCATTGTGAGTGAATCCGACCAGCGATAGGAAGAAAATAAATTGTCCTCTTCAACAGAAGGTTGTTGTTTCCTTAATTGCGTGCATTACAGTGCACTGATAGCATTTAAGGGAAGTTTAAGTACGTGCATGCTGAGATGCAAATAAATCAATAAATAAAAAAAAGAAAAACGAAATACACTGAAGATATATTAAATTGGCACCATATCAGAATGGACATAGATGTAGCATACCAAGCCAAGTTCCTGAGAGGACGTGATTCAAGGAAGCTCCAGATAGGCCCCCTCCAAGTGTCATTTTGAGGATGTTTTGGGCCCCGGGCAAGACATATTTCGGGGCCCCAGTTAATAACAACTTTAAAATGTATTACCAATTTTCTGCTACTTCAAGCCTGCACTATGCCATACTTGCAGAAACAAGGTTCACACAAAAGCAGTGGAATATGTTTTTCCAGAACCCCCAAAAATCCTTAAGATGCCACTGGGCAAAGAGAGACAAACTCAGAAGTAGAGGTAGGCAGAGAGGAGAGAGTCTGAGATATGGGCATACATAGAGGTGAACTAGATAGAATGTTTACTTTCTCATGGGGCTCCTTGGAAGGCAGGGTAAATGTTAAATTATGGTATACTTTTATGCAAACACGGAATATGTGTGGCACGTAGTATTACATGGAGTGTGCTTTTAATTGGGTTGCTTTTTCGTTTCCTGTACTTAAGAAAGAATGTGGGCCTGGATTTGCAAACATTTCGTGCAACGCAGTACAGCAAGAGTAGTTGCTGCACTGCGTTGCATGAAAGAGAGAAAGTAGAACTGTGTCTTATTTTCAAAGAAAAGGTGCAGTTCTGCTATCTCCCTGCACTGACACACTTTGGACTGCCTAGCACCAATGCAGGCACCATTACACCATATTGAAAAGTTTTCTGTGTTATGGTTGAGATCATTTTTGTGCAGGATGCGGTATGTTCCTGCACACAAATATCCTTGTAGGCTTTTTCCTGTTTGTATTTGAATTTCAGAATGCAACACACATGAAAGGAGGAAATATCAAGGAGAAATAAATATATTTCTTCTCATTACACCAGCCTCAGGCACACGCACCACTCTGTAAATATGGGTTTATGTCAATATTCATGAGTGTACCATGCAACCTACCCTGCAATGCCATCTGAACGCAAAGTAATGCAAAGCAGTGCAAAGTGCTACATTATCATTATTTTATTTTTTTACAAAGCAATACAAATTGACATTTGCTTTGCTTCATAAATACCAAAATAGATTTTGCGTTGCGTCTGCTTTAAGAAAGTGATACAAATTGAACACAAAATCTTTGTAAGTCTTGGCCATAGTGCATATTGTTACTTCTTGTTATTCTGGTTTCATCACACATGTCGTTAGAAATTCTTTATAATTATAGTGCCCATAAAGCTAGAGCCCTTAGATATTGTTTATCTCTTGACTAACTTGTGGACACACAATGTACTGGTGCCCCTCAACCCATGCCAAAGTGATGCATTCAAGGAGTGGGCTACTGAACTTCTTACTTTTCTTTAATTGTGGAGGGACCTCTTTTGCTGTGAAAACCTTGTATGATGTCCACAGAGACTGTCAGACAAAGAGGTGCAATAGGGCTGACTGGATTCATTCAGCAACATAAATATGAACGGTGTATTCAAAGTCTGGATTGGTGGCAATCGTAACGTCCTGTCGTGCAGGCCTCCATATTTAATCTACCAGCTGTGCCCCTAACAATCTTGTGGCTCACTGGTCCGACCCTCCATCCTCCTCCCAGGAAGAAGGGATAGGCCACTGAGACTCCTCCTTTAAACATGCATTTTATCATCATCTTACAGGTTGGGGTGATGAGAGCGAGGCTCACTGACCTTACCCCTATCTGTACCATTCTGGGAGAGGGTGTCATCACAGGAGGTGTGGTGTGCACACGGCAGGCATGTCTGGCATCTGACTGAAGAGAAATTCCTCATGCTAGAATTACATTGTTGCTAGATGAGCCTCCAGCAGTTGCAGGGCAGGTTCTAGGATTTTTGGGGCTACAGGCAGAAAGGGAATATATAAGCCCCTCTAATTTGCATACAACTTGATATCTTAGAAAATTACTTCACAGGAAGTGCCATCAATTGACTATTAGTCCTCTGGCATCATTGAAGCGACTTTGCAAGAAGCAAATTTCCTGGTGCAATAGCAGTAAAACAATAACCTATTAAAATAACTGCATATATTTGATAGGTTTATTAATTGGAAATACATTATATTAGGGAAATAACCATTATCAAGCATCCATTACAACGAGATTCCATTACAACAAACCCATTATCACACAGGGGTCCTTACAATGCATGACATTATCACGAAAATGGCATTAGCACACATACCATTACCAAGCATTATTGTGTAATGCAGCTACAATGCGTTAGTGGGTATGTATATTGGCATGTGTTTGGTTTATTATACTGTAAATACTGTACTGTAGTACTATTGCGCTATAAATGTAAACATAATATTAGATTTTTAAAAACATTTATATGGGTGTAACATACACGCTTAGGCACAGGATGCAAGGGATGTAGGGGTACTGCGTGGGGAATTCTATTAATACACATGTGTTATTTTTAATGCCTGAGTATTCATTTATACATTTAAAATGTATTAAATTATTTTTTATAAAATATTTCTAAAGGTGTAACACACACCCTTAGGCACGAGATGTGAGAGATATAGGGGTAATGGGTGGGGAAGTGTATTAATACTCAGGCAATGTAATACCTGAGTATTAATTTATAATCTATTTTAAATTAATTTAAAAATAAATTAATTAATTTATCTAAACTATTTCTAAAGGTGTAACGCTCACCTTTAGGCATGGGATGGGAGGGATGTAGGGTTAATGAATGGGGTAGTGCAATAATACACAGCTATTCATTTTAATAGCTGAGCATTAATTAATAATCTATCTTGAGTAATTTAAAAATCATTGAATTCGTTTTCTAAGTCTATAACACACACCTTTATGCACGAGATGTGAGGGATATAGGGGTATTGTGTGGGGAAGTGTATTAATACTCAGGTATCTAAGAATTAATGTATAATGTATTTTGAATGAATTAAAATTAATTAAATTCATTTATTTAAAATATTTCTAAGTCTGTAACACACAACTTTGGACACAGGATGTGAGGGATATAGGGGTTTTGGGTGGGGAAGTGTATTCATATGCAGGTATTAATTTTGAGTATTCATTTGTGATAGTCAAATTAAATATTTAGTCAGATTTAAAAAATTATAACTTGAAACATTAGACCCTCAGAATTAAAAGCATATATTTAAAAATGAATGCCACATTAAAGCATCACTCAAAACATAATGCAATTTTATTGCAAAATGTTATTGACATTTATAAATGAACAACTCAAGTTTTTATATAATACATTTAATAAACAATGTTTTAAAATCTCAAAAAAATCCAATAAATACTTTAGCATATACAGTAATTTCTAAAAATATTTCACATTTTTTAAAACCATTAAAACATATGTTTAAAGATTTATTAAACTTTTCTCCCAATGTTTCCCATTGAAAGCAATAGGGAAAATTGTCCTTTTTTACTTTTTACTTTTAACCTTGTTAATTGCAGTTCTGCGTCTGCTTCTACAGTCGGTGGAGCATCGCAGTCAAGATCGGAAGCAAGGGACAGCTGCGGTCAGGTAAGAGCAATTTACATTTTTATTACAAGTTTTTGGGTGGTACTGTTTATTTGAAGGCGAGAGGGAGGAGGTAGTTAGATGTTAGTTTAAAAATGTATGTGTTTGATGTTTTAACCATATTTTCAATCCCATGCAGGTAGCAGTTGTTGGCCCATGTCGGGATCATTTTTTTTTCAAACTTGGAATAAAAAAGTACATAAAAAAATAAGTTAGGTACTTTTTAAACCAATTTGAAAAGAGCAATATTTTTTTATTTATTTTTGGCATCGTGCTTTTGTAGGATGTTTGCGGTATTCTCGGGACAAAGGCCACATGGCTGAAAGAAGAAAATTGATTCCCTGTATTGATCGCAGTTAATTTCTTTACCAGGAAAGCAGGATATTTTTTCCTTTTTTCACTATTTAAAGGTATTTTGCTTCACCAGCATACTTTAACAACCAGATTTAGCTTTTTCAGTTTGCGTTTTTTTCTCAACGTGGACTTGGATGGGTGTATTTTTCTTTGGATCTTGGATTTGGAGAACGGATTTGTTCTGGCAAGTTTTTAAGAAACACTAAAGCTTACCGGGATTTTATTTTTGGGATTGTGTTTTTTACATGTAAGAAATGGTGACTTTACCATCATCATCATAAACTTTATTCGGTTTAATCCAAACCATCAAAGTGTGCACAATCAATAAATAACAATCAATAAAAAAATTCTCAGATATAAAAGCAGCATGAAAAACTTCCATAAAACAATTTAAGATTACAGTCAATTAATAGCATCATCTCGTGTAATTAAAGTGCTTTGTGCCTAGTGGGATCAGGTAATCTTAATGAGATATCTCTGGTAACAGCATCCAAGCTACCCTGGACATAATTACATCTCAATTAGTATAAGAAGCCTCTTGAGTGTTCTAAGTCACAAACTTCTGTCTCTTTAACCAGACATTCAATAAAAATCTGCTTACAACAAAAACAATTGGGTTCGATGTTGCGGTCTTTAAGATCCTCAGAGCGACCCAGCAGTGTCTAACTTCCAGATTGCAGCATAAAGGTTGAATTCACTTTCTTCGAAGAAAGCGATATTCGGTACAAAAAACACAGAATGTGCTCAACAGTTTCTGGGGCCTTGCCGCAGGCTGGGCAGATAATTGAGTCTGATTCGGTGGCCCAGATGTTGAAAGACCTTAAGGGTAAACAACCCAGGCGAAATCTCACATAGTGGCTTTTGGCCAGTGATTGTGTAATCAAATCAAGAAAGGGCTTGAACATAGGATAAGACTTATAGCTCAAAAACTTAGTGGTAAATCGCCCTGCAGTTATACTAGAAGCATACCGTTCGGCCAAGTGAGCCCAATACTTGGCTTTTGCAGTAGCTATGTCCAATTTGTTAATCCGCTCCGGGCAATCCCATAAATTAATCAATCCCAGAGATCTGCACCAAATTGCAACAAGGAGTAGCCATGGGATCTGTTATGCGCTGCTCATATTTAAGACTTCTCTTAGTGATTCGCAGTATTCACTTAGCTCTGGCGTGGTCCACAAATACAGCCAATATATCAATGGTTTTAGTGAGGCCACATCCCCAATTCTCCTCATCCCAAGATCAAAATAACTGGGATCAACGGAGTACTAGCTGAAACAGATACAAGGGATCTAACATGTACGTTCTCACACACCGCCAACTCATGTGTATCAACATTGCCCCATATCTCTGCTCCTTATAGTGCCGCATTTTGAGCTTTCATCTGATAGACCTCCAGGGCAGGGGTTATTGACCGAGTCAGGGTCTGTTTATGGAAATGAATTATAGGTTTAGATTTATGGCATTGGGTCACATAGCTTTTATCTAATTGTGGATCCTAGCCTAAAGTGTCAGTCAACCTAACCAGAGATAGTCAAAAGTGTTTACCCTCTCCAGTGGTTTCCCAGCTATTCTCACAGCTCTTGTCCTGCCCCTACTCTTGCCAAAAACCATAAACTTAGTTTTCTCCACATTTAGTTCCAGGCCCCTAGCTACACAGAACACCAAGAATGTATCTAGTGAGTTCTGAAGGCCGATAGGGGTCCTGGAAATTAATAGGGAAACATCTGCGAAGAGCAGTATTGGTGTTTTTTTTGCCATTCAGCACTGGAGAATAATTTGCATAGTCCCTCAGGTCATTAGCTACTTTGTTTACAAAGAGGGAGAAAAATGTGGGTGTGAGTACTCAACCTTGGCACACCCTGTGCCGAATGGGAATCTTAGTAGTTAGTTCACCCTGTTTCCCACACCTGACCTGCGCATAGTTTCCCTCGTGGAACCTTACAAGCAGGTTTACAAGATTTGCTGGGGCTCCCATTCATATTAAGCCTTTCCAAAGTGATTCCGAAGGCACAAGGTTGAAAGCAGCTCTAAGATCCACAAAGGCTACATAAAATGTATGTTTATTTAATAGTACATATTTCCAGGTGAGCAGTGTAAACCTAAACACCTGGTCGCATGTACTGGTTTTAGTATGGAAACCAGCTTGGAAAGGTGACAAAATCTCATTGTCTTCTATCCATGTTACAGTTTATCCAGAACTTGCCCGGCAAAAATGTTTTGCAAATTGTCTAATAAACTAATAGGTCTGTAATTTGATGGGACGAAGCATCTCCTTTCTAATGTATAGTGATTATCTCCACCCCTCTCCAGATTTCTGGTATTTCTCCACCATCGGCTATTACAGTGGACAAAAGGTTTATGTACGGGGCCCATACAAGAAGTTCGGACTTGTATAGGTCAGCAGGTATCCGATCAGGCCCGGGGACTTTTGCTGATTTTAATCTGTCTTTTGCATTAAGGGTATCATCCAGACTAAAAAATGGCCCTTCATTGTTTCCACCACTTACTGTCTCAGAAGGTTGACAATGGGTTAGATTACATATACCATCCTCAGAAAGGATAGCTTCTCCTTTGTCATAAAGCATAGTAAAGTGATCTACCCACTTCTCAGACTGGATAAAATATTTCGGTGTAGTGATGCCGTCCAGACTCCCATGGGCTATAATATGCCAA
Organism: Calotriton arnoldi; assembly: GCA_963921515.1. NCBI lineage: Eukaryota > Metazoa > Chordata > Amphibia > Caudata > Salamandridae > Calotriton > Calotriton arnoldi. The sequence goes on along the minus strand of CAWUFW010009756.1, from coordinate 210,042 downwards.
AATGAGCGATTATCATTGCATCTGGTTGCAACTAGCAAATCCTGCCAATTCTTGTTGGCCCAATCGCACTTGGCTTTGGCAAGAGCTGATTTATAATTATTTCATGCTTGTACCACATCTAAGCGATCACCCTCTCGAATAGCCAACCTCAGCTCCTATTTTGCCTGTTTGCCCTCATGGTTAAGCCAAGCATGTTTCCTCCCTTCTACAAGTTTCTTCCCATTGGATTTTGTTAAAAATACATTTTTCAGTGCCCCAAAAATCTTCCCTGGGCTGTTAGAATTTGCTCAGATGATGCAATATCATTATCAATGTTAGTAAAATAATGTAAAAATTGTTCATAAATCTTTGCTTGCCGTTTACTGCCCTCCTGGTTCTTAGGCCAGGAGATTCTTCTAAGGTTATTTGTTACTAAGGGTTCTTGGTGTGTTGATAGACTTCCGGAGAAACCCCTTTTAAGAGGAGTACCTCCCATAGTTAAAAGCAAGGGGTTATGGTCGTTATCTCTCTGGGCAGAGCTCATCATATCGCTCACCAGTTGCCATATCCTAACATCCACCAGGGTGTAATCGATAACACTAGACCTGGGGCCTCTCTTAAATGTAATCTGCCTATCCAGATCTGAAAGAGTCCTACCATTACAGGCCTTTAGACTCCTCACTACAACCTGTGAGGTAAGTCGGAGAGCTACATTTGTGTTGCAGTGGCATAATGCTTTATGTGATAAATTGGGGATTACCCAGAATTCGTCTTCATCCTCAGTCAAAATACTGAGTAAGGGAGATGGTTCAAACGTGGTATTAAAGTCCCCAGCTACCATCACTTTGGTCTGGGGCTGGTGGATTCCAATCATGTTGTCTAACCTGGACAAAATTGGTGAGTCGATCCCTGAGGAGACAGATCTAGCATAAACATTAAGAATAGTCAGAACTAGCCCAGAAGGAAAAGTAATCTGTATCCCCATTAATTCAAAGGATTCGATCAACAGCTGTATGTGGGCATATGCAATAGTATTTTTTACAAAAATAGCTAAGCCTCTACTTGCCCTGCCTGAGTTCCTTGAGGCCTATGCTTCGATACTATAGGTAGTATAACCATTTATAAATACCCTATCAGTAACCCAAGTATCCTGGGAAATACAGAAATCATTTTCATCAATAAGAGTAAACAACTCCTGGTCAGCGAGTTTAGAATGTATCCCTGCAAGATTCCAGGAAATAATAGACAAGCTAGAGTTGACTTCTGGGTCTGCCACTGCGCTACACGAGTAAGCCCCTGCTTTGGGCTTGCTGTTAGCCACACTATTAAATTCAACTTTGTTTCGCCCATGTTCAAGATTATTTGTATTTGGGAGAATAGTAACTACAGCATCATCAAGCCTTTTAGATGAAAAAGACATAATGGATTGACATGTTTTACCTAAGGTTTGCCCTATATGAGAGTGATGCTTGAAGTCAGGAGTATCCTCTAAGTTGATGACATTCTCGGTAGATGAAACAAGATTTACAGCCACAGAATTGGCATTTGTGTTGAGCATTCCAGAGAAATTACACAATATGGATTCAGCATCCAAACTGCCAATACAAGTTTGAGAAATTGGAATACTATCGAGACTGACTTTACCAATCTTTGTTATTTTTTTCAGGAATTGGGCTCTTTATTGGATATTGCGGTTTCACACTTTGGGTTACTGGAGTACTTGAGACTCTTGGTGACAGGTGGATCTGAAAAGTCACCAAAAGTTGAAGAAAGAAGGCTCCTACATGTAGGCATCCAGACACTCATTAATTTTTTCAAAAATAATCACAAAACGCTAATCTATTTTAAAAAATAGATCAAAACAGGCAAGTAAGTTAGAGGAGGCATTAGTATATGTTTTAGAAATGGAGTATGTGTGCAAGATTGTCTAGGTAGTCTGAAACCACCATCAACGTAAACTGTTGAATTTGGGCCAATAGTCGCTCAGGCATTTCTTTTGGCTTTTTCTTTTATCATTTGGGTTCAGACTACCTGTCAATAATTGTGCTATTCTCATTTCTTTGGAATTTTGCTCCTTCTTCAAAAATTCCCAAAAACTGATAGAAGTTAGGGTGAGGTCTACCAATAGATTTGTTGAAGGAGTTGTTCCATCCCTCAATGGCTTTGTTTGTCTTTGCACCTCCCTCTAAGCAGGCCACGTAACAGTTCCACCACTCAGTTGGGAACCTTGGCTTACTCCTGTGACCCGACCTGCTTAGATGGCCAATCCATGTGTCCTCAAAATAATTTAGTGATAGCCCCAATTTGTCCTCATTTTGTGTAAAATACTCTGATTCTGTAATTGAAGTGTAGAACTCATCCACACAGTCAGGAGGAACAAAGCATAATGCAGTTAGTTTCTTTAATTCATACTGCAGTTTACTGTTTGATACGTAATTCTCAACCAAGGATGTTTTTTGAATTTTCAGCCAATATGCCTGTGAAAAGTGAAAAAAACATCCTTGAATTTAGATTTCAGGGTAAAATTTAGTAATGATATTAATCATGGTCAATTCAAAATCAATAATCACTTTTCTAGGACTTTTATTTAGGGCCTGATTATGAGTTTGGTAGTGCGGCACCAGGTCTGCCCCGCCACTGCACCTGTGGTCGGGCCACCCGCCAGATTTCAAGTATTTCTTGTGTCTGGCAGGCTTTTTTCTACGTTTCCATGGGAGTGCCTCTAAAAATGTGCTCCGCAATGAGAACGCCAAAAACAGTTCTTGCAAGGCATGGACTGCAAAGTAACCCCGGGCGGGCAACTCCGCTCCGTCAACGGAGTTTGCAAATTTTGCCTACTCCGCGCTTCGTTCCAAATGCAGAGTTTAGGCAAAAACTCCCCTCCGTGGCGGAGCGGAGTTAGCCAGCCCCTCCACCCTCCCAAATTAATAAAAAAGAAGGCACTTACCTGCGTGGCTGCCTCCTCCTCTGCCTGGCCGCTCTCCTTCCTGCACCTCGCCGTCCTTGCCGTCCTCCTTCACCTATGAAAAAACTCTACGTTGTGCTTCTTTTGCTTGCGCATGCGCAAGACGCACAACGTAGTGTTTTTTCTTAGGAGAAGGACGGCAAGGACGGCGAGGAGCAGGAAGGAGAGCGGCCAGGCAGAGGAGGAGGCAGCCAAGCAGGTAAGTGCCTTCTTTTTTATTTTTTTATTAATTTGGGAGGGGGGAGGGCGCGTAGCGTATTTCCACTGAGTTTTTTTCAAACTCCGTGTAAATACGCGTAGAGGCACTACGCCTGCTACGCCCACCCTTACTGTAAAGTCCATCCTGTGCAGGAACTGGTGTGCATGCACAGCCCCACTGTGTGCATCCACATGGCGTGAGGCACCAGAGGACCCTGTAGGGCCCACTTTGTTTCCTCTCTGCCACAGTTTTCATGGCAGTGGAACCGTGACGGAGAAGAAACTCGTAATATGCTTGGTAGGACTGCAGCAGTCCTGCCAAGCATATTTCGGCCTCCTGACCGCTGTAACACCACCAGGGAATGGTGGTTTCCTGGCGGCTGCAGTGGGGCAATGGCGGTCTGACCTCCCTTATTGTAATAGGGCGGTGAGAAGACTGTCACCACCACGCCTCCACAAGTCCTGCCAGATTTTACCACTGTCAAAAATTCAGTGCAGGTTGAGGATTGCTTGTCAGGGAGTAATCTGTAAACTAAAGGAACTGTGGAGTTATTGATATTGGCATGAATAGTGTATATTTGGATGAATGGATGTGGTGTGGACTTAAAGATGCCATCCTTCATTCAAATATCACTATTCTCCAGAGTTATGAGGTTATGGGGTGTGCTAAAGATTAGTATTCTTTTCTGAGGTTTTTTGTTGTCATGCAAATGGAAAGTTTCGTTAGCTAAAGTTGCAATTAATTCAGAAGGAATGTTAATGTCTGAGTAGGTTTGGGGTATTACTCGTTGAGTGTTACATGCCTGTTTTTGTCTCTGTATAATTATTCTGAGGTTAGGAATTGCGGGCATACAACTTGCTACATGTATGGTAATGTTTTGGATACTTTCCCCAAAACTGATTCCCAGGGTTCATTGGAGGTGGATGCCAGCATTTTTATCTGCTGGATATTCTCTCTCACTTTGATGTCCATTGCAGAGGTAGAGCGGTTATGTTCTGTGGTCCTTTCAACAGTGTCACCAAGAGTAACCACACGAGAAATACTGCACACACCTCTAATTACTCCTGAACTCAGTTAATCTCTCCTTACGATAAAGATAGCCACCATATTTGAGAAGTTTATTTCCTCTGTTTGATTGCACATAGCTTGCTTGATTTATCGATGACTATCTGTATGGATATGTAGAAACACAGTTTGTTAATGGTTTGTACCGAAATTGTGCTTCACTAAGAACTTGCAATGTAAAATGTTTTTTTTGATGATTATTTTACAGACTGTTGACTTTTTGAAGGCCATGCTTTTATTTCTGCTGTACAAAATTTGAAAACCTTGCTTTTATTTCTACTATACAAAAACCAGAAGGTGAAAATTGTTTTAAATAGGGTGCCTGTGAAGAGAAATTGCTTGTTTTTTGTGGTGACTAATTGATGACATTATTTACCTCAAATTGTTTGTATCCCTGAAAGGAGTGACGTCTGATGGTAAGGGTATTTTTCTAGTGGATTTTCCAGTGGTCGGATTGCCCCTTTTTGGTGCTTCTTGGTAGTTTGTACTTCTAAAAGATGTGGACAAAAGAGGAGGTTTCAGATTGGTTAGACTTCTAACCATGGTTTTATGGTTTGCTCTGTATCTGTTAAAGCCAAAACGTTTTTTAAAGGATATTGACAGGCATTGTTTTGTTGGCAAGACACATTTTTTCAAAATTTCTAAAAGAAACCAGAGATCTTTGTGTTTATTTTATGGTTACCTGTTGAAAGATATTTTTTAGATTTGTTTTTTTAAAGAGTGTTTAGGATTACATTTTACCTTTAGAGGTCTTAATCTTTTCTAAAAGTGATGGTGTTGATTGTTTATGATTGTGATTTTGGATTGGCAACTTCAAATTTAATGGAGAAATTGCAAGTTCTGTAAAATAAATTATAATGTCACTATGTTTTACTGTAAATACATTCCATTTTCTCCCCAAACACTGTCCAGCACCTTCCCTAAAGCAAGCACACGGCGGAGTTATAACAGTAATTTTGAAACCCACCACTGTCCAGCACCTTCCTGAGACAAGCACCCGACAGAGTTGTAATAGTAATTTTGACCCCCACCACTGTCGAGCATCTTCCCTGAGGCAACCACCCAGCGGAGTTATATTAGTAGTTTGACCCCCACCACTGTCCAGCACCTACCCTGAGGCAAGCAGCCTGCAGAATAGTAATAGTAATTTTGACCCCCACCATTGTTCAGCACCTTGCCTGAGGCAAGCAACCGGCAGAGTTGTAATAGTAATTTTAACACTCACCACTGTCCAGCACCTTCCATGAGGCAAGCACCCGGTATAGTTGTAATAGTAATTTGGCCCCCCGCCACTGTCCAGCACCTTCCCTGAGGCAAGCACCCAGCGGAGTAGTAATAGTAATTTGACCCCCAACATTGTCAAGCATCTTCCCTGAGGCAAAGGTTGTTTTTATTTTTGAAATACATTTTTGGGGGTAAAAAATGTTAAGGTAAACTTACAAAGTTTCGCCTCCAGACAATATGTTAAATTTTAAGGCTGCAGCCAGTCTAAAAAATCTGTGAATGTTTTCGAAAATGAAAATAAATATAGCGTTTGGGGATTAGCTGGGCTATTACTAAATGTGTTTATAGTACCCATTTTACTTACTTGAGCAGATAGGTGGCACTGTGTGAACGTCAAACTGTCATTTGTCTCCTCCTACTTCAGAAGCATGTGGTCAACAGCGAAGTTAGTGTACCACTGCGTACAAAATGGTGGATGGCTGAATTTATATTTTTTTTAGGTGTTCCATAATTTGAAAGTAAATATGTGTAGGAATGTATTTTTTCGTGTAATTCAGAATCTGACTGAATGTATATTTAATTTTGACTGTAAAAAAAAGACAGTTCTTTTCGTTCCTTTTTAGGATGACTGCCATTTTGATCGCTCAAAGGCTGCACACAAAGAGTGAAAATAGAGAAAGGACAGCAGTACTGTTGTAGCTATAATGTTCATGCTGCTCCTGATATTACTACTGCACTTTCAGTTTATTTCTTAAAAATTGAAATGGTGAATTGTACTGTGTGTGCTCTGCCGTTTCACATACTTGACTGAAATTTATATATATATTTTTCCAAGCAAAAAAGCACTCTTTATGATGGGTTTTTAAATGCATGTTGTAATTCTAAGTGTTTTATTGGTATGCATGGTAATAGCATGCGTGGTAAAGGTACTTATAATGTACCTCTAGGGACATGCGTGGCAGTGACATGCGTTGTAAAGATATGCGTGGTAATGGCAGGTGCATTGTAAAGTCTGCATTGTAAAAATATGCATGGTAATGGTGTACGATGTGTAGTCATATATCCATTATATTAGTCACACAGGGTGGAAAAGGTTGACATGTGTCTACACAAAATGTATACCTTTAATCAAATATTAAGAAGTTGTTTCCAGATTGGTGAATTATTTTATATATGTAAGTATGTATGTATGCATCTGGTATTTATATAGCACAAACCTAGGAGAAAGGCAGCTGAAAGCTGTAGAGGTTTAAAGCCAGAGACACAAACAACATGTGATATAGGGGTAGCTGGTGTTTGGACTGCTACTGCATCATGATGTGATGCTCTTTAAAGAATTGAATATTCATCTGCTTCCCAAATTTGAGCTAGATTGGGGCGGTCATGTTGGACATGGGGATATTGTTCCAGTTCCTTGGTGCATAAATGGGGAAGTACTTCTGCCTTGTTTTTTTTGTTTTTTTGCACTTCTTCTTCCATCTGAAGGTGTCCTTGTTGCAGGTGTGCAGAGAGCCACCGGAAATAGTTTATCATTCAAGTAGGCATGGTGCCTGTCGTATGTATGTGGTATTTCTCTAGTGCAAACCTAGCCAAAGGTAATTGGAGCACTTTACAGGGTCAAATGCAAGCATAAACTCAAAGAGTGATCGGAGAGGTAGCTGGTTTGTGGACTATTAAAAAATTGTGAGGACTAGTCATGGTGGCTTTGTAGATGATGCAGCTTGTTTTGAAAGTGGTGCGGGCTGACAATGGGAGCCTGTGGAGTTCCATCAGGATGGGGTGCTGTGGTCATATTTCTTCAGGCCCTGATGAGGTGTGCTGTAGCATGCAGGATACCCTTAAGGGGGGGTCAGTATAGATTACATTTCCAAGATGGTTCCCCAGATACAAAGGGCAATATAAGGGGTGTGGCACAGAAGATTTTTGAGCCACACGAGATATGAAAGCAAACAAAACATCTAAAATTAGCTTGACTTCTTTTAAAGGCATTACTCAAGTCACTGTAAAATACTAAAAGCTACCAGAATACAATGATATATACGGTAAAAGAAATTAATGGGTCGTGCCTTGAGTCATGGCTACAAACCACCATATAAACGACCTCCATAGTCTTTAAACATTCTGACAGGAATTATTAGTATACCCTCTGGGGTGGGCCATCTTCCACCTTGGGGGGTCCATCTTGCATTCCCTTTTGTAAATTAGCATGATGCAGGTTCAGGTAATTTATTTTGAGATATATCTCCTTTCACCTCCATATGATGATTTTTCCCGGTTTTGCAGCAGCTCTGGAAAGTACAAGCCCAAATGAAATTTATTGATATTGGGAGCTGGGGTCACTAGTTGCCCACTTTCCTTGGGTCTCACAGTGCTAAACTGTGGCTGCAAGGCCCAGAGGAGTGAGACCACACTTCTAGTATTGCACCTAGCCATAATTATCCTGGCGTGACCAGATTTTTCTTGTCCAAAAAGAAGACAAATTGGACAAAGGAACAAAAACTGTTATATTTCTATGTTTTCTATAGGAGGTCCAACGCTGATTTGCCCGTGGTTAGTCCTCTTCTATAGAACACTAGTCAAAACAACGATATCCTGGCATGCTTAATACAGTCATTACCAGGGACTGAAATGATTTCACTGTTTTCTTCTTCTCAGTGAAACTCCCTAACTGCAATGGGAATGCCCAGATGTGGGTTCCATAGTTTACTTGGCCAATGTACGTAATCTGCACCTTACTGAGGAGTTCTAGCAAAGCTGAGATCAGTCTGTGGTTGCTTGTGTTTCAGTTGAGAGGGGACATCACATGGCTGGAATGTTCCTATCTGAACAGAACCAAGACTGACTTGCAAAAGGTTGGCCCTCGACAGTAGTAACACAGTGAATTAAAAACAAGGACTGGAGTTCTACCCAAGTAATGACCAAGCTCCAGATTAATTCTAGCATTCCTCCAATCACTTTTTTTTCTCAGCAGAGCAAAAGAACAAAAATCACAACAAACTTTCTTGAGATATAACTATATAGAGCAACAATTGCTTGGTTCATTGTTGAGTTAAAATCTCTCAAATTGGAAGGGCACAGAGTATGCAGACAATGGTGTAGAGACTATGATATAAATAAAAGAATAGACTGTATTAGCATAGCTGCCACCTATACATTTCAAATAGGGAAGCCAAGAATAGCTACTTCTCTGATAGAATCTCAAAAGCTTTGACCTTCTCCAAAGAATGAATCCATATTGTATCAGAACTACAATCTCCTTCAGCTTCCTCAGCTACCTCACAACACTCCAAACATCTATGGGAGCACCTTGCTCAATTTTAATCCAACAAGGTTGAACTAGTATGTGACAACATCCAGGCAGAAAAACATTCCTACACCTGATAACATTTCTATGACAACTCACACTATCCAAACTGCGACAACTTTAAACTCTTTCTCACCAATTAATGGGGCCAACTTTGATGCTGCTGTTACATGCTGTCATCCGACCAGCTTATCCTCAGCTAACTTCATGAATCTTCTATTCCTTTTTCTCAAAACTCAACTGCTGGACTTGTTTAACTGCTCTTTAAGACAAGGTATTTTCCCCATCGCATAGAAAAAATGTCACTGTGAAATTAAAAAAACCTTAAAACATGAGAATTCAACAACTTTTAGTCAATTTCCCTTCTACCCTTCCTTGGTTTGTAAAAACAGTGTTTTAAACAACACCAGCAATTTCTCAAAGATAATAATCTTTTGGATTCCTTTAAAGCCGAATTCAGGATAGGTAAAGGAACAGAAATGTTTTTTCTCTTGGTTTTGGATGATCTTCGACACCTGGTAGACAATGAGGGTGTTGGAGCACTAGTACTTTAGACATGTCAACAGCCTATAATACCATTAATCATTATACTATGAAAAACCCTAGATGAATGGGGTTAGGGATGGACTATCAGGTCATCAAATTGATTACATAATCTCTTTCTGACTGTCAGCAGATAACTAAATTACTACCTTTTCATCCCACATCAAAGAAATTGAACTGTGTGTCTCGCAGGAGTCAGTCCTTTCTCCATTGCTTTTTAATCCACATGCCTACAAGACCTAGGTATCAGTTCCTATATGTATGTGGACAATGCTCAAATCATATTAAGCCTGTCTAAGCTGAGTGTAAACATGAATCTTGCTCAAAATGGAAGACTTTGACCAATTCCCTTACTTTAACACACTAGTGGATGTCTTCTAACTTCCTAACAATAAATCCTATCAGTTCCGATGAGGCGCTGTGAAGACCTGCGTCAGGTCTGCATTCCTCTTTTTCGGTTCTGATGAGACAACAGCTAGGATGGCAGAGCACCTTTAGTCCCATTTGCAAATGTCCAGGACTGGAGGGGCACCACTTGGGGGTTAGGACTTACAGCAGGCAGAGTCCAGGTGCAGGGTTCAAGATGATTGGAGCATTTTCTGTCCCTGAGGCTTTAATCAGGAGGCCAGCCAACTAGTCCTTCGAGTCACTCTTGTGGTCCTGGGCTCAAGGTGCAGGTACAATCCTTCTGACTCAGGCAGCAGGGCAGCAAAGTAGTAGGGTGGCAGAGCAGTCCTTCTTGTAGCAGAGCAGCATAGCAGTCCTTCTGAGCCTTCCACAGGTCCAGATGTGTACTGAAGAGTTAGGTGTAAGGGTTTACTAATTATAACTGGTGCCCACTTTGAAGTGGGAGAAGCTTCAACAGCCCTACTCCAGCAGAGTTGCCTGGATTTTCCTGTCTCCATGCCCTGGCCCAGCTCATTTGGGGCACAACAGACTTGTGTGAAACTGTTTTAGAGTGTATTGAGGTAGAGCCTTTGTGATGTGCGAGTGTGATAGGTGACAGCTCCTCCCTCCTATTCCGATTGTTATGGCCCATCCTGCTAAACACCTATTCCCCCTTTGTCTCACTCTCTGGGAGCAATACACAAAGACCAACTGTCAGCTGCACCTTGTCATGTGACTCAGGATACAGGCTGCAGGCACCAAATGGTTAGGACAAGAAAATGCCAACTTTCTAAAAGTAGAAAAGTACTTGTAAGAATGCACTCCTTCCCTTCAATTTATTTCATTGCTATTCCAAAAATATTGTCTTATTAGTGCGTGCGATCAGTTGCTGTGAAACGCCCCACATCACAGATCATACCAAAGGTTATTACAAAGGGCACAGTACTCGCGCACCCACTGTCGCACTGCGGTATGGGAAGACATCCCTCACAGTAAAACACTTGTTCCTTCGTTATCCATGTTAACCTCTTTATCCACTTAATTCCACCATTTCTTATTCCTTGCTTCTTCCAAATTTATGTAATCACTACGGAGACAGCAAGATTTTCCTTCATTTATTTTTTATGACTCTTTTCTTATGCCTCCTGCATACCCATCCAGGTTTTTACAGTGACACGTAAAGGTCAATCTTGCATCCAGAGTAGGCTCTTTAACTTATACCCAATGCATTTCGAGCCCAGAGGCTCTTCGTCAGGGTCTCTGTAACAGATAAAAAAACAGCTAAGCTGACTGCTCAATGTTTCCCATCAACCTAACAAACAATACTATGACACCCACATTAACCCATGATACCCACCCTGCATAACTCTGAAAAACTCATACGTGCAAACTAAAACACAACCAAACCCACCCTCGATTTCTCCCCCCAGTCCAACTCTTTCATGGCATGCTACTCAAACTGCTGCAAGAGAATTCTTGTGATGTCCCCAATACTCTCTGTTCATTCTCCCAAAAACTCAATTAAATTCACCCCACTCACCCCTCAAATCCACCTCTCCCTTGTCCCCTACAATCTAAACTTCACCAATTACCTTCAAAAAAGCCGCAACCGTCTGCTTAACCTACTCGTACTCTTCTCACCATTTTTCATTTAACTGTTAGCTGTTCTGACGCCGATCGGTCCGTGATTTAAACTGTGCCCACCCACTTGCTCACAACCAATCTCAATAACCCACTGATTAGCTCCAACCCCGAGACCTATTCCCCCATGCCAATACTCCACCCGTGAAAAAATGCGCCAAGAAACTAAAAAAAAAAAAAAAAACTCAAAATCCCACAATGCACTCCCCATCCCCAAAATAATACCGCACACAGACTAGTGAGCTAGTACTCCTCCCTCCAAAAAGCCCGTGTTCATTCATAGCTAAACACCAAGTGAAACATAACAATAACAGTGCTGCATATGTAAAAATCCATGCTTCAATATAACATATCTGCTGTGACTCAAAATTGCGCAATGAAAGAAACAAATAAAGCAGTCAAGAATCAACTGTCCCATAAATCAACTGTTATGTTTCACTTTTACTCTGTTCGATCGTAACTCCGTAAAAAACCACTCCAAATGTTCACTTGTCTCCGAGGTGATAAAATATTCTTGATTCTTTTAATCTTGAAATCTTCAGTGTTAGAAATGGGATCTCTAGTTGGCAAGGGCTTGCACCTTTGTCCAAGTAGGGACCCTTCTTCCTAGTCAGGGTAAGGGAGTTACACTCCTATAATAACCCCTGCTCACCCCCTTGGTAGCTTGGCACGAGCAGTCAGGCTTATTCTAGAGGCAGTGTGTAAAGCATTTGCACCTAACCAACAGTAATACAGTGTAAGCACTACAAACTGACACCACACCAGTGTAGAAAAATATCCAATATTTTTATATACTCAAGACAAGACCAAATATGATAAAAATCCACAATACAAATACTTTAAAATTGAATGCTTGATGAGGTAACTTCTTCTTTGCAGGAATAACACAAAAGCAAAGTTCGTACGAGTCGGTAGCCCCGTCTGGGTCTACCGCGATGCTGAATTACACAGAGTCCAACAGTTCCAGCCGACCGCGTCGCTACGGACCAGCAGAGTCGTGAACAGACTCGGTCACAGGACCTTTCTCGTGGTGGCTGGTACGGAGTGTACGAGCCGGTCGACGTTCGTCGCGGTTGCGGTGCAAGACGGAGCGATGCAAGGTGCGGTGTCCTCGATGCGGTGCAGGCAGCGGCTCGATGAGCGTCGTGCAGACGGAGTCGGTGAGTCCAAGGCGTGCGGTGCAGGGCGAGACGGTGTAAGATGCGGTGCTGACAGGTTGCGATGCAGGCGACCAAGCCGGAGTGCGGGAGCTGGCGTCGGACAGCAGTGCGAGTCGGAGCGGTGCGTCGCAAACGTGCGAGCGGTGCCCCAAATGCGATGCAGTCCCGACTGTTGAGCCAGTTGCAGCGACCGCGTCGGTCGGGTCCGGCTGGTTCAGTGAAGCGATGCGATGCGAACTGCGGTGCCCACAGGTCACGGTGCAAGCAGTGGCTCGGTGTTGACGGCGTCGGACGTCGCCTACGGTGAGACCAGGGTTGCGATGCGAAGTGGGGCGATGCGGTCTGCGGTGCAAACAGGTCACCGGTCAGGGATGGATTCGGTTGACGGAGTCGGTTGCAGTTCCCTTCCTCTGTGGCAACTGAAACAGCGTTCCAGAAGCGGTACCCAGAGGCTTGTGAAGTCTTTGTAGTCCCTGAGACTTCTTAACAGGAGGCCAGCTCGGTTTCAGGCCCTTGGAGATACTCAGCACAAGTTTGTAGAAAGTTCAGTCCTTTCACTGCCCAAGACAGAAGCAGCAACTGCAGGCCAACCCAACAAGGCAATCACTCAGCAAAGGGGCAGTACTCCTCCTAGCAGCTCTCCAGCTCTTCTTCTTGGCAGGTTCCTTGATTCCAGCGAGATCTAAATTCATGGGGTCAGGGCCCCAATATTTATATCCCAAATTCCTTTGTTCTCTGAAGGCAGAGAGGCCTATGCCTAGTCCAAACCAGTTCTGGAGCACTTTGTTGACAAGTCTCCGTCCCTTCTTTCAGTGAGTAGGCCAGGGACATCAGACGCACCACAGGAGGTGGAGCCAGCATTGTGGAGGGAAGGCACTGTCCTATTCAGGGCCCAGGTGCGACCCCTCCCACCCATCTACATGTAGATCTTGCTATTCAGCCCTGCGCTGACTCACCCTGTCTCCTGGCATCCCCAGCCCCTGTCACTCACACTCCAGACAAGGAATACACAACCTCGCAGAGGCAGGCTTGGATGGTTAGACAAGAAAATACCCACTTTCTAAAAGTGGTATTTTCAAACACAGAATGTAAAAACCAACTTCACTAAAAGATGCATTTTATCATTCTGAGTCCAGGCATACTAAACTCGGATTTCTACCAGGTTCCCGGGGTCAGTTAGGATTATAAGCTGTAATAATCAAAACTGCCCGTTCTGGCCTAGGGGGAACAGGTAGCCTTGCAATAGTGAAAAATGAACTAGGCTGTAATTCACTATCAGGACATGCCGCACACACCCGGGCATGTCCTACCTTTCGCGTACAACGCACCCTGCCCACAGGGGTACCTTGGGCCTACCTTAGGGGTGACTAACAGGTAGCAAAGGGAAGGTTTAGGGACTTGCAAGTGTGTGCACTTGCCAAGTTGACTATGGCAGCCCCAGGCTGCGCACAGGCTCTGCGATGGCAGGCCCGAGTTACACTTTACGGGCTGTTTGCGTGGGTGGCACAATCCAGTGCTGCAGCCCACCAACAGCATTTGGTCTATAGGCCCTGGCACTCGCAGTGCACTTTACAAGGGACTGACACATAAACCAAATAGGCCAATCATGGAAACACCAATCCATAACACATTTTATACAGGAGCACTTGCACTTTCCCACTGGACCGCAGTGAGGAAAGTGCGCAGAATCATTACACCAGCAAAAACAGAGTCAAAACCGGGAGGTCAGAAAGCAAAAAGTCAGGGGAAACACGCCAAAAGATGCCAAGTCTAACACATGTCCCCTCCAGCTGAAAGTAGGGAGAACTACCCAACCCCATTGGAGTTCTCTTCACTAAGGCGGAAGAACCTGGACAGACCATCTGCGTTGGCGTGTTCTGTACCAGGACGGTGTTCCACCGTAAAGTCCATTCCCTGTAGGGAGATGGACCACCTCAGCAGTTTTGGATTCTCACCCTCAGTTGCATCAACCATCTGAGGGGCCTGTGGTCTGTCTGAACCCGGAAGTGAGTCCCAAACAGGTATGGTCTCAACTTCTTCAGTGCCCAGACCACAGCAAAAGCTTCCCTTTCTATGGCACTCCACCTCTGTTCCCTGGGAAGTAGTCTCCTGCTAAGGAAGACTACAGGCTGATCCAGGCCCTCTTCGTTCAGTTGTGAGAGCACCGCTCCCACACCATGCTCTGAAGCGTCAGTCTGCACGACAAATTCTTTGGAGAAGTCAGGTGCCTAGAGCACGGGCGCCGTGCACATGGCTGCCTTCAGGGCATCAAAAGCTTTCTGGCAGGACTCAGTCTAGATCACTTTCCTGGGCTGCCTCTTAGAGGTCAGCTCTGTTAAGGGGGCAACGATGGTGCCATAGCCCTTAACAAATCTCCTATAGTAACCGGTGAGACCTAAGAAGGCTCTCACCTCGGTCTGGGTCTTGGGGGTTCCCAAGCCAGAATGGTGTCAATCTTGGGTTGTAGGGGCGCCACCTGGCCGCTTCCTACCTGGTGTCCCAAGTACACCACCGAACCCTGCCCGATCTGGCACTTACTGGCCTTGATCGTGAGGCCTGCACCTTGCAGAGCCCTCAACACTTTCTCAAGGTGCTGTAAATGTTCTTCCCAGCTGGAACTGAACACAGCAATGTCATCCAGGTAGGCGGCACTGAAATCCTCCAGCCCAGCCAACACCTGATTGACCAACCTCTGAAAGGTGGCAGGGGCATTCTTCAACCCAAAGGGCATCACCCGGAATTGGTAATGACCTTCTGGGGTTGAGAATTCTGATCTCTCCTTGGCCCCATCGGTTAAGGCAATCTGCCAGTACCCAGACGTTAAATCAAACGTGCTGAGGAACCGGGCAGCTCCCAACCGATCAATGAGCTCATCAGCTCTGGGGATGGGGTGCGCGTCAGTCCTGGTGACGGCATTGAGCCCACGGTAGTCCACACAAAACCGGAGTTCTGGAGTGGCACCGGGCGCCGCAGCCTTTGGGACCAAGACCACTGGGCTGGCCCAAGGACTGTGGGAGGGCTCAATCACCCCTAACGCCAACATCTTAGAGACCTCCTCCTTGATGCTGGCTCTGACCCGGTCAGTCAACCTGTAAATCTTGTGCTTCACAGGATGGCTGTCACCGGTGTCCACGTCATGGGTACACCAGTGAGTAACACCGGGGGTCAGAGAGAACAGTGGGGCGAACTGTCCCAACAACTGGCGACAGTCCCCTGCTGCTCCTGAGTCAGAGTAGGGGAGAGGATCACACCCTCTACTGACCCATCATGCTCCTTGGTAGACAGGAGGTCAGGGAGAGGCTCACTCTCCTCTTCCACCCCATCATCTGTCGCCAAGAGCATACTCACTCGGACCTCTCGAAGTGGGGCTTGAGGCGGTTCACGTGAAGGACCCTCAAAGGGTTCCTTGGAGCCTGCAAATCCACCAGGTAGGTGACGTCACTTTTGCGCTCCTTTACCTCATATGGCCCAGTCCACTTGTCCTGCAAGGCACAAGGTGCTACTGGGGCCATGACCCACACTTTTGCCCAGGTTGAAATTCGACCAGAGTGGCATTCTGGTCATACCATCTCTTCATTTCTTCCTGGCTTGCTTCTAGGTTCGCCTGAGCGAGTTTCCTGAAGCGGGCAGTTTGGTTTCTAAAGGCCAGCATGTAGCTAAATACATCCTGGGGAGTTTTCCTGGGAGCTGCCTCCCAGCCTTCCTTTACCAAACTCAGAGGTCCTCTGACAGGGTGGCCATACAGGAGCTCAAAGGGGCTGTACCCAAGAGACTTCTGAGGCACCTCCCTGTACGCAAAGAGTAGGCATGGCAAGAGGACGTCCCACTTACGCCTCATGGGTTCTGTTAGACCCTTGATCATGCCTTTCAAGGTCTGGTTGAATCTCTCCACCAGACCGTTTCCTTGTGGGTGGTAAGGAGTGGTGAACTTGTAGGTTACACCACACTCCTTCCACAGGGATGTCATATACTTCGATATGAAATTGGTTCCCCTATCAGAAACCACCTCTCTGGGGAATCCCACACGGGAAAAGATCCCCATTAACGCCCGGCCCACCACTGGCGCCGTCGTTGTCCTGAGAGGATTGCCTCCGGGTACCGGGTGGCATGGTCCACCAAGACCAGGATGTACCTGTTGCCCATGGCTGTCTTGGGATCCAGTGGCCCCACAATATCCATCCCTACCCTTTCAAAGGGTGTTCCAACAACAGGAAAAGGTTGGAGAGGAGCTTTGACCTTCCTCCCACTCTTACCACTTGCCTGGCAAGTTTGGCAAGACCTACAGTGTGCATCCGACTGCCTTCGCATTTGGGGCCAAAAGAAGTGGGTGACAAGCCTGTCAAAGGTTTTGTCCTGCCCCAAATGTCCTGCCAAAGGCACGTCATGAGCCAGACCCAGTAGGAAAGTCCTGAAGCGCTGGGGTACCACCAGCACACGGGCTGACCCAGGCTCAGCAACCTTAGGCTCACTGTATAGGAGACCGCTCTCCCAGTAGATCAGATGGGACCCGGACTGATTACCAGCTGCCTGGTCTGCAGCCTGCCGCCGCAGACCCTCCAGAGTAGGGCACTCGTTCTGCTCCCTGCAGAACTCCTCCCTGGTGGGACCCCCTTCTTGCTGCCAATGGGTCAGCTCAGAGATGTCTCCCAGTTCGGCTACCTGCTCCCCTGTAGGCACCGGGCGTCCCCCTCGAGGTCCGCCTCCTCCCGGTCCGTGGGAACTTCGGGAGCCGGTTTCCCGCGCCCCTGCCCTTTCTCTTGGCAGGGACTTGGGCCACTGTTTCAGGCTCCAAGTCCTTTTGATCACCCTTTCTGGCTGCCATTGACCGAGTAGACACGCATGCCCACTCTGGCAACCCAAGCATCTCCAAGTGAGACCTGAGCTCAACCTCCTTCCATGAGGACTGCTCCAGGTCGTTTCCTAGCAGACAATCTACAGGCATGGTAGGGCTCACAACCACCCTCAAGGGACCTGAGGACCCCCCCCATTCAAAGGAACCTGCGCCACCATACACTGGCGCTCAGAGTTGTCGACAGCAACTACTTGGTGGAATGCTCCTGAAACTACTTGCTTCTCAGACACCAGGTGACACCGGACTGAGGTCACACTGGCTCCAGTATCTCTGAGAGCCTCTACCCTGTTCCCATTAATGGTCACCCAGGTGCTATATTTCTTTGTGTTAGGGGGCACCTGGTTTCCTGGGACCATCTCACTGTCCCCTAGTGAGACAAGGGTCATTTCTGCGGGATCCCCACCCTCCTGTGGGCACCCCTCCTCCCCAAGCGCTACACTAGCCAACACTTTGGATTGTCCACCGGTGGGTGGCTGTGTCCCCTTCGGGCACTTGGGGTCCCCCTTAAAGTGACCTACCTGGTCACATGCATAACACTTGCGGGGGCCGGTCTCAACAGGCTTCCCTGTGGAGACCCCTTTCTTCTTATCACCGGGGGCTGGGAACCTTTACCCTGGGTACTAGTTTGGGGCCCTTTAGAGAACTCCTGTGCTTTACCCTTGTCCCCCCTACCTTTCTGCTGGGGACCCTGCCCACCTTTGGCTGAGTCTCCCCCAAACGCTTTCTTGTGGACCCTGGTACTCACCCAGCGGTCCGCTTCCATAGCAAGCTTCCTGGGGTCAGTTAGCTTACTATCAACTAGGTGCTGGCGCAGATCTGCAAAACATAGACTAGACAAGTGCTCCCATGCAATCAAGTTGTAGAGCCCCTGAAAATCTGTTACACTACTGCCCTTCACCCAACCATCCAGAGACCTGCAGAACACATCCACACATTCCAACCAAGTGTTGGCATCAGACTTCTTACTGGACCTGAACTGATCCCTGTACTTTTCAGGAGTAAGACCATACTTCGTGAGAAGGGCATCCTTCATGTCAGCATAGGTGAGGTGATACCCCTTACCCAAAGCTATCAGAGCATCCCTTGCTTCTTCCGGGAAAAGTGGCCACAATCCTGCTCCCCAATTCTCCTCAGGGACCCCATTCATGTGTATGGCTGCCTCATAACCCTGAAACCACCTTTGTATGTCATCCCCCTTCTTGAACTCCTTGCCTACGTTCTTGGGAATGTGCACAATCCTGCTTGCCTTTCTGGACGAATTGCTACCACCATCTGAGCCTGACTTACTCCTAAGTTCTAGCTCCTTCAGTTCTCTCTCATGCTCTAAGAGCATCTTCCTCTCCTCTATGGCCAATCTCTTCTCCTCCCGCTCACTCTCCAGTCTGAGCTTCTGCAGCTCAAACTGCCTTGCCTCCCGCCTGTCCTCCAGCTCCTCTGGGGACAGACTGCTGCTGCCTGACCTGGCGGGTTCCCCCTACCCAAAAGCACATCCACCCTGGAAATAGGCTCCTCCACCTCCTCACTGAGATCACCAGGCTGCCCATTGGCATGTCTGGCTGCTACCAGGCCCTCAGCGCCTTCTGTAGCTCCTCCTTCCTTGTGAGGCCTTTAATTTGGACTTTCAGGTTTTTACAAATCGCTCGTAGCTCCTTTACGGCGTAGGATTCCAACCTATCCTCCTCAAAGATAATTTCCAGAGATGCAACGGATGATGCAATTGATTCAGGCATGACAAAAGTCGTGAGTTGAAAACTGGCAAGATCAAAAATAGGCCAAAAGAAAAAGAACCAGTATGTGGTACGTAATGGTCTGCGATATGGTAGTAGTGCACACCAATCACTGTAAGTCAAGTGCAAACACAAGTCCTATCCTCACCGCTGACAACCAATGTTAGAAATGGGATCTCTAGTTGGCAAGGGCTTGCACCTTTGTCCAAGTAGGGACCCTTCTTCCTAGTCAGGGTAAGGGAGTTACACTCCTATAATAACCCCTGCTCACCCCCTTGGTAGCTTGGCACGAGCAGTCAGGCTTATTCTAGAGGCAGTGTGTAAAGCATTTGCACCTAACCAACAGTAATACAGTGTAAGCACTACAAACTGACACCACACCAGTGTAGAAAAATATCCAATATTTTTATATACTCAAGACAAGACCAAATATGATAAAAATCCACAATACAAATACTTTAAAATTGAATGCTTGATGAGGTAACTTCTTCTTTGCAGGAATAACACAAAAGCAAAGCTCGTACGAGTCGGTAGCCCCGTCCGGGTCTACCGCGATGCTGAATTACACAGAGTCCAACAGTTCCAGCCGACCGCGTCGCTACGGGCCAGCAGAGTCGTGAACAGACTCGGTCACAGGACCTTTCTCGTAGTGGCTGGTACGGAGTGTACGAGCCGGTCGGCGTTCGTCGCGGTTGCGGTGCAAGACGGAGCGATGCAAGGTGCGGTGTCGCTCGATGCGGTGCAGGCAGCGGCTCGATGAGCGTCGTGCAGATGGAGTCGGTGAGTCCAAGGCGTGCGGTGCAGGGCGAGACGGTGTACGATGCGGTGCTGACAGGTTGCGATGCAGGCGACCAAGCCGGAGTGCGGGAGCTGGCGTCGGACAGCGGTGCGAGTCGGAGCGGTGCGTCGCAAACGTGCGAGCGGTGCCCCAAATGCGATGCAGTCCTGACTGTTGAGCCAGTTGCAGCGACCGCGTCGGTCGGGTCCGGCTGGTTCAGTGAAGCGATGCGATGCGATGCGAACTGCGGTGCCCACAGGTCACGGTGCAAGCAGCGGCTCGGTGTTGACGGCGTCGGACGTCGCCTACGGTGAGACCAGGGTTGCGATGCGAAGTGGGGCGATGCGGTCTGCGGTGCAAACAGGTCACCGGTCAGGGATGGATTCGGTTGACGGAGTCGGTTGCAGTTCCCTTCCTCTGTGGCAACTGAAACAGCGTTCCAGAAGCGGTACCCAGAGGCTTGTGAAGTCTTTGTAGTCCCTGAGACTTCTTAACAGGAGGCCAGCTCGGTTTCAGGCCCTTGGAGATACTCCGCACAAGTTTGTAGAAAGTTCAGTCCTTTCACTGCCCAAGACAGAAGCAGCAACTGCAGGCCAACCCAACAAGGCAATCACTCAGCAAAGGGGCAGTACTCCTCCTAGCAGCTCTCCAGCTCTTCTTCTTGGCAGGTTCCTTGATTCCAGCGAGATCTAAATTCATGGGGTCAGGGCCCCAATATTTATATCCCAAATTCCTTTGTTCTCTGAAGGCAGAGAGGCCTATGCCTAGTCCAAACCAGTTCTGGAGCACTTTGTTGACAAGTCTCCGTCCCTTCTTTCAGTGAGTAGGCCAGGGACATCAGACGCACCACAGGAGGTGGAGCCAGCATTGTGGAGGGAAGGCACTGTCCTATTCAGGGCCCAGGTGCGACCCCTCCCACCCATCTACATGTAGATCTTGCTATTCAGCCCTGCGCTGACTCACCCTGTCTCCTGGCATCCCCCAGTCCCTGTCACTCACACTCCAGACAAGGAATACACAACCTCGCAGAGGCAGGCTTGGATGGTTAGACAAGAAAATACCCACTTTCTAAAAGTGGTATTTTCAAACACAGAATGTTAAAACCAACTTCACTAAAAGATGCATTTTATCATTCTGAGTCCAGGCATACTAAACTCGGATTTCTACCAGGTTCCCGGGGTCAGTTAGGATTATAAGCTGTAATAATCAAAACTGCCCGTTCTGGCCTAGGGGGAACAGGTAGCCTTGCAATAGTGAAAAACGAACTAGGCTGTAATTCACTATCAGGACATGCCGCACACACCCGGGCATGTCCTACCTTTCGCGTACAACGCACCCTGCCCACAGGGGTACCTTGGGCCTACCTTAGGGGTGACTAACAGGTAGCAAAGGGAAGGTTTAGGGACTTGCAAGTGTGTGCACTTGCCAAGTTGACATGGCAGCCCCAGGCTGCGCACAGGCTCTGCGATGGCAGGCCCGAGTTACACTTTACGGGCTGTTTGCGTGGGTGGCACAATCCAGTGCTGCAGCCCACCAACAGCATTTGGTCTATAGGCCCTGGCACTCGCAGTGCACTTTACAAGGGACTGACACATAAACCAAATAGGCCAATCATGGAAACACCAATCCATAACACATTTTATACAGGAGCACTTGCACTTTCCCACTGGACCGCAGTGAGGAAAGTGCGCAGAATCATTACACCAGCAAAAACAGAGTCAAAACCGGGAGGTCAGAAAGCAAAAAGTCAGGGGAAACACGCCAAAAGATGCCAAGTCTAACATTCAGTTTCATCCTTGGGGTGCAAAACTTGTTGGGGCGATGATTGCTAAAGCAGAAAAGTACTTGTAAGAATGCACTCCTTCCCTTCAATTTATTTCATTGCTATTCCAAAAATATTGTCTTATTAGTGCGTGCGATCAGTTGCTGTGAAACGCCCCACATCA
Organism: Calotriton arnoldi; assembly: GCA_963921515.1. NCBI lineage: Eukaryota > Metazoa > Chordata > Amphibia > Caudata > Salamandridae > Calotriton > Calotriton arnoldi. The sequence continues at coordinate 188,272 of CAWUFW010009756.1, read as the reverse complement.
CAGATCATACCAAAGGTTATTACAAAGGGCACAGTACTCGCGCACCCACTGTCGCACTGCGGTATGGGAAGACATCCCTCACAGTAAAACACTTGTTCCTTCGTTATCCATGTTAACCTCTTTATCCACTTAATTCCACCATTTCTTATTCCTTGCTTCTTCCAAATTTATGTAATCACTACGGAGACAGCAAGATTTTCCTTCAGTGATTACATAAATTTGGAAGAAGCAAGGAATAAGAAATGGTGGAATTAAGTGGATAAAGAGGTTAACATGGATAACGAAGGAACAAGTGTTTTACTGTGAGGGATGTCTTCCCATACCGCAATGCGACAGTGGGTGCGCGAGTACTGTGCCCTTTGTAATAACTTTCTAAAAGTGGCATTTTCAGATTTGTGACTTAAAATCCAACTTTACCGTTAAAGAGAGTTTTAAATGAAAGTTTTTTAGAGAACAAACTTGACTTCTCTACCGGCTCCCAATTGAAAGTTATCACTTATTAAATGTAATAAGGTAACTAAGCCTGGGCGTAGTTCGCGAAGTAGCGCTACGCGAAGCTACGTGAAGTGCAGTTCGCACTACGCGAGCTACGCATAGCACTACGCGAACTGCGTAGTGCGCTGTTCGCAATGATTGCACAGTGCCGGATGCTTGTCCGCACTGTGCAATCATTGAAACGGCATCTTGCACAGTGCGAGCTGTCTTTTACTGCCGCTCGAGTAGATTTTTACTCGGCGGCAGCTTTCTCAACGCGGACTGGTAGTTTCTCATCGCGAGCGGTCGCGAGCATACGCGACCACTCGCAGTGAGAAACCTGACCTCCCCGCGTTGAGAATCTCGCCGGGAGGTTTATTTTCCACGCTCGCGATCGGCAACTTGATGTTGCTGATCGCGAACGAGGAAAAAGTCTCGCCGGGATGTCATTTTGCTTGCTCGCGGTCGCCAACTTGACGTTGAGGACCGCGAGCAAGCAAAAAATGACCGCTGCACTACGCTACGCTGCGCTACGCGTGTTTGCACTGTGCTACGTGCAATTCGCGTTGTGCGAAGTAGCGCAAACTTCGCAAACTACGCGAGCGTAGCGTAGTACTTCGCCCAGGGTTAAAGGTAACCCAATCTTATCCTATGGGAGACGTAGGTCTTGCAGTAGTGAAAAAACAAATGTAAGAGTTTTTTACTACCAGGACATGTAAACGTTTAAAGTACATGTCCAACTTTTTAAAGTCACTGCATCCTGCCCTATAGGCTATTTGGGGCTTAACATGGGGGTAACTTATATGTATTAAAAAGGAAGGTTTAGGCCTGGCAAAAGGTTTATTTTAACAACGTAATGGTTCAGGTAAACATGTGCCTGAATAACTGAGTGCACAGCTGTGTGCCTTAATCTATTTTTTCAACGTTTACGCACAAATTTCTTACAAATAACCACGTAATAGAACAGTATTTCTTCCACATTTTCATTTTTCTTAATACATATATTACATCAATACAGGCTTTCTGTAGTGATTGAATTTGATTCCATACGTCATCCAAATAGCAACATAAATTATAAAACACAAAACCAAATACATATTATGAATGAATACATTCTTCTTCAGTGAGGCTCCGTTTTATTCATGTGACGCCCTATGCATTTCGGGACAGAAAGTCCCTTCTTCAGGAGCCACTAAAAAACATAATCAAATACAACCAAAAATTAGATCAATAACTATATTTAACTTATCACAAGCTACCAAGTGATTCATTTATCCTTCCAGGTGAATAGACAAAGTACCTGCTATTTTTACTGAAAAATTGAAAAGCTACGACGAAAAGATTCCACGTGAACTCCTAAGAACTGTTAACAAATGACAATGCCGTAATTCCGAGATTAAAAAGCTACCCTAGATAGAATCCACATGAACTGACAGAAAAATTAAAGAGATGTTCCCACACAGTACCAAAAGCAATCACTAAATCACCCATGTTCCTACTCAGTGCCCACATCTCCAGGAACCTTTAGGTGTACAAGTGATAAAGCCATCTCACCATCATGCTCCCTACGGTGCTAGAAATGTAAGCAGAAGGTACTTACCACCACATGCTGAATGAAGTTGATTAGAATTCTCAAAACAAGCGAAAGCTTACTGAGGTCCTAAAAAAAAGATGGTGATCAAAATAGTTATGCGTCTACTTGATGCTGTACTGATAAATGAAAAAAGTGTGCACCCCACACCATAGTACCTTCAGTCTTTCCAGAAATAGACCAGCCGAGGCAGCACCTGCATAGGAAACCAACAATGTTCAAGGTGCTTATCTTTCAAACATAATTGCTAATAGCATACTAACACCCGCGCAGAACCATACTTGCACCAAATCACATAGACACCTACCCGGTAATCCAACTGTACGCTCACTTTCTTCTAACACTGTGTTCTCTTCCAAGACTCCTCTGTACTAACACACTGTTTCCCGTGAAACACAATTAATGGGCGGCGGACAGACTCAGCCCCCCTTGTATACGTGCTCTAACCCCCTGTTACAAGGTAGCCATCTTGTCGTGGTGTGTGACTCACGCAACTCTCAGCTTCTAGTATGCCATCAATGTTTAATCCAGGTACAGAACACAGATTTTACTAAATGCATACTTCTAAAACCAATCAATGGTGACTATATAATTTTGTATATGAAAACAGTATCCAGTAGCTTAAGTTCTCAAAATTATTCAAATGACGAGCCAATGTATTGAATTCACAAGCTCGTGTCATTTATTCCACTTTTCTTAAACTTTTTTTCAGAAAGGTTAAATGCATTTGAATCATGTCAAATAACAAGGAAAACACAAAATAATGAAACAATTGAAAACTTAAGCTACTGGATACTGTTTTCATATACAAATTAATAGTGGTCCCATCCAGTTAGCTCAGACCCAAGCCTTCCTTAGGTCCCAATTTTATATAATTTTGTAGGCAGAGTTTCAACTATTATCGCATAAATCTACTGCACTACGAATTGGTACTAAAGGCGACCATGCTCAAACAGGTCATTTAAATCCCTTTGTTTACCTAGTTTTACACCAATATTTTGTCAGGGTAAAATCAAAAACAAATATATGCAGTGCACGTTCTTAAAGCCAATACAGCATGTTTCCAATGTATTTAAAACATTGTTTTTATGGCGATCTACACTGGGTGGTTCCTATCCTAATCTGAACATGAACATAAACATAAACAAGAAAGTTCACGACCAGTGTTGATGTGACATAAACAATACGATAAGCTTACACATTTTTACCGTGCATCCCAAAAAAGTTTGAGGTGTACAGTACTATATCAGTTGAAAAGAATACTAAAAAAATGACATTCATTTTCATTAATCCTAATGCAAACCAGGGAAAGTTGGTTTGTAACAGATATATACAGACCAAGTAAACAAGGTAAATCCTAGTGACATAAATTCAAAAATGAACTTACAGATACAGCTATGCGTGCACTAAACCTACGTCAGTTAATGTGTATAGACTACCTGCCATAGACATAATGGATTTTGAGGGAGATATATTTGATGACATACCTAATCACCACTTGACAGTGTACTTGGGAGAAGAATCTCAGTAATAGTCATCTAGTTATAAAAAGCAGCTCAAATCTAATTTTTCATTTAATCCCAGCGGCATCATGATATTAAACTTTTTTATCCAGTAGACTTCTTTTGGAGACAATATCTTGCTCGGGTCTGAACCCTCCTATGGGTTTCACTTTTTCCAAAATCAAAAATCGCAGTTGCACAATATTATGACGCTGTTCCAACCAGTGCACAACTAGGTTGGAATTGGTGTTCTGAGTCCGAATCATGCTTTTGTGCTCTCCAATCCTTATTTTTACTTTACTTTCAGTTTTCCCGATGTAGAGTAGTCCACAAGGGCATTTGATACAGTAGATCACGTTCATGGTGTTACAATCAGTTGTATGTTTCAGTGAAATACTTTCGCCCATCCTGGGATGTGTGATGGTAGTGTGCTGAATCACATTATTACAGTGAATACAATTACTGCATTTTTTCATGCCTTGGTGGTTTGCAGTAAATTTCGCCCGTCCTGGGATGTGTGATGGTATTGTGCTGAATCACATTATAACAGTGAATACAATTACTGCATTTTTTCATGCCTTGGTGGTTTGCAGTAAATTTCTCTGATTTAGCGGACAACAGCTCCTTCACATTTTTGCTCCTTGTGTATGCGAATAAAGGTTTATCCACGAATGAGTTTTGGAAGTCACGTTCAGTTTGTAGAAGTTCCCACCGTTTGCCTATCACTTTTTTAATGCTTCTGGATTTGGTTGAGAATTTAGATACAAATATCATGCGGTTTGTCGCTGTTTTTTGTTTTTTGATGAGCAAATCTTTGCGATCAAAATCAGAGAAATTTACTGCAAACCACCAAGGCATGAAAAAATGCAGTAATTGTATTCACTGTTATAATGTGATTCAGCACAATACCATCACACATCCCAGGACGGGCGAAAGTATTTCACTGAAACATACATCGGATTGTAACACCATGAACGTGATCTACTTATTAAATGCCCGTGTGGAATACTCTACATCGGGAAAACTGAAAGAAAAGTAAAAATGAGGATTGGAGAGCAGAAAAGCATGATTCGGACTCAGAACACCAATTCCAACCTGGTTGTGCACTGGTTGGAACAGATTCATAATATTGCGCAGCAGCGATTTTTGATTTTGGGAATAGTGAAATCTAAGGAGGGTTGAGACCCGAGCAAGATATTGTCTCAAAAAGAAGTCTACTGGATAAAAAAGTTTAATACCATGATGCCGCTGGGATTAAATGACAAATTCGATTTGAGCTGCTTTTTATAACTAGATGACTATTACTGAGATTCTTCTCCCAAGGACACTGTCAAGTGGTGATTAGGTATGTCATCAAATATATTTCCCTCAAAATCCATTATGTCTATGGCAGGTAGTCTATACACATTAACTGGCGTAGGTTTAGTTCACGCATAGCTGTATCTGTAAGTTCATTTTTGTCTTTATGTCACTAGGATTTACCTTGTTCACTTGGTCTGTATATATCTGTTAAAAAACAACTTTCCCTGGTTTGCATTAGAATAAATGAAAATTAATGTCATTTTTTTAGTATTCTTTTCAACTGATATAGTACTGTACACCTCAAACATTTTTTGGGATGCACGGTAAAAATGTGTAAGCATATCGTATTGTTTATATCACATAAACACTGGCCGTGAACTTTCTTGTTTATGTTTATGTTCATGTTCAGATTAGGATAGGAACCACCCAGTGTAGATCGCCATAAAAACACTGTTTTGAATACATTGGAAACATGCTGTATTGGCTTTAAGAATGTGCACTGCATATATTTGTTTTTGATTTTACCCCGCCAAAATATTGGTGTAAAACTAGGTAGACAAAGGGATTGAATTGACCTGTTTGAACATGGTCGCCTTTAGTACCATTTCGTAGTGCAGTAGAGTTATGAGATAACAGTTGAAACTCCGCCTACAAAGTTATATAGTCACAATTGATTGGTTTTAGAAGAATGCATTTTTCAAAATCTGTGTTCTGTACCTGGATTAAACATTGATGGCATACTAGAAGCTGAGAGTTGCGTGAGTCACACAACAGGTCAAAATGGCCACCTTGTAACAGGAGGTTAGAGCGCGTATACACGGAGGGTGGAGTCTGTCCACCACCCGTTAATTGTGTTTCACAGGAAACAGTGCGTTTGTACAGAGGAGTCTTGGAAGAGAACACACTGTTAGAAGAAAGTGAGTGTGCCGTTGACATACCACGTTTGGATTACCGGATAGGTGTCTATGTGATTTGGTGCATGTATGGTTCTGCGCGGGTGTTAGCGTGCTATTAGCGATTATGTTTGAAAGATAAGCACCTTGAACATTGTCGGTTTCCTATGCAGGTGCTGCCTCGGCGGGTCTATTTCTGGAAAGACTGAAGGTACTATGGTGTGGGGTACACACTTTTTTCATTTATCAGTGCAGCATCAAGTAGACGCATAACTATTTTGATCACCATAATTTTTTTAGGACCTCGGTAAGCTTTCGCTTGTTTTGAGAATTTTAATCTACTTCATTCAGCGTGTGGTAGTAAGTACCTTCTGCTTACATTTCTAGCACCGTAGGAAGCATGATGGTGAGATGGCTTGATCACTTGTACACCTAAATGTTCCTGGAGATGTGGGCACTGAGTAGGAACACAGGTGATTTAGTGATTGCTTTTGGTACTGTGTGGGAACATCTCTTTAATTTTTCTGTCAGTTCATGTGGATTCTATCTAGGGTAGCTTTTTAATCTTGGAATTATGGCATTGTCATTTGTTAACAGTTCTTGGGAGTCCACGCGGAATCTATTTGTGGTAGCTTTTTATTTTTCAGTAAAAATAGCAGGTACATGGTCTATTCACCTGGAAGGGTAAAGGAATTACTTGGTAGCTTGTGATAAGTTAAATATAGTTATCGATCTAATTTTTGGTTGTATTTGATTATGTTTTTTAGTGGCCCCTGAAGGAGGCACTTTCCGTCCTGAAATGCATAGGGCATCACATGAATAAAATGGAGCCTCACTGAAGAAGAATGTATTCATTCGTAATATGTATTTGGTTTTGTGTTTTATAATTTATGTTGCTATTTGTATAACATATGGAATCAAATTCAATCACTACAGAAGACCTGTATTGATGTAATATATGTATTGAGAACAATGAAAATGTGAAAGAAACACTGTTCGATTACGTGGTTATTTGTAAGAAATTTGTGCATAAAAGTTGAAAAAATAGATTAAGGCAGACAGCTGTGCACTCAGTTATTCAGGCACATGTTTACCTGAACCATTACATTGTTAATTCAGAATGTGGGATCGGCAGCCCCCAAATACTGCGTAGCACGCTAAACAAGGTCCAGTTAGTTGAGTCACATGTACATATTGAGAACTTAGAGAAAATAAGGAGTGCATCACTGAAACAAACTAACTGTTTTCGTGTAAAAGGTTTATTTTGCCAGGTCAGAATAGTAGTTTCAACTTCACACACAGGCTGCAAATGCAGGCCTGAGATAGGTTTAAAGGGCTACTTAAGTGAGTGGCACAATGGGTGCTGCAGGCCCAATGAAGTTTACAAAAAAGTGATGGATGGAAAGCTTTAATTAATTTCAGCCACTGGTAATTACTCGGGCCGCATCCCAATTCATTGTTATTTTGCACACCATGACACCTCAGTCTGGACCCAGCTATATGCAAACCAGTCTTGACCCTGCCCCAGTCAGAACAGTCCATCCCAAACTGCTAAGCCTGGTCAACCCTGAACCAGACCGGTGTCGCCCTAGTACAGACTGGACTGTTCACATGAGGAGCAGGATCAAGACTGATTTGCATATGGCTGGGTCCAAACTGATGTGGCATGGTGGGCAAAAAACATGGATTGGGATGCTGCCAAGTGATTGTCAGTGTCTGAGATTAATTCAAGAATTCCATCCATCACCTGGTTGTTTTTGCATCTGCGGCCAACTAGTAGCATTTAATTTACAGGCCCTGAGTCCATGTAGTACCACTTTACTAGGGACTGACATGTAAATTAAATCGGCCAATTGGGTGTAACCCAATTTAACCATATTTTGAGAAGAAAACACAAGCACTTTAGCACTGGTAAAGTGGACAGAGTCCTAAGGCCAACAAAAAAAATAGGATGGATTGAGCAAAAATGTTTGGGGATGACCCTACAGAGAGGGCCAAGTCCAACATACGGGAACAAAATGGTTGATACTGGGCAAATCATAGTCCCTCTGTCCACAGATCTTACAATATGTTAGCACTTTGAAGCAGACTTAAATAAACAAAATAAACGCCAAGGCCATACTCCCAGGAAACAACCCCAACATGATTTTCAATCACACATCAATGGCTGTTTATCAGTTGGTGGCTTGTTTTGCATCTCAATAGCAGAGCATGCTTCTGAAGAAGCATGGCACTGGACCCTTCCTGTTATGCAGCTCCTGCATCCCAGGCACCGACAAGCACCTCTTTACAGCTCATAGGGGGCTGAAAGAGTGAAAGTTGCTAATCGTTTGAAATGCAGAGAACATTTCTACCCACAAATTATTTTGGACTCTCATACCATCACCAGGCAGTATGTATCTGAGAGGGCTCATGTTTTGTTCTGAAATTTCACACAGTACCAATGTGATCATTATTGTGCTTTCCATAATAGCCGTACGGTGTATCAATGGCTTTAATCGTTACTCACCTCAAAAACAGTACCTGGACACTTTAGCTCTACTATGTATTCTGTCTGTTGTTGTCACTCCCTCGTTGCACAGGTAGTAGGGAATTGCCACCCTTTTCCCCTTGCATACGCAGATCCCTTCTTGTTGCTACCAGAGACATTTTAAGGCATGGGCAAAGTGGGCAATTGCCCAGGGCCCCCACATTCCATGGGGCCCCCTAGGAAAGTGAACTTTCTCTCTATTTGACCACTGTCTATCCTGTTTCTCTTTCTAAACCTCTTCTTCTTTGCCCACTCTATCTCTGACTCTGTGGCTCTACTCAATTGTTTAGCATCATGTGGGCTTGAATTATCAGGAAATGGGTAATAAAATTCAAATTTACTCCATAGACGGGCCCCTAAATATGTCTTGTCCAGGGCCCCCAAAATCCTTAAGATGACACTGGTTGCTACGTTGAGAAAGATGCCATAGAATGCAGTGATGTGGCTGCTCATTTCTGGGTTGTCCAATGGGGCCTATCCTGACTTAGGCTGGCTTTGAAATCTTAACTTGAGAAAACCAACACTGGATTCAACCACAGACCTTGTCTGCCAGTGTGCTGCATTTTATCTGTATTACCCAATGGGTTGGTGTGCAAATGCAGGGATATTATGCAGGGGCAGGTGGCCCTATATGTAAATGCATCAGATCAGCCTTTGCAAGGTGATTGAGTAAATGAACTATGTAGGTAGACACCATGAGGTCTTACCCAGTCTTCCAGGCTACTGCAGGCCAGGTGGCTGTGAATGGCATTGTGTTGGCACAGGTAGGAACCTTGCATACTCCTACGATAATGTGCCAATAAAACAGTAAAAATCTAGCCAGATTTGCAGTCTACCTGGGTGATGGGAGAGGGGTGACAAAATGTCTTTAAATGTACTAAATTAACTCCTGGGAACATAGCATGTGGGATCCATCTGTTGCCAATGCCATTGCCAAATATGCAAAACACACAAGATGATGGACGGAATGCTGCACATTGGCAAACATTCACCCCCAGTCACAGATCTGGGTTTAATCCATCGTTATTTTGCTTCACCACGCCACCCCAGTTCAGACATAGCCATATGCAAATCAGTCTTGACCCTGTGCCTCATGGGAACAGTCCAGACCGAACTGCCAAGCCATGTCTTCCCTGGACCGGAATCAAGCATTCTAGGACCGGTTTCAGGCTATCAGCCTTCATCAGCCAGAATAGCTTGACTCCAGTGGCGTAGTGAGCACGGGACCCACGTCTGGGCATACCCTTCCCACTTAGGGCAAAATGCAAAACACACAAGATGATGGACGGAATGCTGCACATTGGCAAACATTCACCCCCAGTCACAGATCTGGGTTTAATCCATCGTTATTTTGCTTCACCACGCCACCCCAGTTCAGACATAGCCATATGCAAATCAGTCTTGACCCTGTGCCTCATGGGAACAGTCCAGACCGAACTGCCAAGCCATGTCTTCCCTGGACCGGAATCAAGCATCCTAGGACCGGTTTCAGGCTATCAGCCTTCATCAGCCAGAATAGCTTGACTCCAGTGGCGTAGTGAGCACGGGACCCACGTCTGGGCATACCCTTCCCACTTAGGGCAAAATGCAAAACACACAAGATGATGGACGGAATGCTGCACATGCTCTCCATGCCACTGGAATCAAGCTATCCTGGCTGAAGAGGGGTGAAACCCCGAAACCGGTCCTAGGATGCTTGTTTCCAGTCCAGGGAGGACCTGGCTTGGCAGTTCGGGCTGGACTGTTCCCATGAGGCACAGGGTCAAGACTGATTTGCATATGGCTGGGTTCAAACTGGAATGGCATGGTGAGCAAAAAGCGATGGATTTATGCCCAGATCTCTGTACTGGGGTGAATGTATGACATTGTTCTGCAATCTGTCCATCAACTGTGTTTTTGCATTTGTCACCCCGAGTGGGACGGGTATGCCCAGACGTGGGTCCCGTGCTCTCCATGCCACTGGAATCAAGCTATCCTGGCTGAAGAGGGTGAAACCCCGAAACCGGTCCTAGGATGCTTGTTTCCAGTCCAGGGAGGACCTGGCTTGGCAGTTCGGGCTGGACTGTTCCCATGAGACACAGGGTCAAGACTGATTTGCATATGGCTGGGTTCAAACTGGAATGGCATGGTGAGCAAAAAACGATGGATTTAGGCCCAGATCTCTGTACTGGGGTGAATGTATGACATTGTTCTGCATTCTGTCCATCAACTGTGTTTTTTGCATTTGTCACCCCGAGTGGGACGGGTATGCCCAGACGTGGGTCCCGTGCTCTCCATGCCACTGGAATCAAGCTATCCTGGCTGAAGAGGGTGAAACCCGAAACCGGTCCTAGGATGCTTGTTTCCAGTCCAGTGAGGACCTGGCTTGGCAGTTCGGGCTGGACTGTTCCCATGAGGCACAGGGTCAAGACTGATTTGCATATGGCTGGGTTCAAACTGGAATGGCATGGTGAGCAAAAAAACGATGGATTTAGGCCCAGATCTCTGTACTGGGGTGAATGTATGACATTGTTCTGCATTCTGTCCATCAACTGTGTTTTTGCATTTGTCACCCCGAGTGGGACGGGTATGCCCAGACGTGGGTCCCGTGCTCTCCATGCCACTGGAATCAAGCTATCCTGGCTGAAGAGGGGTGAAACCCGAAACCGGTCCTAGGATGCTTGTTTCCAGTCCAGGGAGGACCTGGCTTGGCAGTTCGGGCTGGACTGTTCCCATGAGGCACAGGGTCAAGACTGATTTGCATATGGCTGGGTTCAAACTGGAATGGCATGGTGAGCAAAAAACGATGGATTTAGGCCCAGATCTCTGTACTGGGGTGAATGTATGACATTGTTCTGCATTCTGTCCATCAACTGTGTTTTTTGCATTTGTCACCCCGAGTGCGATGGGTATGCCCAGACGTGGGTGCCGTGCTCTCCATGCCACTGGAATCAAGCTATCCTGGCTGAAGAGGGTGAAACCCGAAACCGGTCCTAGGTTGCTTGTTTCCAGTCCAGGGAGGACCTGGCTTGGCAGTTCGGGCTGGACTGTTCCCATGAGGCACAGGGTCAAGACTGATTTGCATATGGCTGGGTTCAAACTGGAATGGCATGGTGAGCAAAAAACGATGGATTTAGGCCCAGATCTCTGTACTGGGGTGAATGTATGACATTGTTCTGCATTCTGTCCATCAACTGTGTTTTTGCATTTGTCACCCGAGTGGGACGGGTATGCCCAGACGTGGGTCCCGTGCTCTCCATGCCACTGGAATCAAGCTATCCTGGCTGAAGAGGGGTGAAACCCCGAAACCGGTCCTAGGATGCTTGTTTCCAGTCCAGGGAGGACCTGGCTTGGCAGTTCGGGCTGGACTGTTCCCATGAGGCACAGGGTCAAGACTGATTTGCATATGGCTGGGTTCAACCTGGAATGGCATGGTGAGGAAAAAAACGATGGATTTAGGCCCAGATCTCTGTACTGGGGTGAATGTATGACATTGTTCTGCATTCTGTCCATCAACTGTGTTTTTGCATTTGTCACCCCGAGTGGGACGGGTATGCCCAGACGTGGGTCCCGTGCTCTCCATGCCACTGGAATCAAGCTATCCTGGCTGAAGAGGGGTGAAACCCGAAACCGGTCCTAGGATGCTTGTTTCCAGTCCAGGGAGGACCTGGCTTGGCAGTTCGGGCTGGACTGTTCCCATGAGGCACAGGGTCAAGACTGATTTGCATATGGCTGGGCTCAAACTGGAATGGCATGGTGAGCAAAAAACGATGGATTTAGGCCCAGATCTCTGTACTGCGGTGAATGTATGACATTGTTCTGCATTCTGTCCATCAACTGTGTTTTTGCATTTGTCACCCCGAGTGGGACAGGTATGCCCAGACGTGGGTCCCGTGCTCTCCATGCCACTGGAATCAAGCTATCCTGGCTGAAGAGGGTGAAACCCCGAAACCGGTCCTAGGATGCTTGTTTCCAGTCCAGGGAGGACCTGGCTTGGCAGTTCGGGCTGGACTGTTCCCATGAGGCACAGGGTCAAGACTGATTTGCATATGGCTGGGTTCAAACTGGAATGGCATGGTGAGCAAAAAAACGATGGATTTAGGCCCAGATCTCTGTACTGGGGTGAATGTATGACATTGTTCTGCATTCTGTCCATCAACTGTGTTTTTGCATTTGTCACCCCGAGTGGGATGGGTATGCCCAGACGTGGGTCCCGTGCTCTCCATGCCACTGGAATCAAGCTATCCTGGCAGAAGAGGGTGAAACCCCGAAACCGGTCCTAGGATGCTTGTTTCCAGTCCAGGGAGGACCTGGCTGGGCAGTTCGGGCTGGACTGTTCCCATGAGGCACAGGGTCAAGACTGATTTGCATATGGCTGGGTTCAAACTGGAATGGCATGGTGAGCAAAAAACGATGGATTTAGGCCCAGATCTCTGTACTGGGGTGAATGTATGACATTGTTCTGCATTCTGTCCATCAACTGTGTTTTTGCATTTGTCACCCCGAGTGGGACGGGTATGCCCAGACGTGGGTCCCGTGCTCTCCATGCCACTGGAATCAAGCTATCCTGGCTGAAGAGGGGTGAAACCCCGAAACCGGTCCTAGGATGCTTGTTTCCAGTCCAGGGAGGACCTGGCTTGGCAGTTCGGGCTGGACTGTTCCCATGAGGCACAGGGTCAAGACTGATTTGCATATGGCTGGGTTCAAACTGGAATGGAATGGTGAGCAAAAAACGATGGATTTAGGCCCAGATCTCTGTACTGGGGTGAATGTATGACATTGTTCTGCAATCTGTCCATCAACTGTGTTTTTTGCATTTGTCACCCCGAGTGGGACGGGTATGCCCAGACGTGGGTCCCGTGCTCTCCATGCCACTGGAATCAAGCTATCTTGGCTGAAGAGGGGTGAAACCCCGAAACCGGTCCTAGGATGCTTGTTTCCAGTCCAGGGAGGACCTGGCTTGGCAGTTCGGGCTGGACTGTTCCCATGAGGCACAGGGTCAAGACTGATTTGCATATGGCTGGGTTCAAACTGGAATGGCATGGTGAGCAAAAAAACGATGGATTTAGGCCCAGATCTCTGTACTGGGGTGAATGTATGACATTGTTCTGCATTCTGTCCATCAACTGTGTTTTTGCATTTGTCACCCCGAGTGGGACAGGTATGCCCAGACGTGGGTCCCGTGCTCTCCATGCCACTGGAATCAAGCTATCCTGGCTGTAGAGGGTGAAACCCCGAAACCGGTCCTCGGATGCTTGTTTCCAGTCCAGGGAGGACCTGGCTTGGCAGTTCGGGCTGGACTGTTCCCATGAGGCACAGGGTCAAGACTGATTTGCATATGGCTGGGTTCAAACTGGAATGGCATGGTGAGCAAAAAACGATGGATTTAGGCCCAGATCTCTGTACTGGGGTGAATGTATGACATTGTTCTGCATTCTGTCCATCAACTGTGTTTTTTGCATTTGTCACCCCGAGTGGGACGGGTATGCCCAGACGTGGGTCCCGTGCTCTCCATGCCACTGGAATCAAGCTATCCTGGCTGAAGAGGGTGAAACCCCGAAACCGGTCCTAGGATGCTTGTTTCCAGTCCAGGGAGGACCTGGCTTGGCAGTTCGGGCTGGACTGTTCCCATGAGGCACAGGGTCAAGACTGATTTGCATATGGCTGGGTTCAAACTGGAATGGCATGGTGAGCAAAAAACGATGGATTTAGGCCCAGATCTCTGTACTGGGGTGAATGTATGACATTGTTCTGCATTCTGTCCATCAACTGTGTTTTTGCATTTGTCACCCCGAGTGGGATGGGTATGCCCAGACGTGGGTCCCGTGCTCTCCATGCCACTGGAATCAAGCTATCCTGGCTGAAGAGGGGTGAAACCCCGAAACCGGTCCTAGGATGCTTGTTTCCAGTCCAGGGAGGACCTGGCTTGGCAGTTCGGGCTGGACTGTTCCCATGAGGCACAGGGTCAAGACTGATTTGCATATGGCTGGGTTCAAACTGGAATGGCATGGTGAGCAAAAAAACGATGGATTTAGGCCCAGATCTCTGTACTGGGGTGAATGTATGACATTGTTCTGCATTCTGTCCATCAACTGTGTTTTTGCATTTGTCACCCCGAGTGGGACGGGTATGCCCAGACGTGGGTCCCGTGCTCTCCATGCCACTGGAATCAAGCTATCCTGGCTGAAGAGAGGTGAAACCCCGAAACTGGTCCTAGGATGCTTGTTTCCAGTCCAGGGAGGACCTGGCTTGGCAGTTCGGGCTGGACTGTTCCCATGAGGCACAGGGTCAAGACTGATTTGCATATGGCTGGGTTCAAACTGGAATGGCATGGTGAGCAAAAAACGATGGATTTAGGCCCAGATCTCTGTACTGGGGTGAATGTATGACATTGTTCTGCATTCTGTCCATCAACTGTGTTTTTGCATTTGTCACCCCGAGTGGGACAGGTATGCCCAGACGTGGGTCCCGTGCTCTCCATGCCACTGGAATCAAGCTATCCTGGCTGAAGAGGGTGAAACCCCGAAACCGGTCCTAGGATGCTTGTTTCCAGTCCAGGGAGGACCTGGCTTGGCAGTTCGGGCTGGACTGTTCCCATGAGGCACAGGGTCAAGACTGATTTGCATATGGCTGGGTTCAAACTGGAATGGCATGGTGAGCAAAAAAACGATGGATTTAGGCCCAGATCTCAGTACTGGGGTGAATGTATGACATTGTTCTGCATTCTGTCCATCAACTGTGTTTTTTGCATTTGTCACCCCGAGTGGGATGGGTATGCCCAGACGTGGGTCCCGTGCTCTCCATGCCACTGGAATCAAGCTATCCTGGCAGAAGAGGGGTGAAACCCCGAAACCGGTCCTAGGATGCTTGTTTCCAGTCCAGGGAGGACCTGGCTGGGCAGTTCGGGCTGGACTGTTCCCATGAGGCACAGGGTCAAGACTGATTTGCATATGGCTGGGTTCAAACTGGAATGGCATGGTGAGCAAAAAAACGATGGATTTAGGCCCAGATCTCTGTACTGGGGTGAATGTATGACATTGTTCTGCATTCTGTCCATCAACTGTGTTTTTGCATTTGTCACACCGAGTGGGACGGGTATGCCCAGACGTGGGTCCCGTGCTCTCCATGCCACTGGAATCAAGCTATCCTGGCTGAAGAGGGGTGAAACTCCGAAACCGGTCCTAGGATGCTTGTTTCCAGTCCAGGGAGGACCTGGCTTGGCAGTTCGGGCTGGACTGTTCCCATGAGGCACAGGGTCAAGACTGATTTGCATATGGCTGGGTTCAAACTGGAATGGCATGGTGAGCAAAAAACGATGGATTTAGGCCCAGATCTCTGTACTGGGGTGAATGTATGACATTGTTCTGCAATCTGTCCATCAACTGTGTTTTTGCATTTGTCACCCGAGTGGGACGGGTATGCCCAGACGTGGGTCCCGTGCTCTCCATGCCACTGGAATCAAGCTATCTTGGCTGAAGAGGGTGAAACCCCGAAACCGGTCCTAGGATGCTTGTTTCCAGTCCAGGGAGGACCTGGCTTGGCAGTTCGGGCTGGACTGTTCCCATGAGGCACAGGGTCAAGACTGATTTGCATATGGCTGGGTTCAACCTGGAATGGCATGGTGAGCAAAAAACGATGGATTTAGGCCCAGATCTCTGTACTGGGGTGAATGTATGACATTGTTCTGCATTCTGTCCATCAACTGTGTTTTTGCATTTGTCACCCCGAGTGGGACGGGTATGCCCAGACGTGGGTCCCGTGCTCTCCATGCCACTGGAATCAAGCTATCCTGGCTGAAGAGGGGTGAAACCCCGAAACCGGTCCTAGGATGCTTGTTTCCAGTCCAGGGAGGACCTGGCTTGGCAGTTCGGGCTGGACTGTTCCCATGAGGCACAGGGTCAAGACTGATTTGCATATGGCTGGGTTCAAACTGGAATGGCATGGTGAGCAAAAACGATGGATTTAGGCCCAGATCTCTGTACTGGGGTGAATGTATGACATTGTTCTGCATTCTGTCCATCAACTGTGTTTTTGCATTTGTCACCCCGAGTGGGACAGGTATGCCCAGACGTGGGTGCCGTGCTCTCCATGTCACTTGAATCAAGCTATCCTGGCTGAAGAGGGGTGAAACCCTGAAACCGGTCCTAGGATGCTTGTTTCCAGTCGAGGGAGGACCTGGCTTGGCAGTTCGGGCTGGACTGTTCCCATGAGGCACAGGGTCAAGACTGATTTGCATATGGCTGGGTTCAAACTGGAATGGCATGGTGAGCAAAAAAACGATGGATTTAGGCCCAGATCTCTGTACTGGGGTGAATGTATGACATTGTTCTGCATTCTGTCCATCAACTGTGTTTTTTGCAATTGCCAAATGTGCAGCATCAATAAATGTTAGAGGTGGGCAAGCCAACAAATTAACACGGATAGGCAAGCCAGAGCCGAGCCAAGGGTCTAGCTTGGATCTTAGAGCCCGTGCATGAGCCGAGCCCTGAAAATATTTGCAATGTAAATCATACAACAAACATCACTTAAAATGTGGTAAAGTCTCATCAAAATTCAAAATAGTGGAATAAGGCACGTATAGCACTGCGCTGAGAAGTACTTATTAAAAGTGATGGTTTTGTACAACTGGTAGCCTGAACTCACAAATTAGAAAGGGCTTTTTATATGCGATAAAGAAGAAAATAGATTTTGGTGAAAGTTAAGTATTTGCTGATGATCACACAATTTAAGCAGAGGAGCCGCTATTTATCCAGGTTTTCTGGTTTCACGTTGTGCAAATCAGGCAGGAAATGAGTCTCTATTTGGCTTTCCTTATATTAAGGTTTGTTTTTTACCTCTTAATTCATTGTCTGCCGTTTTTAAATACAGGGCAAACGTGAACCGAAGGCTGAATGCTTTACATCAGCACCAGTTACAAGGTCACATGCCTTGCTTATAAGAAATTAAGCGATGTGCCCTGAATCACAGGGTGTTGAGCTGACACCGACCGTTGAACCTGGTTCCCCAGACCCATGGCCGGTAGCTCTGACAGTAATGCCACATCCTGTGTAGAAGGAGGGAGACAGGCACTCAGAAGCCACATGAAAGCTCAGCTCGTATGGGCTCGAGCAGCGCTTAATTTGTGCCAGTGGCACTGGCACTTAATTGTGAACACCAGCGCTTATGGCTGTCTGCCACATGGTGGTGCTGTTTGTATGATTTAGAGATGAGCACAACAGCAGATGTTTATTAATTCAAAAGCCATTACAAATGACTGATACCTTGTGTCCCAGCTATTCTTATAGCTTTGGGACCTGGAAGAGTCTGAATTGTCACACTTGTAGGAGTGTGATTGTTAGAAGTTGTGTTGGTACTGTCGTTGGCAGCACTGGCAGGGGCAATGGCTAGTGTGAGGTGCGGTAGCCTCCTGATGAGGGCCCTGGCACTTATTGTTTTACAAATTAAGCACTGGGCTCGACGTTCCAAGAGGACCTCAAACCGAGCCAGAGCGGAGCTTCTGGCTCGAGTCGGGCTCAAGCTTTCAGTGGCTCGCGCATCTCTAATACATTCCACCTTCATATGTTGCAACTTGGTAGGTGTTTCTGGGAAGCAGGTGTATGTGTGAAGTCTCTCTTGGACAAATTCCACAAAAGTTGAAATGCTAGTGGAAGCCCCTACGGGATACCTGGCTTCCCTAGAGTTGATTGAAAGTTGGTAGAGGCCATGAGGTGTACATGGGTTGGCAGAGTCTGGCCGCACTTTGGGTTTAGGCCCATTTATGTATCAAGCTGAGTTATGAGTGCAAAGATGACGTGCCTGCTCAGCCTGTACTTCCCATATACTTCCTCCTTATGCTGCCTAAATAGTTACCCAGAGCATAAAAATCCTCTCCCTCCTCCCCCTCCTCTGTTGGCTGTCACAGTGAAGCGTTGAGATGGGTCTGGGGGAACATTTCAAATCTTGCTCCTGATTGCCAGCGGGTATGAGTTGGTGAGACTTTTGTACCTGCTTGCCCTTTTTTGAAGCTATTCGCAATTTTTCTCTGCTTTGCACGTATTTTATGATTCACTATTTGCAAATCTATATTTCTGATTGCCTGAAATACCAATTCGCTACAGAAATTCATATTGCAGTGTGCTTTTTGAGAATATGTTATTTTATGTTTATATTGGTACATCTCCACAGCCTTTTTTTCTACTGAAAATGAGCCTGTGTCGTTCCCATGTCATGTAACTGGCATCAAGTGCCAAAACCAGTGCAAATTCGGTTTGCACTGGTTTTAGCACTGACTCACGTGCCAAGATGCCTGCCTGCTGTGCGATTGTCCAGGTCTGCGGCTGTGGTGTACGTCAGCCATTTCTTTGCTCTGTGCCTGAAGTGATAATCCAGCATTGCTCAAAGAGTCAGTTTGCAAGCAATCGCAGAAATCCTGCCTCGTTAATATTCTTGAGGCAGGATTGTCTTGGGAACCCTTATTAACAGTTTGAATGCAGAGGCGGACGGAGGCCTGCAAAGGACAGCAGACTTCGATAAGTGCTTTTGCGCCCCCAAGTGGAGGTATTTCAAATCTTCATTTCTGAGTCCTTATAATAGCTACCCATCTCCCCCTCCACAATAGCAAGAAAATGTAGCACATAACACAAAGCAGGGCTTTAAGTGGGCCGGGTCCCTCCGGGTTTGAGACCTAGTAGTAATTAGAAATGAATATTGCAATGACTCCCTATTGGGCCCTAAATTCTTGCTCTTAACTTTACTGGCAAAAACATTGATCGATTGTATCTTAAACAGCTAACCATTGACAAAGCCATTACCTCCCGTCCCTCCCTCGCCTTCCTTCAGCACAAGTTAGGCCCCGCCTCCCCCCAGACCTTAAAAACCCCAGCCCATAAAAACTCTGCCCGCCCCCACCTCCACCTCCACCTGTTTTTTTCTGTCTCCCTAGTGAGACTTACCTTGTCAGTTCCTCCCTGTGGCGGTTCCGGGGAGTCTTCGGTCTGGTTCTCTGCGAAGGCGGGCCCTCAGCAGCGTTCTCCCGGCGGTGCTTCCTCTCCTCGTCTCCCTCGTGGTATGGGGGCGGAGCTGGTGCTCGGGAAGCCGCAACGGTGTTCGGCAGTCCTCCTGTGGCTGGGGCTGTGTTTCCGGGTCGGGCTTGCGAGGCTGCCTCTACTCCCGGACTGCACGCATCACGGAGAACTGGTACGACGGGTTTGTACCGTCTTTTATTTCGGCTTGCATTTTGGTGGTTTTTTCCTGTTTGAGGTTGTTTTCCGGACAGTGTTTTTTCATTGGTTGTTGGCTGCTGAGTTTTCCTCCATATAGGTGGGTGCTGGAGGGTTGCTTCTCCATTCTTCTGCAACCATGGGTCACAAGCGGGCATTTAAGAGGAACAACCTGGTGTCTTCTTCCTCCTCTTCCTCTCCTGAGGGTTCTCCGGTTCCCCCTAAGCGCCCTAGGAGCCAGGGCCTTTCCGGGGGTGACGTGCCTCTCATGTCCAAGGAGGATGTGCAGGGCATGATTGAGGCGGTGGTGACTAGAGCTCTACAGGCTCGTCCAGTGCCTTCTGGATGTCCCCGCTACCCATGACGGAAAGGATCCAGGGGGAGCTCTCCTGGTGGCTCTGCCGGCGTCACCTTCTGGCAGGGATCTCATTGGCTTCTCCAGCTCCGCTTGTGGTGACTACCGACGCCAGCCAGTCCGGGTGGGGAGCTTGGCTGGGGTCTGATCAGGTTCAGGGGTGCTGGTCCCTGCTGGACTCCCAGAGGTCTTCGAACTGGCGGGAGTTGAGGGCGATTTGGCTTGCCCTGGTTCACTTTCAGGACTCTCTGCGGGGCAATTGGGTGTTGGTTCAAATGTACAATCTGGTGGCGAAGTCCTATGTCACCCGTCAGGTGGGGACCAGGTCCAGGTTCTTGAACTTGATTGCCAGCGACGTGTTTCTGTGGGCTCAGGTCTGGGTGCTGGGTCTGTCTGCTCTCTACATTCGTGGGGTGGACAATGTGCGGGCGGATCTGTTGAGCAGGGACATTCCTTCGTCACGGGATTTCTCTCTACTTCCCAGTTTGTTCGACCAGTTGGTGGGTCATTGGGGCCTCCCTGTGGTGGACCTGTTTGCGGACCCGGTCAATGCCAAAGTTTGCCTGTTTTGTTCTCTGGGCCGGTGTCCCGGGGCTCTGGGGGTCGACGGCCTGACCTCTCCTTGGCCTCGGGGTCTTCTGTATGCCTTCCCCCCCTTTCCACTGCTCCGGGCCTTTCTGGTTTGGGTTCGGAGGGACCGTGCTCAGGTGGTGTTGATTGCGCCCCGTTGGCCTCGGGCGAATTGGTTTCCTCTCCTGGCCGGGTTGTGGTGCAACTGGGAGTGGGTTCTTCCGGTGGTTCCGTCTCCTTTGGTGTTTCCAGCCCTTCCCCTGAGCTCCTTGCGGTGGTTACACCTGACGGCCTGGCGGTTGAGCAGCAGGGCTTAGCTGTTTTTGGGGTCCCTGACCATTTGGCTGTTACTTTGCAGGCTTCTCTGAGGTCCTCCACTCTTCTGTCCTATGCTAGGCATTGGAGGGCCTTTTCGGCCTGGTGTGCTGTTAAGGAGGTTGATCCCACGGTGGCTGATCTCTTTTTGGTGATGCAGTTCCTTCAAGATGGTGCTCATCTGGGGTTGTCGGTGGCTTCTCTGCGGGTGCAGTGGGCTGCCATTCAGGCTTTTTGGGGCTCCTGGTGTAATTTGAGGGATGACGGGGGCCTGATGCCTTGTTTTTTTCAGGTTCTGTTGAATTTGTTTCCTCGCCCTGTCCGTTCCTTTCCTTCTTGGAATTTGCAGCTGGTGTTGGATGTCCTGTCCGGTCCTCCCTTTGAGACCCTGGAGGGTCTTGAGTTGAAACTGTTGACTTTTAAGACTTGTTTTTTGGTGGCCATCACCTCGGCTCGACGCTTGGGTGAGTTGGGGGCTTTGTCTTGTAAGTTTCCCTTCTGCAAGGTCTTTTCGGATCTGGTGGTTTTAGTGCCGGTGCCGTCCTTTGTGCCTAAGGTCAATTCGGCGTTTCATCTTAGTCAGGAGGTGATTTTGCCTGAATTCTGTCCTGCCCCTTCCTCGGCTGAGTAGTCTCGTTTGCACTGTCTGGATGTGCATCGGGCTTTGCTGTGGTACCTGCAGGTTGTGGAGACCTACTGGAAGGGGGACGCTTTGTTTGTTAATTTTGGTCCTGCTAAGAAGGGTGTGAAGCCTTCCACGGCTACGTTGAGTCGTTGGATTCGGTCCACGGTTTTGTTGGCTTATAAGCTGCTTGGGGAGGATCCCCCAGTTGGGGTTCAGGGCCGTTCTACTCGCAGTATGGCTGCTACGGTTGCTGAGTCGCAGGGTACCTCGGTGGTGGAGATCTGTAGGGCTGCGACCTGGTCTTCCCCTTCTACGTTTGTCCGTCACTATCGGATTGCTGATCTGGAACGTTTGGATAATGTTCTGGGCCACAGGGTCTTGTCCTCTATGCGGGACTAAGGATGTTGATCTGCTGTGTTTGAGGCACGTTATTAAATGTTTGTGTTCTTTATCACTCAGTTGTCCGTCTCTGTTTTCTTCTGCTTGCTATGTCCTCACTTGTGCTGAAGGAAGGCGAGGGAGGGACGGGAGGTAATACACCCATTACTATTGATAATGACATTACTCCTAGTCCAACTCCCTCGCCTTCCTTCTAGGACCCTCCCTCCCTCCCGGTGCGGTACATCTGAGTGCTAGCTCGGCTTGTTTACGTACAGGTGGAGGTGGGGGCGGGCAGAGTTTTTATGGGCTGGGGGTAGGTCTGGGGGGAGGCGGGGCCTCACTTGTGCTGAAGGAAGGCGAGGGAGTAGGGCTAGGAGTAATGCCATTATCAATAGTAATGGGCGCAATAGTCCTGACTGGTTTTAGGTATATGTGAGTTGTGTTATATATCTGGATGTAGTGACAGAAAACTCAGAGAAGAACCAAATTGCCAGCCAGGATAGGTGGCAATCTATGGAAATCACAAAAATGTAGTTTGCATGTTTAAGCCAGGCCATAATTACATAAGCCACGCCCCCATGATAGGCCCTCCACTTTTTTCATCCGACATAAACCCCTGACAAAAAGGGACATTCTGGGAAGGATGCTTCCGTTGACAAGCCCGGTGTCTGGTCCCTCTGAGGCCGACACCTCCAGCTTGCACAGTGGAAGCTGTCCATCACAGATGGCTTCTAGTTTGCCTATGGATACTGACTCAAGGACAGGGTCCGGAACATTGATACACTTCCTTTACTGAGATATTTGCGATTGCAGCAGGGCTTAATTTGAGCCGGTGGTTGCCGGTGGGGAGCGCCAGCACTTATTTTTCGGGGACCGGCACTTTATTTTGCCGATCAGATACTAAGCGCAAGAGAGGGGGGGGGAAACACAACAATTCTGAAAGACGGAGGAAAGCAAAGACGGAAAAACCGACACAAAGGGAGAATGCTAGAACCTGTAAAAGTTAGATAAAGGGTAAGGGAGTCTCAGCTAATGGATTAAAGAAATATTAATTGGGGTTAAGGCTGTCAGCTTTGGCATTCAGCGTGCACACAGTTTAATTGAATTGGCTGCAGGCATTTGAGCCAAGCTTCGGGCACCGGCAATTTTTCTTTCACAAATTAAGCGCTGGATTGAAGGGTCTCTTTGGTGCACTGTGAACTGGTCTTTTGCAAGCCCAAAGTCTGCCAATGTCTGAGGCGCAGGCTTTACGACCGTAAAATGTGTTTAATCAGGAGTTAAAAGAGCCACATTAATGTTTCCTTTCATTCATCCTCACGCTGTCAGTTTAAGATGCACTTTTAAATTTAAAAAAACAAGTTTCTAGTATATCAGGACAAAAGTATACAATCTATCCTGCAATCTTAGGTATCTGTATTGTATTTTTTGGCAGTGGTAATCCATTAGCTACTTGAACTATTCCAAAGCCATGCCTACACACACACTTGGCGCGTGTAAAAGTCGCTGCTTGTTTTTCTTAGGCGCAGCTGCCATCTAGTGGTTTTCTAAATAACTAAGGATATGATAGCATATTTGCCATGCTACTGTTGTAGGTACAAATCATTTCTTATGTGTACGACTGGGGCCTTACATGTGATTTACACCGATTTTCCCAGGCCTGATTTACAATATTCGAGTAGTTATAACTCAAGTAGTTATGCATTAGCCCTGGCGTAGATATGAATAGTTAATTTTTTCCAGAAGTTGAGACTTGCTTGCTCATGGTGAAAAGCTTTATACATTATAAAACTAATTTCTTTCGGTGAGTAAACAACACCTTTAATGTGGTG
This sequence comes from Calotriton arnoldi, assembly GCA_963921515.1. Classification (NCBI taxonomy): domain Eukaryota; kingdom Metazoa; phylum Chordata; class Amphibia; order Caudata; family Salamandridae; genus Calotriton; species Calotriton arnoldi. The sequence goes on along the minus strand of CAWUFW010009756.1, from coordinate 164,728 downwards.
CCCTAGAGGTCTACAGCCGCTTATCAGGCCTCCGAGTGAAGTGGGACAAGGTGAACGCTTTCCCAATACAAGCCCCGGAGACGACCGCCTCACCACCGGAGGAAGGAAATGATCTCTGTTGGGAACCAAGTGCATTTTGATACCTGGGCGATACCACACAGAGGCCGATGTACTTGAGGGTAATCTTTGGTTGAGGCTCTCGTCCCTCCGATCCTCAATTTCTGTCTGACTCTCCCTTTGTCAGTAGCGAGGAGGGTTTCTCTGTCAAAGATGGTTTCTCTTCCCCGTCTCTTGTATGACTTTGCGTCACTCCTGATTGGTCTCCCAAATACCATCTTCTGCAAGAGGGACAGCCTATTATTGTATCTCATTTGGGCGATGATTGGCACTGGTCAAACTCGGCTCCCCACTTATTGGAGACATTGCAGATGGGGAGGCATGCCAGTTGGGGTGCGTTTTATCCCAAAACACACCTCTCTGCTGTCCCTATTGCTTAACCCCCACCCTCGACTGAGTAACTACGGCATACCCACCCACCATTTCCTGCTTTACGGGCAGTAACAGCCGGCATACAGTGGACTTGGGGGCAGAAGCAGCCAGCACGGATCGGGAGTGGTGAGACGGGCCGGGAGGCGTGAGGGGGTGGAACAGGGAGGGGGAAGGAATGTTAAAAAAAAGGGAAAATAACTTTCCTCTGCGCCACTTTCCCGCTCTCTTCCACGTTGTCTCAGTCTCTCCTGTCTGGGACCAGAACAGACAGCAGACAGGTTCCCTCCCCGAAGCCAATCAGAACGCTGCAATGCAGCGTAATGATTGGTCTGAGCGCTGTGGTTCGGCGCTCAGCCAGGGAATGGGGGCCTGGGCATGTTCTCCACGCAGGCTGTAATGCAGCCTGGGAGAAGAACATGTGAAGTGTGCATGACTGTTTGACCGGCCCGAGAGGGCCGGCCAAACAGTCATGTGCACTTAGGGGTGGGCAAGCCCTGCCTGCCCTGCAAAGCTGCGCAGCGGGAACAAATACAATGATAATAAGCTTGAGTTATTATCATTGTATTTGTTCTTTCTTTCACTGCTTTGCAGCAGTGGGGAGATGCTCCTCCGCCTTAGTGGAGGACCCGCCACTGCGTGGGGGGAGAATGGAAGGGAACCCTCAGAACATAAAGGCCTGGAAACACTGTGTTCCATTACTGGCCAGTCTCATGCATGCGATCACCCCTATTTACAAAACGCTGTTAACACCAGGGGTACAACTAGACCCGAATTTCTGGGGGGCGGGGGTGGCTAGTACTTCAAGCCGCAGTGGTGGGGCTACCATGTCACGTAGAAACACCCTCAGAGGCAGTATGAGAGCACACATTGCCAATATGTCTGGGTTTAATGTGCTAATGCATGCAAATAGCATATGTGCATGTTTGTATGTTTATGCTTCAGCACATGCCAGCCAGATCTATTAGCTCTGCCAATAATTTCCACTCAGACACTAAGCACTGCTGGAGCTTCAAGAGTATTCACCACACATGCAAGCTTCAGATGTCTGCAAGGTGGTTGGTACCGAGCGAGTCTTGTGCATGGATGCATATCTGACATACAGAAAAGAAAGCACTGAAGCCTTATTGGAAAAGTGTCTTCACTTACCAAAATCAACTAAAGACACATAATAAACAAATACTTCCATGGAACAAGAAGATGTGTATGGGAGATCTCCCAATAAACACAAGAAAGTGCTCCCATAGACATCAAGAAGTAGACTTAAATGAACCCTAATAAAAGTGTGATACGTGTACTGGGAGAAAGAAAATTATATGGGACTTCTATCTGAATGTCACAAAATGAGGGAGGTTCACAAAAAGCTCAAGAGGAAAGAGCTATTATAGAGCGGAGTAAGCAGACTAACTTCACAATGTAAAAACAGATATGTGTTTATATTGTTATTGTACAGACTTACTGGCGAGCAACAAAGCATTGTATATTATAGGGAGTGATGGAAGCTGAAGCAAGATTGCATACATCGAGTGAGAGCTTAAATCTTTGAATAACAGACAGTCACACGCAATGAAGGCATCATCAGGGATTAAGTGATCTGCCCAGAACTGCACAGTTTTAGGTCAAGTGCCCAGCTGGATTCAAAACCAGGTCCTCATATTGACTAAGTCACTACACCACATCTTCTTCCTTAGTTGATGGAATAAAACATTCAAAAACATGTTAACAGTTGAAAATGCTCCCAAAGTTCAGCTTCCCAATCCTTGTGAACACTTGTATTATTTGGATATTTTCCCATAGGCCTTATGCGGTGCTCCCCATGATGTCTAGGGAGTAGACCGAATGCAAATTATTGTGGTATGTATTTGTTATACAGGGGTCACACCTTGATTATGTTGTCTCTTGTTTAAGGTTCTGTTTTGTCTATTTGCATATGCACTATGGATTAAAATATGGTGTGATACATAACATAAGTTTTATGTAGTTCTAAACAATGTAATAATTTATTAATAGTTATGCATCCCCATTGTACCCATCAAGGTGGAACTGAGATCATGGTCCAGATGATGACTACCTTTCTTTACTGGGGTATCTTCTATCATTTAAAATAGTACACAAATGGTTGATGAATCTTTTTTCAGTCTTTGGCACTACAATCCTTTTTGAAATAGCTATGAACTGGTGTGACAGGAAAGCACCAATACTGCAAATTACAACAAAAACCCAGTTTCTGTTTGAGAGCTTGAGGTTAGATATCTTTGACAAAAATACAAGTACATGCCAAGGCCAAATTTGCCTTCAGTCACATTTTGTTTTTCTGTGAATGAAAGTGGGTTGGCTAAAGATGCCAAAATTAAAATGTGCACATGCTGCACCAGAAATGACTTATGATAAATAATGTTGTCAGCCATGCTCATGAAGGAGCCGAAGCTGTGTAAAAATTAGATAAAATCTTGTTATATTGAGCATCAACAGCACAAGACACACTGCTGCAGGATTAGAATGAGAGATGTGAGGATAACCAGACAGAGACCTGGGCACAAACCCAGGTACATGGGAAGGTGTGAGCATGCCCATGAACCTGCGGCCACTCACACTGGGATGCTGTAGCTCCAGCTCGTTGGCACCACCTGCAACACCAGCCAGTAAGGAGCCCATGTCCTTCCGCCTGAACAATTGCCGATGATCATCAATCGCAGGATGATGGAAGGAATAGCTAGCAGTCTAGGGTAGTGCTTAAACCTTTGGTTTACTGGGAGAACCATGATCGGAGCCTGAGGCTGCTGAAGGAAATCCCTCCTCCTGTACCCTTGAAGTTGACCTCCTCTCACAGGCTTTATGCTTCACTCATCCATCCACTCAATTTGGGGTTTGCCTGATGCTTTCAAGCCCGGAGAGGTGGTACCAGAAGGACTGACAGCTAGATCAATAGTGAATGCCAGTATTGTGGATGACGTCCCCAAGAAGCAGGGCACTGGCATGAGTTATATCCATTGACAGCAGTACGCAGAGTGAAAGCAGCTGGAACTGACAGTATATAATAGCAGCAGTACTCGCTTGCAGTGACAAGGGCACACGTTGCAGGGCCTGGCAGCATTAAGACCTGCAGACACTGAAGGGAAGACTCAGTAGCTGCAGAAAGGCTCAAGGATATGACAAAAGTAGGAATTGTGGTAACAACAAGACAATGTGTCAGCTTCAGAAATTTCAGGATATGTCAGAAACATCTCTAGCAGCATCTTAAGTAAACAGGTGTGACTACACATGTGCTGTCAGAATGCTACCGAAGAGTGACAGCAGCACTCACACTTTCACCAATATACCCATTTCAATGGACTTAAAACCCGCTCCAAAGACTGTGTGTAACCTGCATCCTCTGCTGTACATGTTCTGTCAGCGATAAACGTTTACACTACATCTGCCTTGCTGTGTCTGTTCTAGATGGATTTTGAGCTTGCATTACTGCTACCTCCTGCAAGCAAAATGTTTGTTGCTATGGGGAAAGAAAGCTTGCACTGAAAGGGCCTGTCTGTAGTGAAGCTTACATTGCTGCTGCCCAGGACATACATGTTGTGTAAGAGAGGGAGGCTTGCAGTGCTGTCACCTAAGTTGCATCTGCTCTATAAGGAAGTGAAGCTTGCACTGCTGTAGTCCCATCTGTACCTGTTCTGTGAAGGAGAGACACGTTTCTACTGATGCTCTTCTTCTACCTGTTCTGAAGGGAAGCTTTCACAATTGCTGTCCTTTTTGTACCTCCTCTGTTTAACAGCATCTGTGCTGCTCTTACTTCTGCTGCCATGTGCTCAGTACCTATTCTTTGTTCTATGGATGCTGCCAATGTCATGATGTGTTTCTGGTATGTTTTAGTGATCCTTCTAATAAAAAGTAACCTTTACAGAATCTAAAAAAATGACTTGTCAATGCTTATTTTTATATGAGATCTTAATAAAAGGCCAAACTCACCAAAATATGTAAAAGGTTAATGGTTGATGTCACAACTGAAACACAGTTCCAAAGATGACTATACCATCTTGTATAATTCTAAAAAAATGGCTGCAAAGTGACTATGTTATATGTGCAACAGCTTCACCTCACAAAATGCTTAGTTTGTAAAAAAAAAACACATATGTGCCGAAACCCAAAATGTTTCATTGCACCAGCAACATCCACAACTAGCAATGCCATCAGCCACTGACAAGGTGACAGTCAGACTTCTTGTGAAGAAGAGAGCAAAAGTAATTGGTGAAATGCGCACTAAAGTTTGCCTTAGCATAATTTCTTGCTGCTTGTTCACACGTCAACCACTCTGCCATCTCCTGTATCACACGTTTTCTCTCCTCTTTCCCATCTCAGTCATTTCTTTTTCCTCTCTTTCATCCCTCCTTATTCTCTTATATGTTCTCTCTCTTCTCTGTTGTCATTCTCTATCTTGTCTCTCTATCACTCTTTTTCCACAGTTTCTTTCCTCAATACCTTCCCTATCAATCTTATCCTCCCTCCTGCCTTTTCCCCCTGACTCACTATCAGAGACAGGCTATGTCAGACACTAACCACTCCCACAGATTAGGAGCTGATATGAAGGAGTGGCTGAGTTCACATTGGGAGGTACTAAGTAGGGGACAAAATGACAAGGGATCCAGTGATGATGGTGCGCTAGGGTATGCCAGAGGACTCCGGGAGGATGCCGGGAGGGATGTCTCCGCGACGGTGGACAAGGCATTAGTTTGCAAAAAATGTAATCCAAGGGAAGACTTTACACTCCCAGACATTGATATTGAAGCTCAAACAAGGGGCTGGGGAGCCCCTCGTGACCATGCTGAGAAGGACGGTTATCCAATGAGTAGATTTAGGGAGAAGAACACTCCAATTGTAAGCTCCTCCCCTAGGCGTCTCTCTTTGCCTCTTTTATATTGTAGTACAAGTCACTTGAACGGTAATTCTTTGGAGTCTGTTTATGATGCTCATGATGTTCATGATGTATTCCTACCTTGTTCACAACCGAAGCTGGGTAATGAGAGGGATGGTGTGCCTTCGGAATATTTTGTCTGTATCGAAAGACTATTAAGTTCCATTTTGTCTTTACTGGAGAAATCTGTATTAAGCTCAGATCATATGCTGGAAATGATCTCTGTAATGTTGTTTGAAGCACAAAATGCAAAAAAATTGGACATCATCAAACCCTCCCCTAATATACCTGCGCAACTGGAAGAACAGACAGATGTTAGGCCTGTTTTACTCGTTCCCCGGGGAGAGCAGAGAGATGTGTCTGTGCAAGCAGGAACACCTCTTTTCCCAATGTCCCCCATTGAACCTTTGTGTAATCTTGAAAATGAAGAGCTTTGTTTAAGCTCACTTTTTGGGGAGGCTGTAGTGGGTCCCCCTTTGGGAAATGTCCTACTAAAACCTTATCCTTTGTTCATTAAGGGAAAAAAGGGGGCCAGTGGAGCCATTGAGAAAGAAGAGAAAATTAGGGGTTATGTTGGGCGAAAAGGCAGGGGAGAGACAGAGGGGGAGGTCCCAGCCCCATCCGTCTTACAGGCCCAACTCCCAAATCCATCAGTGAAAATAGGATCAAACGCAGGGAAGAGGGGAGGTCCTGCAACAAACCTCAAAGGGGAAAATATGAAAAAGAAACATAAAAAGACAAGACGACTCCCTAAACGAAAAGTGTCAAAATTGTATTTTCCACAGATCCCAGACAGCCAGAGCGATGTCCAGACCATAATAGAGGAGGGTGGTCCCAAACCGCCAGTTGAGGAGGGTGCACCCAGGAACCCCATTACAGCGCATCTGTCTCCTGTTGGGAGAGTGGGGCTACTGGAACAGCAGTAACTTCATTAAGTCTTCTGATGCAGTCTCCTCAAGTTCCTCATTCTTTCCAGCTTAGTGAGGTGGGCGATCCTTCAGGAAGGGGAGCGCTATTGGGAGGTGGGGCTCTGATACACCAGACATGGTCCAGAGCTTTGGGGGCCAGAGCAGATGGTAACCTAGAGGTGGGGCCCCAAACGCTGGGCAACTTACAGATGGGGTCGAATAGAACACTTATAGGGTCAATAGCATCGGATAATAGAAAGTCAGAAGTCCCAACCACCTCTAATATGTCGCACCTGAAGATTAAGTCCAACGAGGAGGTACAGGCGGTCAATCGTGGTGATAGGGTGCCTCTATGGATCCCCCAAAGAGATGCTGTAAAGAAAGACAATGTGGCGCAGAATGCTCCTTCGCCCATTGTGAATCTCATTTGGTTATTTGAGAATGAATCCTCTCCGATAAACAGAGGATTCATTCTCAAACTTTTCTCCGAAATAGTGGCACTGAAGTTGATAGAAAGCAGGGATATTTTAAATGTGAATATTATTCAGCATGAGAATTTCTCTTACTCCAGAGTTACCTTTCGCTCCTTGTTAGTGGCCAATTTGGCTCTTCAGAATTGTGAGCACTTTTTAAAACGAGGGCTAGATATAATGCCTGTATCAGATTTCGAGGAATATTCTACCATGTGTCCTACAATTCAGTGTCCAAAAGCTTTGAGGGCCTGTAATTCTGTGGTGTTAGACGCTATGGGCCCCGACTTTGAGTACCCTTTGGGTAACGCCAAAAATATCAGGGTCTCATTAAACAAAAGGGGTCGCTCAATAAATCTGGTGCCTGACTCCCTAGTTGCCCGTCAGGCCCCTGACATAGAAGATGATTTGGCCCAGTGGAGATGGGTAGCAAAGGCCCTGAATACTAACTGTCCGGAGGTAGAAAGAAGCGCTCCTCTGAGGTAGCCAGGGGAGGATACTTCTGTCTTGGAATATGGCTGGCTTGGGTCATAAAGAGGAAAAATTGAATTTCTTAACATCCTTAAAACCTCTGATTATATGCTTACAAGAAACCTGGTTGTGCAAAGATTTTGATTGTGATGGCTTTTTTATTTTCTCCTGTCACGCTAAGCACTCCGAAAGGGGACATGCTAGCAGGGGGGTTTCCATTCTGCTTAAGAATTCGATTAATTAGAATCAGAAAGTTTTTCACCATCCATCATATCTTTGTATCTGCCTGAAGCTGGCATGTTTGGGAGAGTCTGGTAGGCCTACCTTCTTCCTGGTGGCAAATCTTTATATCCCCCCTGGGAAAAATTTCGACCATTTGCTGAGCACACTCTTTTTATATATTAATGAGATAGCTACCATGGAAGAATGCCACTTAGTGGTATTAGTGGGAGATCTAAATGCGAAAATCTCCAATTCTGCACTGGAAATTTATGCTAACCCAGATAAAGAGGAAATCTGGCATATTCCCGACTCCTTTCTACCGGGTAAAATAAAAACGGATAAACGGGGATTCCTCCTGCTTGATAGCATTAGAAGTGCAGATTCGGTTATTTTAAATGGGAGGGTGCCAGTCGATAAAATAGCACAATTTACCTTTCAATCCCATCATACACAAAGCTTACTGGACTATGTGGCTGTTTCCTACCAAATGTTTGGAGCCTGTGAAAACCTAGAGGTCTCGCCGTCAGTATGGAGTGATCACAGCATAATAAGCTTGACATTTGCCTTTAAACTTCCTGCACTGAATCACGGGAACTTGGACCAGGGCTCGGTGGTCTTTAACAAAGCAAATGGACGTTCATTTTGGATGCTAAAAATACCACCAAGGTAGGTGTGATAGCGAAGAAAATTTTTGTAGAACAGCAGGGCCATGTTTTTGCTAATATTATACAGTTCTTTGAGGCCCAAATGAGGGAGATAAAAAATGTAAGCTCTGAATCCACTGGTCCCCGTAGGGTAAACCAGGGTACCCCTTCGCTGAAGGTACTAAATCAAGAAATTAACCATTTAGTCCGAAAACAACATCTACAATTTTCCACGGGTAAAAGACAGGAAATTCATCGCCTTAAGCGAGCAAGAAGTCATTATAAACTCAGAGAAAAGAGAAACGAGATGGATGCTAAATGGATTGGGTTGAGGGAAGCCGCGAGAGCCAAAGATTCAAAAAAGTATTGGCACTTGATTGCAGAATATTGTGATTCTAGACAGAGGGCTCTCCCCATTCCGATCCCAGAAAGGGAGTGGGTGGACTATATTTCACTATTATATAAATTCAACAGTTCAGTGTTTTTTCAGATGCCTGTAACAGAGGAGTCCTCCTTTATTGAATATGGTCCCCCGTCAAGGGATGAAGTAGTAGGTTACATAAAGAATGCCAGAACCTTCGGCGCACAAGGACCGGATGGTATCCCAATTATGTTAATCAAAAAGGAACCAGCTGCATGGGGAGTCTTTTTGGCGCCATTGCTTAATTTTTGTTTTCGAACGATTAGTATTCCCTCCTCTTGGAAGGGGAGTATTATAGTTCCTTTGTTTAAAAAGGGCCCAAAAGTTTACCTACTAGTTTCAGACAGATTGCGCTGCTGGACGCATCGGGCAAAGTATTTGCAAAAGTATACTTCATCATCTGCAGCAATGGGCACATGACCAGAACATCTTACCGCCAGAACAGGCAGGTTTCAGAAAGAACCATGGAACGCTGGACAACATTGCGGCTGTCCAGACCATCGTAGAGAAATATGCCTTCTCACGAAGCATGTTAGTTTATACGGCATTCATTGATTTCTCCACGGCGTTTGATAAAGTGGATCATCAGGCGCTGTGGAGAAAGCTCTCCCATCTTGGTATGCCACACCACCTCCTGGGCCTTATCATAGAAATACATACAGACACTTGGTGTCAAGTGATGATGGGAGGCTCGCAGGGGTTATCTTGTAGGATTAAGACCTATAATGGGCTTAAGCAGGGTTGCCTGTTGGCCCTTCTTTTGTTTTCCCTTTATATATATGACCTCCCTGGCAAGGTAAACTCAGTGAGGGGGGACGCCCCTAGAATTGGTACAATGTCCATTGGTTCCCTATTATATGCAGATGACGTTGTAATTTTTGATTTAACTCCTATCGGCTTGCAACGTCGTCTGGATGCCCTGACCAAATATGCGGAGGACCATTTTTGAAAATCAATATTGCTAAAAGCAAAATTTTAGTCTTCCACAAGAAATGTTTCAGAATAAAGAAAGGGTATAAGTGGTTGTTGGGGCATGAAGAACTTGAATCGGTCGACTCGTATCTGTATCTGGGGAAGGTTTTTTCAAAAAATGGGCGAGACTCAGAGCATATTAAACGGTGTGTTGGTAAGGCTGCCACTCAGGCTGGAGCTTTAAACAGATTTTACAAAACCTGTGGGAGACGCCATTTTAATCATGTTCTGTCTGTATTTAAGGTGAAAATTCCCCCTTCATTAACATATGCTGCAGAAGTACTGGATAGGAACTATTGGCTCGCTTTTGATAAGGCTGAAGGCCGGTTTTTCCGCCAAATTTGTAATTTAAACTCTTTGGCTGCCCCTCTTGTTCTACGCTTGGAATTCCATCTAGTCTCTTCATATACTTCATCCTTGGCAGCGGTCCTGAGGTGGGGGAACTCCCTCTTTGGGGGATGAGGGCACCCTTAGGGCCTCTTTGAGAATGGAAATCTTTGTTAAACTAAAAGATAAATCAGCTTTCTTCAGATCATTTGCTTATGCAAATGATTCATTTGGGCTCAGTTTAAATTGTGATTCACCCATGCCAAAGCCTGTATTGAAGTCATACTTAAAGAAGTCCGTAAGCTCGATTAGTACGATAAGAGACACAGCCTTAAGTCAATCTAAAGCCCGCAATGAGGTGGTCTATGGGAGTGCCGTGGGGAGCAGACCCCAGCCCTATCTTTCATGGAATCTCCCACATGGGATTAGAAGGTTGATACTACTTTTGAGAACCAACCTGTTGCCCCTGAGAGAAGTGACTGGCATTTGGGAATAAATTCCTAGAGGGGAGAGAATCTGTGAATTGTGTTTTTACAAATTCAGGATCTTAATCACGTGCTATTTGTGTGTCCGGAACTTCAAAGGGCCAGGTGCATGTTTTTAAGATCTTCATTCATCAAATTTAATATTCATTCTGCTCAGGAGGCTCGATCTTTTGTCTTGTCCTCACCAAATGAAATGGTTTGCCACAGGATATTTCAATTTTTAAAACATTTCTGGCCATTTATTAGGAAATTCTTAAAGAGTTTAGTTTGTATGTTGTAATGTTTGTTGGTCGGACAATGTAGAATTTTGCATCCTTTACAAAGTATGTCCTTCCCTCTTTCCTTCGTTTTTAGTTTACTGGAGTATTTTTTAAAAGTATTTAAAGAATGTCTTTTTATTGTATTGGTGTATTTTTGTGGACCTCCGTAGGAGAGTCCGTAACAAATAAAAATTGAATTGAATTGGGGTCAAAATGAAAATCTGGGGGTATGAAATCACATGTTGGGCACCTGCTGCTGCGACAGAAAGCTTTGCTGGGCACAGTATCAGGTGCTGTTCATACACAGTGCCATGCAGATCCACTTGTCAGTCGATTGCATGTTCAGCAAACAAATACCCAGGGCAAGAGGCACACACAGTGCTCTCTGAAGTGGACTATGAGAGGTCAGCACACAGCAGCCCTTGATAGGTCACAGTGGAATAATGCAACCCACATGTGTCCCTACCGTGGTGCATATGTCCTGCCCTACCCAAACTGAGATAGATAGCAGTCATGAGGTAGCAGAGCACAGTGACTAGCTGCTCTCTTCTGCTACTTTTGTGTAGAGTGTTAGAGTAACTGCATGACCGTTAAAGTAACTGTGTGACATAACGTTATTGTCAAACCATCACCCTGACCCAAAACTGCCTGACAGACTCACAGGCAGCATCAACGCTTGGGCCAGGAATGGCCTTCTTCTTCTTATGAGATAGAATAGGCAGCCAGGAGTGTTTTACTCAGAGACTGGATCATCTTTTAAAAGTCCCTGCTCCCACTAATAAGTGCTGGTGCTACCTACCATCAACCACCAAAACAAAGTAACTGCTGCCTAGACCCCTATTTTCCAATATCACTTTGCATGTTCTTGCTTTTTAGCCAGTACTTGGAATTTTTATAAGCAAAAACACGAGTGCCCAAGAATCCAAGATGCTGTTGGTAAAACATTTTAAACTGCCTTATGGACATGAAATCACTGCAATACCATTTGAAAACAAATGTTCTCCACTTTTTTTGCATTTATATTGCACTTGCTCCCCCTTGTCAAGGGTAGAAAGCGCTATTTAAATTTAATTACATACAATCAGGGCCACTGAAACTATGCGACAGAGGAGGGCTAAATTATGGGGCAGGGTTGAGTAAAATTTGCAATAAGAAAAGGCAAATTATGCAGCGTAATGTGGCACATTTTGTGACTCTTTACTTCCTTATTTTGTCATTTTTACACTTGTTAACACTATCTGAGCATTAGTTGCACCTCTTTAGTACCAGTATACCACCCAAAAAAAGCAATAAGCAACAGATAGGTGACCAGTCAAGCTGTGCAAAGGGTCTTCCATTGCCCAGTAACATGTTTTGCTGCGTATTTAGCAACTTTTGTACTGTTTGAGCTAGAAATTATTTACTTTTTGTTCAAATCTGCAGATTATGCAACAGAAGATGGTTGATTAAGTGGCAAATGAAGTAAATCTATAGTTATGTGAAAAACACCATGGCTGCACAATTGCATAATTCTAGTAGCCCTGCATACAATATAAGTTGTCATTTGTACCTTCTTTGCTTGTCAGGTTGGGAACAGGGCAGACATTGCCTTCAAGTGCAAATGCTGCCTCCGTCATCACAGTGTTATTGGGCAATCATTGTCTCTACTTTAAAACAGTGAGGAATGCTAATGCACACAGCTGTGCACAGTGAAAGCCCCTACCATGGGATCTGTGTTCTAGCATTTTATGAATTACTGGTGACCTCCACCATTCCTTTGAAGACACTTTCCAGTAGAAGGAGAAGCTGAACGTGTCTCACTTAAAAATAGCAAATCTTTTCTCCAACGCCTGCTTCCCAAGCAGTGCCCTGCCCAGGCAAGCACCTGAGACAGGTACCCATGAAACTGAGCCCAGATTACAGCACACGACAGGGGGGGGCTGAAGCTCTTTTAGCCCAATGGGCGTTGCGCGCCTGGTTGACACAGACCCAGAGTGCGTTGACTGACCTACCAGACCAATGAGCACTGGACATGGATAATGGGCTCACAGACAAGGACTGGTACATGTCCTTAGACACACAACTTGCATATTGTGCAAAGCTCAGTTCTGAATTATTCAACTCTATTATATCCACAGGGTGTATATAACACCTAAATGCATTAATCTTATGTTCCCGGAATCACAGGCAGAATGCCCTAGCTGCCAAAAGATTGGGGCGGACTTCTATCACATGATGTGGGGATACAGGACCTTCACTTCCTACTGGGATAGGTGGTGACTTCCATCAGTTCCGCCACTGGCCACAACATAACTCGATCCCCAACCTGCCTAATTGGCCATGTTCCTAAAACCAAAGCTAAAGCAATGAGCTGAAGATTCATAGACTTGGCCCTAGCGCTCGCTCAGTGCCAGATAACCTTGTTTTGGACATCTCCTAGGGGCCCATGCACCAAGGGCAGGGGAAAGAATTGTCCAAATGGGCTACTTGCGAAGGGGTGATATTAAGAACTGAGGTGCAGAAAGAGCTACGAAGTCCAGACCACACACAGGCATGTGACATGATGCTCCAGGGCTGATCCCGCCTAGATGATACAGGGCAGTTCCACCGAGGATGACTAGTCTGATGCCCCTCAGGTGGGAGCGGTCACGTGGTCCATGAGGCGCATCCCAGGGAGATTCCCCGATAGTTACATATCGAATTCCCCACTGCTCCTCTGCCCTGCCCCATTCTCACCAGATGCTCTGAGGCCATTACTCCTTATTTCTGGCTTGCCCCCCCCTCAACTTCCCCAATTAGACTCCACAATCCACTTTACCCTTGATGGCGAATACATTTCTACCCATGCACTGCTACGCCTTCACATTTTATTTATTAGTATCTACATAATATGCCCGCCAGCAGTGCTTAATTTGCAAAATAATTAGTGCCAGGAACCTTACTAGGAGGCCATTGCAGCTTGCACCATCCGTCAACCCCTGTCATCGTTGCCAAAACAACTACTTACCATCTCTCTCACCTGCAAGTGCGACAGTTCAGATTATTCCAGGTCCCCAAAGCTAAAGGAATGGCTGTGGAGGCAGGTTTTAGTAATTTTTATTGTATATTGTATTCATAAACAATGATTGTTCTGCTCATCTCTAAATTGGATGAGTAACACTATCGTGTGGCAGACTGTCATAAGTGTAATATTGACAATTAAGTGTCGGTGCCGAGCATCGGAAACCAATTAAGTGCTGGTGCCGAGCACCAGAAACCACAGGCTCAAATTAAGCATTGCCCGCCAGTCTCTGCATGGGTGTGCATTTGGTGGCTGACGTTATATTAATATGCGTTAGGGTATACTATCCCTACGACTTATGCATGAGCCTTGGGTATTCCACTGCAACTCAGTTTTGTATTGCCATGAAATTAATAAAATTGTTTAACAAAAAAAAAGAACCCCTTTAATGTAATGATAATAAATTAATGTAAAATACATCAAAACGTTCAGAAGAATTTCAAAGCATTTTCATTAAATTAAAGAAGACGAGATTCAATGGGGTATTTTGCAAGTCACCTGCTTCTGGTGCAAATTGTAACATACAGTCAGGATTTCATAGTCATTGTGCACATCTGGAAAATAATTCAAGAATTCTGACTCCTGCAAATATCAGAATGCAGCAATTATGGCAGAGTGATGTAGCAAATCTTAAAACATACTGACCAGCGAGACATGGTGCCAATCCGAACATGCAGAATTGTTTTAATAAGTGATGGCGCACACCTCAACACACTCGAGGATTTCTGGATTATGGGGCAAATCCGAACATGCATAAAGTTAGTAGTTATTGACATACTGTGCTCTTGCTTGACAAATTGTTGCCAACTCCAGTGTAATTTGTGCACTGTTGCTTACTCATCTATCCATGTACTCACTCACCCATGCACCTGTTGATTCATTCTCACATTCACGCACTCACCCATCCACGCCTCCACACGCAAATATTCACCAATGATTAAAGAAGCACTTTCACTTATAAAGTAGTCAGACCTATTGGCTTTGCCAGTGCCTATTATATGTGGAAGCCAGGTACATTGGAGGAGACAGCCTTTTAATTGGCCTACCAATGCATAAGCAAACCTCTTATTTATTAAAGTTTATAAACTCCATAACTGTTTATTTTCTTTCTTCCGTACTATTAAAGCCTTCAGACTTTCGAGCACATTAAAAGCCTGGTGAGCAGCTCAAAAAACCTCAAAGCAGGGTGTTTTGTTGCTGAAAAGCAAAAAAATATTGGCCCTAATGTGCATGGAGGCTTCTCTGCGCGTACGGGGACTATTGTTTTCAGTTTTTATATAACACAACCTCGACCCGAAGGTATTGGAGGGCTTTATATAAGCACTGATTACATTACACAAGGACACTTTTTTTTAAGGCTTGGGGAGATTAAGTGATTTGCCTAAAATCACAGGATGTTGAGTTGATGCTGAGACTAGAACCGGTTTCTCCAGTTCAAAACTCAGCAGATCTGGCTGTAATCCCACATCCTCTGACTGAGAAACGTTCATGCCTAACATGGCAGCCCAGGGCAGGGGAATCTAGTGACAGTTGGCTCACCCTAAATAGGGCTGGAGTATACACAGTCTAAGGCCTGACTCACTCTTACCTACTCATTAATACCCTTGGTATTTGTATGCAGCAATTTGTCATGGGAAATGTATAACACCCCTATGAGGATTGGGCCAACTCCTTCTCTCAATTTAGTTAAACTATAAAATAGCAAGTGTGTATTTGCCACGGTTTATGTACTTTTTGTAATACCCTAATGGATACAGTCTGTGATGGTGCAGTTATAGCATTAGAGCATTTAAGTATCGAACATATGACAATTCCATCTGGTACAGTTCATCACACATATTTATTTATTTTCCATAGTTAAAAGAAGTATGATTATAGAGAGTATGCTGAGAAAATCCTCAAGGTAACTGTTTCCATAGTTCACAAGTATGGTTGTTTTTTGCTTATTTTTAGCATCCCAAGGTCGTATCATGTGGTAGTTCTCCTTGTTATAAATTCAAATACAGCCAACACGTGTTTTGCCCCTTGAGTGGCTCGCAAGCCAGGGGTTTTCTCAAGGCTGAACATATTAAAGTATATATGTGATGGCTTACCTAATAATGTTAGAGACCCTTGTGTATACTGCCACACACAATTAGTGGAATCACAGTAATCCTGTGAACATATTGCACTTGTGCTCCATAGTACATATCCTTACTTTGGTGATGGTACAAATGTGCTGATTCAGTGTGCATGAGTTTGCCAATCCATACTGGTATGTGTGTAATTGTTGCGGAATTCTATGATTAATGTGAGCACTGGCGTGCTGGAAAAGTCATATGCTGGGTAGAGTTATTTTAGAGCATGAAGGTCCTCGTGTTTATTATTACAAGTAAGACTTTTAATTGTCCTGTGGTAAATCTAGAGGATGAACTTAACAGTAGTGTTTGTTTTGAAAGAAAAGTAAGTATAATTTAGCTTAAAAACGAGTTATTCATATTTTGCTAGATGTGAGATACCTTGTCTTCCTTCTTTCTTCAGTCTCAGAATCTGTACAGCGTGGAATAAGATAAATTTATAAGAATGTAATCAATAAGTTATATCATGGCTAATGCTTCATATTAAAGTCTTCATTTTTAAGCCCAGTTATATTGTATGGTTACATTTCAAGGTTAAAAATACCATTTCCCATGACTTTAATACTTAGTCTGATCATAGCTGCTCTCTGATGATCAGCCCTGTATACCCCTACGACCAAGCTTTAATAGACCATACATACATATTCATATACATATATATATTCACTGAAAAAACCACAGGTTTCAGGGACGTTATAGTTAGTTGGACATTTCACTCGTACAAAACCAGAGAAATTTGGCCGTTATAGTTAGTTGAGCTAATTATAACTCGCGCCCCCGTAATGCACTGCTGATGACGTCACATATTACATCACTCATGACATGGTCAGTGACATCACAGATGACATCATTGATGACATCTCAAATGACATCACTGATGACATCACTGATGACATCATCCAGTGACTGTGTATTTCTGTAAAGTTTAAATATGTTTTTTATATATATATATATATATATATATATATATATATATATATATATATATATATATATATATATGCCAAGGTGTATTGAAGAACGAGTGGGTGTATGAGTGTCTGAATTTAGTAGGTGTGTGACTGACTGTATAAGTGAGTAATTAAACGTGTCTTACTGAATGCATGGGTTAGTGACTAAACTGTGTGAATGTCTGTATCAGTCTGTCAGTTGGTGTGTAAGTGGCTGCATGGGTTAGTGAGTAGCTACATGAGTGTCTACATGGGTTATTGATTGGTTGTCTGAGTATCTCTATGGGTGCCTGAGTTTCTGTGTGGGTGGGTGGGGGGTGTGTGACTGTGCATAGATATATGAGTGGATAATTCACTGGGTGTACCGGTTCAAGAGTGCATCTGTGAAGGGCTGTATGGGTGGGTGAGTGTGTGTATGGGTGTGTTGGTGAGTGAATGGATGACTCAGTGGTACATGTGTGAGTAACTACATATGTGAAAGGCAGTATATGTGAGTGTTGGACTATATAAATGACTATATGTGAGAGTGAGTGATTGTGAGAGTGGCTTGATGGATGAGTGTGTGCTTGTGTCAATGATTGTATAAGAGAGTAAGTATGTGTTAGTATCTGTATGAATAAGTGAGGTGCTGTGTGTATAACTGTATAGGTGAGTAAATGGGAGTGTGATTGATTCTTTGCATGACTGACTAGGTGTGTGAGTAACTCTATGGTTAGTGGTGTTGTGTGAGTATCTGTATAGGTGTATGAGTGCATATTTCAGTGGCTATATTGATGAGTGACTGCATGTATGAGTGACTGTATGGGTGAGTGGATGTGTGTGTAGACCTATGAATCAGTAAGTGGGTATGTACTAACTGGCATTGGTGTGTCTATGGTCTTGCGAATGGCAGTCTGTAATTTAGAGTGAGTGTATCAAAGGTTATATTAGGGTGTGAGGAGGTGCATCAGATTATCACGTGGATGATGTCATCAGTGATGTCATCAGTGATGTCAATTGAGATGTCATCAGTGATGTCATCAGTGATGTCACTGACCATGTCATGAGTGATGTAATATGTGACGTCATCAGCAGTGCATTGCGAAGCGCGAGTTATAGTTAGCTGAACTAACTATAACGGGGAATTTCACGGGTTTTGGACGAGTGCTATGTCCAACTAACTATAACTGTCCCTAAAACCTATGGTTTTTTCAGTGAATTTCAAAGGTTTTTTAAATGCAAATTTCTAACTATAACGAGTCTGAAACCTATGGTTTTTCAGTGAATTTCAAAGGTTTTTAAATGCTAATTTCTAACTATAACGTGCCTGAAACCTATGGTTTTTTCAGTGAATTTCAAAGGTTTTTAAATGCTAATTTCTAACTATAACGTGCCTGAAACCTATGGTTTTTTCAGTGAATTTCAAAGGTTTTTTAAATGCTAATTCCTAACTATAACATGTCTGAAACCTATGGTTTTTTCAGTGAATTTCAAAGGTTTTGTAAATGACAATTTTTAAATGTATTAATTGTTATCTTTATTTTTTTGATACTGATTTACTACATTTTTTTAAACTATTTATTTTTAGATATTTTATTTTTTAAATTACATTGTAATTACATTATACATTACATTACAAAATATACTTTCTCAGAATGAATTACTTTAGTTTAAATACTTTGCAAATAGGCAATAGACTTTTAAGTACAGTAGTTACAGTTGTTGCAATGGGCAACACAATTTCAAACACAATGCAACATTGAGCTCAATGTGAATTTCTAGTTAAATGCAATTAGTTACTTTATGGATTACTTTTCAAACCACAGGACTGGATCCTAGATTCAGTCCTGGGACAACTTCCTGTAAACAGTTGAGTAAAAGCGTTTTGGTTACAGTAGTGATTTTTAAGGAATATTATTGTATTTTAAAAGTTGACACTTTTTCACATAGAATCACCAATGTTATCCTATGGGAGGAAATTCACTTAGCAGGTAAGTAGTGTTATCGTTACTTTTTCTTACTCAGTGGTGGATCCTGGATCCAGCACTGGTGCATCTCCTGTAAACAGTTGAAAGAATGCGTTTAAGTCATACAGGCGATTTTTAAGGAATATTTGTAGTTTGTGAAAATCGACACTTTGAAACTTTTCTGTTGAAAACCAGACAATGGATTCCTATGGAAGGAAATACAAGTTACTGGTAAGTACGGTTAGAATTACTTTTCAGGGTCAGTGCTGGGCTAAAAGATGCAGCACTGGGTTCTCCCCATCTTAAAACACGCCACAGGGCCTGTTTGCACACATGTCACCTGAAGCCCCACCCCCTCCCTTCACCACTGTGCAAACGCGCCCCGTGGCGCGTTTTAAGTTGGAAATTCTTCTAAGTGTGGAGTTTTGGAACTTTATAATATTCCTCTAAAATCAGCCGAACTACGAATTCCGATTTACTCACCTGTTATCAGGAGAGACCTCAGTGCTGCATCTTTGAGCCCAGTACTGATCCTGAAAAGTAATTTTAACCGTACTTACCAGTAACTTGAATTTCCTTCCATAGGCTAACATTGACTGGTTTCACTTGGAAATTCTTCTAAGTGTGGAGTTTTGGAACTTTATAATATTCCTCTAAAATCAGCCGAACTACGAATTCCGATTTACTCACCTGTTATCAGGAGAGACCTCAGTGCTGCATCTTTGAGCCCAGTACAGATCCTGAAAAGTAATTCTAACCGTACTTACCAGTAACTTGAATTTCCTTCCATAGGCTAACATTGACTGGTTTCACTTGGAAATTCTTCTAAGTGTGGAGTTTTGGAACTTTATAATATTCCTCTAAAATCAGCCGAACTACGAATTCCGATTTACTCACCTGTTATCAGGAGAGACCTCAGTGCTGCATCTTTGAGCCCAGTACTGATCCTGAAAAGTAATTTTAACCGTACTTACCAGTAACTTGAATTTCCTTCCATAGGATATCATTGCCTGCTTTTTGCTGAAAAAGTTTGTGTCGATTTTTGAAACATACAAATATTCCTCTAAAATCAGCAGAACTACGAATTCCAATTTACTCACCTGTTATCAGGAGAGACCTCAGTGCTGCATCTTTGAGCCCATACTGATCCTGAAAAGTTATTCTAACCGTACTTACCAGTATCTTGAGTTTCCTTCCATAGGCTAACATTGACTGGTTTCACTTGGAAATTCTTCCAAGTGTGGAGTTTTGGAACTTTATAATATTCCTCTAAAATCAGCTGAACTACGAATTCCGATTTACTCACCTGTTATCAGGAGAGACCTCAGTGCTGCATCTTTGAGCCCAGTACTGATCCTGAAAAGTAATTCTAACCGTACTTACCAGTAACTTGCATTTCCTTCCATAGGAATCCATTGTCTGGTTTTCAGCAGAAAAGTTTCAAAGTGTCGATTTTCACAAACTACAAATATTCCTTAAAAATAGCCTGTATGACTTAAACGCATTCTTTCAACTGTTTACAGGAGATGCACCAGTGCTGGATCCAGGATCCACCACTGAGTAAGAAAAAGTAACGATAACACTACTTACCTGCTAAGTGAATTTCCTCCCATAGGATAACATTGGTGATTCTATGTGAAAAAGTTTCTAAGTGTCAACTTTTAAAATACAATAATATTCCTTAAAAATCACTACTGTAACCAAAACGCTTTTACTCAACTGTTTACAGGAGATGTCCCAGGACTGAATCTAGGATCCAGTCTTGTGGTTAGAAAAGTAATCCATAAAGTAACTAATTGCATTTAACTAGAAATTCACATTGAGCTCAATGTTGCATTGTGTTTGAAATTGTGTTGCCCATTGCAACAACTGTAACTTCTGTACTTAAAAGTCTATTGCCTATTTGCAAAGTATTTAAACTAAAGTAATTCATTCTGAGAAAGTATATTTTGTAATGTAATGTATAATGTAATTACAATGTAATTTAAAAAATAAAATATGTAAAAATAAATAGTTTAAGAAAATGTAGTAAATCAGTATAAAAAAATAAATATAAAAATTAATACATTTAAAAATTGTCATTTACAAAACCTTTGAAATTCACTGAAAAAAACCATAGGTTTCAGACATGTTATAGTTAGGAATTAGCATTTAAAAAACCTTTGAAATTCACTGAAAAAACCATAGGTTTTAGACACATTATAGTTAGAAATTAGCATTTAAAAAACTATTGAAATTCACTTAAAAAACCATAGGTTTTAGGGACAGTTATCGTTAGTTGGACATTTCACTCGTACAAAACCATAGAAATTCCCCGTTATAGTTAGTTCAGCTAACTATAACTCGCGCCCCGCAATGCACTGCTGATGACGTCACATATTACATCACTCATGACATGGTCAGTGACATCACTGATGACATCACTGATGACATCTCAAATGACATCACTGATGACATCACTGATGACATCATCCACATGATAATCTGATGCACCTCCCCACACCCTAATATAACCTTTGATACACCCACTCTAAATTACAGACTGCCATTCGCAAAACCATAGACACTCCAACAGCAATAACTACATACCCACTCACTGATTCTTAGGTCTACACACACATCCACTCACTCACTCGTACAGTCATTCATACTTATGGTCACTCAGTACAGGACTATCATATGCACTCATACTCCTATATAGACACTCAAACACCGCCACTCATCCATAGAGGTACTCACACACCTAGTCAGTCATGCAAATAATTAAACACACTGCCATTTACTCACCTATACAGTTATACACACACCAGCTCACTTACTCATACAAATACTAGCACATTCTTACGCTCTCATACAATCACTGATACAAGCACACACTCATCCATACAGTCACTCTCACAATCACACACTCTTGCTTATAGCTATTTATATACTCCAACACACATATATACTGCCTTTCACATATGTAGTTACTCACACATGTACCACTGGGACATACATTCACTCACTAACACACTCTTACACACACTTACCCACCCATACAGTCTATCACAGATGCACTCTTGAAACCATCCACCCAGTGAATCACCCACTCACACATCTATGCACAGAGTCGCACACACCCCACCCACACAAACACTCAGGCACCCATACAGATACTCAGACAACCAATCAATAACTCATATAGACACTCATGTAGCTATTCACAAACCCATGCAGCCACTTACACAGCAACAGACAGACGGATACAGACATTCACCCAGTTTAGTCACTAACCCATGCATTCAGTAAGATACGTTTAATCACTCACTTATAGAGTCAGTCACACACCTACTAAATCATCCCTACAGACACTTATACACCCACTCATTCTTCAATACGCCTTTCCCTATATATATTAAAAATATTTCAACTTTACAGAAACACACAGTCACTGGATGATGTCATCAGTGATGTCATTTGAGATGTCATCAGTGATGTCATCAGTGATGTCACTGACCATGTCATGAGTGATGTAATATGTGACGTCATCAGCAGTGCATTGCGGGGGCGCGAGTTATAGTTAGCTGAACTAACTATAATGGGGGAATTTCTATGGCTTTGTACGAGTGAAATGTCCAACTAACTATAACTGTCCCTAAAACCTATGGTTTTTTAAGTGAATTTCAAAGGTTTTTTAAATGCTAATTTCTAACTATAACGTGTCTGAAACCTATGGTTTTTCAGTGAATATATATATATATATATTATCTACTGGCGGTCGCCAGTAGATAGTTATAGTTAGGACCTATTTTCCATAGGAAATCGGCAACATTCTATTTGAAATAACTCTTGCGTCGGTTGACGAATCTTTGCGAAATTTTCAAACTTTATGGCCCACTCCGGTCCGCTCCTACCCTGAAAGTTTCGGGGTGATTCGTCAAGCGGGGGCCGAGAAAAAAGGGGGGTCCCAAAATGTGTTTTCCCCATTCATTTTCCCTTAGGAAACTTTAGCCACGGCTACAGCCAGAACTGCTGAACGGAATTACACAAAATTTGGGAAAGAGGTAGTTCTTGGTTCAGAAAGAACCCTTTTTGTTAAATGGTGTAAATCCGTTCAGTAGTTGCGGAGAAATTTAAAATATAAGAGTCAAAAAATCTATTTCCCATAGGAAACTTTATGCAAGGCTACAGCCCGAACTGCTGAACGGAATGACACCAAATTTGGCAAAGAGGTAGGTCTTGGTTCAGAAAGAACCCTTTTTGTTAAATGGTGTAAATCCGTTCAGTAGTTGCTGAGTAAATCAAAAGTAAAAACACATATATATCTGGGCGGAGCCTAACCACACATGTCATCGTGAGAACTGATTGGCTGTCAGCACTTCATCCTGGAATTGCTGGCAGCCATCTTGGGACCGATATAAATGATAGTACCCCATTGAAATGCATTGTAGTGAATCGAAGATTTTGAGGGTTACCAAAAGGAGAACTATAAAGGGTGATAACGGACTTTAGTTACATTAGAATTCATTTGTTGATGGTACCATACTAATTTCAGGAATTGTGGTGTGTTCTAAGGTGATTTTACCCTGTGAAAAACCTTCTGCTGGGATATCATGAATCATGTTTGAGAGAAAACTATTTTCACATGCTTGTCCCATACAGTTTTGGAAGGTGCTCCAGAAGCTAAAATGAGAGCATATTTTCTGTAAATTCACATTATCTTTCTCAGTCATGTGAGAATGAAGTCTGACATTCTCAGTAAAACATGTACATCCAACAATGGCAGAGACTGTCAGTTGATTCCTTTGTGTTCTACTGCAGCTTCCCAGAGTGTTCTAAAGAACAACTAGAGTGCTAACAGCCTTACTTATGACAAAAGTATGGCACACCTGAAGCCATCTTGATTGGAATAAACTGGTAACACTTAAAACATTTAATTTAAAAAGGAACAAAATGATGGGGTTCATTTTGTCATAGAAATTATGGTTAGTGCTGTAGAAAGAAAAATTAGGACATGTTTCAAGTGTGATCTCAAATATCTTCCTGTTATATTTCAACAGGAGCAGCCTGTCAGTGGATGCCTTTGTGTTCTACTGCAGCTTCCCAGAGTGTTCTAAAGAACAACTAGAGCGCTAACAGTCTTACTTATGACAAAAGTATGGCACACCTGAAGCCATCTTGATTGGAATAAACTGGTAACACTTAAAACATTTAATTTAAAAAGGAACAAAATGAGGGGGTTCATTTTGCCATAGAAATTATGGTTAGTGCTGTAGAAAGAAAAATTAGGACATGTTTTAAGTGAGATCTCAAATATCTTCCTGTTATATTTCAACAGGAGCAGCCTGTCAGTTGATGCCTTTGTGTTCTACTGCAGCTTCCCAGAGTGTTCTAAAGAACAACTAGAGTGCTAACAGCCTTACTTGTGACAAAAGTATGGCACACCTGAAGCCATCTTGATTGGAATAAACTGGTAACACTTAAAACATTTAATTTAAAAAGGAACAAAATGAGGGGGTTCATTTTGCCATAGAAATTATGGTTAGTGCTGCAAAAGGAAATTTAGGGCATGTTTTAAGTGAGATCTCAAATCCTCTTCTATTTCATTAGAAAATTCTGACATGCAGACTGAAACAATCACT
This sequence comes from Calotriton arnoldi, assembly GCA_963921515.1. Classification (NCBI taxonomy): domain Eukaryota; kingdom Metazoa; phylum Chordata; class Amphibia; order Caudata; family Salamandridae; genus Calotriton; species Calotriton arnoldi. The sequence continues at coordinate 140,482 of CAWUFW010009756.1, read as the reverse complement.
TTCAATACCAGCAGTAGACTTCCAGTTAACTCCTTGGTGAGCAGTAGCTTTACTACAGTGATCTAATGAACAACTAGAGTGCTAACATTCTGAATTTATGGCAAATGTGTGACACATCTGAATGCCTTCTTGATGGAATAAAAGTAAAAGCTGAAAGCATTTCCTACTGAGGAGACTGTAGTAAATGAGGAAATTAGGAAACTTCATAACAAATAAGTCTCCCAAGATGGCCACCAGAGAAAAAAGAGCCCAAATGTAGCACAAATATCACCCAGAGGTAGCCCACGTATAGCCCAATGACAGAAGTGTGCAAAACACTTTTTATTTTTTGTTTTTTTGCAGTTTTATATAGTGCAGACTGGTCAGGTATTGGAGTGCTTTACATGAGCATTGGTTACATCACACAAGGACAAATTCATGTTGGTTGACCCCTACATTACCCAAACACCACTGCACTACCCTAAACCCTAAAACACTACCCCCAGCACGACCCCCTTCACTACCCAAACACAACTGCACTACCCTAAACTCAAAAACACTACCCCCAGCACGACCCCCTACACTACCCAAACACCACTGCACTACCCTAAACCCTAAATCTACCCCCTACACTACACAAATACCACTGCACTACCCTAAACCCTAAAACACTAGAACCCGGCACGACCCCCTACAGTACACAAACACCACTGCACTACCCTAAACCCTAAAACACTACCCCTACACTACACAAACACCATTGCACTACCCTAAACCCTAAAACACTACCCCCAGCATGACCCCCTACACTACACAAACACCACTGCACTACCCTAAACCCTAAAACACTACCCCAGCACGACCCCCTACACTACCCAAACACCACTGCACTACCCTAAACCCTAAAACACTACCCCCAGCACGACTCCCTACACTACACAAACACCACTGGACTACCCTAAACCCTAAAACACTACCCCCAGCATGACTCCCTACACTACCTAAACACCACTGCACTACACTAAACCCTAAATCTACCCCCAGCATGACCTCCCACACTACACAAACACCACTGCACTACCCTAAACCCTAAAACACTACCCCCAGCATGACCCCCTACACTACCCAAACACCACTGCACTACCCTAAACCCTAAAACACTACCCCCAGCACAACCCCCTACACTACACAAACACCACTGCACTACCCTAAACCCCCTACACTATACAAACACCACTGCATTACTCTAAACCCTAAAACACTACCCCCAGCACGACCCCCTCACAACACAAACACCACTGCACTACCCTAAATCGACCCCCAGCATGACCCCTACACTACCCAAACACCACTGCCATACCCTAAACCCTAAAACACTACCCCCAGCATGAACCCCTACACTACCCAAACACCACTGCACTTCCCTAAACCTTAAAACACTACCCCCAGCACTACCACCTACACTACACAAACACCACTGCACTACCCTAAACCCTAAAACACTACCCCAGCACTACCCCCTACACTACCCAAACACCACTGCACTAACATAAACCCTAAAACACTACCCCAGCACAACCCCCTACACTACACAAACACCACTGCACTACCCTAAAGCCTAAAACACTACCCCCAGCACGACTCCCTACACTACCCAAACACCACTGCACTACCCTAAACCCTAAATCTACCCCCAGCACGACCCCCTACACTACCCAAACACCACTGCACTACCCTAAACCATAAAACACTACCCCCAGCATGACCCCCTATACTACACAAACACCACTGCACTACCCTAAACCCTAAAACACTACCACCAGCATGACCCCCTACACTACCCATACACCACTGCACTACCCTAAAGCCTAAAACACTACCCCCAGCACGACCCCCTACACTACTGCACTACCCTAAACCCTAAAACACTACCCCCAGCACGACCCCCTACACTACCCAAACACCACTGCACTACCCTAAACCCTAAAACACTACCCCCAGCACGACCTCCTACACCACCCAAACACCACTGCACTACCCTAAACCCTAGAAAAGAAACCCCCACCCCATGCCCAATCCCCTTACCTCTCACTCCTCATGGTTCCTCTCTCTCGTGGTTCCTGCTTCACGTCGTCTCTGAGGGGCGGTGCACGTCGTTAGTGAGGAAACGGAACAGCCTCTGTTTCCTTACAACGACATGGATCGACTACATGTTTTTAGAACGCATGGTCATTTACCATACATACCTTCACAACAAAATTCGTTGTAAAGGCATGCGTGGTAAATGACCATGCGTTCTAAAAATGCGTAGTAATGACTTCGTGATGTACAACGCATGCGTGGTAATGCATGCGTTGTAATGGTATCGCAAAGTAAAAAGTCATTGTAACGGCTGTTTACCGATCAAAGCTGGTCCCTGTTCTTCAGTGAGACGTTTATTTGATTAATTAGGAGGAAGGAATGTGTTTTTTTTACCAAAAAGTGCATTCCCGGCTGTTGTATTGTGAAAGTGTCTGCGTGGCCTGGTTTCACTTCCGGTGAGAGAGTGGAAGAGTCTGTTTGGATCTAAAGGAGTTCTGTTGTTGGACGGGGCCGGCGCGACATGTCATCAGAAAACATAGCTAATGGAAAGCGTCCTCCCTGAAGTACATAGATGTGTGAGTGGGTGATTCACTGGGTGCATGATTTCAAGAGTGCATCTGTGATGGACTGCTTGGGTGGGTGAGTGTGTGTATGGGTGTGTTAGTGAGTGAATGTATATCTCAGTGGTACATGTGCGAGTAACTACATATGTAAAAGGCAGTATATATGTGTGTTAGAGTATTTAAATGGCTATAAGTGAGAGTGTGTGATTGTGAGAGTGGCTGTATGGATGCGTGTGTGCTTGTATCAGTGATTGTATAAGAGCGTAAGAATGTGCTAGTATTTGTATGAGTAAGTGAGCTGGTGTGTGTATAACTGTATAGGTGAGTAAATGGGTGTGTGATTAATTTTTTGCATGACTGACTAGGTGTGTGAGTACCTCTATGGATGAGTGGCGGTGTGTGAGTGTTTATGTAGGTGTATGAGTGCATATGATAGTCCTGTACTGAGTGACTGTAAGTATGAGTGACTGTACGGGTGAGTGAGTGGATGTGTGTGTAGACCTAAGAATCAGTGAGTGGGTATGTAGTTTTTGGTGTTGGAGTGTCTATGGTTTTGAGAATGGCAGTCTGTAATTTAGAGTGGGTGTATCAAAAGTTATATTAGGGTGTGAGAAGATGCATGAAATTATCACATGGATGATGTCATCAGTGATGTCATTTGAGATGTCATCAGTGATGTGACTGACCATGTCATGAGTGATGTAATATGTGACATCATCAGCAGTGCATTACGGAAGCGCGAGTTATAGTTAGCTGAACTAACTATAACGGGGAATTTCTATGGTTTTGTACGAGTGAAATGTTCAACTAACTATAACTGTCCCTAAAACCTATGGTTTTTTCAGTGAATATATATATATATATATATATATTCACTGAAAAAACCATAGGTTTCAGACACGTTATAGTTACAAATTAGCATTTAAAAACCTTTGAAATTCACTGAAAAAACCATAGGTTTTAGGGACAGTTATAGTTACTTGGACATTGCACTCGTACAAAACCCGTGAAATTCCCCCGTTATAGTTAGTTCAGCTAACTATAACTCGCGCCCCGCAATGCACTGCTGATGACGTCACATATTACATCACTCATGACATGGTCAGTGACATCACTGATGACATCACTGATGACATCTCAAATGACATCACTGATGACATCATCCAGTGACTGTGTGTTTCTGTAAAGTTTAAATATTTTTAATATATATAGGAAAAGACGTATTGAAGAATGAGTGGGTGTGTAAGTGTCTGTATGGATGATTTAGTAGGTGCGTGACTGACTCTATAAGTGAGTGATTTAACGTATCTTACTGAATGCATGGGTTAGTGACTAAACTGGGTGAATGTCTCTATCCGTCTGTCTGTTGCTGTGTAAGTGGCTGCATGTGTTTGTGAATAGCTAAATGAGTGTCTATATGAGTTATTGAATGCTTGTCTGAGTATCTGTATGGGTGCCTGAGTGTTTGTGTGGGAGGGGTGTGTGCAACTCTGTGCATAGATGTGTGAGTGGGTGATTCACTGGGTGGATGGTTTCAAGAGTGCATCTGTGATAGACTGTATGGGTGGGTAAGTGTGTGTAAGAGTGTGTTAGTGAGTGAATGTATGTCCCAGTGGTACATGTGTGAGTAACTACATATGTGAAAGGCAGTATATTTGTGTGTTGGAGTATATAAATAGCTATAAGCAAGAGTGAGTGATTGTGATAGTGGCTGTATGGATGAGTGTGTGCTTGTATCAGTGATTGTATAAGAGCGTAACAATGTGCTACTATTTGTATGAGTAAGTGAGCTGGTGTGTGTATAACTGTATAGGTGAGTAAATGGCAGTGTGTTTAATTATTTGCATGACTGACTAGGTGTCTGAGTATCTCTATGGATGAGTGGCGTTGTTTGAGTGTCTATATAGGAGTAAGAGTGCATATGATAGTCCTGTACTGAGTGACCGTAAGTATGAGTGACTGTACGGGTGAGTGAGTGGATGTGTGTGTGTAGACCTAAGAATCAGTGAGTGGGTATGTAGTTATTGGTGTTGGAGTGTCTATGGTTTTGCGAATGGCAGTCTGTAATTTAGAGTGGGTGTATCAAAGATTATATTAGGGTGTGAGGAGGTGCATCAGATTATCACGTGGATGATGTCATCAGTGATGTCATTTGAGATGTCATCAGTGATGTCATCAGTGATGTCACTGACCATGTCATGAGTGATGTAATATGTGACGTCATCAGCAGTGCATTGCGGGGCGCGAGTTATAGTTAGCTGAACTAACTATAACGGGGAATTTCACGGGTTTTGTACGAGTGCAATGTCCAAGTAACTATAACTGTCCCTAAAACCTATGGTTTTTTCAGTGAATTTCAAAGGTTTTTTAAATGCTAATTTGTAACTATAACGTGTCTGAAACCTATGGTTTTTTCAGTGAATTTCAAAGGTTTTTTAAATGCTAATTTGTAACTATAACGTGTCTGAAACCTATGGTTTTTTCAGTGAATTTCAAAGGTTTTTTAAATGCTAATTTCTAACTATAACGTGCCTGAAACCTACGGTTTTTTCAGTGAATTTCAAAGGTTTTGTAAATGACAATTTTTAAATGTATTAATTGTTATATTAATTTTTTCATACTGATTTACTACATTTTTAGAAACAATTTTTTTTACAGATTTTATTTTTTAAATTACATTGTAATTACATTATACATTACATTACAAAAAATACTTTCTCAGAATGAATTACTTTAGTTTAAATACTTTGCACATAGGCAATAGACTTTTAAGTACAGTAGTTACAGTTGTTGCAATGGGCAACACATTTTCAATCACAATGCAACATTCAGCTCAATGTGAATTTCTAGTTAAATGCAATTAGTTACTTTATGGATTACTTTTCTAACCACAGGACTGGATCATAGATTCAGTCCTGGTACATCTCCTGTAAACAGTTGAGTAAAAGCGTTTTGGTTACAGTCGTGATTTTTAAGGAATATTATTGTATTTTAAAAGTTGACACTTAGAAACTTTTTCTCATAGAATCACCAATGTTATCCTATGGAAGGAAATTCACTTAGCAGGTAAAAACTGTTATCGTTACTTTTTCTTACTCAGTGTTGGATCCTGGATCCAGCACTGGTGCATCTCCTGTAAACAGTTGAAAGAATGCGTTTAAGTCATACAGGTGATTTTTAAGGAATATTTGTAGTTTGTAAAAATCAACACTTTGAAACTTTTTGCTGAAAACCAGACAATGGATTCCTATGGAAGAAAATATAAGTTACTGGTAAGTACGGTTAAAATTACTTTTCAGGATTAGTACTGGGCTGAAAGATGCAGCACTGAGGTCTCTCCTGATAACAGGTGAGTAAATCGGAATTCGTATTTCGGCTGATTTTAGAGGAATATTTTAAAGTTCCAAAACTCCACACTTAGAAGAATTTCCAAGTGAAACCAGTCAATGTTAGCCTATGGAAGGAAATTCAAGTTACTGGTAAGTACGGTTAAAATTACTTTTCAGGACCAGTACTGGGCTGAAAGATACAGCACTGAGGTCTCTCCTTATAACAGGTGAGTAAATCGGAATTCGTATTTCGGCTGATTTTAGAGGAATATTTCTATGTTTCAAAAATCAACACTTAGAAACTTTTTCAGCAAAAAGCAGGCAATGATATCCTATGGAAGGAAATTCAAGTTACTGGTAAGTACGGTTAAAATTACTTTTGAGGATCAGTACTGGGCTGAAAGATGCAGCACTGAGGTCTCTCCTGATAACAGGTGAGTAAATCGGAATTCGTATTTCGGCTGATTTTAGAGGAATATTTTAAAGTTCCAAAACTCCACACTTAGAAGAATTTCCAAGTGAAACCAGTCAATGTTAGCCTATGGAAGGAAATTCAAGTTACTGGTAAGTACGGTTAAAATTACTTTTCAGGACCAGTACTGGGCTGAAAGATACAGCACTGAGGTCTCTCCTTATAACAGGTGAGTAAATCGGAATTCGTATTTCGGCTGATTTTAGAGGAATATTTGTATGTTTCAAAATCAACACTTAGAAACTTTTTCAGCAAAAAGCAGGCAATGATATCCTATGGAAGGAAATTCAAGTTACTGGTAAGTACGGTTAAAATTACTTTTGAGGATCAGTACTGGGCTGAAAGATGCAGCACTGAGGTCTCTCCTGATAACAGGTGAGTAAATCGGAATTCGTATTTCGGCTGATTTTAGAGGAATATTTTAAAGTTCCAAAACTCCACACTTAGAAGAATTTCCAAGTGAAACCAGTCAATGTTAGCCTATGAAGGAAATTCAAGTTACCGGTAAGTACGGTTAAAATTACTTTTCAGGACCAGTACTGGGCTGAAAGATGCAGCACTGAGGTCTCTCCTGATAACAGGTGAGTAAATCGGAATTCGTATTTCGGCTGATTTTAGAGGAATATTTTAAAGTTCCAAAACTCCACACTTAGAAGAATTTCCAAGTGAAACCAGTCAATGTTAGCCTATGGAAGGAAATTCAAGTTACTGGTAAGTACGGTTAAAATTACTTTTCAGGACCAGTACTGGGCTGAAAGATACAGCACTGAGGTCTCTCCTGATAACAGGTGAGTAAATCGGAATTCGTATTTCGGATGATTTTAGAAGAATATTTGCACAATGGTGAAGGGAGGGGGCGGGGCCTGAGGTGACATCTGTGCAAACGCGCCCGTGGCACGTTTTAAGTTGGGGGATTAAGTCCCCTTGAATCCTGAGGGACCCTAGGGGCCAACTAGCCCACCAGGAACCTCCAATATGCGCCAGGGGCTGCGTTGCAGAGACGTGTAGAGAGGCCACACCCCTTTACACCTCTCTGCAACGCAGCTCTGTGGCGCTTTCTGGATGTACCTGTTGGGCTAGTTGGCCCTCAGGGACCCTCAGGATTGAAGGGGATTTAATTCCCATCTTAAGAACGCGCCACGGGGCCTGTTTGCACACATGTCACCTGGAAGCCCCGCCCCTCCCTTCACCACTGTGCAAACGCGCCCCGTGACGCGTTTTAAGCTGGGGATTAGTCCCCTTGAATCCTGAGGGTCCTCGGAGTCCAACTAGCCCACCATATACCTTCCAAAGCGCCACAGAGCTGCGTTGCAGAGAGGTGTAAAAGGGGTGTGGCCTCTCTACACGTCTCTGCAACGCAGCCCCTGGCGCATATTGGAGGTTCCTGGTGGGCTAGTTGGCCCCCAGGGACCCCCAGTATTCAAGGGGAATTCGTCTTCTCTGCAAACGCGCCAGGGGCGCGTTGCAGAGTGGTGAAGGAAGGGGCGGGGCCTGCGGGCCCGATCGTTTTTTTTTTTTTTTTGTCTCGAAGGGGGGCTGTGTGGCCCCCTTCCTTTTTCCCTGTTTTTGGGCCCTGGGGTCCCCATCCCCCGGGCCTTACCCCTTTTTTAAATTTAATTTAAAAAAAAACGGGAAGGGGGCCGCGTGGCCCCCCTTCCCTGGGCCTGTATTGGCCCCGGGGACCCCATCCCCCGGGGCATGGCCTTTTTTATTTTCTTGGGAGGGGGCTGCGTGGCCCCCTCCTGGGCCACTACTTGCCCCAGGGACCCCATCCCCCGGGCTGGCCCTCTCCGTTGGGGACTGTGGGGGTCCCCAATCCCCCACAGTCCCGCCGGCTCCCCACGTCCCTTGGGAGCCGGCATTGCTGCTTCCACATGGGGAGCAGCTGACATGCTGCTCCCCATGTGGAAAGCAATGTGCTTTGGATATTGGAAGAGAGAGCAGGTTTCCTGCTCTCTCTTCCAATATCCAAGCAGTTTGCTATGGCAGGACGGGAGCCGCGAGGCTCCCGTCCTGCCATAGCAAACTACAGTGTCCCGGGGTAGGCACCCCGGGACACTGCAGGAGCCGGCCCTGGGGGTGGCGGTCCCCAGGGCCATCAAGGGCTCCAGGAGGGGGTCGCGCGGCCCCCTCCCTACATCAGCACAGCCCCGGGAGGTGGTGGTCCCTCGGCTTCGGGGTCCAAAACGGACCCCCATTTTAATTTGTTAGTGCCCCGGGAGGTGGCGGTCTCGGGCGTGTGGGGGCTGGAGCCCCCACACAGGTTGTTCAATTAATAAAAAAAGCCCCGGGAGGTGGTGGTCCCAGGGGCTGCGGGAGGGCTCAGAGCCCTCCCGCACCATTTTTAAAAAAGCCCCGGGGGTGGCGGTCCCCGGGCTTGGGGGCCCTTTGAGGCCCCCACACATAAAAGTAAACCCTCACCATGCCCCCGGGACTTGGGCCACCCGGGGCAAATACAATCAAGCACGGGAGACCGCGCTCGATTTTTTTTTTCGGCAGGATTCGCGCACCCTGAGCGCATCCTGCTGATTTTTTAAAAAAATATTATTTTTTGCCCAGGGGTCCTTGTGGGACCCCTGAGCAAACCTAGGGGTCAGGGTGTTTCTACCCTGCCCCTTTGTGCGCTTACGACTTAGTTTCTGTCCCTCGGTTCTACCGAGGGATAAAATGGCTGCCAACATTTCCTGAATCGGAATGTTGACAGCCAGCTGACAGCCAATTAACATGCAGCTCGTGATCGGGAGGGTACGCGGACCCTACTCGGCCATAGATATCACTATCTTTTACTTTTGATTTTCTCAGCAACTACTGAACGGATTTACACCATTTAACAAAAGGGTTCTTTCTGAACCAAGAACTACCTCTTGCCAAATTTGGTGTAATTCCGTTCAGCAGTTCGGGCTGTAGCCGTGTCTCAAAGTCTCCTATGGAAAATTGCATGGGGAAAACGCGCTTTGGGACTCCCTTTCTCGGCCGCTGACTTGACACTCCGAGACTTTCAGGTAGGAGCGGATCGGAGCGGGCCACAAGCTTGAAAATTTCGCGAAGATACGTCAACCAGCAAGAGAGTTATTTCAAATAGAATGTCGTGATTTCCTATGGATAACAGGTTGTAACTATAACTATCTACTGGCGACCGCCAGTAGATAATTATCTACTGGCGGTCGCCAGTAGATAGTTATAGTTAGGACCTATTTTCCATAGGAAATCCGCTACATTCTATTTGAAATAACTCTTGCGTCGGCTGACGAATCTTCGCGAAATTTTCAAACTTTATGGCCCGCTCCGGTCCGCTCCTACCCTGAAAGTCTCAGGGTGATTCGCTAGCCGGGGCCGAGAAAAAGGGGGTCCCAAAACGTGTTTTCCCCATTCATTTTCCCATAGGAAACTTTAGACACGGCTACAGCTCGAACTGCTGAACGGAATTACACCAAATTTGGCAAAGAGGTAGTTCTTGGTTCAGAAAGAACCCTTTTGTTAAATGGTGTAAATCCGTTCAGTAGTTGCGGAGAAATTAAAAAATAAGAGTCAAAAATCAATTTCCCATAGGAAACTTTATGCACGGCTACAGCCCGAACTGCTGAACGGAATTACACCAAATTTGGCAAAGAGGTAGTTCTTGGTTCAAAAGAACCCTTTTGTTAAATGGTGTAAATCCGCTCAGTAGTTGCTGAGAAAATCAAAAGTAAAAACACATATATATCTGGGCGGAGCCTAACCACACATGTCATCGTGAGATCTGATTGGCTGTCAGCACTTCATCCTGGAATTGCTGGCAGCCATCTTGGGACCAATATAAATGATAGTACCCCATTGAAATGCATTGTAGTGAATCGAAGATTTTGAGGGTTACCAAAAGGAGAACTATAAAGGGTGATAACAGACTTTAGTTACATTAGAATTCATTTGTTGATGGTACCATACTAATTTCAGGAATTGTGGTGTGTTCTAAGGTGATTTTACCCTGTGAAAACCTTCTGCTGGGATATCATGAATCATGTTTGAGAGAAAACTATTTTCACATGCTTGTCCCATACAGTTTTGGAAGGTGCCCCAGAAGCTAAAATGAGAGCATATTTTCTGTAAATTCACATTATCTTTCTCAGTCATGTGAGAATGAAGTCTGACATTCTCAGTAAAACATGTACATCCAACAAGGGCAGAGACTGTCAGTTGATTCCTTTGTGTTCTACTGCAGCTTCCCAGAGTGTTCTAAAGAACAACTAGAGTGCTAACAGCCTTACTTATGACAAAAGTATGGCACACCTGAAGCCATCTTGATTGGAATAAACTGGTAACACTTAAAACATTTAATTTAAAAAGGAACAAAATGATGGGGTTCATCTTGTCATAGAAATTATGGTTAGTGCTCTGGAAAGAAAAATTAGGACATGTTTCAAGTGTGATCTCAAATATCTTCCTGTTATATTTCAACAGGAGCAGCCTGTCAGTTGATGCCTTTGTGTTCTACTGCAGCTTCCCAGAGTGTTCTAAAGAACAACTAGAGCGCTAACAGTCTTACTTATGACAAAAGTATGGCACACCTGAAGCCATCTTGATTGGAATAAACTGGTAACACTTAAAACATTTAATTTAAAAAGGAACAAAATGATGGGGTTCATTTTGTCATAGAAATTATGGTTAGTGCTGTAGAAAGAAAAATTAGGACATGTTTCAAGTGTGATCTCAAATATCTTCCTGTTATATTTCAACAGGAGCAGCCTGTCAGTTGATGCCTTTGTGTTCTACTGCAGCTTCCCAGAGTGTTCTAAAGAACAACTAGAGCGCTAACAGTCTTACTTATGACAAAAGTATGGCACACCTGAAGCCATCTTGATTGGAATAAACTGGTAACACTTAAAACATTTAATTTAAAAAGGAACAAAATGAGGGGGTTCATTTTGCCATAGAAATTATGGTTAGTGCTGTAGAAAGAAAAATTAGGACATGTTTTAAGTGAGATCTCAAATATCTTCCTGTTATATTTCAACAGGAGCAGCCTGTCAGTTGATGCCTTTGTGTTCTACTGCAGCTTCCCAGAGTGTTCTAAAGAACAACTAGAGTGCTAACAGCCTTACTTATGACAAAAGTATGGCACACCTGAAGCCATCTTGATTGGAATAAACTGGTAACACTTAAAACATTTAATTTAAAAAGGAACAAAATGAGGGGGTTCATTTTGCCATAGAAATTATGGTTAGTGCTGCAAAAAGAAAATTTAGTGCATATTTTAAGTGAGATCTCAAATCCTCTTCTATTTCATTAGAAAATTCTGACATGCAGACTGAAACAATCACTTTCAATACCAGCAGTAGACTTCCAGTTAACTCCTTGGTGAGCAGTAGCTTTACTACAGTGAACTAATGAACAACTAGAGTAATAACATTCTGAATTTATGGCAAATGTGTGACACATCTGAATGCCTTCTTGATGGAATCAAAGTAAAAACTGAAAGCATTTCCTACTGAGGAGACTGCAGTAAATGAGGAAATTAGGAAACTTCATAACAAAGAAGTCTTCCAAGATGGCCACCAGTGAAAAAAGAGCCCAAATGTAGCACAAATATTACCCAGATGTAGCCCACATATAGCCCAATGACAAAAGTGTGCAAAACACTTTTTATTTTTAGTTTTTTTGTAGTTTTATGTAGTGCAGACTGGTCAGGTATGGGAGCGTTGCATCTTAAAACATGACCCCCTACACTACAAAAACACCACTGCACTACCCTAAACCCTAAAACACTACCCCAGCACGACCCCTACACTACACAAGCACCACTGCACTATCCTAAACCCTAAAACACTACCCCCAGCATGACCCCCTACACTACACAAACACCACTGCACTGACCCTAAACCCTAAAACACTACCCCAACACCACTGCACTAACCTAAATCCTAAAACACTACCCCCAGCACAACCCCCTACACTACCCAAACACCACTGCACTACCCTAAAACATGACCCCCTACACTACACAAACACCACTGCACTACCCTAAACCCTAAAACACTACCCCCAGCACGACCCCCTACACTACACAAGCACCACTGCACTACCCTAAACCCTAAAACACTGCCCCCAGCACGACCCCCTACACGACACAAACACCACTGCACTACCTTAAACCCTAAAACACTACCCCCAGCACGACCCCCTACACTGCCCGAACACCACTGCACTGCCCTAAACCCTGAAACACATACCCTAGCACGACCCCTACACTGCCCAAACACCACTGCACTGCCCTAAACCCTGAAACACCACCCCCTTCATGACCCCCTACACTGCCCGAACACCACTGCACTGCCCTAAACCCTGAAACACCACCCCCAGCATGACCCCTACACTGCCCGAACACCACTGCACTGCCCTAAACCCTGAAACACTACCCCCAGCAAGACCTCCTACACTGCCCGAACACCACTGCACTGCCCTAAACCCTGAAACATCACCCCCAGCAAGACCCCCTACACTGCCCGAACACCACTGCCCTAAACCCTGAAACACCACCCCCAGCAAGACCCCCTACACTGCCCGAACACCACTGCACTGCCCTAAACCCTGAAACACCAGCCCCAGCACGACCCCCTACACTGCCCGAACACCAGTGCACTGCCCTAAACCCTGAAACCCCCCCCTGCATGACCACCTACACTGCCCAAACACCCCTGCACTGCCCTAAACCCTGAAATACCACTCCCAGCACGACCCCCTACACTGCCCGAACACCACTGCACTGCCCTAAACCCTGAAACACCACCCCTGCACGATCCCCTACACTGCCCGAACACTACTGCACTGCCCTAAACCCTGAAACACCACCCCATCACGACCCCTACACTGCACGAACACCACTGCACTGCCCTAAACTCCGAAACACTACCCCCAGCAAGACCCCTTACACTGCCCGAACACCACTGCCCTAAACCCTGAAACACCACCCCCAGCAAGACCCCCTACACTGCCCGAACACCACTGCACTGCCCTAAACCCTGAAACACCACCCCCAGCATGACCCCCTACACTGCCCGAACACCACTGCACTGCCCTAAACCCTGAAACACCACCCCCAGCATGACCCTCTACACTGCCCGAACACCACTGCACTGCCCTAAACCATGAAACACCAGCCCCAGCACGACCCCCTACACTGCCCGAACACTACTGCACTGCCCTAAACCCTGAAACACCACCCCCAGCACGACCCCCTACACTGCCCGAACACCACTGCACTGCCCTAAACCCTGAAACACCAGCCCCAGCACAACCCCGTACACTGCCCGAACACCACTGCACTGCCCTAAACCCTGAAACACCAGCCCCAGCACGACCGCCTACACTGCCCGAAAACCACTGCACTGCCCTAAACCCTGAAACACCAGCCCAAGCAAGACCCCCTACACTGCCCGAACACCACTGCACTGCCCTAAACCCTGAAACACCACCCCCAGCAAGACCCCCTACACTGCCCAAACACCACTGCACTAAAGCCTGAATCACCACCCCCAGCAAGACCACCTACACTGGCCGAACACCACTGCACTGCCCTAAACCCTGAAACACCACCCCTGCACGACCCCCTACACTGCCCAAACACCACTGCACTGCCCTAAACCCTGAAACACCACCCCTGCACGACCCCCCACACTGCCCGAACACCACTGCACTGCCCTAAACCCTGAAACACCACCCCTCAGCACGACACCCTACACTGCCCGAACACCACTGCACTGCCCTAAACCCTGAAACACCACCCTCAGCACGACCCCCTACACTGCCCAAACACCACTTCACTGCCCTAAACCCTGAAACACCACCCCCTGCACGACCTCCTACACTGCCGGAACACCACTGCACTGCCCTAAACCCTGAAACACCACCCCCAGCACGACCCACTACACTGCCCGAACACCACTGCACTGCCCTAAACCCTGAAACATCAACCCCAGCAAGACCCCCTACACTGCCTGAACACCACTGCCCTAAACCCTGAAATACCACCCCCTACACTGCACGAACACCACTGCACTGCTCTAAACCCTGAAACACCACCTCCAGAAAACCCCCTACACTGCCTGAACACCATTGCTCTGCCCTAAATCCTGAAACACTAGCCCCAGCATGACCCCCTACACTGCCCAAACACCACTGCACTGCTCTAAACCCTGAAACACCACCCCCAGCACGACCCCCTACACTGCCCGAACACCACTGCACTGCCCTAAACCCTGAAACACCAGCCCCAGCAAGACCCCTACACTGCCCGAACACCACTGCACTGCCCTAGACTCTGAAACACCAGCCCCAGCAAGACCCCCTACACTGCCCTAAACCCTGAAACACCAGACCCAGCATGACCCTCTACACTGCCCGAACACCACTGCACCGCCCTAAACCCTGAAACACCAGCCCCAGCACGACCACCTACACTGCCCGAACACCACTGCACTGCCCTAAACCCTGAAACACCAGCCCCAGCACAACCCCCTACACTGCCCGAACACCACTGCACTGCCCTAAACCCTGAAACACCAGCCACAGCACGACCCCCTACACTGCCCGAACACCACTGTACTGCCCTAAACCCTGAAACACCACCCCTGCATGACCCCCTACACTGCCCGAACACCACTGCACTGCCCTAATCCCTGAAACACCACCCCTGCAGCACCCCCTACACTGCCCGAACACCACTGCACTGCCCTAAACCCTGAAACACCACCCCTGCACCGCCCCCTACACTGCCCGAACACCACTGCACTGCCCTAAACCCTGAAACACCACCCCCAGCACGACCCCTTTACTGCTCGAACACCACTGCACTGCCCCAAACCCTGAAACACCACCCCCAGCACGACCCCCTACACTGCCCGAACACCACTGCCCTAAACCCTGAAACACCACCCCTGCACGACCCCCTACACTGCCCGAACACCACTGCACTGCCCTAAACCCTGAAACACCACCCCCTACACTGCCCGAACACCACTGCACTGGTCCTAAACCCTGAAACACCACCCCCAGCACGACCCCCTACACTGCCCGAACACCACTGCACTGCCCTAAACCCTAAAACACCACCCCCAGCATTACCCCCTACACTGCCCAAACACCACTGTACTGCCCTAAACCCTAGAACACTACCCCCAGCACGACCCCCTACACTACCCGAACACCACTGCACTACCCTAAACCCTAAAATACTACCCCCAGCACAACCCCCTACACTACCCGAACCTGACTGCACTGCCCTAAACCCTCAAACACTACCCCAGCACGACCCCCTACACTACCCGAACACCACTGCACTGCCCTAAACCCTAAAACACTCCCCCAGCATGACCCCCTACACTGCCCGAACACCACTGCACTGCCCTAAACCCTGAAACACCAGCCCCAGCACAACCCCGTACACTGCCCGAACACCACTGCACTGCCCTAAACCCTGAAACACTAGCCCCAGCACGACCGCCTACACTGCCCGAAAACCACTGCACTGCCCTAAACCCTGAAACACCAGCCCCAGCAAGACCCCCTACACTGCCCGAACACCACTGCACTGCCCTAAACCCTGAAACACCACCCCCAGCAAGACCCCCTACACTGCCCGAACACCACTGCACTAAAGCCTGAAACACCACCCCCAGCAAGACCACCTACACTGGCCGAACACCACTGCATTGCCCTAAACCCTGAAACACCACCCCTGCACGACCCCCTACACTGCCCAAACACCACTGCACTGCCCTAAACCCTGAAACACCACCCCTGCATGACCCCCTACACTGCCCGAACACCACTGCACTGCCCTAAACCCTGAAACACCACCCTCAGCACGACACCCTACACTGCCCGAACACCACTGCACTGCCCTAAACCCTGAAACACCACCCCCAGCACGACCCCCTACACTGCCCGAACACCACTTCACTGCCCTAAACCCTGAAACACCACCCCCTGCACGACCTCCTACACTGCCGGAACACCACTGCACTGCCCTAAACCCTGAAACACCACCCCCAGCACGACCCACTACACTGCCCGAACACCACTGCACTGCCCTAAACCCTGAAACATCAACCCCAGCAAGACCCCCTACACTGCCTGAACACCACTGCCCTAAACCCTGAAACACCACCCCCTACACTGCACGAACACCACTGCACTGCTCTAAACCCTGAAACACCACCCCCAGCACGACCCCCTACACTGCCCGAACACCACTGCACTGCCCTAAACCCTGAAACACCAGCCCCAGCAAGACCCCCTACACTGCCCGAACACCACTGCACTGCCCTAGACTCTGAAACACCAGCCCCAGCAAGACCCCTACACTGCCCTAAACCCTGAAACACCAGCCCCAGCATGACCCCCTACACTGCCCGAACACCACTGCACTGCCCTAAACCCAGAAACACCAGCCCCAGCACGACCACCTACACTGCCCGAACACCACTGCACTGCCCTAAACCCTGAAACACCAGCCACAGCACAACCCCCTACACTGCCCGAACACCACTGCACTGCCCTAAACCCTGAAACACCAGCCACAGCACGACCCCCTACACTGCCCAAACACCACTGTACTGCCCTAAACCCTGAAACACCAGCCCCAGCACGACCCCCTACACTGCCCGAACACCACTGCACTGCCCTAAACCCTGAAACACCACCCCTGCATGACCCCCTACACTGCCCGAACACCACTGCACTGCCCTAATCCCTGAAACACCACCCCTGCCGCACCCCCTACACTGCCCGAACACCACTGCACTGCCCTAAACCCTGAAACACCACCCCTGCACCGCCCCCTACACTGCCCGAACACCACTGCACTGCCCTAAACCCTGAAACACCACCCCCAGCACGACCCCCTATACTGCTTGAACACCACTGCACTGCCCCAAACCCTGAAACACCACCCCCAGCACGACCCCCTACACTGCCCGAACACCACTGCCCTAAACCCTGAAACACCACCCCCTGCACCGCCCCCTACACTGCCCGAACACCACTGCACTGCCCTAAACCCTGAAACACCACCCCCAGCACGACCCCCTTTACTGCTTGAACACCACTGCACTGCCCCAAACCCTGAAACACCACCCCCAGCACGACCCCTACACTGCCCGAACACCACTGCCCTAAACCCTGAAACACCACCCCCTGCACGACCCCTACACTGCCCGAACACCACTGCACTGCCCTAAACCCTGAAACACCACCCCCTACACTGCCCGAACACCACTGCACTGCCCTAAACCCTGAAACACCACCCCCAGCACGACCCCCTACACTGCCCGAACACCACTGCACTGCCCTAAACCCTAAAACACCACCCCCAGCATTACCCCCTACACTGCCCAAACACCACTGTACTGCCCTAAACCCTAGAACACTACCCCCAGCACGACCCCCTACACTACCCGAACACCACTGCACTACCCTAAACCCTAAAATACTACCCCCAGCACAACCCCCTACACTACCCGAACATGACTGCACTGCCCTAAACCCTCAAACACTCCCCCAGCACGACCCCCTACACTGCCCGAACACCACTGCACTGCCCTAAACCCTAAAACACTCCCCCAGCACGACCCCCTACACTGCCTGAACACCACTGCACTGCCCTAAACCCTGAAACACCACCCCCAGCATGACCCCCTACACTGCCCGAACACCACTGCACTGCCCTAAACCCTGAAACACCAGCCCCAGCACAACCCCGTACACTGCCCGAACACCACTGCACTGCCCTAAACCCTGAAACACCAGCCCCAGCACGACCGCCTACACTGCCCGAAAACCACTGCACTGCCCTAAACCCTGAAACACCAGCCCCAGCAAGACCCCCTACACTGCCCGAACACCACTGCACTGCCCTAAACCCTGAAACACCACCCCCAGCAAGACCCCTACACTGCCCGAACACCACTGCACTAAAGCCTGAAACACCACCCCCAGCAAGACCACCTACACTGGCCGAACACCACTGCACTGCCCTAAACCCTGAAACACCACCCCCTGCACGACCCCCTACACTGCCCAAACACCACTGCACTGCCCTAAACCCTGAAACACCGCCCCTGCACGACCCCTACACTGCCCAAACACCACTGCACTGCCCTAAACCCTGAAACACCACCCCTCAGCACGACACTCTACACTGCCCGAACACCACTGCACTGCCCTAAACCCTGAAACACCACCCCCAGCACGACCCCCTACACTGCCCGAACACCACTTCACTGCCCTAAACCCTGAAACACCACCCCCTGCACGACCTCCTACACTGCCGGAACACCACTGCACTGCCCTAAACCCTGAAACACCACCCCCAGCACGACCCACTACACTGCCCGAACACCACTGCACTGCCCTAAACCCTGAAACATCAACCCCAGCAAGACCCCCTACACTGCCTGAACACCACTGCCCTAAACCCTGAAACACCACCCCCTACACTGCACGAACACCACTGCACTGCCCTAAACCCTGAAACACCACCTCCAGCAAAACCCCCTACACTGCCTGAACACCATTGCTCTGCCCTAAATCCTGAAACACTAGCCCCAGCATGACCCCCTACACTGCCCAAACACCACTGCACTGCCCTAAACCCTGAAACACCACCCCCTACACTGCCCGAACACCACTGCACTGCCCTAAACCCTGAAACACCAGCCCCAGCAAGACCCCCTACACTGCCCGAACACCACTGCACTGCCCTAGACTCTGAAACACCAGCCCCAGCAAGACCCCCTACACTGCCCGAACACCACTGCACTGCCCTAAACCCTGAAACACCAGCCCCAGCAGGACCCCCTACACTGCCCGAACACCACTGCACTGCCCTAAACCCTGAAACACCAGCCCCAGCACGACCACCTACACTGCCCGAACACCACTGCACTGCCCTAAACCCTGAAACACCAGCCACAGCACGACCCCCTACACTGCCCGAACACCACTGCACTGCCCTAAACCCTGAAACACCAGCCACAGCACGACCCCCTACACTGCCCGAACACCACTGTACTGCCCTAAACCCTGAAACACCAGCCCCAGCACGACCCCCTACACTGCCCGAACACCACTGCACTACCCTAAACCCTGAAACACCACCCCTGCATGACCCCTACACTGCCCGAACACCACTGCACTGCCCTAAACCCTGAAACACCACCCCTGCAGCACCCCCTACACTGCCCGAACACCACTGCACTGCCCTAAACCCTGAAACACCACCCCTGCACCGCCCCCTACACTGCCCGAACACCACTGCACTGCCCTAAACCCTGAAACACCACCCCCAGCACGACCCCCTTTACTGCTCGAACACCACTGCACTGCCCCAAACCCTGAAACACCACCCCCAGCACGACCCCCTACACTGCCCGAACACCACTGCCCTAAACCCTGAAACACCACCCCCTGCACGACCCCCTACACTGCCCGAACACCACTGCACTGCCCTAAACCCTTAAACACCACCCCCTACAATGCCCGAACACCACTGCACTGCCCTAAACCCTGAAACACCACCCCCAGCACGACCCCCTACACTGCCCGAACACCACTGCACTGCCCTAAACCCTAAAACACCACCCCCAGCATTACCCCCTACACTGCCCAAACACCACTGTACTGCCCTAAACCCTAGAACACTACCCCCAGCACGACCCCCTACACTACCCAAACACCACTGCACTACCCTAAACCCTAAAATACTACCCCCAGCACAACCCCCTACACTACCCGAACACGACTGCACTGCCCTAAACCCTCAAACACTCCCCCAGCACGACCCCCTACACTACCCGAACACCACTGCACTGCCCTAAACCCTAAAACACTCCCCCAGCACGACCCCCTACACTACCCAAACACCACTGCACTGCCCTAAACCCTAAAACACTACCCCCCGCATGACCCCCTACACTACCCAAACACCAATGCACTACCCTAATCCCTAAAACACTACCCCCCGCATGACCCCCTACACTACCCTAAACCCTAAAACACTACCCCGCATGACTCCCTACACTACCCAAAGACCACTGCACTACCCTAAACCCTAAAACACGCCCTCCTACACTACACAAACACCACTGCACTACCCTAAACCCTAAAACACTACCCCCTACACTACACAAACACCACTGCACTACCCTAAACCCTAAAACACTACCCCCAGCAGTACCCCTACATTACCCAAACACCACTGCACTAACCTAAACCCTAAAACACTACCCCCAGCAGTACCCCCTACACTACCCAAACACCACTGCACTACCCTAAATCACTACCCCAGCACGACCCCCTACACTACCCAAACACCACTGCACTACCCTAAACCCTAAAACACTACCCCCAGGACGACCCCGTACACTACCCAAACTCCACTGCACTACCCTAAACCCTGAAACACTCCTCCCAGCACGACTCCCTACACTACCCAAACACCACTGCACTACCCTAAACCCTAAATCTACCCCCAGCATGACCCCCTACACTACACAAACACCACTGCACTACCCTAAACCCTAAAACACTCCCCCCAGCACGACCCTCTTCACTACCTAAACCCAACTGCACAATTTGTTACAGGCGTTGCAACGCAGGCCTGTGGTGCTTACTGGAAGTACCTAGTGGGCTAGTTGGGCCCCAGGGACCCTCAGGATTCAAGGTGACCTAATCCCCCAACTTAAAACGCACCACGGGGCGCGTTTGCACAGTGGTGAAGGGAGGGGCGGGGCCTCAGGTGACATGTGCGCAAACACGCCCTGTGGTGCGTTTTAAGTTGGGGAATTAATTCCCTTTGAATCCTGAGGGACCCTGGGGCCAACTAGCCCACCAGGTACCTTCAGTAAGCACAACAGAGTTGCGTTGCAGAGAGGTGAAAAAAGGTGCGTGGCCTCGGAACGCCTCTCTGCAACTCAGCTCTGTGGTCCTAACTGTAGGTACCTGGGGGCTAGTTGGGCCCCAGGGACCCTCAGAATTCAAGGGGACTTAATCCCGCAACTTAAAACGCGCCACGGGGTGCGTTTGCACACATGTCACCTCAGGCCCCCTCCCTTCACCACTGTGCAAACGCGCCCTGTAGCGCGTTTTAAGAGGTAGTTTTAATCCCCCTGCCCTATTATGTACTAGGGACTTGCAGAGGAGGTCATGCTAATCACAGGGGTACCCCAACGCATAGTGTTCCCTAGTGTATGTAGGTGTTTTCACTGTATTCTAAGTGTCTTTTAGCATAGCACTGGCTCTGGTTAGTCAGAGTCAGTTACCACCAGTACCCGTCTGAAAAAGTTGTGGGCACAGGATGATTTTGCAACAAGGCCTCTTTCTGCTCCTCTGTTGGTTCTTTCTGCACATCTTTTGCTTCTTTCTGTGCGTTTTTTCTTCTTTCTTCACATGTCCTACCTCTGTAGGCATAGTTAGAAACTAGCATTTAAAAAAACCTTTGAAATTCACTTAAAAAATCATAGGTTTCAGGCACGTTATAGTTAGAAATTAGCATTTAAAAACCTTTAAAATTCACTGAAAAAACCATAGGTTTCAGACACGTTATAGTTAGAAATTAGCATTTAAAAAACCTTTGAAATTCACTGAAAAAACCATAGGTTTTAGGGACAGTTATAGTTAGTTGGACATTTCACTCGTACAAAACCATAGAAATTCCCCCGTTATAGTTAGTTCAGCTAACTATAACTCGCGCCCCGCAATGCACTGCTGATGACGTCACATATTACATCACTCATGACATGGTCAGTGACATCACTGATGACATCACTGATGACATCATCCATGTGATAATTTCATGCATCTTCTCACACCCTAATATAACTTTTGATACACCCACTCTAAATTACAGACTGCCATTCTCAAAACCATAGACACTCCAACACCAAAAACTACATACTCACTCACTGATTCTTAGGTCTACACACACATCCACTCACTCACCCGTACAGTCACTCATACTTAGTCACTCAGTACAGGACTATCATATGCACTCATACACCTATATAAACACTCACACACCGCCACTCATCCATAGAGGTACTCACACACCTAGTCAGTCATGCAAAAACTTAATCACACACCCATTTACTCACCTATACAGTTATACACACACCAGCTCACTTACTCATACAAATACTAGTACATTCTTACACTCTTATACAATCACTGATACAAGTACACACTCATCCATACAGCCACAATCACACACTCTCACTTATAGCCATTTATATACTCCAACACACATATATACTGCCTTTCACATATGTAGTTACTCACACATGTACCACTGAGATATACATTCAATCACTAACACACCCATACTCACACTCACCCACCCATACAGTCCATCACAGATGCACTCTTGAAACCATGCACCCAGTGAATCACCAACTCACACATCTATGCACAGAGTCACACACACCCCACCCACACAAACAGTCAGGCACCCATACAGATACTCAGACAATCAATCAATAACCCATGTAGACACTCTTTAGCTATTCAGAAAGCCATGCAGCCGCTTACAAACCAACAGACAGACGGATACAGACATTCACACAGTTTAGTCACTAACCCATGCATTCAGTAAGATACATTTAATCACTCACTTGTAGAGTCAGTCACTCACGTACTAAATCATCCATTCAGACACTTATACACCCACTCATTCTTCAATACGCCTTTCCCTATATATATTAAACATATTTAAACTTTACAGAAACACACAGTCACTGGATGATGTCATCAGTGATGTCATTTGAGATGTCATCAGTGATGTCATCAGTGATGTCACTGACCATGTCATGAGTGATGTAATATGTGACGTCATCAGCAGTGCATTGCGGGGCGCGAGTTATAGTTAGCTGAACTAACTATAACGGGGGAATTTCTATGGTTTTATACGAGTGAAATGTCCAACTAACTATAACTGTCCCTAAACCTATGGTTTTTTCAGTGAATATATATATATATATATATATATATATATATTCACTGAAAAAACCATAGGTTTCAGAGACGTTATAGTTAGTTGGACATTTCACTCATACAAAACCATAGAAATTTCCCCGTTATAGTTAGTTGAGCTAACTATAACTTGCGCCCCCGCAATGCACTGCTGATGACGTCACATATTACATCATTCATGACATGGTCAGTGACATCACTGATGACATCACTGATGACATCTCAAATGACATCACTGATGACATAACTGATGACATCATCCAGTAACTATGTGTTTCTATAAAATGTAAATATGTTTTATGTATATGCGAAGGTGTATTGAAGAATGAATGGGTGTATAAGAGTCAGGATGGATGATTTAGTAGGTGTGTGACTGACTGTATAAGTGAGTGATTAATTGTGTCTTACTGAATGCATGTGTTAGTGACTAATACAGACATTCACATAGTTTAGTTTGTCAGTTGGTGTGTAAGTGGTTCCATGGGTTGGTGAGTACCTAAATGAGGATCTATATGGGTTATTGATTAGTTGTTTGAGTATCTCTATGGGTGCCTGAGTGTCTGTGTGGGTAGGTGGGGTTGGGTGTAACTGTCCATAAATGTGTGAGTGGGTGATTCACTGGGTGTATAGGTTCAAGAGTGCATCTGTGAAGAGCTGTATGGATGGGTGAGTGTGTGTATGGGTGTGTTGCTGAGTGAATGGATGCCTCAGTGGTACATGTGTGAGTAACTGCATATGTGAAAGGCAGTATATGTTAGTATTGGAGTGTATAAATGACTATATGTGAGAGTGAGTGATTGTGAGAGTGGCTGTATGGATCAGTGTGTGCTTGTATTACTTATTGTATTAAAGTGTAAGTATGTGTTAGTATATGTTTAAATAAGTGAGGTGGTGTGTGTATAACTGTACAGGTGAGTAAATGAAAGTGTGATTGATTATTTCCATGACTGACTAGGTGTGTGAGTAACTCTATGAATGAGAGGCGGTGTGTGAGTGTCTGTATAGATATGTGAGTGCATATGATAATGCAGTATTGATGGCTGACTGTATGTATGAGTGACTGTATGGGTGAATGCGCGGATGTGTGTGTAGAGCTAGGAATTAGTGAGTGGATATGTACTAACTGGTATTGGTGTGTTGATGGTTTCGAAAATGATACTCTGTATTTTAGAGTGGGTGTATCAAGGGTTATATTAGGGTGTGATGAGGTGCATCAGATTTTTACGTGTATGATATCATCAGTGATGTCATCAGTGATGACATTTGAGATGTCATCAGTGATGTCACTGACCATGTCATGAATGATGTAATATGTGACGTCATCAGCAGTACATTGCGGGGGCGCGAGTTATAGTTAGCTCAACTAACTATTACGGGGGAATTTCTATGGTTTTGTATGAGTGAAATGTCCAACTAACTATAACGTCCCTTGAAACCTATGGTTTTTTCAGTGAATTTCTAAGGTTTTTTAAATGCTAATTTCTAACTATAACGTCCCTGAAACCTATGGTTTTTTCAGTGAATTTCAAAGGTTTTTCAAATGCTAATTTCTAACTATAACGTGCCTGAAACCTATGGTTTATTCAGTGAATTTCAAAGGTTTTTTAAATGCTAATTTCTAATTATAATGTTCATTAAACCTATCTTTTTTTCTGTGTTTTTAAATTATCATCCCATTCTCAACCTGGTCAAAACTGCAAATCTCACCACTTTTCCATCGATGCCTTCCGCCCAAAAAATCGGCACAAATGAGAGCCACAACTAACGCTAATGATATGCAAAGTAGGCGTTCCCGTGCAAAAAAAACCTAAAACACCACTTCCCCATATTATCAACGACCAGCCAAATCTGCAATGCGATCCAAAAACCAGGCGATAAGCCGAGTTAGCAGTAAGAAATTAACATCAGCCTTTAACTGGTGTAAGGAGGTCAACTGTCTACAGCATGAATTGGACCCAACTCACAGCCACATCTAAAGACCAACACGTGATACAGCTACTGATCATGCAACTCCGACACCCAACAAGGCCACAACACCCACCGCCACCACCACCAGGACCTCACCACCAGGACCTCCCGCCCGGACCACCCCCCCTACTACCACTGAGGCAGCGCAAAACAGGACAACGGACCTTCCCAAAACACCATGGCCCCTCAGCCGCACAATAGCTGAATGTTGGGACATGTGGGAACCAAGTATGTGTGAAGGAGGCAAGTCACCCATCAATAATAATGCACACAATACCAAGTGTAGCGGTGATGTGCTGGACAGACTTCACTATGCAGAGCACAAACCTCTCCATGTGTACATATACTACTGATACTTGTAGTGTTGTGCACAGTGGACGCAACCATGTTACCTCAGGCAATGGGGAAGATCTCGGTCATGTAGCTGTGTTGTCTCCCCCTGGAAGCGTAAGCGGAGTGGGCTGGTCTAACGTACGGCACGCCAGCTTAGGAGTATGAATAAATAGGCTGGGGCTCTGGGCGTGGTTCACTTGTGGGAAGGCCAAAGCATCTGCCAGAGCGGCGGCCCTCACCCTGCCATGTTGCTGCCGCCATGACCGCGGGCCTCCTCGACACAGGTCCCCTGCGAACCCAGCAGCACAGCACCGCAGACTTATGTCTGTACAGACTACTGCCTTCGATCTACACTGCGGACAGCAGGGCTCACAATTCAGATGCAGTGGCGATTGCAGATCACGCAGTCCAGTAGGCAAGACACATTGCTGCCACTGCGCCCCGCCCGGACCACGCATGATCGCAGGCTGCGTACACGCTGAGCACCAAAGGTACCACTAACTTACTGCACCATAAGTCATCGCCACATGGCCTTATTAAGGCAGAATTCATTAGACAAAAGACATTGCTCCCAGTGCAGCCCGCCGGGACCACGTATCATCACAGGGTGCGCACACGCTGAGTGCTTCAGGTGCCACTAACTGTGCAGCTCAACTCAACGCGACGTGGCTGTGCGCCCATCTTGACTGCTGCCTCCGGCCTACACTGGGGTTAGCACGGTTCACAATTCAAGATTAGTAGCGATGCAAATTGGGTAAGAGACTATAATGGGTTAACAAGATCAAATGCTCCCAATCTGTGCAGCTCAAGTCAACGTCACGTGGCTGTGGGCTTTTGCTGACTGCTGCCTCCGGCCTACACTGTGGAAGACCGGCGACACATGGTGCCACTAACCCTGTTCAACACAAGCCGATCCCACATGTGGAACTGTGTCCTGAGTCCTGAATGGCAGTGACCCCAACTCAGTGAGAGAACCACAGCAGCAGACTCCCTTCGATTAGTGAGGCGTATTTGCATATGGAAGGCCGGCGACACATGGTGCCACTAACCCTGTTCAACACAAGCCAATCCCACATGTGTAACTGTGTCCTGAGTCCTGAATGGCAGTGACCCCAAGTCCGTGGCAGCGACCACAGCACCAGACTCCCTTCGATCAGTGAGGCATATTTCCATATGGAAGGCCGGCAACACGTGGTGCCACTAACCCTGTTCAACACAAGCCGATCCCACATGTGTAACTGTGTCCTGAGTCCTGAATGGCAGTGACCCCAAGTCTGTGGCAGCAACCACAGCACCAGACTCCCTTCGATCAGTGAGGCATATTTCCATATGGAAGGCCGGTGACACGTGGTGCCACTAACCCTGTTCAACACAAGCCGATCCCACATGTGTAACTGTGTCATGAGTCCTGAATGGCAGTGACCCCAACTCCGTGAGAGAACCACAGCAGCAGACTCCCTTTGATTAGTGAGGCGTATTTGCATATGGAAGGCCGGCGACACATGGTGCCACTAACCCTGTTCAACACAAGCCTATCCCACATGTGTAACTGTGTCCTGAGTCCTGAATGGCAGTGACCCCAAGTCCGTGGCAGCAACCACAGCACCAGACTCCCTTCGAACAGTGAGGCATATTTCCATATGCAAGGCCGGCGACAAGTGGTGCCACTAACCCTGTTCAACACAAGCCGATCCCACATGTGTAACTGTGTCTTGAGTCCTGAATGGCAGTGACCCCAAGTCCATGGCAGCGACCACAGCACCAGACTCCCTTCGATTAGTGATGGGTATTTGCATATGGAAGGCCGGCAACACGTGGTGCCACTGAACCTGAACTACGCAGGCCGGTGGGGCCACCAACCTATGCACGTGGCTGTGGGCCCTTGCTCACCGCTACCTCTGGCCTACACTACGGTCAGCAGGCCTCACAATTCACATAGAGTCCCGATTGCACATGACGCAGACCAATAGGCAAGACACATTGCTCCCAGTGCGGCCCGTCCGCACCAAGCATCATCACAGTCTCAATGCTTCTGGTGCCACTAACTGTGCACCTCAACTCAACGCCACGTGGCTATGGGCCCTTGCTGACCACTACCTCTGGCCTACACTGCGGTCATCAGGGCTCACAATTAAAATTATTTCTTGATTCATTAACTACAGAGTCCAGTAGGCAAGTAACTATCACAGTCCTAAACCCAACATAATATCCTTTTAGTATCCTTGCTTCAAGAACTTTTTTTATATCAGTTATAGTTTAGTACAATGACCAAATTCATCTTCAAGTGCAAACGAACACTCAATAGCAGTCTACACTGCGGGCAGCAGAGCTCGCAATTCAATTTTTAAATGCTAATTTCTAACAAGAAGATTGTACTCAGAAAATACAACACTTCGTCAATGTATTCTAAACTTATTTCATCTTTTCATGATACGCCAACACTGCGGTCAGTAGGGCTCACAATTAAAATTAAGTATTGATTCATTAATTACAGAGTCCACTAGGCAAGTAACTATCACAGGCCTAAAATCTACATAATATCCTTTTAGTATCCCTTCTTCAAGAACATTTTTTATATCAGTTATAGCTTTAGTACAATCACCAAATTCATTTTCAAGTGCAAATGAACACTCATTAGCAGTCTACACTGTGGGCAGCAGAGCTCGCAATTCCAACTTTGGACACGTGGTGCCACTAACTCTGTTCAACACAAGCCGCGACACGTGGTGCCACTAACCCTGTTCAACACAAGCCTGCGACATATGGTACCACTAACCCTGTTCAACGCAAGCCGCAACACGTGGTGCCACTAACCCTGTTCAACACAAGCCGGCGACACGTGGTGCCACTAACCCTGTTCAACACAAGCCAATCCCACATGTGGAACTGTGTCCTGAGTCCTGAATGGCAGTGACCCCAAGTCCGTGGCAGCGACCACAGCACCAGACTCCCTTTGGTTAGTGAGGCATATTTCCATATGCAAGGCCGGCGACATGTGGTGCCACTAACCCTGAAAAACACAAGGCACGACACGTGGTGCTACTAACCCTGTTCAATACAAGCCGATCCCACATGTGGAACTGTGTCCTGAGTCCTGAATGGCAGGGACCCCAACTTCGTGGCAGCGACCACAGCACCAGACTCCCTTCAGTTTTATTTGTTGTTGTTTTCTTTAAATAAAATGTTTTATATGTAAACCTATACAT
Source organism: Calotriton arnoldi (assembly GCA_963921515.1). Lineage (NCBI taxonomy): Eukaryota > Metazoa > Chordata > Amphibia > Caudata > Salamandridae > Calotriton > Calotriton arnoldi. The sequence continues at coordinate 111,552 of CAWUFW010009756.1, read as the reverse complement.
GACTAAGATTCTTGTTTGTCCAACTGCACAGGGACACTTCCGTCCCCAAGAAGGTTGTTGGGGGTATGTTGGTAATGTGGGAAGAGGGTGCGTTACCTGCTGATGTGGGGAGCGGCAGCGTGAAAGGGGTATCTCTCACAGAAAGAACTCCGATATGTTTTCAGAAATGCCTCGGACAGATGCCAGCTGACGGACTGAATCACAAAATGGTTTTTCAATGCTTATGTAGTGTGAGTTATGAACAGTTCGCACCCAGGCTCGCAGAGGAACAACTGCAGCCCGTCCGCTCCACTCACACACGCAGTACTACGACCCGTCCGCTCCCAAAGGAACAGCAGCGTAGTACCTCGCAGAGGTACAGGCACAGTAGCGTACTAGCTCGCAAACGTAGAGAGCTGCGAGCCGACTGACTGGCTTCTAACGGCATAGCTGCGAAGTGGTGATGTTGGGCAGACGGAGCGTGAAAGAGTTATCTCGCAGAAACAGAGCTCCGTATATTAAATTGCCCCCGAGACCTTTCTTTTATATTTTCACTCGATGCGAGAAAGCGCGCTTTCTGGACTAAGACCTTTCTCCCTGCCAAATTTGGCGTAATTCCGTTCAGCAGTTTGACCTGTAGCCTTGTCTAAAGTTTCCTATGGAAAATCCATTGAGAAAACACGTTTTCCCACCCCCCACATAGCTACCTGTCGCAGGCGTACTCGCTGTTGGTGTGCAGGTCAGTGGTCTAGTTGTCAACATGTCACGGCCACTCCCTGAGGGCAGGTTTACACACACACCACACCCATCCGGCACATGCGTCACAGGCCATGTGACCACGCAAATATAATGGATCCACAACGTCACATCCTTTATTGCCGGTGGTGACTGGATGGCGGACGCTCCACGGGTCTCAATCATAAAGACTACATGAAAAGTTGCGCAGAGGGTTAGTCGCACCCTGAGCTCTATGGCCGTCAGAGGCCTACTACCACGTGGCGCGGACTTGAGTTCCACAGGGTTATTGCCACCCAAAGCTGATGTGGCCATCAGGGGCCAACCACCACGTGGCGGGACTTGAGTTGCACAGGGTTACTGCCACCCGAAGCTAATGTGGCCGTCAGGGGCCTACCACCACGTGGCGCGAACTTGAGTTGCACAGGGTTAGTGCCACCTGAAGCTGATGTGGCCGTCAGGGGCCTTCGACCACGTGGCGCGGACTTGAGTTGCACAGGGTTAGTTGCACCCTAAGTTGTATGGCCGTCAGCGGCCTACCACCACATGGCGCTAACTTGCGTTGCACAGGGTTAGCGGCACCAAAAGCTGATGAGGTCTCCGCCATTGATGACTCAGGACTCAGCGACATGTGTGAGATCTGCCGGGCTGCAGAGAAGCTGAGGTGGTCTCTGCCATTCATGACTCAGGACTCAGCGACATCTGTGAGATCTGCCGGGCCGCGGAGCTTTGACGGGCACGTGGAGTGCCCACTGGTAGACACTCCGGTGGCAGCAGGTAATTATTTGGTCATGGATGCGCAGGGGCAGCAGTATCTCTCTCACTTCCCTCTCTTCACTCTCTCTCTCACTCTCTTCCTTCCTTTTCTTCTCTTTCTCTACCTCCCTTCTCCCTTTCTCACTCCCTTTCTTTCCTTCCCTCTCTTTTTCTCTCTGGCTTTTTTTTCCTTCTCTGTGTCTCACTCTTTTGATATGCGCATTTCACACGTCCTTATTTTGTGCTTTATTTTCCAGGCTGTGTCGTCGACATTCATGGTCCCGACAGGAGTCTTCCGCCTTGTTGTTTTGTGTTCAGTTTGTTAAATGTAGTTTATCCTTTATATATACGTTTACGAAAAAATAAAGTTTGATAAAAAAAAAAAACAATAAAGTTTTTGGTTGTTACTTAAGTGCTGTGTGACTCTTTCTCGTTCTTATTACTGTTATTTCGTGGTGTCCACCATGGTGTTAAATTTTGGGGCAGTTATCACGGGAATACTGGTGATGTCTGCAGTTTGCACCAGCTTCTGAATAGTGTGTTATATTTATCTCAACTTTAGTTGCATTAAAGTGCTGATAATGAAATGCAGAGTAGGCGTTCCCGTGCAAAAAGACATGAGGTGCACCTTTGCGATTTATTCTAAATACTAAAATCCTGTATTGAATTGCACTGTGGTAGTGGGTGCACTTACAGTGTACACACAAAATCAATGAAGAAATGTCATTGTATTTATATTGATTGGGAATAGTGGGTCAGGTGCTGGATCTTGATGGGATACACTGCCCAGTTCGTTTATTTTTCTGTACACGAAAAAACCACATCACAACTTTGACAACAACTGCGATGCGAAACAAATTCCGGCGATAAGCCGCGTTAGCACCAGTGACTTTAAACCTGCTTTCTGCTGGTGTTAAGCAGGACGACTACCTGCAGCATGAAAGTGAACACAGCCAAGAGCCACACCGAAACACCCACAGGTGCCATACAGTCAATGAGCATGATACACGGATACCCATGAGGTCCACAACACTCATCGCAACAACCCCAGGACCGCCAACGCCCCCCGAACCCGCATCTGAGCAAGTGTGTCCGTGTGGTCATTGTGTTAGCATGATAGGCATGGGCCCTGCAACATCACAGTGTCAGCGGACGTTACCAGTCACCTCAGTGTTGGCAGTGAGCCTGGACATGTAGCTACGCACGCATCCTCCTGCATGCACAAGCGGCGTGTGCTGGTCTGGTGTACACAGGTCAGCGCAGGGGTCTGCCTATCCGGCAAGGGGAACGGGGTGTCTCGGACATGTCCGTGTTCAGGAAGTGCGGTAAGTGTGACTCTGTGTTCTGGTGTGGCCGCCACAAGGGCCGCAGCAGTCGATGTTGTACAGTGGCATGCACCACCTCCAAACTGCAGTCTCACGGTGTGGTTGGAATGCTGCAGGACATGCGCGAATAGGCATTACAATGGTGTGCCGTAGGAGTGCACGGGATACAACAGTACACCGTACAAAAGTGTGGGGGCTCGTGGGAGGGAGGAGCAGCTGTTTGGCAACGTAACACACAGTGAACCCACCCATGTGCCACGGGCTGGGCATCTCATCGATGATGACCAGGGTCGCAGACATCCCACAACACCCACGACCGGCCTTTGTACACATCCTGTATGAATGCAGCTGGAGAACTTACTGTAGGGATGAAAGGTTCTTTGTCTGAGCTATCTTGCAGTAGCACATCTGCTGCTCCGAGAAGGAACTTGCAAGTGGCCAGCCCCCCCGACAGATACGATAATATTTGCATCCGTCTCCCACACTACGCACTGCCCGAATTAAGAACAACGAGTACACATCCCACACTCAAAAGTCCTTCGTCGTAGTTAGCATGCGTGAAATGGCCTTCACACGTACTCCCACCACACCCCTGCCCTGCACCCATTGCACACAGACCTGGCTCATTGCACCAAGCTGTGCCATTTCATCCACAAGACTGGCACACGGCAAGCCAGTGCAGCTACAAGCAGAGCCACTGACGCAATGGCAGAGCATCCCGAACACATGGTCGACTCCATGCACGTCCACCTATACCTTGCACGTCTGCTGCATGTCCTGGGTGCACTGCCTTTGGCAGTACTGCGGATCACTTACCGGCTGTGCTTCCGCATTGCGGACGTCGCCTGCGTTCAACCTGTATTGCAATGTCGCACGTGCCTATCCGAGTGGTGCATGGACGTGTGCCTCTACAACGAGTGGGTAGCTGACATGGATTACGACAGGTGTGTGCGCCCCCTGTTGGCCCACGACCAGGACTGTCATGGTGATGCCCGTTTATGGCATGCATGGATGTTTGGCATGCATGTTGGGAACTGGGCCTGGGAGATTGCAAGTGTCGTAGCATGCAGTGAGCAAATTGACCCACTTCCCGATTCTGCTTTGGTGCACATTGGGTACAGTGGTTGGAGTCAGCACATCTGTCCCGGTCAGCTGATGGATTACGTCGACGACATGTCAAATATTGTGGCCAACCATCACTCATTAGAGATAGTGGCTTACGCAGCTGCACTCGCGTTCATGGACGAGTGACAAGGTACCTGCAACCACGACTCGATGTGCCACATTGCACGTGTCCCTCCGCATCATTGCACGTTGTACATCTGGTCACATGTCGCAAAACAACAGTGGACGTGGCTGCATTGGCGTCGAATCATGTCCGAAGCACGGACAACCAACGCTGCTTGACACTGACGTGTGTTGGTGATGGACTACCCCGAGGTGAACATAGACGTTTTCCTACGTTCCTTATTCAGGCATGCTGCTGCATTTCTCTGCATATCGTGGCACTACTCTTGGCCGTACTGACACACACTTTTTTTAATAAAGTTTCCACATTTTCACTTGTCTCCAAATGTGTAGTGTCTTCATTTGTATGTCAATGTGTGTGTCACGGACTCTCTGGCTGCCTGCCATATGTGAATTGCTACCCCATCCGGACTGTGGGTTTGTACTTATGCGTTCTCATGTGCCTGTTTCTTACTGACGCTTTTGGACGCTTATCCGCCTCAGGCGAGTGCATTTGTGTCCTGTGTTCAATTATGCGAATCTTTGTGTTTGGACAACATTGTGTTGGATGTTGGTGTACTCTGCTTCCTATGTGTGTGTGCTGCATTGTGTGTGAGATGTCCCTTCATGTGAGCTTTTGTTCACCCATCTCCCTTTCCGGCAGTGTGGTTTTCACTTCTATGCTTGTTCAGTGGTGTGATGTTGGCGGGTTGTGTGACTTGTGCTCCTTGTTGGTGTGTTTCATTTTGGCCATGGTTTGTCTATAGTTGTGCTGTACTTAATTGTGCATGTGTACCATTGTGGCCATTTTCCCCTGTCCCCCCACTCCCTGCTTCTTCCTCGTGCTATTGTGTCTGTAATTTTGTTGCTCCACACATAAATACATGTAATGAACAAATTAGAATAGTTCCTTGATTCTTTTAGGTTTCAAAGCTTCTCTCTATTGGTTTTTTAAAATTTTTCCATATAAACAGTTTTTTTAATATTCAAGGACACATAGAAGTCAGAAGTGCAACGTATTCTATCAACACACTTTCTAGAACATTCTACAACACGTGCAGGTTAAAAGTTCATCAAATTTTTTAAACCTAACAATATTTTTTTGCAACACTTTCTCGAACATTTAACGGCACGTGCAGGTTAAAAGTTCACGATTGTTTTAAGTTCGGACAGTGCCTTCCAAATGCAAGTAGCAGGTGTGGTTGAGTTGAGCAAATGTTATCCTATGATATGTACTCCACGTTTAAACTGCTTTTTCTTAACCAATCACAAAGATGCTTTTCCACCAAACGAATGTGCACCCTACTTTTAAAAAACAATGCTTTTCATCTCCCAATCAGGTATCGTTTTGTATGGCAAAAAAAAGTAGTTCCCCATCTTTAAACATCTCTTATTCTACGAACGGACTGCATGAGCTACAGACATCTACCCATTCCTCCCAGCCATACCTTCAAAATGCTAGTGTGGATCGTAGGACATAGCTATGTTTTCTGGTGCAAGAGGTATGCAGAACAGAGACGTATTGACTTAGACCTAGGTTTACAAAATGTGGACATTAAATGGTTTGGACAAGGAGGATTGAAGTGGCACCAATTGTTGCCTTTGGTTAAAACCTGTTTGCATCTCCAACACCCTGACCTCATGATTGTGCACTGTGGTGGAAATGACCTAGGCACATTGACTGGGGTAGGTTTGGAAATGCTAATGAAGGACACCTTTCGACAATTGATATTGCTTTTGCCTCAAACTGTCTTTGTATATTCCAATTAATGCCAAAGACAGAAGTTGAAATGATCAAACCAATTTTGTCCTCAGATTGAAAAATCTAGGAAGAATGTCAACAAAGCTGTGTCTGCATACCTCAGAGACCATAGAATGGGGTTGATCTACAACAATAACATACGTTTTCATATGGCTGATATCTACAGAAGTGATGATGTACACTTCACAGATCAGGGAAATCGAGTTTTTCTGAATAACCTGAAGCTGTGCATCCGCACTTATATGTAGCTCCAACTAATAAACACAATGGCTCTTTTAGAGCCGCCTTATATTCCCAATATCGGTTCACAGAGTGACAGCTGCGATCCGGCTAGCACAGGGAGACCTGCGGGCTGTCGAGCAGCCTCGCAGAGGGACACCTGCGGCCCGTGGGCTCAGCTCGCACAGGGAGAGCTACGGGCCGTCGGCTCGGCTCGCACAGTGTGAGCTACGGGCCGTCGGCTCGCAAACGCACACCAGTGTGCTGGCTCGCAGAGGGAGAGCTCCGGTCTAACTCGCAAAGGGACACCAACGGGCCAACGGCCCTGCTAGCAGACACACACCTATCACCTAACGGACTCACTTGGACATGTACAGCTAGGGACACGACGGCTCGCAGACGCACAGCTGCAAGCTGATGGACTGCTACTGTTTTATGCTTTAGGGTAGTACAGTGGTGTTTGGGTAGTGTAGGGGGTTGTGCTGGGGGTAGTATTTTAGGGTTTAGGGTAGTGCAGTGGTGTTTGGGTAGGGGGTCATGCTGGGGGTAGATTTAGGGTTTAGGGTAGTGCACTGGTGTTTGGGTAGTGTAGGGGATCGTGCGGGGGTAGTGTTTTCAAGTTTAGGACAGTGCAGTGGTATTTGGGTAGTCTTTGGGTAGTGTCGGGGGTTGTGCCGACAGACTGACTTACAGAGCTCCGAGCCGACGGACCGGCTTCTAAAGACATAGCCGCGACCTGGTGATATGAGGAGAGGCAGCCTGAAAGGCATATCTCACACAGACACAGAATGCCAGTGTTGCCTCACAGAGGTAAAACTACGAACCCGATGGCTTCTACACGGAGAGATGCGAGCTGATGGAGTAAATCACAAAATGGCTGCCAACACTTCCTGGTTTCAACCATTCACAGCCAATAAGCCGCAAGCTGCTGCTTGTAACCCCTCAGCCAATCACATGTCAGAATTCTCAAATATCAATATCTGTAAAATGTGATATTTCTCAAAAACTACTGAACGGATTTACACCATTTAAACAAAAGCGTGCTTTCTGGACCATCACCTTTCTCCCTGCCAAATTTGGCGTAATTCCGTTCAGCAGTTTCACCTGTAGTCTTCTGTAAAGTTTCAGTATGGAAATTGCATGGAGAAAACACGTTTTAGGACCCTCTTTTTCTCAGCCCCTCCTACACCATTCACCCCCAAACTTTCAATATAAGAGCTAATCCAAAAAAGAGAAACTTTTTGGATAATTTCATAAAGATTCGTCAAACGACGCCAAAGTTACAAGCACATACAAGGCTCCAGAAGGGGGCCGCGCAACCCCTCCCAACATAAGTGAAGCCCCGGGGCTGCGCGGACCCCAGCGGCCCCCCACCATCCCTGCGAGCCCCTGCTATTATTTTTTAAGAAATACCCCCGCAACCTAGCCCACCCAAGGGCCTCATTAAAATAAAACATGAGAACGCGCGACCCCAGCGCGAATTTCTGCCGATTTTTAAATTTTTTTTATAAATGATTTTTTGGGCCCTGGGGTCCTCCTGGGACCCCCTGAGCAGACCTAGTGGGTCAGGGTTTTTCTACCCTGTCCCCTTCTCTTGTTTTATACCTTTGTTTCTCCGTTTTCGGGTGACTCGCTTCTACCGAGCCACAAGATGGCTGCCCACACTTCCTGGTTTGGAGTGCTAGCAGCCAATCACAGTGAAGCGCGCGCACGCGACTTAGGCTCCGCCCAGATATTGAAACTTTTATTTTTCTAATTTCTCAGCAACTACTGAACGGATTAACACCATTTTTAAAAAGGTCGCTTTCTGACCCAAGCACTACCTTTCTACCAAATTTGGGGTAATTCCGTTCAGCAGTTCGAGCTGTAGCTCGTCGCAAAATTTCCTATGGAAATTAACATGGAGAAAACAAGTTTTGGGACCCCCCTTTTTTCTCAGCCCCCGCTTGACGAATCACCCCCAAACTTTCAGGATAGGAGCTGACCTGGATAGACTTTTTTGTTGTAGAATTTCAGGAACATTCATCAAACGACGCCAAAGTTAATAGCAAATCAAAAAATGCTTTTCCTATGGAAACTAGGTTCTAACTATAACTACCTACTGGTGACCGCCAGTAGGTAATATATATATATATATATATTCACTGAAAAAACAAAGGTTACAAATTTTATAGACACAAAACCATAGAAATTCAGCAGTTAGAGTTACATGAGCTAACTATAACTTACGCCCCCGCAATGCACTGCTGATGACGTCACATATTACATCACTCATGACATGGTCAGTGACATCACTGATAACATCACTGATGACATCTCAAATGACACCACTGATAACATCACTGACGACATCTCAAATGACATCACTGATGACTTCATCCAAAAAGTGTAAGTGTTTCGTAAAAGTTTTGGAGACTTAAAGATCTATACTAAGCTACTGCATAAGTTAAATTATTATTCTTCTGTAGTACTACTGAGTGATACTATTTCTAACATATGTCACTTGATCTATAATACAATTTTTAAAGCAGGTGTATTATTTATTAGTGAACTAGCATCTACACTGACACATGTCCCCTTCTGATGTATGTGTATGGTAGTGCTTTACGACAGTCTAAGTTGCTCATTGAGAATTCACTCCACAGTGATGGCTGAGTATAGTTCTGTTTTACGGCATATTGACCAGTTTTCTTAGACCGCTCTTCTTTGTGATGAATGACTGTAGTAGTAGATTGCAATAAATTAATCTGTTCACTAAGACCTTTCTCTAGGGTGATGGCTCAGTGTAGTAGACATTTATAACAGACTGACCTCTCTGCTCACACCTTTCTCCAGGATGAAGAATAATTTTACTAGTGGTTTGTGACACAGTGGCCTGTCACTAAAACCTCTCTACTGGTTGTATACTGTAGTGGTGTGTCTAAATCTGACATTTGTTCTAAAACCTCTTTCCAGGTTCATGAATGGTGATGTTGTGGTTTGCAATGTACTAGCCAATACAGTTAGACATTTTACTTTGGTCTTTAGTGTTTAGAGTAGTGGTTCAGAAGAGACAAGACGATACAGGACTATCCACTGTGAACTGTCTCTTAGGTGATAATTGAGTGTAGTAGTTTATAAGGTTACAGTGAGCTCTATGCTGTACATCTCTCATCTGTGTCTTCTTATTTAAAAAAATAAAATAATGGTATTTTATGAAGTATATTGAAGTTCACTTTACTGGATGATGTCATCAGTGATGTCATCTGTGATGTCACTGATCATGTCATCAGTAATGTAATATGTGATCTCATAAGCAGTGCATTGCGGGGGTGTAAGTAGTAGTTAACACAGGCAACTCTAACTGCTGAATTTCTTAGGTTTTGTATGTGTAAAGTCTGAGCCTAACTATAACGCCCCTGTAACCTTTGTTTTATTTCAGTGAATTTCTACATTTTTTAATGCTATTTCCTAACTATAATGTCCTTGTAACCTTTGTTTTTTGTGTGAATTTCACAGTTTTTAAAAATATAAATAGAGGTGCAATGACAACCGCACAATCTGGTACATTATAGCACATGGGAGTCTGGACGGAGTCACTACACCGGATTATTTTATCCAGCCCAAGAAATGGGTTGACCACTTTACCATGCTTTATGAGAAGAGGGAAGGTATTCTCCCCCTGGGGTGGTACTAATAACTTGTCCAATTGTGAATTTATCAAGGCATAGAGTGGTGAGGGTAGTTAAGGATCCCATTTAGCCTGGATGATACTTGTAGGGCCATAGATAGAATAAAATCCGCAAAAGCCCCTGGGCCCGACAAGATACCAGGTGACTTGTACAAGTCAGAGCCATTAGCCTGGGCCCCCTACATAAATCTTTTGTCTATCGCAGATGCTGATGGGGGAGAAATACCAGAAACCTGGAGAGGGGTGGAAATAATAACTATACGCAAGAAAGGTAATGTTTCTGCTCCATCGAACTATAGACCAATCAGTCTAATAGATAACATGCAAAAATATTTGCCAGACAAGTTTTGGACAAACTATTAACTTGGATGGATGACAATGAGATCCTTTCACCCTACCAAGCAGGGTTTCATACTAAAACCAACACATGTGACCAGGTGTTCAGGTTTATTTTGCTTATTTGGAAATACGTGCTACTAAATAAGCAAAAATTGTATGTAGCCTTTGTCGACCTCCGAGCCGCGTTTGACCTTGTGCCCCGGGAAATGCTATGGCAAGTCTTAATAGGGATGGGAGCCCCGGCATACCTGGTAAATCAGCTTGTGAGGCTGCACAAGGGTAATTATGCACAGGTTAGGTGGGGAAATCCGGTGAATTAACTACCAAAATCCCCATCCGGCGCGGGGTATGCCAAGGTTGCGTACTCGCACCTACACTGTTCTCCCTTTATATAAATGAGGTAGTCAACGAACTGCGGGATTGTGAAAATGATTCTCCATTGTTAAACGGTAAAAAAACACCAATCCTGCTGTTCGCTGATGAATCACTACTTATTTCCAGGACCCCACTGGGACTCTAGAAGCTAATTGACAAACTCCTGGCATTCTGTGAGGTCAGGGGCCTACAACTAAATGTGGAAAAACCAAGTACATGGTATTTGGTAAGAGCAAGGGCAAAACAAAACCAGTAGAGATAGCAGGAAAACCCCTCAAGAGGGTGACCAAGTTCGACTACCTCGGAGTAGGGCTAACTGAAACCCTGGGCTGGAAATTCCAACTTGAGAAAAGTTATTTAACTTTATGCTATAAATCCAAACCCATACTCTGATACAAGAACAGTCTTGGTCTCGATCGATTACCTCTGCCCTGGAAGTTTACCGGATGAAAGCTCAAAATGCTGCACTTTATGGTGCAGAGCTGTGGGGTTATGTTGACATGCACAAATTAGTGGTGAGTGAAAATATATCTGCCAGATCCCTAGTACTCCGTTGACTCTGCTGTTTTTTGACCTAGGGCTGAAGAGGATTGGAGATGTGGCCGCAATAAAACCATTGATCTACTGGCTACGAATATGGTCTACTCCGGAGTTAGGAGAATATTGTGAATCATTGAAAGAAGTTCTAAATTTAAGTGGTGCCAATCGGATTCCTTGGCTACGCCATGTTAAATATTGGTGTAGATCATTGGGGCTGATCCATCTCTGGGAATGCCCGGAGTGCCTTAGTTAAAAAGATATAGCCACTGTGAAAGCTAAGTATTGGGCCTTTGTGGAAGTACGATATGTTATAAGCAGAATTACGGGGCGTCTAACCACTGAGTTTTTAAGTTTCAAGCCTTTTCCTAAGTTTGAGCCACTTTATGATCTGATTTCACCACCCGTGGCAAAAAGTCTCTACGTGAGATTTAGATTAGGTTGCTTACCCCTCAGGTCATTCAACACATGGGCCACAAATTCAGACTCAATTACATGCCCAGCATGTGGTTATGTCCTGGAGACTATTGAACATATTTTATTTTTCTGTACTGAATATTACTTTCGCCGCAAAAAATGGCTTCGCCCAGTTTGCTGCAATTTGGGAATCAGAAGGTATCGGGTTGCATTGAGGATATTAAAATCTAATACTACAACATCTATTGTCTTTGCTGTAAGTAGGTTTTTTATGAGCGTCTGGTTCAGGCGTCCAAAGTTTATGTCCCAGGTTGCTGGAGAGGTTCCAGTTTTACCTGAGTTGTATTCATGGCTAGGACAAAGCAAATGTTATTGCAGGAATTCCTATCTAGGACTGATTGATTATTTGAGGCACCCAGCACTTTATGGACATGACAGTATAATACTGACATGATTTTATTTACAGGAGTTTTTATCATGCTGTCCTGGATGTACAATTCAAACTATTTTTTAATCATTTATTGCATTTTATTTACTGTGCATGGCCTGCACCAAGCGATGGAATTTTAATAATGCTGAAACTGTCATTTTTATGTACTGTATGTATTTATTGCTATGCACTTTAATGGTATATTTATTATAGTTGCTATATTTTCATGTATTGTATTTATTTATTGCTATGCACATTAATGGTCGTATGACCGAAATAAAGGACTTACTTACTTACTACTATAAATAGTACTACAATTTTACCTATAAGTTCAGTTTAGTAATATTCATTTAACAAGTTCATACACACATTTTATTCACATATTTATTATTATTATACATTTTAAAAGTAACAATTAACAAATCAAGGTAAGATAACTTATGTAGTCTTTCTATAAATGCAATACACCAAGTTTTTCTATTTTTTATTGAGTTTATGGATCTGTGAAGCCACCGCAAATTCAAGAAGGGAGCCCTTACAAGTGATCTGTCTCTATGGTTAATAGTTCCTGTGACAAAATTGCAGTGAATCTCCAGAATCGATAAAATGTTAAAAAAAAAATATATAAATATAATATGCAGGCACAAATCAACAAGGAGGGGCCAGGGGCAATAAAGGTCCAGCACATGGGCCCCAAAGTATATATTCTGAACACAAAAAAGGACGTTTCGTTCCTGACTGGGGGAGGAAGAGGAAAAAGAGTGGTTATCAAGGTCCTCTACGTGGGAAGTGCTCCTATAAGGAGCGAGGGTGCTCACACACCCCAAGGGATGTAATGCTTCATCATAGGGCATCTCCTCATTGGTCCGGCGCTGCAATGCCCAACAGGCCCCGCAGGGGGGCTCTTTGTTCTTTGCCAGAGTTCTTTTACCTGCGGTCTTAGCCGTAGATGAAGTAGGTGTGTGTAGTGTGAGGTGTATATATAAAGGTGAGTAGAGTGTGAGGATGCTGTGGATTAAAAATGACTATGGGAACCAGCTGAACCAACTTTAATTAGCGGGTTCCATGTCATGGTTAAAATAGTGCAAAGCTTGCATGAGGAGAATCTATTAATCTTCTTCAAGCTTTTAAGTAAGGATGTTAGTCAACATGCTTCATACCCTCTAGTGCCTCTAGGATCTTGGCATTTCATCAGGACCTAAAAAAACTCCTACTGGCTACTCACTGAGTAGCAGTAAAAATAGGTATCTAAAGATTGATAACCATCCCCTCACCAAAAAACACCAACCGTCGCTGGATTCCTCAGGGAAGGAATCAGCACAAGGCAATCCTCTGGGTAGGGACCAGTGCCAGGCGACGGCAGCGGAAAAAATCAATCCTGAGGTCTGGGACGCTAAGTAGCATCACACCCGACCTAAATGTCGGTAGCACAGTTGGTGACCGACCTACCATCCGTCCATTCCTATCTGTGTTTCACCACATACTTATTTGTTTTACGAGTTTGACGAATACAGGAACACACCCAAGCCTCAACCTCTCATTGGATACAGTAAGTTTCCACCAATGCACATAGCAAACCATACCCAAAATCAGTTATTTTGGTTTCACGTCTCTCTGGAGACATTACAAACCACAGCTCCATCCTTTTTTTGGCTTACCTTCAAAGTACAGAGGGCATATTAGCAAGACCCACGTTAAAATTATCGCCGTTTTAGCGGCAGGAAACTGCCGCTAAAACGGCGATAATGGGCTTGCTAATATGCGTTATAGAATTCCAATAGAAGCCCAGGTTAGATGTCCTGCACATCTAACCTGGGCTTCTATTGAATTCCATAACACATATTAGCAAGCCCATTATCGCCGTTTTAGCGGCAGTTTCCTGCCGCTAAAACGGCGATAATTTTAACGTGGGTCTTGCTAATATGCCCCAGAGTTTTAAAGGCAGGATGTCTTCTGATGAAGATAGAAGAAAAGGGGAAAAGCAGGACCAAGAAGAAGAAGACTAACCACCTCCAAAGAAGTTCTCCAAAGTTCGGAAATATTTCTCCATCCCTTCAGGAGAAAAGAAAGTTCTTGCAAAAATTGTCCAATGCAATACAAGCAGCAAAAAACTGTTGAGAAGTACGGGGAAGAAGTATCCACATGGCACATAATCTATGTGGAACCATCTGAAAACCGTACATACAAGGACATATGACAGGATGAGGAGAAAGAGGGAATGTGGTGCATCATCATCAGCAGCTGGACCATCTGTGGGACCCCTACCACCCGACCAGATGGTTACCATATCCGCTGTTTCACCAAAACTGCAAGACATGGTAAATAAGTGTGGCAAATGCCTTATGCCAGTTGCACTAAACATGTAATCTGTTGCCCAATTTATGGATGCTGTCAACAAGCATAATTGTTCATTTTTTTCACCTTCCATTCCTCTTTAAACACAAGTAAATATCTGAAAAGCAAAAATAGAATAAATTTAACTTTACAATACTATTAGATTGCATACTGTTAGCAAGGGAGTAGCCACATAAGTGGTTATGTCAGTGTGTAAGTATGGGTGTATAAATGGTTATATAAGTGGCTGTATGGGTGGGTGAATGGGTGTGGGAGTAGTTGAGTGGATATGTAAGTGAGTGTATCAGTGCCTCTGTAGGTGTGTCACTGGATGTGCAGGTAGCTATTTGGGTGTGTGACTGGGTGTGTTAGTGGCTGTATGAGTGTCTAAATGGGTATGTAAGTGGCTGTATGGATTGGTAACTGGCTGTGTAAGTGGGTGTTTGGGTGTGTAACTGTGTGTGTAAGTGGCTCTGTTAGTGGTAGATACATAAGTTCTGTGTTGGTATGTGAGTGGATGTGGAAGTGACTCTGTTGCTGTCTGACTGGATGAGGGGCTGTATGGTTTTGAAAATAGGTATGTGAGTGGCTGTATGGGTTGGTGACTGGGTGTATAACTGGCTGTATGGGTGTGAAAGTGCATGTGTGTGCTGAGTACATGAATACTGTATTGGCATGTGAGCGTGAGTGACAGTGCCTGTATGGGTATGTGAATGACTATGTAAGTGGATGCATAGGTGAATAAATGGGTGTATGACTAAGTGTGTCAGTCTCTGTCTGGCTAGATGAATAGTGGGTCCATAAGTGCTTTTGTGGGAGTGAAACTGGGTGTGTAAGTCCCTGCCTGACTGTATGAGTGGGTGCAAATTACATACTATTAAATTACATACTATAAGCAACTACCCACATCTAATTTCAAACACATTCATTCATATTGGCTTAATAAAATAACTATATATTTCAGAGTAGCAAATCCTCTTCTGCCTTTGCTGCTCACTATATTTTTAGTTAATTTTCTCATCTAACCTTCCTTCTACTTTGCCTTTTACTTTAGTGTCTAGAAGCTACAGATTTTCTTTCAGCTTATATATACTCATAGTTTTTTAAATATACTTTTTTACCGTACAACCTAATTAACATACCAGTAGAATCTCTTTGCTGTTGTCCAACTTTTATTTTAATACGTGTTAATATCGTAAGGCTACCTTCTCCACTTTGCTCTCACTCATAGTCCTGTACTTATCAAATCACAGACTTCGTTTAATCTTTTATTTTTGTTATACCACTTCTAAATGGTCCCTTTTTTTTAACCCTTTTCATGTTTCCTGTGGAGTAGCCCAAATTGGTTGTTTTTTGCAATCCAAGGATCCACTGCAGGGCTCAGCGCTGCCCTCGTGTGAATCCACAGCAGATCCACGGATCCACACGAAAGACCTTAAAAACATTCAACAATCTGATGTTAATGCATTTCACTTATATTTTATTTTGTAAAATATTGTCAATTACAAGACATACACCTCCTACTGAGCAATTTTTGCACACCAGTCTGCTTTTCAGTTTCACACTGAAGTCTCTTTTGTTCCCTTCCCCCATGTTCTTTTAGCTCTGTTTCCATAGTAACCATGTTTCCAGTAGTCTCTGCCTACCAGTAGGTCAAAAGTTCACAAGACTTTCTCTCAACAGCATACCAGCTTCACATTAACTGTAGCAGGTGTGGTTGACTGTTTGCAATTCCAAGCATATCCCAAACAACATAACCTTTTTTTTTATATTTCCAAAGTCAATCTGAGTTAGAGACTTTTTTTTCTTAAAGTCACTACCTAATTTTAGTTCCCTGCACATCTCCACCATCCAATCAAATATGTTCTTTTATATTGTACTTGCTGTCCCCCATTGTAACTGCCCTTCATTTTCAAAACTGCCTCATTCTGCTGTATCCATTTCCTGTGTGCTACAACTGCTTGTCTCCATAAGGGTCAGAGTATGGAATCTGAGCAATAATTTTATGTTTTGGGACAGAGATAGTGTTAGTAAGCATGGCATTGACGGGGACCTAGGTTTACCTAATGTAAACAATACTTGGGTTGGCCAAAGAGGGTTAAAATAGTATCAGTTGCTGCCTTTGGTTAAAAGCTTTGCAGATTGCCAACATCTCAATTTCATGATGATGCACTGTGGTGGTAATGACCTAGCCACAGTTACTGGGGTAGGACTGGAAATCCTAATGAAGGATACCTTTGCTAAATTAATGTCACTTTTCCCACATACTTCCATGGTGTTCTCTAACATTTTCCAAAGACAGAATGGAAGTGGTCAAACCAATTTTGTCAGCAGATAAAGAAAACCAGGAAACATGTCAATAAAGCTGTTTCTGCATTTCTCTGAGACCACAACATGGGTTTTATCTACCATAACAACATACGCTTCGATGTGGGCACTATATATATTGAAAAGATGGAGTCCATTTCACAGACACAGGCAACAGGGTGTTCCTCAACAGCTTAAAAGACTGCATCCTGTTCTATGTGTAATTATCATCTACGCATCATAAACACAAAGGCTCTTTTCAGAGCCAACCCTTTTCCCAAATACTGGTTCTTTTTGTTTTCAAATCCATTTTTTGAATTTTTCACTCGGATCAGTGGATCTGTCATGGACCCTCAGCCAAAGAAGGGGTCTGCTGGCTATGTTGCATGCTGTTCTACAGTGGAACTGTGAAATTGGTCCCAACCAAAAGCAAACATTCAATACAAAATAACAACACATTTAATACAAACATATCCTACTACAATTCATATAACTGTATCACTGCCTGTGTGTGGGGGTGTGAACAGCTGTATAAGTAACTGTGTGGGTGTAAGTGGTTCTGTGTATCTGTGAGTGAGTGTGTTAGTGGCTGCATGGGTGTCTAGGTGTGAGAGTGACTGTGTGAATGTGTGAGTAACTATCTAGTGTCTGTGTGGGTGTGTGAGTGATTTTCTGGATCTGTAAATGGCTTTATAGACATGTGAGTGAGTGTCTGCGTGGTTGTGTGGGTGTGTAACTGGGTGAGTGAGTGTGTGGTGGATATGTGAGTAGCTGTGTTAGTGCTTGTTTGGGTCTGTGAATGGGTGTGCGAGTGATTCTCTTGGTCTGTAAGTGGGTGTGTGAGTGGCTGTATGAGTGTGTGAATGGGTGTGTGAGTAGTTTTATGGGTCTCTGAATGGGTGTGTGAGAGGGTGTGTGAGTGGTTGTATAAGTATGTGTGTGAGTGGTTGTATAAGTATGTGTGTGAGTATGTGCTGGCTGTGTGAGTGGGCGTGTAAGTGGCTGTTTGGGTCTTTGAGTGGGTGTGCATGTGTGTGTGAGTGAGTGTGTGAGTGCCTGTGTGGGTCTGTGAGTGGATATATGAGTGGTCCTGTGGGTGTGTAAGTGGGTGTGTGAGTGGTTTCTGGGTATCTGACTTGGTGTGTGAGTGACTGTATGGGTGTCTGAGTAGGGGTGTGAGTGGTTTTCTGGATCCCCAAGTGGGTGTGTGAGTGACTGTATGGGTGTGTGAGAGGGTGTGTAAGTCACTGAATAGGTGTGGGAGTGGCTCCTGTAAATACCATATGCTTCATGCATCCTCCAACCCACACATTCTTAGTGGATCTTCTCATGATCAGCCGGTATCCTTTCCGAAGTCTTCCCCACTACAGCTATTTTTTGGCAAAGATGTCCAGCACATTAAAAATAAGCACTGAACTCTCCCTTGGAACATACCTGTTGCTGCGGTCCAGACCTATCACGGTTGCATACAAAGGAAACAAATAAAAAATAACAAGAAACCGAGTAGAAATGGAGAGAACAAAAAGTAGGAAAATAAATGGGACAACATGAAAAAAGACAGAAAATTCAGGAAGGATCAACAAAAGTCAGCAGACTGAGAAGGAAAAATGCATTGCCCAGTTTTGCATTTATATCATACTATGTCGCTGGTAGAGGACACGCTTTTTCTACGCTTGTGTAAGCTTTGTGGAGCTTTTCTTTGGAAATGGCTCTTGCTTCTTGGAAAACCAAAGTATACAAAATTAAACTTTTATGAATTGCGTTTTAATATTAAAAGCAATAAAACATTGTTGAGAAAAAAAAGGAATTCTATTTTAGGTGATGACACAAACAACAGCCTTCCAGCAACAGTTTCCAAAGGGGGGAATCGATTTGAGTGAAAATGGGAGCCATGCACTAGAAGGAAAACATCACAAAAGTTCTAATTTGTAACTAAAGGAGACTATGCATAGAACCTCACTGTAGCATATTGATGTTACACACTCTAGGATCCTCATGGTTCTGGGCAGACTCTGGAGAGGAAACACATGATATGTAAGGAGGAGTTAGGGTGTGGTTAACGTGAAGTATGATGTAATGCACAGTGTGTGAGTGTATGCTGAAGAATAAAGTAATGCTTGATAGCAGCTCCTGTGTGGCGTAATTCATCTGCATGCTCCTGGGCTACAGAAGACGCTACAACTGGTGATGAGCAGGGGATACGTGACTGAGAATACAAGACTGCTCTCCTTGAGAGTTTGCGATGGTACGGAAAACTGCTCATGCGTGCCATGTGTTTGCAGAATCAATGCAGAGCAGTCTGCGACAGGCACATGTGGAGTCAAAACCCTTTGCCAGCCTATGTATGGCAGCAGAAGAAATTGAAGGCCCTACAGAGGAGCATATTCAAAATGCCCGCCAAAACTGCCAACGAGGTGGTCGACAGAGATGCTGCCCAGTGCACCAAATACGGAATGATTATTCAGATGAAGCGAAAGAAAACAACAACGTCAGCAAGGTATGAGAAACAAAGAACTTACTCACTGTTAAGGGCAATCGAAACATTCTGCGACCCAGGCTCAAGCACAAGGCTAGTGCTTGCAGAAGTTGTCGGTGCTGGTTTGCACAGCGAAAGCTGTCCCAGCAGCATGTGCTCTCAATGCCAGTAGAAGGGAGCGTGAAATACACTGCAACTGTGTTCGTGAAGCCACCACCTCGTTTCAACACTTCTAGGAAACAGAAAAACAGAATATCAGTGCCAGGTGGGGTGCGTGGCTCGAAACCTTTAATGACTACAATAATGTACTAGAGGAAGAAGATAACAAGAAGAACATCAAAGGTTTTAAAAACTTTGCAGATGGTGGAGTGAAAGAAGTGCTAAAGAAAATCTCACAGACTGATGTGAAATTGTACCAAAAGGTAAAAGAAGCGTTGGAGGCCAAGTTCAATCCAATGCCGAATGTTGACTATGAAAGATATAGCTTCAACCAAGCGCAACAATAGGTTAGTTAAACAATGGATGAGTTTGTTGAAAGACTTGGTGTACTTATTAAACATTGCAAGTTCTGTGACTTCACCCACAAAGAAGCCATGCACCTCAAAGTCATTGATGGCTGCCTTTCAGATGTGTTTAGAAGGCGTATGCTGAGAGAGATGCACAGTCTAGAGAAAATGGTGAGGGCTGTGAGAGCAGTAGAATGAGCAGGCCGACAAGCTGCTGATATGAAAGCAGGAACAGCACACAATGAAACGACGTTAATTGCGAAAAGCAAGTACAAGAAAAAACAATATACACGTAAGCCAACGTCTTCAAGCAAAACAAAGATATTATTATGATATGGATTTTTGTTTCCCATGGAGGTAAATGTCCAGCCATCGGAACAAGTCTGCAAAAGTTGTTGGAAGAGAACCATTCAAAAACCGTGTGCCGAGCTAAGGAAAAATTAATTGTGTCACGATGGCAAGAGAAGATGGATGCAAGAATGTTCCAGAAGCATTCTCGCCACGCCCCTAAATCCAAATAGCAACATCAGCTACTACAAGTAGAAGCCAGGCAACATCAATCATCACCAAGCTCATTGTACAAAGGTTCATCGATGTCACTGTCGAGTATCAGTGAAGAAGTTGGCTGTGCGCTGTGGGATTAGCTGCCTGTAAACAAGGACACAGTTCAAAGAAAGCTCACCAGATAAAGCAACAAACTCATTTGGACACTGTCCCAAAATCACATTGAAAGTGAATGATCACCCAATTATTTTCATCATAGACAGTAGCGGGTTGATTAACATCATGCCTGTGAAAAAGTTTAACAGCTTATCCCATGTGCCTCACCTCACTCCGTCAGGCACTAAGGTATATACTTGGGCCACTTTTGGGCAAGTGCAAAGTCAAGGGTCTTTCACAGCGACTATGAGACACAAAAAGACATCGGTGTGAGCCACCATTCACATTCTATAAGGGACTTCGTTGAGTGCCTGCTTGCTCAGTTTTGCCACCGCTGCTGACATGGGGTTGATATCCCTCAACTACAACCCCTGTGCTTAGTCTGAGATCACATGCCGATTCCCGTCATTGTTCCATGGCCTGGGAAAACTCAGGAAAATGAAAGTACAGGTTCATATCAATGAAGACATTCGCCCTGTTGCTCAGCGACACCATAGAGTTGCCTTTCATCTACAAGAAGCTGTAGAAAGAGAGTTAGAAGTACTCTTGAAACATTACTTGGCTGGCCCCATGCCACGGGTTTCGCCCATAGTAGTAGAGCCAAAATGGACAGTGACGGAGCATTGGGTATTTGCATTGATATGCACCAGGCAAACAAATCATTGAGAAGGAGGGACTCCCTGGGCCCCATATTACGGACATGATCATGCAATTGAACGGAGATAAAGTGTTTTCCTGTCTTGAACTGAACAAAGGATACCATCAACTCGAGCGGGAGGAGAACTGCAGGTACATTGCTACCTTTTTGACTCATGTTGGTTTGTTCAGATATAAAAGACTAAGGGCCAGATGTACGACCAACAATTTTGCGACTCGCAAATTGCGTCGCAATAGCGAGTCGCAAAATGGGATGTACAACAGTGTCAGAGACACTGTTTGCGATTCCCAATGGGGTCGCAAATTGCGAGGCTCATGAATATTAATGAGCCACTTGCAATTTGCGCCCCCATTGGGAATGGCAGGCCCTCCCAGGTATGGTGGCCTGCTGGGCTCAGCAGACCACCATGTCTGAGACTGCTTTTAAATAAAGCAGTTTTTTTTTAATGCAGCTCGTTTTCCTTCAAGGAAAACGGGATGCATTTAAAAAAAAAATGAAACGTTTTTGTTTAATTTTTTAAGGGCAGGTAGTGGTCCCTGGGACCACTGCCTGCCCTTAAAAATATTTTCAGAGCCTGTCACAGACCCCTTCCCATTTGCGACTCCGTTACCGCAATTGCGATTGCAAAACATCTGTACATAGCTTTGCAGTCGCTATTAGGAAGGGAATGCCCCTTACTAATAGAGAGTCGCGAAACCTATTTAGCGAGTCGCAAATAAATTGCAACTCACTAAATAGGCTTTGTACATGGCCCATGAGGTTTTTGCATGCGCAAACGGGTCACAAACCCGTTTGCGCATGCAAAAACGGGTCGTACATCTGGCCCCTAAATTTTGGTCTATACTCGGCTGTGGATACATTGTAGGATGTCATTCGCCGAGTAATCCAACCTGTTACCCATGCTTTCAATTACAGTGATGACATACTGGTTTTTGGGAGAACACAAGAAGAACATGACAAATCCCTTAACCAAGTGTGCCAGTTACTCGCTGATGCAGGTCTCACTCTAACAGCTGCAAGTGTGAGTTTCACAAACCAAACTCAAGTTTTTTTGGCACATATTCTCTGATTGGGAATGACTCCAGACCCAGACAAGGTGCAAACACTGTCATCTTCTTGCTCCCCCACAATATGTTACCATGTTGCGATCCTTTCTAGGCATAGGCAGTTATTGATCAAGGTACATTCGCAACTTTGCTACGGTGAGTGCCCCATTGAGAGACTTGACAAAGTGAAATGTACCATTCCATTTGTCTCTGGAATGCGACCCGTATTTCAACGACGTTAAACATGCGATTGAAAATGCAACGGAAATGACCTACTTTGACCCAAAGTTACATACCGACATAACGGTTGATGCCAATCCAGTAGGGCTAGGGGCAATCCTTGCTCAGCACAATAGCCATCTGAATGCTCAGAGACACATTGTGGCCTATGCCAGCCAAAGCCTGTCTGATACAAAACATGCTTACTCTCAGCCGGAGTAAGAGAGTCTGGCTGTGGTGTGGGCCTGTGAACATTTTCATGTGTTGCTCTAAGGAAAATGATTCTCCATCATCAAGGATCACCAGGCGTTGCCTACAATTTTGGAATCCCGAAGGCTAAAATGCCCCCTCGCATCAGGTGGTGGGGGTTAAGACTGCAAGAGTATGACTATGAGATCGTGCACAAATTGGAGAAGGATCAGAACCCTGCAGATTACTTTCCACAAGTGACGCTATCTTGTCACAGTTGTACCTCAAGGACAGCTGAAGCATATCTTAACTTTATTGTAAGATCCAGCTCACCAGCGGCTGTCTGTGGAACAAATCATTGCTACCACCATTGCAGATAAGGACATGGCCATAATCAAAGAACTCATCACCATGCACATCTGAAGGAGAAGTACCTGGCACCTTGCCAATGATGTTGAATTAAAAAATTTCAAAAACGTACAGGATGAGTCAGCAGTCAAGGAGAATATTGCGAGGCTCAAGAATTGTCATAACTGGAAGTCTAAGACAGTGGGTCATCGAACTGGCTCATACCATACCATACCAAGACATTTATAAAGCGCTCGGCTACCACCAACGGCGGTGTCCCGGCGCTGCAAAGGGACAGAGAAAAAAGGAGAAAGAAAAAAAGACAAACTAAGGTAGATCAAAAGCCAAGTTTTCAAGGCACTCCTAAAAGTGGATTCAGATTCTGCTTTGCGTAAGTAGAGAGGCATAGCATTCCATAGGGCGGCTGTTCTTACTGTAAAGGTGCGCCCTCCAATCCTAGCTTTACGGTAGGAAGGAGAGCAGAGAAGAAGCTGAGAGTTCGAGCGCAAGGTCCTGTTCTGGTGGTATTTCCGAAGTCTTAGCCTCAGATAACCCGGTCCACTTTCTCTAGTAGCTCTAAAGGCAAGTGACAGGGCCTTGAATTCGATTCTCCTTTTCACCGGAAGCCAGTGAAGACTACGCAGGTGGGGAGAAATGTGATGCCGGAGAGGCACGTTTCTAAGAAACCTAGCAGCAGCATTTTGGACTGTCTGGAGCCTTTGAATGAGATAGGCAGGAAGGCCAAGATACAAGCTATTAGCATAGTCCAGCTGGGATGTAATCAAGGCATGGACTATAGTGGCCCGACAGTTCATCGGTAGTAAATAGAGAAATCTGCGCAAACTTTTGAGCTTCCATGAAGGACGCAGTGGTATTGAAGCCACCAAAAGAGCCTCAAGAGATTGAGTGTGGTTTCTTCAGCTAGAGGAGCAAGTCAAGAAGGAACTGAAGGTGTGCCACATTTGCAATTGTTTATCCCACAAGGTGATGCAACACCTTGTGACAATGTCTGACCTGCCAGCCCATGCTTGGAAGAGGGCTGCAGTTTGACTTTTTTTGGTCTTTAGGAAACAGACACCACCTCATGGTAGTCATAGACAAATATTCACATTTTCCTTTGGTGGAAGAGCTATCTTCGACAACCCATGACAAAGTCAAAGAACTGCTTAATGACATCTTTGCAACGTGGGGCATCCCTGAATTCCTCAAAACTGATAATGGCCCGCCCTTTAACAGTGAAGAGTTCATAGAATTTCTTGCCTGAATCAACATCAAACACCAAAAGAGTACACCCCTCTGGCCCCAGGCTCTGGTGTAGTTAAATGATTCATGGGCACCCTCAAGAAGGTCATTCAACGAGCATCCATGGAGGGAATCGATCTAAATCAAGCTCTGTGCCGGATCCTCTGGACCTATCAATCAACCCTTCACTCCACAACTGGTGTGAGTCCAGACACCTTGGTCTTTGGGAGAGCCATTAGAACAAAACTACCTCAATGGCCCACGGATCAATCAGTGAATGCTGACAAGGTTCGAGCAACCGAAGCAACTTGGAAGAGGAAAATGAAAACGTATGCAGATTGGCGTAGCCATGCCCAGGAGACATCCTTTGACAAAGGAGACTGGGTACTGGTTAAGCAGAGATGAAGACGGAAAACGGACAGTCCTTTTGCTGCTGATCCGTTACAGGTTGTGGCGTGCAAGGGACATATGATGGCAGCACATCGTCCTGGACAATCCATCACCCAGGACACATCAAGTTGTATACACCTACCGCAACACTTGTCAAGTTCTGAAACCATGCGTGAGGTGATCCCGCCAGCAGGTCCGGCTCAAGCGCCTGAGCCTATGTCACCATTGCCTGATCAGGGTGGACCTCGATCATCTCAGATCACCCGAGCCAGCAGACAAGTGCAAGCGATTTGTTGACTAATCGAGGAAATGTGATTTTAGTGATGTCTGCTACTTTTTATTTAACAAAGGGGGAGATGTAGTATATTGATGTTATGCGCTCGAGGACCTTTGTGGTTCCGGTGCGGACTCTGGAGAGGAAACACGTGATATGCGGGGAGGTGTTAGGGTGTGGTTAACGTGAAGAATGATGTAATGCGCAGTGTGTGTGTGAGTGTGTGGTAAGGAATAAAGTGATGCTTGATAGCAGCTACTGTGTGGTATAATTCATCTGCATGCTCCTTGGCTGGAGAAGACACTTCACTCACTAACTTTGCTTAGTTTGTGAAGATTTCCAGTACAGAAAAACAATGGGAGAGCAAGGGAATTGTGGGGTGCGTCCGTATCCCCAGTATAATGATGAGTTAAACAAAAGTGGACGAACCCACTATGTAGATATGGTACAATCACTAGTATGGTTAGTACATGGACCCATTAGGTTTGCTTGAAAGACCCCTCACACACCAACCTGGTTGGTGTCATGCTTCATCATTGGGGTCCCAACCGGGAGGCCGAATGCCCCCCGGTTGTGCTACGACGCCTGATTACAGCGGAGCTGGTGTGGTGTGAGTGTGTGATGTGACGTGAATTGAACTTTAAAAATACCTCTGAGAATCCTTGCCTGTAAACTTTATTAGTGGCGGCTCAGGATATGGCTAAAAAATGTTTAGTGCAACTAAATGGGAAATTATTATCCTTAGTTGACTATGTGAGTGGTCTAAATGTTTCAGCCCGCGAAGGTATATGTATGGGGCTTTCTTCAGGACCGGATAGTGCGAGTGGTGAGTGGCAAAGTGAAGTGCCACGTGAAAAAAAGTGAAATACCTACACATGCGCTAAGGTGTGTGGTTAGAGTTTCAACGTACTTACGGACACTTGAAAAACCTGTGGGAGAAGAGAAGACAACACAAAACATATATATATACATCTTACTTTAAGCAACATAAAATGCAATCTTACGTAGGTGCTATGGTCATAGTCAGGATGACTAACACTGTGATTGTATGTTATGCCTTGACAAGGTGGGGCATGCTGCATGCGAAAAGTGACTTGCAGCCTATAATGATCGCCCCTGTCTTATCGTGGCTACTAAGCTGAAGAACTTCATGTGAGATCCAGTGGATTAAATGGCTCAGTGAGATGAGCAAACGTAGTTTGTCACAAGTCATCACACTATAAGCTATCGCGAGCCTGCTGAGGCCACCATGGTTGGTGGTCAAGTGGCGCGCTGTGTGGAAATCAGCCGCACTCGTGGGTGTGCCGTGCGTTAGCTTTAAACAATGCACGCACATGTGGATTCGTGCACAAGTGGTCATGCGGCGCGCTGCGCAGTTAACAAAGATTAAAAACATTAAAAACAGTGTGAACGGTTTTTCTAGCGACGCATTGTTGGAAAGCATATTTACACTATGTTAAGGGTTTGGGCAGCTGATCGAGGCTCGGGAGAGGTCTCATCCGGTGTCCCAATCTGTAGGGAAATGGAGTTAAAGGCACCGTGAGCACAGAGGTCCATGTGTGCTCCGGGGTCCTGGGTGGGGAGGGCAGGGGGGGGGGCAGCGCAACCTTACTTGGTCTCGGCGTGAGGCCCGTCTGTAAACCTGCTGTGGTCTCCCGTAGTCCAGGCTGATGTGGAGCGCCTGGGGAAACGGTGATTATATGCCGCTGAGCCCTTTGAATTACGTGCCATTATACTCGTAGAGCTGCGGGGAGGAGTGGCGCACGCGTGCGCATGCGCTGTGCCGTATCCGGAAGCACAAATGGGCTAGTAGATACTGCGCATGTATGCGCTTGCGCGATTGGGCTTTTACTTTATGCGGAAGGAATCCGCCATGATGGAGTGGTCCGATAGTGGTGGTCTGTGTGCACTGAGGAAAGTGCTCGAAGGAGTCTACGTGCACTAGTGTGAGTGCACAGAGGTCCCAAAAAGAAGATGGATAGCTGGGGCCTGTGCATGGGTGGAATGAGTCCTCGTGCAAGGAAAAATTAAACTGGCATGAGGCTTAGGAAATGGGGCAATACCAATAAGTGGTGTGGATTGTGCCCAGCCCCGGGGGGTGGGTGCAACCGGAGTCCTGGGGAGATAAAGAACTAGAGGGTTATGAGCAGTGGATGGGAGTGCCGCCGTTGGGGCGGGGGAGGGAAGGACCCTGACTAGGGTGTGTGCACTATGCGTCGAGGGGTACAAAAGGCAGTGGCTGGGGCCTAGTCATAGTTCGTGATAGGGGCCCAGCTGGAGAGATGGTCTAAGTGAGGGCTCGAGTTGAGGTTTGCGCTAAGAGGGTAGATCATGAGGGGGTAGAGTAGTCTGTGAGAGGTATTCCAAGACGTTTTAAGTTCTCCTGAGGCTGTTCCAAGGGATGTTATCGTTGAGGCCTGTTTTATGACTGGACAGGCGGTATATCCATCTTTGCTCCTTTTCCAGGAGGCGGCTCTGAATGTTTGGTAGGTTGGGGTCCAATGCTTCAATGATGACCCAACGCATGTCATTAGTCGTGTGTCCTACTTCGAGGAGGTGGTTCGTCATGCGAGTGGTGTTTTTCTTACACCTTATGGTGCTGCGGTGTTCGCAAATTCTTGTCTTGATCTTGCGGTTAGTCATGCCAATATAGCTAAGGTTGCAGGGACACACGATGCGGTAAATCACGTGTTCGGTATTGCAATTTGTGTGTTTTCTCAATTGCCATGTCTTCCCTGGTTCTAGACTTAGGCTTTTGGTGGTTTCGGTGATGTGACACATGCTGCAGTTGCCATAGGGAAAATGGCCCACCACGCCTGGGAGCCCCCAGGTATTCAGGACAGTGTTAGCTGGTTTTTGCTGTGGTCTTGGTCGTGTGGAGTCTATGGCGTCCTTGATGGATCTTGCTCTCTTGTTGGAGAGGAGAGGGGGTTCTCAGTCAAGGTTGCCTGTCTTCAGTATTTTCCAGTTTTTACAGATGATTTGTGAGACTTTGTGGGAGACGGCGTTGAATGTTGTCACACACGTGAGTGGCGCCGGTGTGGATTCCCATGCCTGAGTCTCAATCAATCCCTCACGATTCTGATTTCTGGCCCTTTTTCTGGCTTTCTCTGTGATCTATTTGGGGTAGCCCCGCTGGTGCAGTTTGTCACTTAGATCTTTGGCTTGAGATTTGTTGTCCCCTATATCACTGCAGTTTCTACGGAGCCGGAGGTACTGGCCGTAGGGGAGGTTCTCCCGCAGTGATCTGGGATGGAAGCTAGTGAAGTGGAGTAGGGAGTTGCGGGCGGTGGTTTTGAAATGGGTTTTGCTCTTAAGGCCTCCTCCTTCTGCTTCAATGTCTAGGTGAAGGAATGTGGTCTTGTGGCTGTGAAAACTATGTATGAATCTGAGATTTGGGTCACACGAGTTAAGCCATTCGCAGAATGCCATGAGAGATTCGTTGTTTCCTTCCCAAATCAGTAAGATGTCGTCAATGTAGCGTTTATAAAATCTGATTTGGGGGAATCGTGGCTGGTTGTTGTCGAGTAGATGTCTTGTCTCGAAACCATATACATAGAGGCCGGCCACGCTGGGGGCAAAAACTCTCCCCATGGATGTGCCGTACTTTTGTAAGTAGAGCCGGCCTTCAAACTCAAAGAAGTTCTCTGTAAGGGCAAGCGTGGCACATTCGAGAACAAATGTTTTGGAGGTTCAATGTTGCCAGTTAGTGTTGTCGAGGGCGAATTTCAATACCTGTATGGTATCGTCCTGCGGGAGACTGGTGTACAGGCTCTCTACGTCCAGGCTTACCAGAAATGAGGTGTCTGGATTGTAGGGCAGGGTATTGATGAGGCTAAGTAGATCTTTCGTGTCTTTGAGATATGTGCTGGTAGACGCACCAATGGTTGCAAAAAATGGTCACAATTGCGCGAGAGTGGTTCCAGTAAGGATCCTATGCCCGATACTATTGGGCGTCTGGGCGGGGGCATTATGTTTTTGTGCGTTTTCGGTACAATGTAGAAGTATGGTATTTTGCCTGGAGTTGTGGTTAGGAAATTGGCCTCACTCTTTGTGATTTGTCCTGTGGTCTCTGCTTCTTCCACTAGTGTGTGGATGCGTGTTCTTAGGGTTTCGCTAGGGTCGTGAGTGAGTCTCTCATAGTTCTTGGTGTCATTAAGTAATCGGTCACATTCACGGCGGTATTCTTCTTTGTTCAGGATGACGGTCCCGCCGCCTTTGTCAGCTGGTTTTATGACAATGTTGTTGTTTGTCTTCAGTGATTGAAGAGCTTGACGTTCTGTGTTGCTCGTGTTTTGGAAAGTGTTGGTTTCTTCCAGTGCTTCGATCTCTTTGAATACAGTTTGTTCGTAAACAAGTATCTCCGGTGGTATGGCACTGGCAGGTGGGATGAAAGTCGACTTGACTCTGAAGGAGGTGTCCCCCTGTGGCTCCATTTCGGATTGAGGTGGAGAGTTTTCGAAGAATGCTTTTAACTTTAACTTACGGAAGAACTCCGCTAGTTCGCAATGCAACATGAATTTGTCAAGTTTTGCTGTGGGTGCGTAGCCAAGTCCTTTCTCTAGGACTGCAAACTCCGCTGATGTGAGGGCATGAGTAGAGAGATTGGTTACGAGGCTCATCGTGTGCTCGGGCCTGGTTGTTGGTCTTTCGATTTGCTCCTCGTCGGGTGCCTTGCTGTGGGTCGTCTCCCCAGTGGACTTGGTTCCCTCTGCGTCTCCTTCCGCGTCCTCGTGGGCCTCTTCCTAAAAAAGGTTGCCGTTGGTTCTGATTCATGTATGGCGATGGTGGTCCAAAGGGCGGGTTCCAGCCATATCCAAATTGCGGGTGCATTTGGGGATACATGGGAGGGTAATGTATGTTAGGTCCTGGTGGTCCTTGGGCCCACGGTTGTTGCCAGCCAATATTTCCTCCTCGCCCTTGTTGTCTTCTCCGGTAGCTGCCCGTACTTGAGCCACTGCTCCCCGAAGAATCATCATCCGAGGATCCGCCCGATGTATCGGGTTTCTTTTGTGGTTTATAGTCGGCGTCTGCGTACGGGTAGGCCTTGGTGTAGGAGAATTTTTTCAGATCCTTCTGGAATTTATTGATCTTGGTTTGGGTGAGGATTTCCTTATATTCGTTTATTTCCTTGTTAGTTTCGTCTAGTTTTTTCTTGAATGAAGTAAGTGTTGCTTTGAAGTGAGCCTTGGTTGCTTGGATCTCAATGAGGAAAGCTTCAGAGAGGCGTTTGGCTGTCTGAATAATAAGGATGATCCAGTCGCGTGTACATCGCCACGCTATCTGGGCCCAATCTTTGCGGAAGGTGGCGTAATCCAGAAAGATCCGCGGGGCATTGGTGACAATTAGCCCTCTTGGTGTAGTGTTGTTTCTAAGGTACTCGGTAAGGATGACGCCGTGAAGTATTGTCGTAATGCGATTGCGTTTTTTCTCATTAAGGCTCTCCCAGTCGGCAGTCTGTGCAATGGATGTCGACATGTTGAAATCTGCCAGTAGGGGAGGGTTATCTAAAATGTTGTTGACAACCCCAGGCCTTGATTTTTTGCCATAGTGTAACTGCGTGCTTGTTCAAACACACTTCTTTTTAAAAAAGGGAAAAGGAATGTCAGCTCTCACAGCTGTGCGCAGCGAAATTATAGAAAAACAATGGGAGAGCAAGGGAATTGTGGGGTGCGTCCGTATCCCCAGTAAAATGATGAGTTAAACAAAAGTGGACGAACCCACTATGTAGATATGGTACAATCACTAGTATGGTTAGTACATGGACCCATTAGGTTTGTTTAAAAGACCCCTCACACACCAACCTGGTTGGTGTCATGCTTCATCATTGGGGTCCCAACCGGGTGGCCGGTTGCCCCATTTCCTAAGCCTCATGCCAGTTTAATTTTTCCTTGCACGAGGACTCATTCCACCCATGCACAGGCCCCAGCTATCCATCTTCTTTTTGGGACCTCTGTGCACTCACACTAGTGCACATAGACTCCTTCGAGCACTTTCCTCAGTGCACACAGACCACCACTATCGGACCACTCCATCATGGCCGATTCCTTCCGCATTAAGTAAAAGCCCAATCGCGCAAGCGCATACATGCGCAGTATCTACCAGCCCATTTGTGCTTCCAGATACGGCACAGCGCAAGCGCACACGTGCGCCACTCCTCCCCGCAGCTCTATGAGTATAATGGCACGTAATTCAAAGGGCTCAGTGGCATATAATCACCGTTTCCCCAGGCGCTCCACATCAGCCGGGACTACGGGAGACCACAGCAGATTTACAGATGGGCCTCACGCCGAGACCAAGTAAGGTTGCGCTGCCCCCCCTCCCCCCCCACCCAGGACCCCGGAGCACACATGGACCTCTGTGCTCACGGTGCCTTTAACTCCATTTCCCTACAGATTGGGACACCGGATGAGACCCCTCCCGAGCCTCGATCAGCTGCCCAAACCCTTAGCATAGTGTAAATATGCTTTCCAACAATGCGTCGCTAGAAAAACCGTTCACACTGTTTTTAATGTTTTTAATCTTTGTTAACTGCGCAGCGCGCCTCATGACCACTTGTGCTCGAATCCACGTGTGCGTGCATTGTTTAAAGCTAACGCACGGCACACCCACAAGTGCGGCTGATTTCCACACAGCGTGCCACTTGACCACCAGCCATGGTGGCCTCAGCAGGCTCGCGATAGCTTATAGTGTGATGACTTGTGACAAACTACGTTTGCTCATCTCACTGAGCCATTTAATCCACTGGATCTCACATGAAGTTCTTCAGCTTCGTAGCCACGATAAGACAGGTGCGATCAATATAGGCTGCAAGTCACTTTTCGCATGCAGCATGCCCCATCTTGTCAAGGCATAACATACAATCACAGTGTTAGTCATCCTGACTATGACCATAGCACCTACTTAAGATTGCATTTTATGTTGCTTAAAGTAAGATATATATATATATATATATGTTTTGTGTTGTCTTCTCTTCTCCCACAGGTTTTTCAAGTGTCCGTAAGTACGTTGACACTCTAACCACATACCTAAGCGCGTGTGTAGGTATTTCACTTTTTTTCACGTGGCACTTCACTTTGCCACTCACCAGTCTCACTATCCGGTCCTGAAGAAAGCCCCATACATATACCTTCGCGGGCTGAAACATGTAGACCACTCACATAGTCAACTAAGGATAATAATTTCCCATTTAGTTGCACTACACATTTTTTAACCATATCCTGAGCCGCCACTAATAAAGTTTACAGGCAAGGATTCTCAGAGGTATTTTTAAAGTTCAATTCACGCTCACATCACACACTCACACCACACCAGCTCCGCTGTAATCAGGCTGTCGTAGCACAACCGGGGGCATTCGCCACCCGGTTGGGACCCCAATGATGAAGCATTACACCAACCAGGTTGGTGTGTGAGGGGTCTTTAAACAAACCTAATGGGTCCATGTACTAACCATACTAGTGATTGTACCATATCTACATAGTGGGTTCGTCCACTTTTGTTTAACTCATCATTATACTGGGGATACGGACGCACCCCACAATTCCCTTGCTCTCCCATTGTTTTTCTATAATTTCGCAGCGCACAGCTGTGAGAGCTGACATTCCTTTTCCCTTTTTTAAAAAGAAGTGTGTTTGAACAAGCACGCAGTTACACTATGGCAGAAAATCAAGGCCTGGGGTTCACTCTGGACGATGTCAACATCATTTTAGATAACCCTCCCCTACTGGCAGATATCAACATGTCGACATCCATTGCACCGACTGCCGACTGGGAGAGCCTTAATGAGAAAAAACGCAATCGCATTAGGACAATACTTCACGGCGTCATCCTTACCGAGTACCTTAGAAACAACACGGCACCAAGAGGGCTAATTGTCACCAATGCCCCGGCGGATCTTTTTGGATGACGCCACCTTCCGCAAAGATTGGGCCCAGATAGCGTGGCGATGTACACGCGACTGGATCATCCTTATTATCCAGACAGCCAAATGCCTCTCTGAAGCTTTCCTCATTGAGATCCAAGCAACCGAGGCTCACTTCAAAGCAACACTTATTTCATTCAAGAAAAGACTACACGAAACCAACAAGGAAATAAACAAATATAAGGAAAGCCTCACCCAAACAAAGATCAATAAATTCCAGAAGGATCTGAAAAAATTCTCCTACACCAAGACCTACCCGTACGCAGACGCCGACTATAAACCACAAAAGAAACCCGATACATCGGGCGGATCCTCGGATGATGATTCTTCGGGGAGCAGTGGCTCAAGTACGGGCAGCTACCGGAGAAGACAACAAGGGCGAGGAGGAAATATTGGCTGGCAACAACCGTGGGCCCAAGGACCACCAGGACCTAACATACATTACCCTCCCATGTATCCCCAAATGCACCCGCAATTTGCATATGGCTGGAACCCGCCCTTTGGACCACGACCACCATGCATGAATCAGAACCAACGGCAACCTTTTTTAGGAAGAGGCCCACGAGGACGCGGAAGGAGACGCAGAGGGAACCAAGTCCACTGGGGAGACGACCCACAGCAAGGCGCCCGACGAGGAGCAAATCGAAAGACCAACAACCAGGCCCGAGCACACGATGAGCCTCGTAACCAATCTCTCTACTCATACCCTCACATCAGCGGAGTTTGCAGTCCTAGAGAAAGGACTTGGCTACGCACCCACAGCAAAACTTGACAAATTCATGTTGCATTGCGAACTAGCGGAGTTCTTCCGTAAGTTAAAGTTAAAAGCATTCTTTGAAAGCTCTCCACCTCAATCCGAAATGGAGCCACAGGGGGACACCTCCTTCAGAGTCAAGTTGACTTTCATCCCACCTGCCAGTGCCATACCACCGGAGATACTTGTTTACGAACAAATTGTATTCAAAGAGATCGAAGCACTGGAGGAAACCAACACTTACCAAAACACGAGCAACACAGAACGTCAAGCTCTTCAATCACTGAAGACAAACAACAACATTGTCATAAAACCAGCTGACAAAGGCGGCGGGACCGTCATCCTGAACAAAGAAGACTACCGCCGTGAATGTGACCGATTACTTAATGACACCAAGAACTATGAGAGACTCACTCACGATCCTAGCGAAACCCTAAGAACACGCATCCACACACTAGTGGAAGAAGCAGAGACACAGGACAAATCACAAACAGTGAGGCAAATTTCCTAACCACAACTCCAGGCAAAATACCATACTTCTACATTGCACCGAAAACGCACAAAAACATAATGCCCCCGCCCGGACGCCCAATAGTATCGGGCATAGGATCCTTACTGGAACCACTCTCGCGCTATTGTGACCATTTTTTGCAACCATTGGTGCAGTCTACCAGCACATATCTCAAAGACACGAAAGATCTACTTAGCCTCATCAATACCCTGCCCTACAATCCAGACACCTCATTTCTGGTAAGCCTGGACGTAGAGAGCCTGTACACCAGTCTCCTGCAGGACGATACCATACAAGTATTGAAATCCGCCCTCAACAACACTAACTGGCAACATCGAACCTCCAAAACATTTGTTCTCGAATGTGCCACGCTTGCCCTTAAAGAGAACTTCTTTGAGTTTGAAGGCCGGCTCTACTTACAAAAGTACGGCACATCCATGGGGAGCGTTTTTGCCCCCAGCGTGGCCGGCCTCTATGTATATGACTTCGAGACAAGACATCTACTCGACAACAACCAGCCACGATTCCCCCAAATCAGATTTTATAAATGCTACATTGACGACATCTTACTGATTTGGGAAGGAAACAACGAATCTCTCATGGCATTCTGCGAATGGCTTAACTCGTGTGACCCAAATCTCAGATTCACACATAGTTTTCACAGACGCAAGACCACATTCCTTGACCTAGACATTGAAGCAGAAGGAGGAGGCCTAAAGAGCAAAACCCATTTCAAAACCACCGCCCGCAACTCCCTACTCCACTTTACTAGCTTCCATCCCAGATCACTGTGGGAGAACCTCCCCTACGGCCAGTACCTCCGGCTCCGTAGAAACTGCAGTTATATAGGGGACTACAAATCTCAAGCCAAAGATCTAAGTGACAAACTGCAGCAGCGGGGCTACCCCAAATGAATCACAGAGAAAGCTAGCAAAAGGGCCAGAAATCAGAGGGATTGATTGAGACTCAGGCACGGGAATCCACACTGGCGCCACTCACGTGTGTGACAACATTCAACGCCGTCTCCCACAAAGTCTCACAAATCATCCGTAAAAACTGGAGAATACTGAAGACAGGCAACCTTGACTGGGAACCCCCTCTCCTCTCCAACAAGAGAGCAAGATCCATCAAGGACGCCATAGTCTCCACACGACCAAGACCACAGCAAAAACCAGCTAACACTGTCCTGAATGCCTGGGGGCTCCCAGGCGTGGTGGGCCATTTTCCCTGTGGCAACTGCAGCATGTGCCACATCACCAAAACCACCAAAAGCCTAAGTCTAGAACCAGGGAAGACATGGCAATTGAGATAACACACGAATTGCAATACCGAACACGTGATTTACCGCATCGTGTGTCCCTGCAACCTTACCTATATTGGCATGACTAACCCAACATCAAGACAAGAATTTGCGAACACCGCAGCACCATAAGGTGTAAGAAAAACACCACTCGCATGACAAACCACTTCCTCGAAGTAGGACACACGACTAATGACATGCGTTGGGTCATCATTGAAGCATTGGACCCCAACCTACCAAACATTCAGAGCCGCCTCCTGGAAAAGGAGCAAAGATGGGTATACCGCCTGTCCAGTCATAAAACAGGCCTCAACGATAACATCCCTTGGAACAGCCTCAGGAGAACTTAAAACGTCTTGGAATACCTCTCACAGACTACTCTACCCCCTCATGATCTACCCTCTTAGCGCAAACCTCAACTCGAGCCCTCACTTAGACCATCTCTCCAGCTGGGCCCCTATCACTAACTATGACTAGGCCCAAGCCACTGCCTTTTGTACCCCTCGACACATAGTGCACACACCCTAGTCAGGGTCCTTCCCTCCCCCCCCCCCTGCTGGCACTCCCATCCGCTGCTCATAACCCTCTAGTCCTTTATCTCCCCAGGACTCCGGTTACACCCACCCCCCGGGGCTGGGCACAATGCACACCACTTATTGGTGTTGCCCCATTTCCTAAGCCTCATGCCAGTTTAATTTTTCCTTGCACGAGGACTCATTCCACCCATGCACAGGCCCCAGCTATCCATCTTCTTTTTGGGACCTCTGTACACTCACACTAGTGCACGTAGACTCCTTCGAGCACTTTCCTCAGTGCACACAGACCACCACTATCGGACCACTCCATCATGGCCGATTCCTTCCGCATTAAGTAAAAGCCCAATCGCGCAAGCGCTTACCAGCCCATTTGTGCTTCCGGATACGGCACAGCGCATGCGCACGCGTGCGCCACTCCTCCCCGCAGCTCTACGAGCATAATGGCACGTAATTCAAAGGGCTCAGCAGCATATAATCACCGTTTTCCCAGTCGCTCCACATCAGCCGGGACTACGGGAGACCACAGCAGGTTTACAGACAGGCCTCACGCCGAGACCAAGTAAGGTTGCGCTGCCCTCCCTCCCCCCCACCCAGGACCCCGGAGCACACATGGACCTCTGTGCTCACGGTGCCTTTAACTCCATTTCCCTACAGATTGGGACACCGGATGAGACCCCTCCCGAGCCTCGATCAGCTGCCCAAACCCTTAACATAGTGTAAATATGCTTTCCAACAATGCGTCGCTAGAAAAACCGTTCACACTGTTTTTAATGTTTTTAATCTTTGTTAACTGCGCAGCGCGCCGCATGACCACTTGTGCTCGAATCCACGTGTGCGTGCATTGTTTAAAGCTAACGCACGGCACACCCACGAGTGCGGCTGATTTCCGCACAGCACGCCACTTGACCACCAGCCATGGTGGCCTCAGCAGGCTCGCGATAGCTTATAGTGTGATGACTTGTGACAAACTACGTTTGCTCATCTCACTGAGCCATTTAATCCACTGGATCTCACATGAAGTTCTTCAGCTTCGTAGCCACGATAAGACAGGGGCGATCATTATAGGCTGCAAGTCACTTTTCGCATGCAGCATGCCCCACCTTGTCAAGGCATAACATACAATCACAGTGTTAGTCATCCTGACTATGACCATAGCACCTACGTAAGATTGCATTTTATGTTGCTTAAAGTAAGATGTATATATATATGTTTTGTGTTGTCTTCTCTTCTCCCACAGGTTTTTCAAGTGTCCGTAAGTACGTTAACACTCTAACCACACACCTTAGCGTGTGTGTAGGTATTTCACTTTTTTTCACGGGGCACTTCACTTTGCCACTCACCAGTCTCACTATCCAGTCCTGAAGAAAGCCCCATACATATACCTTCGCGGGCTGAAACATGTAGACCACTCACATAGTCAACTAAGGATAATAATTTCCCATTTAGTTGCACTACACATTTTTTAACCATATCCTGAGCCGCCACTAATAAAGTTTACAGGCAAGGATTCTCAGAGGTATTTTTAAAGTTCAATTCACGTCACATCACACACTCACACTACACCAGCTCCGCTGTAATCAGGCATCGTAGCACAACCGGGGGGCATTCGGCCACCCGGTTGGGACCCCAATGATGAAGCATGACATCAACCAGGTTGGTGTGTGAGGGGTCTTTTAAACAAACCTAATGGGTCCATGTACTAACCATACTAGTGATTGTACCATATCTACATAGTGGGTTCGTCCACTTTTGTTTAACTCAAGATTTCCAGTACAACATTGTGCATCTCGCTGCACCCAATTCCAATCGTCAAACTTTTGGGAATTTAATTGGGAATACATTATATCCTACAGCTCCTGAGAAAGTTATTACTTCTTGGTACTTCCTCTCTCTTGGTTTACAGCTGATCTAGTGACTCTTAAATCGGATATGAAGAAAGGAGAGAGGACTTGGTTTAAAAACTACTGCTCCACTGATAAAAGCCATAATTTATATCTTATAAACAAGCTATTCTCTCTGGTTGCATGTTTTCAGTCTAGAATTAATAGTGCCTCTAATTTTCACTAACTGTGTTCTTCCCTGCAGCCAATTCTGACCTTGAGCTTCTGGCTTTATCGAGAAAAGAATGAAAGCTCTCATCCTAATGCCGCAGGAGAAACAAAAGCCGTTAGGGGCATATTTATCATAGAGTTACATTGCCCTTGCGCCACGCAACGGGGCACAAGAGTGACACAACTGCTAAGTTAGATTTATCCAGCCAATCAAGGCAACCTTGCGTGGCACTGAGTGGCTTGATAAATCTAGAATAATGGAATGCAGCACAAATCTCTGCGTTGCTCTGCCCCATAGAGGAATTCCATGGGTGGAGTGTGGGTGTTCCCATACATTCACCCCCGGATTTTGGCACATTCCCAAATTTGCCATTGCTGGCGGACCTGGGAATGTGCCAAAATGCTACGACTTCCCAGGTAAGGCGTAAAGAGGAGAAATATCTTTATTTCTCCTTGTTTTTTTCCTCTTTTATGTGCAGCACACAGAGAAAGTGGAAAATGCCTCAGGGGATTGTTTTTGTGCTGGAAGGTGTCCTTTCTCCAAACAAACAATCCTAGCTTACAACGCAGGCACCCTTGCACCATGGAGCAAGGGTGCCTGCGTTTGCAGTAGGCAGCACATTGTGCTCCAGCACAAGGAAAAGACAGGAATGTGCTCTATAATGTTAAATACAGGGCATTCTTGCCCTTTCCCATTCATGCAGCGCAGCAAGGTGGCTTGCTGTACTGCGCCATTTCTCGATAAATGTGCCCTTAGTTTTGTACTGAGCAAACTGCATTACAAAAAAGGGCGAATTAAAATTTTGCTAATATAAGTCAAAGTCATGGTTAACCCTGAACAACTCTTCACAGCACCTCAGCTCATTCCTGCCAGACTGTCGACTTCATGACAGTCCTGTGCATAATAATGGCTGTGCAGGATTGATCTCTCGATGACATACTTATAAAATCAGCAGATTTGTTTTTCTTCTCATAGTGTATTATACATCTGTTCAAACATGCTTGGTTCTCCTTGTGAAATTGTGGCGCCTAGATTACAAAGGAGTCTAGGTTGCTAATACTTTTTGGGGAAAGTTGCAATATATGAAAACTGGCGGCCAGATGTACAAAGAGGCAGGTTGCAAAAAGTGGTTGCAAATTGCGAAGTGACTGCAACATGGATCTGATTTTGCGATGCGTCCTATGTACTAATAGGAAGTGTCGCAAAATCTTCAGTTGCAGGAGTGGGTCACAATAGGATATTCTCAGGGCTTTAAGTTGGCCGGGTCTCACCGGGGCTGGGCACCAGCAGTTTTTTAAAGGGGGCCTCGGAACGGGTCTCTATCGGGCTCTGTTTTGTGCCCTGACACAGGAGGTCCATTTTTTTCAGGACTACAGTGACAGCATGCACAATGTGTGCGCGTGCTCACACTGCTCACTTCTCACTAGTGGAGAAGTTAAAGCATGACGCCATGCCAGGTGAGCATTGTAGGGGTAGGGAAATCCTTTAGTCATTTTCTCTCTGGATTTCCCTTCTCTTTTTGAAACTTAGGAGCAGCAACACTGTCGTAGTGTCACCAGGCCTTTAAGTGGAAGCTTTTTCAATATTATATACAAGCCATAGTTGCTGCTTATTTATCTTATGCAACTAACAACTATTGACAACTATTGACAAAGCCAATAGTCCTGACTTGTTGTAGGTAAGATTTTACTTGTTCTATCATATATCTGGATGCAATGACAGAAACAGCAAAATACAAGTCGGGCGGCACACTATGCTAAGCACAGATTTTTAACTCACGTGTCTTTAAGCCACGCCACTAATTACATTGGCCATGCCCCTTTGAGAGACCCCCCAGTTTTTTCATTCCACTTAAAGCTCTGGATACGCTTAATGAATATTAATTATGCAGGTAATTTTGTGCAACACCCTGTGATTGGCCACAAATCACAGGAATGGTGGCCAGTAAGGTCCAGCAGACCACAATTCCTGTGTTTGTGTCCCCAAACGGGAAACATTTTTTTAAGGAACACAGGCTACTTTGCAATAAAAAAAAAAGTTCTTGCTTGGCAAGTCATCAAGGGGAGCAATTAGTGCTACCCTTGGCCACTAAGTGCTCTCACCCAAGCTCCCCTGATACAATTCTCAAAGGGGAAGGGGGACCTAGATAAGTCTTTCCCCTTTGTAAATCTGTTACCACAACCTTTGAGGCATTGATAACTGGTCGATTGTCAGCAACCGCAGTTAAAACCCATTGACAGATAATGATTCATAATTAGGAAGGAATGCCCCTTTTACTCACCTTCCTGGCTGATATTCGGTATGGGTCACTATACCAATTTTGCGAGTCAGAAATGCATTTTCAACTTGCAAGTTCTTTGTAAAAAACATTCATTGTTTACTAACCCTGTGATTTTGTGACTTGCAGGATTTGAAAACACAAAATGGTTTTGTTCATCTGGCCCTGGGTTCACTTTAAAACGGCGCATTATGTTGTTCAGGACACTGAATCACATTGTAATTTTATATTTTCAAAATCAGTCTGTGGTGTCTTGGGTGTTCTCATCCTTAAGTTCTTCATTTAAGTAGAATATTTTATCCCAAATTCAAACATCAAATTTTCTTGATGCACATTTTGGCATCAAATATAAAGCACACGTTAAAATATATCATGTCTCTTAATCGACTGACTTCTAATGTTAGAAGACAGTGATGGCTCCTCTGCTATGGCGTCCCCCTTCCCGCCAGCCTCAAGACTTGTAAAATAAAACGATAATAAAACGGGTTTATTATAATTTTATTTTTCAGAGTCTTGGGTGTGGGGCCATCGCGGAGGGCAGTGCAGTCACGAGAGGGAGTGGTGGGCACTGCACTCAGTGCCCATGTCAGTTTGGCCGGCTTTCTCAGGACAGCCAAACCGATATGCGCACTGAGCTGTCTCCAACCCAGCTGCGTTGCCGGGTTGGAGACACCAAAGCACAGGCTCCTAGTCTCCCTGGAAGTGCAAATTCACATCGCTCAGGCCAATCCTGAGGCCTCTTTTCAAGCATGAGAGCAGCATCAGGATTGGCCGCAGGGAACACTGGGAGCCTGTGTGCTGAGCAAGAACACAGAGCAGAAGAGTATCGGTCGGCAGGTACGTTTTTTATCCCCTTTTTTATGTTGTATTCATTGTCCGTTCCCCTCACCTCACCGTCGTCCATCGTCAACCACCACCCCCGCCCACCACTCCACCCGCAGACCAGCCTTCCTTATTTTGACATTCAGACACAGAATAATACTCTCTAGGCAAATGTTTCCAATCACTAGTATCAATTTAACACCCAAATACAGCAATAAGCACAGAAAGAGGTACAGTCAACCTTTACAGAGGTGATGTGCCGCGGCCAGGGCGACTGACGCTGGACGCTGGGGATCACAGTTCGATCCCTGGCTCCGGCGGCAGGGGTCTGCCCAGCACCATGCGACTCTGGGCAATAGTTCGCTTAATCTTCCCAACGGCCCCCAGCGCCGAGATACCCCTTCGGGGGTGATTCGTGCGCTATACAAGTACTGGATTTACATTTTTTACATTTACATTTTTACAAAAGGCCTTCCACTGCACAACAACATGAGTTGCCACATTTTTAGTAACTTTTGATCTGTTTGAGCTAGAATCAAAAATTATTTTGTTAAAGTCTGCAGATTATTTAGCAGATGATGGATTATGTGGGAGTCGCAAAATCACATAATTCCAGTGGCCCTGATACCACTTAATACAATAATCAACTTTCTAATATATTGACCCATTCGGTGAGACAAAACATCTCACACAGTTTGGCCCTAAATTAAACAGAAAGACTTCACATAAGTTCAGACCACCGGGGACAATGAAAACTTTACAGTCAGTTTGCAAACGATTGTCCTTAGCGGGTCTTGTCAATTACATAAAATGACCAGTCGAAAATTCTCTTAACAGACCTTTCCTCATTATATTTACACTAAGATTGATCAATTATTGTTAATAGACTGCACTTACAATTTGGGGAGGACCCTTCCATAGATTCCTCAAACACCTCTGATCATACCTGTGGGTGTAATCATAAAATACGAAATACTAAATACCTGTCCATATGTTACAATATATAGATAAGTAGTTGAAATATTTTCTCATCTGGTAATGAGAAAATAATTAAGGTGGCAATAGAGAAATTTCACCCCTCTTTTGGCACTCAAAAGCATGATAATCAGTATACTGGCTCGCAGGAGTGAAACATTAAAAAGAGAGACTGGTACAGTGCACTGCCCCATTGTAAAATGAGAACCTGACCACAATAACAGCAATTCATAACCCCGCTCATAAAAATAAGGAACACAAAATAATAATGTGACAAAATGCTCAGGAAAGAAATACCCCATGTCAGTGTCCCTCTTAAGCATCTAGACCACTTATCACTTAAGTGTCTGTAAATAGAAGGAACCCTGACATGGTGGGAAGTCACAAGTGTGCACAAAGGCCCAACATTGGTCCTAGCTCTAAAGACCAGGTAGGCTGTGTATGCACAGTACTTAACAGTTTCTGCCATGGACATCTGGGGATTACAATTATATTTTTTCTCCTTCACCACTCATGCATTCATGCATTCACCAACAAGCATACATTCACCTAAGCAATCATCCATCCACCCACACACATGCTTTCATCCATCCATCATCAATTGTATATTTATGAATCCTTCTAGCTGTGCCCCCATACTTGTGCATAGATCTCTC
This sequence comes from Calotriton arnoldi, assembly GCA_963921515.1. NCBI lineage: Eukaryota > Metazoa > Chordata > Amphibia > Caudata > Salamandridae > Calotriton > Calotriton arnoldi. Next base: position 69,327 of record CAWUFW010009756.1, on the reverse strand, counting down.
CATCCCTCCCATCTATCTATGCATGCACACACACACACAACACAAACACACACACACACATGCCATCATCTATACATTCATGTATAAACCACACCTTACATCCATCAGTCAATGCAGTCAACACTCATGCATCCAACTATTCACTATATGTGTATCTGTGCTCTTTGTGGCTCTGTTGTTATGGTGGCCATAAATGTGTTTTCTATGTGTTGATGGGTGCCTGTATGTTGATGTAGGCTTGCACACCTGTTGGCCTTCATGCATGGCTGGATCAATGTGTGTATTGTTCTCTGTGTGAATGTATGCTTCAAGCTGTATATGTGTCAGGTGTCTATTTTTAAGTCTGGCACTGCCCAAGATCTTTTGGTTATACTAATAGTATATATATTTATATATATATATATATTCACTGAAAAAAACCATAGGTTTCAGACATGTTATAGTTAGGAATTAGCATTTAAAAAACCTTTGAAATTCACTGAAAAAACCATAGGTTTCAGGCACGTTATAGTTAGAAATTAGCATTTAAAAACCTTACAAATTTACTGAAAAAACCATAGGTTTTAGGGACAGTTATAGTTAGTTGGACATTGCACTCGTACAAAACACGTGAAATTCCCCGTTATAGTTAGTTCAGCTAACTATAACTCGCGCCCCGCAATGCACTGCTGATGACATCACATATTACATCACTCATGACATGGTCAGTGACATCACTGATGACATCACTGATGACATCTCAATTGACAAAAATTTCATGGAGGGGGGCTGCGTTGCCCCCCTCCTCAGGCCTCCTTAGACCCCGGGGACCCCATCCCCCGAGGCTGGCCTTTTTTTTTTTCTTTCCCTAATTTGGGGAGGGGGCCCGCATGGCCCCCCTCCCGGGCCACTACTTGCCCCAGGGACCCCATCCCCCAGGGCTGGCCCTATCCTTTGGAGACCGTGGGGGGACCCCAACTCCCCCACGGTCCCGCAGGCTCCCCGCGTCCTGCGGGAGCCGGCATTGCTTTTCCACATGGGGAGCTGCTGACATGCAGCTCCCCATGTGGAAAAGCAATTTGCTTTGAATTTTGGAAGAGAGAGCAGGTTTCCTGCCTCTCTTCCAAAAGTCAAGCAGTTTGCTATGACAGGACGGGAGCCGCGAGGCTTCCGTCCTGTCATAGCAAACTACAGTGTCCCGGGGTAGGCACCCCGGGACACTGCAGGAGCCGGCTCCTGGGGGTGGCGGTCCCCAGGGCCACCACAGGCTTCCAGGAGGGGGCCGCGCGGCCCCCTCCCAACATCTACAAAGCCCCGGGGAGGTGGTGGTCCCCGGGGCTTCGGGGGTCCGAAACGGACCCCCACATTTGTTTAATTAGTGCCCCGGGGAGGTGGCGGTCCCCAGGGTGTGTGGGGGGGTGGAGAGCCCTCCTGCACCATTTTTCATTTAAAGCCCCGGGGGGTGGCGGTCCCCGGGGCTTGGGGGGCCTTAGAGGCCCCCCACATAAAATATAAACCCACCCCCCGCATGCCCCCGGGACTTGGGCCACCAAGGGGCAAAATAGCATCGGCGGGATCCGCGCACCCTAAGCGCATCCCGCCGATTTAAAAAAAAAATGTTTTTTTCTGCCCAGGGGGTCCTTGTGGGACCCCCTGAGCAGACCTAGGGGGTCAGGGTGTTTCTACCCAGCCCCCTTTGTGCGTTTTGCACAGTTGTTTCTTCTGCCTCGGTTCTACCGAGGGACAAAATGGCTGCCAACACTTCCTGATTTGGAGTGTTGACAGCCACTTGACAGCCAATTAGCATGCAGCTCGTGATCAGGGTGAGCGGATCCGACGCGGCCATAGATATATATGTGATTTTACTTGTGATTTTCTCAGAAACTACTGAACGGATTTACACCATTTAAGCAAAAGGCACGACTCTGAACCAAGGGCTACCTTTATGCCAAATTTGGTGTAATTCCATTCAGCAGTTCGGGATGTAGCTGCGATGAAAGGATCCTATGGAAAAATGAATGGGGAAAACACGTTTTGGGAGCCCCCTTTTTTCTCGGCCCCTGCTTGACGAATCACACCGAGACTTTCAGGGTAGGAGCGGACCGGAGCGGGCCACAAAGTTTGAAAATTTCGCGAAGATTCGTCAACCGGCGCAAGAGTTATTTCAAATAGAAAGTTGCGGATTTCCTATGGAAAATAGGTCCTAACTATAACTATCTACTGGCGACCTCAAGTAGATAATATATATATATATATATATATATATATATATATATATATATATATATATATATATATATATATATATTATCTACTGGCGGTCGCCAGTAGATAGTTATAGTTAAAACCTATTATCCATAGGAAATCCGCGACATTCTATTTGAAATAACGTTGGCGCCGGTTGACGAATCTTCGCGAAAGTTTCCAACTTGTTGGGGCGCTCCTGTCTGCTCCTATCCTGAAAGACTCGGGGTGATACATCAAGCGGGGCCGAGAAAAAGGGGGTCCCAAAACGCGTTTTCCCCATTCATTTTTCCATAGGAACCTTTAGTCGCAGCTACAGCCCGAACTGCTGAATGGAATTACACCAAATTTGGCAAAGAGGTAGCCCTTGGTTCAGTGTCGTGCCTTTTGCTTAAATGGTGTAAATCCGTTCAGTAGTTCCTGAGAAAATCAAAAGTAAAGTCACATATATATCTGGGCGGAGCCTAACCACACATGTCATCGTGAGATCTGATTGGCTGTCAGCACTTCATCCTGGAATTGCTGGCAGCCATCTTGGGACCAATATAAATGATAGTACCTCATTGAAATGCATTGTAGTGAATAGAAGATTTTGAGGGTCACCAAAAGGAGAACTATAAAGGGTGATAACAGGCTTTAGTTACATTAGAATTTATTTGTTGATGGTACCATACTAATTTTAGGAATTGTGGTGTATTCTAAGGTGATTTTACCATGTGAAAAACCTTCTGCTGGGATATCATGAATCATGTTTGAGAGAACACTATTTTCTCATGCTTGTCCCATGGAGGTTTGGAAGGTGCTCCAGAAGCTAAAATGAGAGCATATTTTCTGTAAATTCACATTATCTTTCTCACTCATGTGAGAATGAAGTCTGACATTCTCAGTAAAACATGTACATCCAACAAGGGCAGAGACTGTCAGTTGATTCCTTTGTGTTCTACTGCAGCTTCCCAGAGTGTTCTAAAGAACAACTAGAGTGCTAACAGCCTTACTTATGACAAAAGTATGGCACACCTGAAGCCATCTTGATTGGAATAAACTAGTAACACTTAAACAATTTAATTTAAAAAGGAACAAAATGATGGGGTTCATTTTGTCATAGAAATTATGGTTAGTGAAAAGAAAAGAAAAATTAGGACATGTTTCAAGTGTGATCTCAAATATCTTCCTGTTATATTTCAACAGGAGCAGCCTGCCAGTTGATGCCTTTGTGTTCTACTGCAGCTTCCCAGAGTGTTCTAAAGAACAACTAGAGTGCTAACAGCCTTACTTATGACAAAAGTATGGCACACCTGAAGCCATCTTGATTGGAATAAACTGGTAACACTTAAAACATTTAATTTAAAAAGGAACAAAATGAGGGGGTTCATTTTGTCATAGAAATTATGGTTAGTGCTGTAGAAAGAAAAATTAGGACATGTTTCAAGTGTGATCTCAAATATCTTCCTGTTATATTTCAACAGGAGCAGCCTGCCAGTTGATGCCTTTGTGTTCTACTGCAGCTTCCCAGAGTGTTCTAAAGAACAACTAGAGTGCTGACAGCCTTACTTATGACAAAAGTATGGCACACCTGAAGCCATCTTGATTGGAATAAACTGGTAACACTTAAAACATTTAATTTAAAAAGGAACAAAATGAGGGGGTTCATTTTGTCATAGAAATTATGGTTAGTGCTGTAGAAAGAAAAATTAGGACATATTTCAAGTGTGATCTCAAATATCTTCCTGTTATATTTCAACAGGAGCAGCCTGCCAGTTGATGCCTTTGTGTTCTACTGCAGCTTCCCAGAGTGTTCTAAAGAACAACTAGAGCGCTAACAGCCTTACTTATGACAAAAGTATGGCACACCTGAAGCCATCTTGATTGGAATAAACCGGAAACACTTAAAACATTTAATTTAAAAAGGAACAAAATGAGGGGTTCTTTTTGAAATAGAAATTATGGTTAGTGCTGCAGAAAGAAAAATTAGGGCATGTTTTAAGTGAGATCTCATATCCTCTTCTATTTCATTAGAAAATTCCGACATGCAGACTGAAACAATCACTTTCAATACCAGCAGCAGACTACCAGTTAACTCCTGGTGAGCAGTAGCTTTACTCCAGTGATCTAATGAGCAACTAGAGTGCTAACATTCTGAATTTATGGCAGATGTGAGACACATCTGAATGCCTTCTTGATGGAATCAAAGTAAAAACTGAAAGCATTTCCTACTGAGAAGACTGCAGTAAATGAAGAAATTAGGAAACTTCATAACAAAGAAGTCTTCCAAGATGGCCACCAGTGAAAAAAGAGCCCAAATGTAGCACAAATATTACCCAGATGTAGCCCACATATAGCCCAATGACAAAAGTGTGCAAAACACTTTTTATTTTTAGTTTTTTTGCAGTTTTATGTAGTGCAGACTGGTCAGGTATTGGAGCATTGCATCTTAAAACATGACCCCCTACACTACAAAAACACCACTGCACTACCTTAAACCCTAAAACACTACCCCCAGCACGACCCCCTACACTACACAAGCACCACTGCACTATCCTAAACCCTAAAACACTACCCCCAGCATGACCCCCTACACTACCCAAACACCACTGCACTAACCTAAATCCTAAAACACTACCACCAGCACGACCCCTACACTACCCAAACACCACTGCACTACCCTAAAACATGACCCCCTACACTACACAAACACCACTGCACTACCCTAAACCCTAAAACACTACCCCCAGCACGACCCCCTACACTACACAAGCACCACTGCACTACCCTAAACCCTAAAACACTACCCCCAGCACGACCCCCTACACTGCCCGAACACCACTGCACTGCCCTAAACCCTGAAACACCAGCCCCTGCATGACCCCCTACACTGCCCGAACACCACTGCACTGCCCTAAACCCTGAAACACCACCCCTAGCACGACCCCCTACACTGCCCGAACACTACTGCACTGCCCTAAACCCTGAAACACCACACCCTTCACGACCCCCTACACTGCCCTAACACCACTGCACTGCCCTAAACCCTAAAATACCACCCCCAGCATGACCCCCTACACTGCCCGAACACCACTGCACTGCCCTAAACCCTGTAACAATACCCCCAGCAAGACCCCCTACACTGCCCGAACACCACTGCACTGCCCTAAACCCTAAAACACCACCCCCAGCAAGCCCCCTACACTGCCCGAACACCACTGACCTAAACCCTGAAACACCACCCCCAGCACGACCCCTACACTGCCCGAACACCACTGCACTGCCCTAAACCCTGAAACACTACCCCCAGCATGACCCCTACACTGCCCGAACACCACTGCTCTGCCCAAAACCCTGAAACACCAGCCCCAGCACGACCCCCTACACTGCCCGAACACCACTGCACTGCCCTAAACCCTGAAACACCAGCCCCAGCACGACCCCCTACACTGCCCGAACACCACTGCACTGCCCTAAACCGTGAAACACCAGCCTCAGCACGACCCCCTACACTGCCTGAACACCACTGCACTGCCCTGAACCCTGAAACACCAGCCCCAGCACAACACCCTACACTGCCCGAACACCACTGCACTGCCCTAAACCCTGAAACACCACCCCGTGCATGACCCCCTACACTGCCCGAACACCACTGCACTGCCCTAATCCCTGAAACAACACCCCCAGCGCGACCCCCTACACTGCCCAAACACCACTGCACTGCCCGAAACCCTGAAACACCACCCCCTGCACAACCCTCTACACTGCTCGAACACTACTGCACTGCCCTAAACCCAGAAACACCATCCCCAGCACGACCCCCTATACTGCACGAACACCACTGCACTGCCCTAAACCCTGAAACACTACCCCCAGCAAGACCCCCTACACTGCCCGAACACCACTGCACTGCCCTAAACCCTGAAACATCACCCCCAGCAAGACCCCCTACACTGCCCGTTCTCCACTGCCCTAAACCATGAAACATCACCCCCAGCAAGACCCCCTACACTGCCCGAACACCACTGCACTGCCCTAAACCCTGAAACACCAGCCCCAGTACGACCCCCTACACTGCCCGAACACCACTGCACTACCCTGAAACAGCACCCCCTGCACGACCCCCTACACTGCCCGAACACCACTGTACTGCCCTAAACCCTGAAACCCCAGCCCCAGCATGACCCCCTACACTGCCAGAACACCACTGCACTGCCCTAAACTCTGAAACACCACCCCCTGCATGACATCCTACACTGCCCGAACACTACTGCACTGCCCTAAACCCTGAAACACCACCCCCAGCACGACCCCCTACACTGCACGAACACCACTGCACCGCCCTAAACCCTGAAACACTACCCCCAGCAAGACCCCCTACACTGCCCGAACACCACTGCACTGCCCTAAACCCTGAAACATCACCCCCAGCAAGACCCCTACACTGCCCGAACACCACTGCCCTAAACCCTGAAACACCACCCCCAGCAAGACCCCCTACACTGCCCGAACACCACTGCACTGCCCTAAACCCTGAAACACCACCCCCAGCAAGACCCCCTACACTGCCCGAACACCACTGCACTGCTCTAAACCCTGAAACACCACCCCCAGCACGACCCCCTACGCTGCCCGAACACCACTGCTCTGCCCAAAACCCTGAAACACCAGCCCCAGCACGACCCCTACACTGCCCGAACACCACTGCACTGCCCTAAACCCTGAAACACCAGCCCCAGCACGACCCCCTACACTGCCCGAACACCACTGCACTGCCCTAAACCCTGAAACACCACCCCCAGCACGACCCCCTACACTGCCCGAACACCACTGCACTGCCCTAAACCCTGAAACACCAGCCCCAGCACAACCCCGTACACTGCCCGCACACCACTGCACTGCCCTAAACCCTGAAACACCAGCCCCAGCACAACCCCGTACACTGCCCGAACACCACTGCACTGCCCTAAACCCTGAAACACCAGCCCCAGCACGACCGCCTACACTGCCCGAAAACTACTGCACTGCCCTAAACCCTGAAACACCACCCCCAGCAGGACTACCTACACTGGCCGAACACCACTGCACTGCCCTAAACTCTGAAACACCACCCCCTGCCCGACCCCCTACACTGCCCAAACACTACTGCACTGCCCTAAACCCTGAAACACCACCCCTCAGCACGACACCCTACACTGCCCGAACACCACTGCACTGCCCTAAACCCTGAAACACCACCCCAGCACGACCCCCTACACTGCACGAACACCACTGCACTAAACCCTGAAACACCACCCCCTGCACGACCCCCTACACTGCCCGAACACCACTGCACTAAACCCTGAAACACCACCCCCAGCACGACCCCCTACACTGCCCTAACACCACTGCACTGCCATAAACCCTGAAACATCACCCCCAGCACAACCCCCTACACTGCCTGAGCACCATTGCTCTGCCCTAAACCCTGAAACACTAGCCCCAGCACGACCCCCTACACTGCCCGAATACCACTGCACTGCCCTAAACCCTGAAACACCACCCCCAGCATGACCCCCTACACTGCCCGAACACCACTGCACTGCCCTAAACCCTGAAACACCAGCCCCAGCAAGACCCCCTACACTGCCCGAACACCACTGCATTGCCCTAGACTCTGAAACACCAGCCCCAGCAAGACCCCCTACACTGCCCGAACACCACTGCACTGCCCTAAACCCTGAAACACCAGCCCCAACACGACCCCCTACACTGCCCGAACACCACTGCACTGCCCTAAACCCTGAAACACCAGCCCCAGCACGACCCCCTACACTGCCCGAACACCACTGCACTGCCCTAAACCCTGAAACACCAGCCCCAGTACGACCCCCTACACTGCCCGAACACCACTGCACTACCCTGAAACACCACCCCCTGCACGACCCCCTACACTGCCCGAACACCACTGTACTGCCCTAAACCCTGAAACCCCAGCCCCAGCATGACCCCCTACACTGCCAGAACACCACTGCACTGCCCTAAACCCTGAAACACCACCCCCTGCATGACATCCTACACTGCCCGAACACTACTGCACTGCCCTAAACCCTGAAACACCACCCCCAGCACGACCCCCTACACTGCACGAACACCACTGCACCGCCCTAAACCCTGAAACACTACCCCCAGCAAGACCCCTACACTGCCCGAACACCACTGCACTGCCCTAAACCCTGAAACATCACCCCCAGCAAGACCCCCTACACTGCCCGAACACCACTGCCCTAAACCCTGAAACACCACCCCCAGCAAGACCCCCTACACTGCCCGAACACCACTGCACTGCCCTAAACCCTGAAACACCACCCCCAGCAAGACCCCCTACACTGCCCGAACACCACTGCACTGCTCTAAACCCTGAAACACCACCCCCAGCACGACCCCCTACGCTGCCCGAACACCACTGCTCTGCCCAAAACCCTGAAACACCAGCCCCAGCACGACCCCCTACACTGCCCGAACACCACTGCACTGCCCTAAACCCTGAAACACCAGCCCCAGCACGACCCCCTACACTGCCCGAACACCACTGCACTGCCCTAAACCCTGAAACACCACCCCCAGCACGACCCCCTACACTGCCCGAACACCACTGCACTGCCCTAAACCCTGAAACACCAGCCCCAGCACAACCCCGTACACTGCCCGCACACCACTGCACTGCCCTAAACCCTGAAACACCAGCCCCAGCACAACCCCGTACACTGCCCGAACACCACTGCACTGCCCTAAACCCTTAAACACCAGCCCCAGCATGACCGCCTACACTGCCCGAAAACTACTGCACTGCCCTAAACCCTGAAACACCACCCCCAGCAAGACTACCTACACTGGCCGAACACCACTGCACTGCCCTAAACTCTGAAACACCACCCCCTGCCCGACCCCCTACACTGCCCAAACACTACTGCACTGCCCTAAACCCTGAAACACCACCCCTCAGCACGACACCCTACACTGCCCGAACACCACTGCACTGCCCTAAACCCTGAAACACCACCCCAGCACGACCCCCTACACTGCACGAACACCACTGCACTCAAACCCTGAAACACCACCCCCTGCACGACCCCCTACACTGCCCGAACACCACTGCACTAAACCCTGAAACACCACCCCCAGCACGACCCCCTACACTGCCCTAACACCACTGCACTGCCATAAACCCTGAAACATCACCCCCAGCACAACCCCCTACACTGCCTGAGCACCATTGCTCTGCCCTAAACCCTGAAACACAAGCCCCAGCACGACCCCCTACACTGCCCGAACACCACTGCACTGCCCTAAACCCTGAAACACCACCCCCAGCATGACCCCCTACACTGCCCGAACACCACTGCACTGCCCTAAACCCTGAAACACCAGCCCCAGCAAGACCCCCTACACTGCCCGAATACCACTGCATTGCCCTAGACTCTGAAACACCAGCCCCAGCAAGACCCCCTACACTGCCCGAACACCACTGCACTGCCCTAAACCCTGAAACACCAGCCCCAGCACGACCCCCTACACTGCCCTGCCCTATACCCTGAAACACCAGCCCCAGCACAACCCCCTATACTGCCCGAACACCACTGCACTGCCCTAAACCCTGAAACACCAGCCCCAGCACGACCCCCTACACTGCCCGAACACCACTGCACTGCCCTAAACCCTGAAACACCACCCCCTGCACCGCCCCTACACTGCCCGAACACCACTGCACTGCCCTAAACCCTGAAACACCACCCCTGCACGACCCCCTACACTGCCCGAACACCACTGCACTGCCCTAAACCCTGAAACACCACCCCCTGCAACACCCCCTACACTGCCCGAACACCACTGCACTGCCCTAAACCCTGAAACACCAGCCCCTGCACCGCCCCCTACCCTGCCCGAACACCACTGCACTGCCCTAAACCCTGAAACACCACCCCCAGCATGACCCTCTTTACTGCTCGAACACCACTGCACTGCCCTAAACCCTGAAACACCACCCCCAGCATGACCCCCTACACTGCCCGAACACCACTGCCCTAAACCCTGAAACACCACCCCCAAGACGACCCCCTACACTGCCCGAACACCACTGCACTGCCCTAAACCCTAAAACACCACCCCCAGCACGACCCCCTACACTGCCCGAACACCACTGCACTGCCCTAAACCCTAGAACACTACCCCCAGCATGACCCCCTACACTACCCGAACACCACTGCACTACCCTAAACCCTAAAATACTCCCCCAGCACGACCCCCTACACTACCCGAACACGACTGCACTGCCCTAAACCCTAAAACACTCCCCCAGCACGACCCCCTACACTGCCCAAACACCACTGCACTGCCCTAAACCCTGAAACACCACCCCTCAGCACGACACCCTACACTGCCCGAACACCACTGCACTGCCCTAAACCCTGAAACACCACCCCAGCACGACCCCCTACACTGCCCGAACACCACTGCACTAAACCCTGAAACACCACCCCCTGCACGACCCCCTACACTGCCGGAACACCACTGCACTGCCCTAAACCCTGAAACACCACCCCCAGCACGACCCCCTTTACTGCCCGAACACCACTTCACTGCCCCAAACCCTGAAACACCACCCCCAGCATGACCCCCTACACTGCCCGAACACCACTGCCCTAAACCCTGAAACACCACCCCTGCACGACCCCCTACACTGCCCGAACACCACTGCACTGCCCTAAACCCTGTAACACCACCCCTGCACGACCCCCTACACTGCCCGAACACCACTGCACTACCCTAAACCCTAAAATACTCCCCCAGGACGACCCCCCACACTACCCTAACACCACTGCACTGCCCTAAACCCTAAAACACTCCCCCGGCACGACCCCCTACACTACCTAAACACCACTGCACTGCCCTAAACCCTAAAACACTACCCCCGCATGACCCCCTACACTATCCAAATACCAATGCACTACCCTAATCCCTAAAACACTACCCCCGCACAACCCCCTACACTACCCAAAGACCACTGCACTACCCTAAACTCTAAAACAATACCCCCGCACGACTCCCTACACTACCCAAAGACCACTGCACTACCCTAAACCCTAAAACACAACCTCCTACACTACACAAACACCACTGCACTACCCTAAACCCTAAAACACTACCCCAGCACGAACCCCTACACTACCCAAACACCACTGCACTACCCTAAACCATAAAACACTACCCCCAGCAGTACCCCCTACGCTACCCAAACACCACTGCACTACCCTAAACCCTAAAACACTACCCCCAGCAGTACCCCCTACACTACCCAAACACCATTGCACTACCCTAAACCCTAAAACACTACCCCCATCAGTCTCCCCTACACTACCCAAACACCACTGCACTACCCTAAACCCTAAAACCCTAAAACACTACCCCCAGCAGTACCCCTACACTACCCAAACACCATTGCACTACCCTAAACCCTAAAACACTACCCCCATCAGTATCCCCTACACTACCCAAACACCACTGCACTACCCTAAACCCTAAAACCCTAAAACACTAACCCCCAGCACGACCCCCTACACTACCCAAACACCACTGTACTACCCTAAACCCTAAAACACTCCCCCAGCACGACTCCCTACACTACCCAAACACCACTGCACTACCCTAAACCCTAAATCTACCCCCAGCATGACCCCCTACACTACACAAACACCACTGCACTACCCTAAACCCTAAAACACTACCCCCAGCACGACCCTCTTCACTACCTAAACACAACTGCACAATTTGTTGCAGGCGTTGCAACGCACGCCTGTGGTGCTTACTGGAAGTACCTGGTGGGCTAGTTGGGCCCCAGGGACTCTCAGGATTCAAGGTGACCTAATCCCCCAACTTAAAACGCGCCACGGGGCGCGTTTGCACAGTGGTGAAGGGAGGGGGCGGGGCCTCAGGTGACATGTGCGCAAACACGCCCTGTGGTGCATTTTAAGTTGGGGAGTTAATTCCCTTTGAATCCTGGGGGCCAACTAGCCCACCAGGTACCTTCAGTAAGCACAACAGAGTTGCGTTGCAGAGAGGTGAAAAAAGGTGCGTGGCCTCGGAACGCCTCTCTGCAACTCAGCTCTGTGGTCCTAACTGTAGGTACCTGGGGGCTAGTTGGGCCCCAGGGACCCTCAGGATTCAAGGGGACTTAATCCCGCAACTGAAAACGCGCCACGGGGTGCGTTTGCACACATGTCACCTCAGGCCCCCCTCCCTTCACCACTGTGCAAACGCGCCCTGTAGCGCGTTTTAAGAGGTAGTTTTAATCCCCCTGCCCTATTATGTACTAGGGACTTGCAGAGGAGGTCATGCTAATCACAGGGGTACCCCAACGCATAGTGTTCCCTAGTGTATGTAGGTGTTTTCACTGTATTCTTAGTGTCTTTTAGCATAGCACTGGCTCTGGTTAGTCAGAGTCAGTTACCACCAGTACCCGTCTGAAAAAGTTGTGGGCACAGGATGATTTTGCAACAAGGCCTCTTTCTCCTCCTCTGTTGGTTCTTTCTGCACATCTTTTGCTTCTTTCTGTGCGTTTTTTCTTCTTTCTTCACATGTCCTACCTCTGTTGGCATAGTTAGAAACTAGCATTTAAAAAACCTTTGAAATTCACTTAAAAAATCATAGGTTTCAGGCACGTTATAGTTAGAAATTAGCATTTAAAAACCTTTGAAATTCACTGAAAAAACCATAGGTTTCAGGCACGTTATAGTTAGAAATTAGCATTTAAAAAACCTTTGAAATTCACTGAAAAAACCATAGGTTTCAGGCACGTTATAGTTAGAAATTAGCATTTAAAAACCTTTGAAATTCACTGAAAAAACCATAGGTTTCAGACACATTATAGTTAGAAATTAGCATTTAAAAACCTTTGAAATTCACTGAAAAAACCATAGGTTTTAGGGACAGTTATAGTTAGTTGGACATTGCACTCGTACAAAACCCGTGAAATTCCCTGTTATAGTTAGTTCAGCTAACTATAACTCGCGCCCCCGCAATGCACTGCTGATGACGTCACATATTACATCACTCATGACATGGTCAGTGACATCACTGATGACATCTCAAATGACATCACTGATGACATCATCCATGTGATAATTTCATGCATCTTCTCACACCCTAATATAACTTTTGATACACCCACTCTAAATTACAGACTGCCATTCTCAAAACCATAGACACTCCAACACCAAAAACTACATACCCACTCACGGATTCTTAGGTCTACACACACATCCACTCACTCACCTGTACAGTCACTCATACTTACAGTCACTCAGTGCAGGACTATTATATGCACTCATACACCTATATAAACACTCACACACCGCCACTCATCCATAGAGGTACTCACACACCTAGTCAGTCATGCAAAAAATTAATCACATACCCATTTACTCACCTATACAGTTATACACACACCAGCTCACTTTCTCATACAAATACTAGCACATTCTTACACTCTTATACAATAACTGATACAAGCACACACGCATCCATACAGCCACTCTCACAATAACACACTCTCACTTATAGCCAATTAAATACTCTAACACACATATATACTGCCTTTTACATATGTAGTTACTCGCACTTGTACCACTGAGATATACATTCACTCACTAACACACCCATACACACACTCACCCACCCAAGCAGTCCATCACAGATGCACTCTTGAAATCATGCACCCAGTGAATCACCCACTCACACATCTATGTATAGAGTCACACACACCCCACTCACACAAACACTCAGGCAGCCATACAGATACTCAGAGAACCAATCAATAACCCATATAGACACTCATGTAGCTATTCGCAAATCCATGCATCCACTTACACACCAACAAACAGACGGATACAGACATTCACACAGTTTAGTCACTAACCCATGCATTCAGTAAGATACGTTTAATCACTCACTTGTAGAGTCAGTCACTCACGTACTAAATCATCCATTCAGACACTTATACACCCACTCATTCTTCAATACGCCTTTCCCTATATATATTAAACATATTTAAACTTTACAGAAACACAGTCACTGGATGATGTCATCAGTGATGTCATTTGAGATGTCATCAGTGATGTCATCAGTGATGTCACTGACCATGTCATGAGTGATGTAATATGTGACGTCATCAGCAGTGCATTGCGGGGCGCGAAGTTATAGTTAGCTTAACTAACTATAACAGGGGAATTTCACGGGTTTTGTACGAGTGCAATGTCCAACTAACTATAACTGTCCCTAAAACCTATGGTTTTTTCAGTGAATATATATATATATATATATATATATATATATATATATATATATATGCAAAACAATAATCCCCTGTTTGGAAACGCACTCGAAATCAGATAATTATAGGCACACAAGCATTCTTCAGCTCTGATATTAATCCTTGCCTTACGCGTTTCGGAGTGAAAACCTCCTTGATCACAGGCAGTCCACAGTACTGGCACAGTTGAAAGAAAGGCACTCTTCCCAGCATGTTTTTTTATTTCGTTCTTTAATTAGTAACAGGTGCATTCAGTAAGTACTGCATGCTGGGGATTGTAGTGCGCAATTGTTCTACTCACAGTGAGTTTTGCAGTGCCCTTTCAAAATTATTCCCTTAGTAGGTTCTGTGCTCACATACCAAATCCGTGTTGTGTCTCAGCCCTTCAGTGAGCCTCTGAGATAAAAAGTGCTTCATTTTTCTGCCATCCGATTTCCATAGGGAGACTCAGAACAGTTCAATGTCTCCATCGCCCCTTTTGTTTGCTTGTGGGGTGGTGCAGTCTCCACGGCTGGATGGCCGTAAATTTGATGCAAAACAATAATCCTCTGTTTGGAAACGCACTCGAAATCAGATAATTATAGGCACACAAGCATTCTTCAGCTCTGATATTAATCTTTGCCTTACGCGTTTCGGAGTGAAAACCTCCTTGATCACAGGCAGTCCACAGTACTGGCACAGTTGAAAGAAAGGCACTCTTCCCAGCATGATTTTTATTTCGTTCTTTAATTAGTAACAGGTGCATTCAGTAAGTACTGCATGCTGGGGATTGTAGTGCGCAATTGTTCTACTCACAGTGAGTTTTGCAGTGCCCTTTCAAAATTAATCCTTAGTAGGTTCTGTGCTCACATACCAAATCCGTGTTGTGTCTCAGCCCTTCAGTGAGCCTCTGAGATAAAGTGCTTCATTTTTCTGCCATCCGATTTCCATAGGGAGACTCAGAACAGTTCAATGTCTCCATGGCCCCCTTTGTTTGCTTGTGGGGTGGTGCAGTCTCCACGGCTGGATGGCCGTAAATTTGATGCAAAACAATAATCCCTGTTTGGAAACGCACTCGAAATCAGATAATTATAGGCACACAAGCATTCTTCAGCTCTGATATTAATCCTTGCCTTACGCGTTTCGGAGTGAAAACCTCCTTGATCACAGGCAGTCCACAGTACTGGAACAGTTGAAAGAAAAGGCACTCTTCCCAGCATGTTTTTTTATTTAGTTCTTTAATTAGTAACAGGTGCATTCAGTAAGTACTGCATGCTGGGGATTGTAGTGCGCAATTGTTCTACTCACAGTGAGTTTTGCAGTGCCCTATGGAAATCGGATGGCAGAAAAATGAAGCATTTTTTATCTCAGAGGCTCACTGAAGGGCTGACACACAACACTGATTTGGTATGTGAGCACAGAACCTACTAAGGGAATAATTTTGAAAGGGCACTGCAAAACTCACTGTGAGTAGAACAATTGCGCACTACAATCCCCAGCATGCAGTACTTACTGAATGCACCTGTTACTAATTAAAGAACGAAATAAAAAACATGCTGGGAAGAGTGCCTTTCTTTAAACTGTGCCAGTACTGTGGACTGCCTGTGATCAAGGAGATTTTCACTCTGAAACGCGTAAGGCAAGGATTAATATCAGAGCTGAAGAATGCTTGTGTGCCTATAATTATCTGATTTCGAGTGCGTTTCCAAACAGGGGATTTTGTTTTGCATCAAATTTACGGCTATCCAGCCGTGGAGACTGCACCACCCCACAAGTAAACAAAAGGGGGCCATGGAGACATTGAACTGTTCTGAGTCTCCCTATGGAAATCGGATGGCAGAAAAATGAAGCATTTTTTATCTCAGAGGCTCACTGAAGGGCTGACACACAACACTGATTTGGTATGTGAGCACAGAACCTACTAAGGGAATAATTTTGAAAGGGCACTGCAAAACTCACTGTGAGTAGAACAATTGCGCACTACAATCCCCAGCATGCAGTACTTACTGAATGCACCTGTTACTAATTAAAGAACGAAATAAAAAACATGCTGGGAAGAGTGCCTTTTCTTTAAACTGTGCCAGTACTGTGGACTGCCTGTGATCAAGGAGATTTTCACTCTGAAACGCGTAAGGCAAGGATTAATATCAGAGCTGAAGAATGCTTGTGTGCCTATAATTATCTTATTTCGAGTGCGTTTCCAAACAGGGGATTTTGTTTTGCATCAAATTTACGGCTATCCAGCCGTGGAGACTGCACCACCCCACAAGTAAACAAAGGGGGCCATGGAGACATTGAACTGTTCTGAGTCTCCCTATGGAAATCGGATGGCAGAAAAATGAAGCATTTTTATCTCAGAGGCTCACTGAAGGGCTGACACACAACACTGATTTGGTATGTGAGCACAGAACCTACTAAGGGAATAATTTTGAAAGGGCACTGCAAAACTCACTGTGAGTAGAACAATTGCGCACTACAATCCCCAGCATGCAGTACTTACTGAATGCACCTGTTACTAATTAAAGAACGAAATAAAAAAACATGCTGGGAAGAGTGCCTTTTCTTTAAACTGTGCCAGTACTATGGACTGCCTGTGCTCAAGGAGATTTTCACTCTGAAACGCGTAAGGCAAGGATTAATATCAGAGCTGAAGAATGCTTGTGTGCCTATAATTATCTGATTTCGAGTGCGTTTCCAAACAGGGGATTTTGTTTTACATCAAATTTACGGCTATCCAGCCGTGGAGACTGCACCACCCCACAAGTAAACAAAAGGGGGCCATGGAGACATTGAACTGTTCTGAGTCTCCCTATGGAAATCGGATGGCAGAAAAATGAAGCATTTTTTATCTCAGAGGCTCACTGAAGGGCTGACACACAACACTGATTTGGTATGTGAGCACAGAACCTACTAAGGGAATAATTTTGAAAGGGCACTGCAAAACTCACTGTGAGTAGAACAATTGCGCACTACAATCCCCAGCATGCAGTACTTACTGAATGCACCTGTTACTAATTAAAGAACGAAATAAAAAAACATGCTGGGAAGAGTGCCTTTTCTTTAAACTGTGCCAGTACTGTGGACTGCCTGTGATCAAGGAGATTTTCACTCTGAAACGCGTAAGGCAAGGATTAATATCAGAGCTGAAGAATGCTTGTGTGCCTATAATTATCTGATTTCGAGTGCGTTTCCAAACAGGGGATTTTGTTTTGCATCAAATTTACGGCTATCCAGCCGTGGAGACTGCTCCACCCCACAAGTAAACAAAAGGGGGCCATGGAGACATTGAACTGTTCTGAGTCTCCCTATGGAAATCGGATGGCAGAAAAATGAAGCATTTTTTATCTCAGAGGCTCACTGAAGGGCTGACACACAACACTGATTTGGTATGTGAGCACAGAACCTACTAAGGGAATAATTTTGAAAGGGCACTGCAAAACTCACTGTGAGTAGAACAATTGCGCACTACAATCCCCAGCATGCAGTACTTACTGAATGCACCTGTTACTAATTAAAGAACGAAATAAAAAACATGCTGGGAAGAGTGCCTTTTCTTTAAACTGTGCCAGTACTGTGGACTGCCTGTGATCAAGGAGATTTTCACTCTGAAACGCGTAAGGCAAGGATTAATATCAGAGCTGAAGAATGCTTGTGTGCCTATAATTATCTGATTTCGAGTGCGTTTCCAAACAGGGGATTTTGTTTTGCATCAAATTTACGGCTATCCAGCCGTGGAGACTGCACCACCCCACAAGTAAACAAAAGGGGGCCATGGAGACATTGAACTGTTCTGAGTCTCCCTATGGAAATCGGATGGCAGAAAAATGAAGCATTTTTTATCTCAGAGGCTCACTGAAGGGCTGACACACAACACTGATTTGGTATGTGAGCTCAGAACCTACTAAGGGAATAATTTTGAAAGGGCACTGCAAAACTCACTGTGAGTAGAACAATTGCGCACTACAATCCCCAGCATGCAGTACTTACTGAATGCACCTGTTACTAATTAAAGAACGAAATAAAAAACATGCTGGGAAGAGTGCCTTTTCTTTAAACTGTGCCAGTACTGTGGACTGCCTGTGATCAAGGAGATTTTCACTCTGAAACGCGTAAGGCAAGGATTAATATCAGAGCTGAAGAATGCTTGTGTGCCTATAATTATCTGATTTCGAGTGCGTTTCCAAACAGGGGATTTTGTTTTGCATCAAATTTACGGCTATCCAGCCGTGGAGACTGCACCACCCCACAAGTAAACAAAAGGGGGCCATGGAGACATTGAACTGTTCTGAGTCTCCCTATGGAAATCGGATGGCAGAAAAATGAAGCATTTTTTATCTCAGAGGCTCACTGAAGGGCTGACACACAACACTGATTTGGTATGTGAGCACAGACCTACTAAGGGAATAATTTTGAAAGAGCACTGCAAAACTCACTGTGAGTAGAACAATTGTGCACTACAATCCCCAGCATGCAGTACTTACTGAATGCACCTGTTACTAATTAAAGAACGAAATAAAAAAACATGCTGGGAAGAGTGCCTTTTCTTAAACTGTGCCAGTACTGTGGACTGCCTGTGATCAAGGAGATTTTCACTCTGAAACGCGTAAGGCAAGGATTAATATCAGAGCTGAAGAATGCTTGTGTGCCTATAATTATCTGATTTCGAGTGCGTTTCCAAACAGGGGATTTTGTTTTGCATATATATATATATATATATATATATATATATATATATTCACTGAAAAAACCGTAGGTTTCAGGCACGTTATAGTTACAAATTAGCATTTTAAAAACCTTTGAAATTCACTGAAAAAACCATAGGTTTCAGACACGTTATAGTTAGAAATTAGCATTTAAAAACCTTTGAAATTCACTGAAAAAACCAGAGGTTTTAGGGACAGTTATAGTTAGTTGGACATTGCACTCGTACAAAACCCGTGAAATTCCCCGTTATAGTTAGTTCAGCTAACTATAACTCGCGCCCCGCAATGCACTGCTGATGACGTCACATATTACATCACTCATGACATGGTCAGTGACATCACTGATGACATCACTGATGACATCTCAAATGACATCACTGATGACATCATCCAGTGACTGTGTGTTTCTGTAAAGTTTAAATATGTTTAATATATATAGGGAAAGGCGTATTGAAGAATGAGTGGGTGTATAAGTGTCTGAATGGATGATTTAGTACGTGCGTGACTGACTCTACAAGTGAGTGATTAAACGTATCTTACTGAATGCATGGGTTAGTGACTAAACTGTGTGAATGTCTGTATCCGTCTGTTGGTGTGTAAGTGGATGCATGGATTTGCGAATAGCTACATGAGTGTCTATATGGGTTATTTATTGGTTCTATGAGTATCTGTATGGGTGCCTGAGTGTTTGTGTGGATGGGGTGTGTGCGACTGTGCATAGATGTGTGAGTGGGTGATTCACTGGGTGGATGGTTTCAAGAGTGCATCTGTGATAGACTGTATGGGTGGGTAAGTGTGTGTAAGAGTGTGTTAGTGAGTGAATGTATGTCCCAGTGGTACATGTGTGAGTAACTAAATATGTGAAAGGCAGTATATATGTGTATTGGAGTATATAAATAGCTATAAGCGAGAGTGAGTGATTGTGATAGTGGCTGTATGGATGAGTGTGTGCTTGTATCAGTGATTGTATAAGAGCGTAACAATGTGCTAGTATTTGTATGATTAAGTGAGCTGGTGTGTGTATAACTGTATAGGTGAGTAAATGGCAGTGTGTTTAATTATTTGCATGACTGACTAGGTGTGTGAGTACCTCTATGGATGAGTGGCGGTGTTTGAGTGTCTATATAGGAGTAAGAGTGCATATGATAGTCCTGTACTGAGTGACCATAAGTATGAGTGACTGTACGGGTGAGTGAGTGGATGTGTGTGTGTAGACCTAAGAATCAGTGAGTGGGTATGTAGTTATTGGTGTTGGAGTGTCTATGGTTTTGCGAATGGCACTCTGTAATTTAGATTGGGTGTATCAAAGGTTATATTAGGGTGTGAGGAGCTGCATCAGATTATCACGTGGATGATGTCATCAGTGATGTCATTTGAGATGTCATCAGTGATGTCATCAGTGATGTCACTGACCATGTCATGAGTGATGTAATATGTGACGTCATCAGCAGTGCATTGCGGGCGCGAGTTATAGTTAGCTGAACTAACTATAACGGGGAATTTCACGGGTTTTGTACGAGTGCAATGTCCAACTAACTATAACTGTCCCTAAAACCTCTGGTTTTTTCAGTGAATTTCAAAGGTTTTTTAAATGCTAATTTCTAACTATAACGTGTCTGAAACCTATGGTTTTTTCAGTGAATTTCAAAGGTTTTTAAAATGCTAATTTGTAACTATAACGTGCCTGAAACCTACGGTTTTTTCAGTGAATTTCAAAGGTTTTTTAAATGACAATTTTTAAATGTATTAATTTTTATATTAATTTTTTCATACTGATTTACTACATTTTTAGAAACAATTTCTTTTACATATTTTATTTTTTAAATTACATTGTAATTACATTATACATTACATTACAAAAAATACTTTCTCAGAATGAATTACTTTAGTTTAAATACTTTACACATAGGCAATAGACTTTTAAGTACAGTAGTTACAGTTGTTGCAATGGGCAACACATTTTCAAACACAATGCAACATTCAGCTCAATGTGAATTTCTAGTTAAATGCAATTAGTTACTTTATGGATTACTTTTCTAACCACAGGACTGGATCCTAGATTGAGTCCTGGTACATCTCCTGTAAACAGTTGAGTAAAAGCGTTTTGGTTACAGTCGTGATTTTTAAGGAATATTATTGTATTTTAAAAGTTGACACTTAGAAACTTTTTCTCATAGAATCACCAATGTTATCCTATGGAAGGAAATTCACTTAGCAGGTAAAAACTGTTATCGTTACTTTTTCTTACTCAGTGTTGGATCCTGGATCCAGCACTGGTGCATCTCCTGTAAACAGTTGAAAGAATGCGTTTAAGTCATACAGGCGATTTTTAAGGAATATTTGTAGTTTGTGAAAATCGACACTTTGAAACTTTTCTGCTGAAAACCAGACAATGGATTCCTATGGAAGAAAATATAAGTTACTGGTAAGTACGGTTAAAATTACTTTTCAGGACCAGTACTGGGCTGAAAGATACAGCACTGAGGTCTCTCCTTATAACAGGTGAGTAAATCGGAATTCGTATTTCGGCTGATTTTAGAGGAATATTTGTATGTTTCAAAAATCAACACTTAGAAGAATTTCCAAGTGAAACCAGTCAATGTTAGCCTATGAAGGAAATTCAAGTTACCGGTAAGTACGGTTAAAATTACTTTTGAGGATCAGTACTGGGCTGAAAGATGCAGCACTGAGGTCTCTCCTGATAACAGGTGAGTAAATCGGAATTCGTATTTCGGCTGATTTTAGAAGAATATTTTAAAGTTCCAAAACTCCACACTTAGAAGAATTTCCAAGTGAAACCAGTCAATGTTAGCCTATGAAGGAAATTCAAGTTACCGGTAAGTACGGTTAAAATTACTTTTGAGGATCAGTACTGGGCTGAAAGATGCAGCACTGAGGTCTCTCCTGATAACAGGTGAGTAAATCGGAATTCGTATTTCGGCTAATTTTAGAGGAATATTTTAAAGTTCCAAAACTCCACACTTAGAAGAATTTCCAAGTGAAACCAGTCAATGTTAGCCTATGAAGGAAATTCAAGTTACCGGTAAGTACGGTTAAAATTACTTTTCAGGACCAGTACTGGGCTGAAAGATGCAGCACTGAGGTCTCTCCTGATAGCAGGTGAGTAAATTGGAATTCGTATTTCGGCTGATTTTAGAGGAATATTTTAAAGTTCCAAAACTCCACACTTAGAAGAATTTCCAAGTGAAACCAGTCAATGTTAGCCTATGAAGGAAATTCAAGTTACCGGTAAGTACGGTTAAAATTACTTTTGAGGATCAGTACTGGGCTGAAAGATGCAGCACTGAGGTCTCTCCTGATAACAGGTGAGTAAATCGGAATTCGTATTTCGGCTGATTTTAGAGGAATATTTTAAAGTTCCAAAACTCCAAACACAGAAGAATTTCCAAGTGAAACCAGTCAATGTTAGCCTATGTAAGGAAATTCAAGTTACTGGTAAGTACGGTTAAAATTACTTTTCAGGACCAGTACTGGGCTGAAAGATGCAGCACTGAGGTCTCTCCTGATAACAGGTGAGTAAATCTGAATTCGGATTTCGGCTGATTTTAGAGGAATATTTGTATGTTTCAAAAATCAACACTTAGAAACTTTTTCAGCAAAAAGCAGTCAATGATATCCTATGGAAGGAAATTCAAGTTACTGGTAAGTACGGTTAAAATTACTTTTGAGGATCAGTACTGGGCTGAAAGATGCAGCACTGAGGTCTCTCCTGATAACAGGTGAGTAAATCGGAATTCGTATTTCGGCTGATTTTAGAGGAATATTTTAAAGTTCCAAAACTCCACACTTAGAAGAATTTCCAAGTGAAACCAGTCAATGTTAGCCTATGAAGGAAATTCTAGTTACCGGTAAGTACGGTTAAAATTACTTTTCAGGACCAGTACTGGGCTGAAAGATGCAGCACTGAGGTCTCTCCTGATAGCAGGTGAGTAAATCGGAATTCGTATTTCGGCTGATTTTAGAGGAATATTTTAAAGTTCCAAAACTCCACACTTAGAAGAATTTCCAAGTGAAACCAGTCAATGTTAGCCTATGAAGGAAATTCAAGTTACCGGTAAGTACGGTTAAAATTACTTTTGAGGATCAGTACTGGGCTGAAAGATGCAGCACTGAGGTCTCTCCTGATAACAGGTGAGTAAATCGGAATTCGTATTTCGGCTGATTTTAGAGGAATATTTTAAAGTTCCAAAACTCCACACTTAGAAGAATTTCCAAGTGAAACCAGTCAATGTTAGCCTATGAAGGAAATTCAAGTTACCGGTAAGTACGGTTAAAATTACTTTTGAGGATCAGTACTGGGCTGAAAGATGCAGCACTGAGGTCTCTCCTGATAACAGGTGAGTAAATCGGAATTCGGATTTCGGCTGATTTTAGAGGAATATTTGCACAATGGTGAAGGGAGGGGGCGGGGCCTGAGGTGACATCTGTGCAAACGCGCCCCGTGGTGCGTTTTAAGTTGGGGGATTAAGTCCCCTTGAATCATGAGGGTCCCTACGGGCCAACTAGCCCACCAGGAACCTCCAGTATGCGTCAGGGGCTGCGTTGCAGAGACATGTACAGAGGCCACACCCCTTTTACACCTCTCTGCAACGCAGCTCTGTGGCGCTTTCTGGACGTACCTGTTGGGCTAGTTGGCCCCCAGGGACCCTCAGGATTGAAGAGGATTTAATTCCCCATCTTAAAACGCGCCACAGGGCCTGTTTGAACACATGTCACCTGAAGCCCCGCCCTCCCCTTCACCACTGTGCAAACGCGCCCCGTGGCGCGTTTTAAGTCGGGGATTAACTCCCTTGAATCCTGAGGGTCCCTGGGGTGCAACTAGCCCACCATATACCTCCAAAAGCGCCATAGAGCTGCGTTGCAGAGAGGTGTAAAAGGGGCGTGGCCTCTGTACACCTCTCTGCAAGGCAGCCCCTGGCGCATACTGGAGGTTCCTGGTGGGCTAGTTGGCCCCCAGGGACCCCCAGTATTCAAGGGGAATTGTTCCTCTGCAAACGCGCCAGGGGCGCGTTTGCAGAGTGGTGAAGGAAGGGGCGGGCCTGCGGGCCCGATCGTTTTTTTTATTTTTTATTTTTGTTTTTTTTGGGGGGAGGGGGGCCGCGTGGCCCCCCTCCTGGGCCACTACTTGCCCCGGGGACCCCATCCCCCGGGGCCTGGCCTCTCGTTGGGGACTGTGGGGGGTCCCCAAACCCCCACAGTCCCGCCGGCTCCCCACGTCCCTTGGGAGCCGGCATTGCTTACACATGGGGAGCAGCTGACATGCTGCTCCCCATGTGGAAAGCAATCGCTTTGGATATTGGAAGAGAGAGCAGGTTTCCTGCTCTCTCTTCCAATATCCAAAGCAGTTTGTAATGACAGGACGGGAGCCGCGAGGCTCCCGTCCTGCCATAGCAAACTACAGTGTCCCGGGGTAGGCACCCCGGGACACTGCAGGAGCCGGCCCTGGGGGTGGTGGTCCCCAGGGCCATCAAGGGCTCCAGGAGGGGGCCGCGCGGCCCCTCCCATTCAGTGCACAGCCCCGGGAGGTGGTGGTCCCCTGGGCTCTGGGGGTCCAAAACGGACCCCCATTGTAATTTTCTTAGTGCCCCGGGAGGTGGTGGTCCTCGGGCATGTGGGGGCTGGAGCCCCCCACACAGGTTTTTAATAAAAAAAGAAGCCCCGGGAGGTGGTGGTCCTCGGGCTGCGGGAGGGCTCAGAGCCCTCCCGCACCATTCTACATTAAAGCCCCGGGGGGTGGTGGTCCCTGGGCTTGGGGCCCTTAGAGGCCCCCACACATAAAATTAACCCCCCAGCATGCCCCCGGGACTTGGCTCACCCGGGGGCCAATTACATCGAGCGCGGGAGACCGCGCTTCGATTTTTTTTTCTGCAGGGTTCGCGCTCCCTGAGCGCATCCTGCCGATTTTTTTTTTAAATTTTTTTTTGCCCAGGGGTCCTTGTGGGACCCCTGAGCAGACCTAGGGGTCAGGGTGTTTCTACCCTGCTCCCTTTGTGCGCTTTGCGCACTTGTTTCTGTCCCTCGGTTCTACCGAGGGATAAAATGGCTGCCAACACTTCCTGATTTGGAGTGTTGACAGCCAGCTGACAGCCAATTAACATGCAGCTGTGCTCGGGAGGATCCGCGGCCCTAGATATCACTATCTTTTTACTTTTCATTTTTCAGCAACTACTGAACGGATTTACACCATTTAACAAAAGGTTCTTCTGAACCAAGAACTAGCTTCTTTGCCAAATTTGGTGTAATTCCGTTCAGCAGTTCGGGCTGTAGCCGTGTCTAAAGCTTCCTATGGAAAATTGCATGGGGAAAACGCGCTTTGGGACCCCTTTTCGGCCTCGCTGACGATCCCCCGAGACTTTCAGGTAGGAGCAGACCGGAGCGCCTCACAAAGTTTGAAAATTTTGCGAAGATACGTCAACCGGCAAGAGAGTTATTTCAAATAGAATGTCGCGGATTTCCTATGGATAATAGGTTGTAACTATAACTATCTACTGGCGACCGCCAGTAGATAATATATATATTATCTACTGGCGGTCGCCAGTAGATAGTTATAGTTAGGACCTATTTTCCATAGGAAATCCTCGACATTCTATTTGAAATAACTCTTGCGTCGGTTGACGAATTTTCGCGCAATTTTCAAACTTTATGGCCCGCTCCGGTCCGCTCCTACCCTGAAAGTTTCGGGTGATTCGTCAAGCAGGGGCCGAGAAAAAGGGGGGTCCCAAAACGTGTTTTCCCCATTCATTTTCCCATAGGAAACTTTAGACACGGCTACAGCCTCGAACTGCTGAACGGAATTACACCAAATTTGGCAAAGAGGTAGTTCTTGGTTCAGAAAGAACCCTTTTGTTAAATGGTGTAAATCCGTTCAGTAGTTGTGGAGAAATGAAAAATAAGAGTCAAAAAATCAATTTCCCATAGGAAACTTTATGCAAGGCTACAGCCCGAACTGCTGAACGGAATTACACCAAATTTGGGGAAGAGGTAGTTCTTGGTTCAAAAAGTACCCTTTTTGTTAAATGGTGTAAATCCGTTCAGTAGTTGCTGAGAAAATCAAAAGTAAAAACACATATATATCTGGGCGGAGCCTAACCACACATGTCATCGTGAGAACTGATTGGCTGTCAGCACTTCATCCTGGAATTGCTGGCAGCCATCTTGGGACCAATATAAATGATAGTACCACATTGAAATGCATTGTACTGAATCGAAGATTTTGAGGGTTACCAAAAGGAGAACTATAAAGGGTGATAACAGACTTTAGTTACATTAGAATTCATTTGTTGATGGTACCATACTAATTTCCGGAATTGTGGTGTGTTCTAAGGTGATTTTACCCTGTGAAAAACCTTCTGCTGGGATATCATGAATCATGTTTGAGAGAAAACTATTTTCACATGCTTGTCCCATACAGTTTTGGAAGGTGCTCCAGAAGCTAAAATGAGAGCATATTTTCTGTAAATTCACATTATCTTTCTCAGTCATGTGAGAATGAAGTCTGACATTCTCAGTAAAACATGTACATCCAACAAGGGCAGAGCCTGTCAGTTGATTCCTTTGTGTTCTACTGCAGCTTCCCAGAGTGTTCTAAAGAACAACTAGAGTGCTAACAGCCTTACTTATGACAAAAGTATGGCACACCTGAAGCCATCTTGATTGGAATAAACTGGTAACACTTAAAACATTTAACCCCTTGACCGCGATCGGAATTCCGCCGTATGCTGGACATTCCGATCGCTGGTGAGGTCGTGACGAGCTCAGCTCGTCATGCGCACTAGCGCTACCGCGCAGCGATGACGAGCCGAGCTCGTCATGAGCACGGAAAGGGTTAATTTAAAAAGGAACAAAATGATGGGGTTCATCTTGTCATAGAAATTATGGTTAGTGCTCTGGAAAGAAAAATTAGGACATGTTTCAAGTGTGATCTCAAATATCTTCCTGTTATATTTCAACAGGAGCAGCCTGTCAGTTGATGCCTTTGTGTTCTACTGCAGCTTCCCAGAGTGTTCTAAAGAACAACTAGAGCGCTAACAGTCTTACTTATGACAAAAGTATGGCACACCTGAAGCCATCTTGATTGGAATAAACTGGTAACACTTAAAACATTTAATTTAAAAAGGAACAAAATGAGGGGGTTCATTTAGCCACAGAAATTATGGTTAGTGCTGTAGAAAGAAAAATTAGGACATGTTTTAAGTGAGATCTCAAATATCTTCCTGTTATATTTCAACAGGAGCAGCCTGTCAGTTGATGCCTTTGTGATCTACTGCAGCTTCCCAGAGCATTCTAAAGAACAACTAGAGTGCTAACAGCCTTACTTATGACAAAAGTATGGCACACCTGAAGCCATCTTGATTGGAATAAACTGGTAACACTTAAAACATTTAATTTAAAAAGGAACAAAATGAGGGGGTTCATTTTGCCATAGAAATTATGGTTAGTGCTGCAAAAAGAAAATTTAGTGCATGTTTTAAGTGAGATCTCAAATCCTCTTCTATTTCATTAGAAAATTCTGACATGCAGACTGAAACAATCACTTTCAATACCAGCAGTAGACTTCCAGTTAACTCCTTGGTGAGCAGTAGCTTTACTACAGTGATCTAATGAACAACTAGAGTAATAACATTCTGAATTTATGGCAAATGTGTGACACATCTGAATGCCTTCTTGATGGAATCAAAGTAAAAACTGAAAGCATTTCCTACTGAGGAGACTGCAGTAAATGAGGAAATTAGGAAACTTCATAACAAAGAAGTCTTCCAAGATGGCCACCAGTGAAAAAAGAGCCCAAATGTAGCACAAATATTACCCAGATGTAGCCCACATATAGCCCAATGACAAAAGTGTGCAAAACACTTTTTATTTTTAGTTTTTTTGTAGTTTTATGTAGTGCAGACTGGTCAGGTATTGGAGCATTGCATCTTAAAACATGACCCCCTACACTACAAAACACCACTGCACTACCCTAAACCCTAAAACACTACCCCAGCACGGCCCCCTACACTACACAAGCACCACTGCACTATCCTAAACCCTAAAACACTACCCCCAGCATGACCCCCTACACTACACAAACACCACTGCACTACCCTAAACCCTAAAACACTACCCCAACACCACTGCACTAACCTAAATCCTAAAACACTACCCCCAGCATGACCCCCTACACTACCCAAACACCACTGCACTACCCTAAAACATGACCCCCTACACTACACAAGCACCACAGCACTACCCTAAACCCTAAAACACTACCCCCAGCACGACCCCCTATACTACACAAACACCACTGCACTACCTTAAACCCTAAAACACTACCCCCAGCACGACCCCCTACACTACCCAAACACCACTGCACTAACCTAAATCCTAAAACACTACCCCAGCACGACCCCCTACACTACCCAAACACCACTGCACTACCCTAAAACATGACCCCCTACACTACACAAACACCACTGCACTACCCTAAACCCTAAAACACTACCCCCAGCACGACCCCCTACACTACACAAGCACCACTGCACTACCCTAAACCCTAAAACACTACCCCCAGCACGACCCCCTACACTGCCCGAACACCACTGCACTGCCCTAAACCCTGAAACACCAGCCCCTGCACGACCCCTACACTGCCCGAACACCACTGCACTGCCCTAAACCCTGAAACACATACCCTAGCACAACCCCCTACACTGCCCGAACACCACTGCACTGCCCTAAACCCTGAAACACCACCCCCAGCATGACCCCTACACTGCCCGAACACCACTGCACTGCCCTAAACCCTGAAACACTACCCCCAGCAAGACATCCTACACTGCCCGAACACCACTGCACTGCCCTAAACCCTGAAACATCACCCCCAGCAAGACCCCCTACACTGCCCGAACACTACTGCCCTAAACCCTGAAACACCACCCCCAGCACGACCCCCTACACTGCCCGAACACCACTGCACTGCCCTAAACCCTGAAACACCACCCCCTGCACGACCCCCTACACTGCCCGAACACCACTGCACTGCCCTAAACCCTGAAACACCACCCCCAGCACGACCCCCTACACTGCCCGAACACCACTGCACTGCCCTAAACCCTGAAACACCACCCCCTGCACGATCCCCTACACTGCCCGAACACTACTGCACTGCCCTAAACCCTGAAACACCACCCCCAGCACGACCCCCTACACTGCACGAACACCACTGCACTGCCCTAAACCCCGAAACACTACTCCCAGCAAGACCCCCTACACTGCCCGAACACCACTGCCCTAAACCCTGAAACACCACCCCCAGCAAGACCCCCTACACTGCCCGTACACCACTGCACTGCCCTAAACCCTGAAACACCACCCCCAGCATGACCCCCTACACTGCCCGAACACCACTGCACTGCCCTAAACCCTGAAACACCACCCCCAGCACGACCCCCTACACTGCCCGAACACCACTGCACTGCCCTAAACCATGAAACACCATCCCCAGCACGACCCCTACACTGCCCGAACACCACTGCACTGCCCTAAACCCTGAAACACCACCCCCAGCACGACCCCTACACTGCCCGAACACCACTGCACTGCCCTAAACCCTGAAACACCAGCCCCAGCACAACCCCGTACACTGCCCGAACACCACTGCACTGCCCTAAACCCTGAAACACCAGCCCCAGCACGACCGCCTACACTGCCCGAAAACCACTGCACTGCCCTAAACCCTGAAACACCAGCCCCAGCACGACCCCCTACACTGCCCGAACACCACTGCACTACCCTAAACCCTCAAACACCAGCCCCAGCACAACCCCCTACAATGCCCGAACACCACTGCACTGCCATAAACCCTGAATCACCAGCCCCAGCAAGACCCCCTACACTGCCCGAACACCACTGCACTGCCCTAAACCCTGAAACACCATCCCCAGCAAGACCCCCTACACTGCCCGAACACCACTGCACTAAAGCCTGAAACACCACCCCCAGCAAGACCACCTACACTGGCCGAACACCACTGCACTGCCCTAAACCCTGAAACACCACCCCCGCACGACCCCTACACTGCCCAAACACCACTGCACTGCCCTAAACCCTGAAACACCACCCCCTGCACGACCCCCTACACTGCCCGAACACCATGGCACTGCCCTAAACCCTGAAACACCACCCCTCAGCACGACACCCTACACTGCCCGAATACCACTGCACTGCCCTAAACCCTGAAACACCACCCCCTGCACGACTTCCTACACTGCCGGAACACCACTGCACTGCCCTAAACCCTGAAACACCACCCCCAGCACGACCCCCTACACTGCCCGAACACCACTGCACTGCCCTAAACCCTGAAACATCAACCCCAGCAAGACCCCCTACACTGCCTGAACACCACTGCCCTAAACCCTGAAACACCACCCCCTACACTGCACGAACACCACTGCACTGCCCTAAACCCTGAAACACCAGCCCCAGCAAGACCCCCTACACTGCCCAAACACCACTGCACTGCCCTAAACCCTGAAACACCAGCCCCAGCATGACCCCCTACACTGCCCGAACACCACTGCACTGCCCTAAACCCTGAAACACCAGCCTCAGCACGACCACCTACACTGCCCGAACACCACTGCACTGCCCTAAACCCTGAAACACCAGCCCCAGCACGACCCCCTACACTGCCCGAACACCACTGCACTGCCCTAAACCCTGAAACACCAGCCCCAGCACGACCCCCTACACTGCCCGAACACCACTGTATTGCCCTAAACCCTGAAACACCAGCCCCAGCACGACCACCTACACTGCCCGAACACCACTGCACTGCCCTAAACCCTGAAACACCACCCCTGCATGACCCCCTACACTGCCCGAACACCACTGCACTGCCCTAAACCCTGAAACACCACCCCCTGCAGCACCCCCTACACTGCCCAAACACCACTGCACTGCCCTAAACCCTGAAACACCACCCCCTGCACCGCCCCCTACACTGCCCGAACACCACTGCACTGCCCTAAACCCTGAAACACCACCCCAGCACGACCCCCTTTACTGCTCGAACACCACTGCACTGCCCCAAACCCTGAAACACCACCCCCAGCACGACCCCCTACACTGCCCGAACACCACTGCCCTAAACCCTGAAACACCACCCCCTGCACGACCCCCTACACTGCCCGAACACCACTGCACTGCCCTAAACCCTGAAACACCACCCCCTACACTGCCCAAACACCACTGCACTGCCCTAAACCCTGAAACACCACCCCCAGCACGACCCCCTACACTGCCCGAACACCACTGCACTGCCCTAAACCCTAAAACACCACCCCCAGCATTACCCCCTACACTGCCCAAACACCACTGCACTGCCCTAAACCCTAGAACACTACCCCCAGCACGACCCCCTACACTACCCGAACACCACTGCACTACCCTAAACCCTAAAATACTACCCCCAGCACAACCCCCTACACTACCTGAACACGACTGCACTGCCCTAAACCCTCAAACACTCCCCCAGCACGACCCCCTACACTACCCGAACACCACTGCACTGCCCTAAACCCTAAAACACTCCCCCAGCACGACCCCCTACACTACCCGAACACCACTGCACTGCCCTAAACCCTAAAACACTCCCCCAGCACGACCCCCTACACTACCCAAACACCACTGCACTGCCCTAAACCCTAAAACACTACCCCCGCATGACCCCCTACACTACCCAAACACCAATGCACTACCCTAATCCCTAAAACACTACCCCCGCATGACCCCCTACACTACCCTAAACCCTAAAACACTACCCCGCACGACTCCCTACACTACCCAAAGACCACTGCACTACCCTAAACCCTAAAACACGACCTCCTACACTACACAAACACCACTGCACTACCCTAAACCCTAAAACACTACCCCCTACACTACACAAACACCACTGCACTACCCTAAACCCTAAAACACGACCTCCTACACTACACAAACACCACTGCACTACCCTAAACCCTAAAAACTACCCCCAGCACGAACCACTACACTACCCAAACACCACTGCACTACCCTAAACCCTAAAAACTACCCCCAGCAGTACCCCTACACTACCCAAACACCACTGCACTACCCTAAACCCTAAAACACTACCCCCAGCAGTACCCCCTACACTACCCAAACACCACTGCACTACCCTAAATCACTACCCCCAGCACGACCCCCTACACTACCCAAACACCACTGCACTACCCTAAACCCTAAAACACTACCCCCAGCACGACCCCCTACACTACCCAAACACCACTGCACTACCCTAAACCCTAAAACACTCCCCCAGCACGACTACCTACACTACCCAAACACCACTGCACTACCCTAAACCCTAAATCTACCCCCAGCATGACCCCCTACACTACACAAACACCACTGCACTACCCTAAACCCTAAAACACTAACCCCAGCACGACCCTCTTCACTACCTAAACACAACCGCACAATTTGTTACAGGCGTTGCAACGCAGGCCTGTGGTGCTTACTGGAAGTACCTAGTGGGCTAGTTGGGCCCCAGGGACCCTCAGGATTCAAGGTGACCTAATCCCCCAACTTAAAATGCACCACGGGGCGCGTTTGCACAGTGGTGAAGGGAGGGGCGGGGCCTCAGGTGACATGTGCGCAAACACGCCCTGTGGTGCGTTTTAAGTTGGGGAATTAATTCCTTTGAATCCTGAGGGACCCTGGGGCCAACTAGCCCACCAGGTACCTTCAGTAAGCACAACAGAGTTGCGTTGCAGAGAGGTGAAAAAGGTGCGTGGCCTCGGAACGCCTCTCTGCAACTCAGCTCTGTGGTCCTAACTGTAGGTACCTGGGGGCTAGTTGGGCCCCAGGGACCCTCAGAATTCAAGGGGACTTAATCCCGCAACTTAAAACGCGCCACGGGGGCGTTTGCACACATGTCACCTCAGGCCCCCTCCCTTCACCACTGTGCAAACGCGCCCTGTAGCGCGTTTTAAGAGGTAGTTTTAATCCCCTGCCCTATTATGTACTAGGGACTTGCAGAGGAGGTCATGCTAATCACAGGGGTACCCCAACGCATAGTGTTCCCTAGTGTATGTAGGTGTTTTCACTGTATTCTAAGTGTCTTTTAGCATAGCACTGGCTCTGGTTAGTCAGAGTCAGTTACCACCAGTACCCGTCTGAAAAAGTTGTGGGCACAGGATGATTTTGCAACAAGGCCTCTTTCTGCTCCTCTGTTGGTTCTTTCTGCACATCTTTTGCTTCTTTCTGTGCGTTTTTTCTTCTTTCTTCACATGTCCTACCTCTGTAGGCATAGTTAGAAACTAGCATTTAAAAAACCTTTGAAATTCACTTAAAAAATCATAGGTTTCAGGCACGTTATAGTTAGAAATTAGCATTTAAAAAACCTTTGAAATTCACTGAAAAAACCATAGGTTTCAGACACGTTATAGTTAGAAATTAGCATTTAAAAAACCTTTGAAATTCACTGAAAAACCATAGGTTTTAGGGACAGTTATAGTTAGTTGGACATTTCACTCGTACAAAACCATAGAAATTCCCCGTTATAGTTAGTTCAGCTAACTATAACTCGCGCCCGCAATGCACTGCTGATGACGTCACATATTACATCACTCATGACATGGTCAGTGACATCACTGATGACATCACTGATGACATCTCAAATGACATCACTGATGACATCATCCATGTGATAATTTCATGCATCTTCTCAAACCCTAATATAACTTTTGATACACCCACTCTAAATTACAGACTGCCATTCTCAAAACCATAGACACTCCAACACCAAAAACTACATACCCACTCACTGATTCTTAGGTCTACACACACATCCACTCACTCACCCGTACAGTCACTCATACTTAGTCACTCAGTACAGGACTATCATATGCACTCATACACCTATATAAACACTCACACACCGCCACTCATCCATAGAGGTACTCACACACCTAGTCAGTCATGCAAAAACTTAATCACACACCCATTTACTCACCTATACAGTTATACACACACCAGCTCACTTACTCATACAAATACTAGCACATTCTTACGCTCTTATACAATCACTGATACAAGTACACACTCATCCATACAGCCACTCTCACAATCACACACTCTCACTTATAGCCATTTATATACTCCAACACACATATATACTGCCTTTCACATATGTAGTTACTCACACATGTACCACTGAGATATACATTCAATCACTAACACACCCATACACACACTCACCCACCCATACAGTCCATCACAGATGCACTCTTGAAACCATGCACCCAGTGAATCACCAACTCACACATCTATGCACAGAGTCACATACACCCCACCCACACAAACACTCAGGCACCCATACAGATACTCAGACAATCAATCAACAACCCATGTAGACACTCATGTAGCTATTCAGAAAGCCCTGCAGCCGCTTACAAACCAACAGACAGACGGATACAGACATTCACACAGTTTAGTCACTAACCCATGCATTCAGTAAGATACATTTAATCACTCACTTGTAGAGTCAGTCACTCACGTACTAAATCATCCATTCAGACACTTATACACCCACTCATTCTTCAATACGCCTTTCCCTATATATATTAAACATATTTAAACTTTACAGAAACACACAGTCACTGGATGATGTCATCAGTGATGTCATCAGTGATGTCATTTGAGATGTCATCAGTGATGTCATCAGTGATGTCACTGACCATGTCATGAGTGATGTAATATGTGACGTCATCAGCAGTGCATTGCGGGCGCGAGTTATAGTTAGCTGAACTAACTATAACGGGGGAATTTCTATGGTTTTGTACGAGTGAAATGTCCAACTAACTATAACTGTCCCTAAAACCTATGGTTTTTTCAGTGAATATATATATATATATATATATATATATATATATAAATATATGGAGCAGAATGTAATACGCGCCGTCCTGCCGCGGAGTGTGCACCACCCCGTAATG
Source organism: Calotriton arnoldi (assembly GCA_963921515.1). NCBI lineage: Eukaryota > Metazoa > Chordata > Amphibia > Caudata > Salamandridae > Calotriton > Calotriton arnoldi. Next base: position 34,066 of record CAWUFW010009756.1, on the reverse strand, counting down.
TTATGGGGGCCATCCGCGGCAAACAGGATTGAGGACGAGTCCACTTGCAGGGTCCATACAGGACAAGATTTGTGTGCTATCCGGACCACATTTCCCACAATGCACAGTCTCATTCGAGGTTCCCATTGGTGGGTGTGCAATATGAAAATGGCGAAGTGGGTTCAGCTTTTGCACACACTGTCTCCGTTCAAGCCTCTGAAGAGAAGCATATGGAGCTTCGAAACGTGTCAGGCATTTCCATTACGGAGCAGCTTCTACAAGCGGATCCTCGTCCCTGCCTATCATAAACAAAGCTGTTGATCGAGTGCTACTCACCAGGTGGACAACCTTTGGAGCAGAATGTAATACGCGGCCGTCCTGCCGCAGAGTGTGCACCACCCCGTAATGTTATGGGGGCCACCCGACATGGTAACTATCAAGTCGGCTATGTGGGCCAGCAGCCGCAAACAGGATTGAGGACGAGTCCACTTGCAGGGTCCATACAGGACAAGATTTGTGTGCTATCCGGACCACATTTCCCACAATGCACAGTCTCATTCGATCTTCCCATGGGTGGGTGTGCAATATGAAAATGGCGAAGTGGGTTCAGCGTTTGCACACACTGTCTCCGTTCAAGCCTCTGAAGAGAAGCATATGGAGCTTCGAAACGCGTCAGGCATTTCCATTACGGAGCAGCTTCTACAAGCGGATCCTCGTCCCTGCCTATCATAAACAAAGCTGTTGCTCGAGTGCTACTCACCAGGTGGACAACCTTTGGAGCAGAATGTAATACGCGGCTGTCCTCCCACGGACTGTGCACCACCCCGTAATGTTATGGGGGCCACCCGACATGGTAACTATCATGTCGGCTATGTGGGCCAGCAGCCGCAAACAGGATTGAGGACGGGTCCACTTGCAGGGTCCATACAGGACAAGATTTGTGTGCTATCCGGACCACATTTCCCACAATGCACAGTCTCATTCGAGCTTCCCATTGGTGGGTGTGCAATATGAAAATGGCGAAGTGGGTTCAGCGTTTGCACACACTGTCTCCATTCAAGCCTCTGAAGAGAAGCATATGGAGCTTCGAAACGCGTCAGGCATTTCCATTACGGAGCAGCTTCTACAAGCGGATCCTCGTCCCTGCCTATCATAAACAAAGCTGTTGATCGAGTGCTACTCACCAGGTGGACAATCTTTGGAGCAGAATGTAATACGCGGCCGTCCTGCCGCGGAGTGTGCACCACCCCGTAATGTTATGGGGGCCACCCGACATGGTAACTATCATGTCGGCTATGTGGGCCAGCAGCCGCAAACAGGATTGAGGACGAGTCCACTTGCAGGGTCTATACAGGACAAGATTTGTGTGCTATCCGGACCACATTTCCCTCAATGCACAGTCTCATTCGAGCTTCCCATTGGTGGGTGTGCAATATGAAAATGGCGAAGTGGGTTCAGCATTTGCACACACTGTCTCTGTTCAAGCCTCTGAAGAGAAGCATATGGAGCTTCGAAACGCGTCAGGCATTTCCATTACGGAGCAGCTTCTACAAGCGGATCCTCGTCCCTGCCTATCATAAACAAAGCTGTTGATCGAGTGCTACTCACCAGGTGGACAACCTTTGGAGCAGAATGTAATACGCGGACATCCTGCCGCGGAGTGTGCACCCCATAATCTTATGGGGGCCACCCGACATGGTAACTATCATGTCGGCTATATGGGCCAGCAGCCGCAAACAGGATTGAGGACGAGTCCACTTGCAGGGTCCATACAGGACAAGATTTGTGTTGGGATTTGTACAAAAAATCTGGCTCAAACTCATGCCTTGAATTGACTTCATGAAACTACTATTCAGGTTCAGGTGAGCCATCCCCCCATGCCTTGCATTTACTCTATGAAACTATTATTCATGTGCAGGATTTTGAGTCACCCTTATTTTATATTTGAATCATATTTATGTTATATGTATACTGTTGCCAAATTTGTCTGGTTAAAAGTAATGTGCTCATGAAGACATTGTATGCTGTTGCAGATTTGAATTATTTCACCAAAAGACATTGGCACGTGAAAGAACTCATTAAAAATTCCAACACGTTCCCAGCACATTTCATTTTGTTAGCGCATGTCACCATGAGACAGTTCTGCTATAAAAGACCCGTTACACCCAGGAGACGCGCTTGCGTTCGTTTTTCTTCCAGCCCTTCCTTACCTGAATTTCAGCGTGAGACAACGCAGCTTCTCCGACGCAGCTTCCCCGAACTCGACCAATCTGCGGAGAACTTCCTGTTTCTTCCTTCATCTCCTAGCAACCGTCCGACAGAAGAATAACTTCCGCACCAGCTCCGGTCCCACATTGGAAATCCTCCGGTCAGCTGCAAAGAGAAAAAAGACACAAGTAAGATCTTTCCTTTTTGTTTAGCGCGAAAAGGCTTTCCTCATGAGAAACTATTTAAAGGAATAATACTTAGCTCCAGTATGTTGAACTCCTGAACCGATCTTGTTTTTGCTTCAAAAACGAACCTGAAAAAGACAGTAGAGCAAACAGAAATAAGTTAAAGACTTCCTCGAGGACATTTTAAGCAAAAGAATATGAACATAGTTTTTGGACACATATAAATGTTTAAATACTCCAGGTTGGGTAAGAATTGTTAGTAAGTTGTAACAAAAGAAAAGGGTGATTGATGATTTCATGATATTCAGCTCATTAGTGATTTTCTATGTATTACAGCACAATTAAGAATATTCACAACATAAGTGCAAGTCTACACCAATTACAGTTAAAAGGAAAAGATTGCGTAATGCATAACGGTGTAACAAAGAAGGTATGGATAATGTTTGATTAGTCCATATAAATGGTAATTTGCATAAGTTAAGGTCCTAATAATTAATACTTATTTTTATATTGTTCTTTGCTGGTTAAGAAGACAACAGACAGTAATACCCTCTGAAGAGTCGAGGAGGAAGTGTCGTATTAGAAAATTGGCAGTGCTGGAGTGTTTTCTCTCACTTTTATTTTATTATAGTTATTTTGTCCCTTTTTCCCCATCCCCTGGAAATCTAAATTAACCAAACTAGTGATTCAAAGTCAGTTTAGGTTGACTTAGGTTATTGGGGGCTTCGGGAAATATCGTCGAATCTCTCAAGTGGAACATCCTGGAATTCAGGTGAGTGAAGGTTAACAGAAACGCAAGCCTTCACAACAATTTAAGTTCTCCTTGAGAGATATGAATCAAAATAGTGACCACATTGATACTCAAGCTATGGCTCAGGCCCTTTTTGAAGATACGGAAAGAGATAATACTGTGGTTACGATGTTGCAAAAAATGCAATTAGAAGTAGAAAGGTTGAAACAAGAAAATTCTGAGTTACGCCAAGAACTTGTTTGTTATAAACCAAGGGAAACCTTGTGGGATAGTTCATTTCCAAAGACCTATAGGACTTCTTTAGAATCAGGAACTAAGCCTAAAACGTCAGCTACTTTCATGACATCTGATACTGCATCTGCACCTGTTCAAGTTACTGTTGCGGTTCCTACTGCTGTACCTTTATCAGCACCCGAACGCTTTTTTGGGGACAGTACAAAGTTTAATATATTTATCAGTCAATGTCAACTGCATTTTGTTTGCAAACCACAAGCTTTTCCTAGAGATGCTACAAAGGTGGCTTTTGTGCTTTCTTATTTGGGAGGCACAGCTGCCAATTGGTCTATTCCTTACATTGATAGAGATGATCCCATCCTGCACAATTGGCCCTTATTTAAATTAACCATGACTAAGTTGTTTGCAAAACATACCTATGTACAAGCTAGTGATAACGAATTGTTAAATCTCAAACAAGGTAATAAAGATCTGTTAACATATGTAACAGCTTTCAATAGATTACTGACCGAAACTCAGTGGCCAGAAGAAAAGCGCACTTCCCTGTTTTATAGGGGATTGCGTGATGATCTAAAAGATACCTTAGCCCACATTGTGGACTTACCAGAAGACTATTCAGAGTTCGTGGATCTAGTGGTAAAACTGGACCATCGTATAGGAGAACGTAAAGGAGACAAAACAAGATCTGAAAATAGATTTTCTGTGTTTAAGCATGAAAGGAAAGACATAGAAAATAAGACCTCTGATCCAGAACCCATGCAAATTGGAACTATTAAAGGACCTTTAACAATAGAGGAAAAGGATAGAAGACGTAAACTAAATCTGTGTTTGTATTGTGGTCGTTCAGGTCATTTTGCAAGAGATTGTCTCAATAAACCTAAAGTTTCTAAGAAAACAAACGCTGTAGTTACTAGTTCCTTAGAACAGGAAAACTGAAAAGCTCGTCAAGGGTGGAGATCACTTGTACGAGAAAAAACCTCCCTAAGATCTCCCATTATTTAGCAAATACTGTAAAGCAAATACCTAGACATTTTCTTATTCAGGTTATCTTAATAGTAAGCACACAACTTAGACACACGGTTTCAGTCCTATTAGATTCAGGAGCAACCGGTAATTTCATTGACATAAGCTTGGCTCAAAAGTTACAGATATCAACCATTTTAAAAACACAACCAGAACCTGTTTGCGCAGTTGATGGAACAGCCCTATCTTCTGGAATGATTACAAGGCAAACATCCCCTCTGACTATGGTATGTCAGAATGGACATACAGAACTCATAAGTTTTGATTTAATTAATACTCCCACCTTTGGTCTAATCTTAGGAGTGCCATGGTTAACTTTACATAATCCCAAAATAAACTGGGGTTTAAGAACAGTTACTTTAAATTCTTCGTTTTGCAAATCAAACTGTTATCAAGAAGCACATGAGGAGTTAGAAACTGCCCTACATTGCGCAAATACTATGTCAACTTCTATCATGATTCCTCCTGAATACCAAGATTATAAGGACGTATTTGATCCTGTAAAAGCGACTACCCTGCCTCCTCATAGGCCATATGATTGTCGCATAGATTTAATTCCAGGAGCCCAACTTCCTAGTAGCAGAGTATATGCTCTGTCCGAAGAAGAAACTAAATATTTGAGGACATACTTGGATGAGTTATTGGCATCTGGGTTCATCCGTCATTCAACATCTCCAGTCTCTTCACCGTTATTTTTTATTCCTAAACGTGACGGTGGCTTGAGAGCCTGTATAGATTATCGCGGATTAAACAAAGCTACAATAACAAATAAATACCCACTACCATTGATCCCTGTTTTACTGGATCAATTACGACATTCGACAATATAAACCAAATTGGACCTAAGAGGGGCATACCAACTTGTTCGGGTCAAGGAGCATGACGAGTGGAAGACTGCTTTTAGAACTAAATTTGGATTGTTCGAGTACACAGTCATGCCCTTTGGCCTGTGCAATGCCCCTGCTGCTTTTCAATTCTTCATAAATGAAGTTTTGAATGAGTTTCTTGATGTGTGCGTAATTGTATATATTGTTGATATACTGATTTATTCAAAAAGTGAAAAAGAACATGTTCATCAAGTCAGGGCTGTATTAGCTAAACTACAAGAAAACCACCTCTTTGTAAAACTAGAAAAATGTATCTTTAATTCAAATACCGTAGAGTTTCTTAGATATTGTCTCTCACCTGCTGGAATAATGATGGATACAAAAAAGGTGAGTGCAATAATGGATTGGCCAGAACCAACCTCTGTAAAAGAAGTGCAAAGGGTTTTAGGATTCGCCAATTTTTATAGGCGTTTTATACCTCACTTTGCTGAAACAGTAGTTCCAATTACCAAACTATTACAAAAAGGACAAGCTTTTGTTTGGACAGAACAAGCAGCTCAGGCTTTCTTACAATTAAAAAACAAATTTACTTCTGCACCTCTAATAAGACACCCAGACCCGGAATCGCCCTTTTTTGTAGAAGCAGACGCTTCACAGGTGGCAGTAGGAGGAGTCCTCTCTCAAAGAGATGAGCAGGACGGACAGTTACACCCTGTGGCCTTTTACTCCAAAAACTACTTCCTGCTGAGCAAAATTACACTGTGGCTGAGAGGGAACTCTTAGCAATCAAGTTAGTGTTTACTGAATGGCGACACCATTTAATGGGAACTAAATATCCGGTCACCATATTCAGTGATCACAAAAATTTACAGTTCTTTAGCTCTGTAAAGGCTTTAACACCACGTCAAATGCGTTGGCTAAATTTCTTTAGCACTTTTGATTTCATTATTACGTACAGACCAGGTGCTAAACAAGTTCAGTCTGATTTTTTATCAAGATATGGACATACTACTGAATCTAAAAAGAGGTTGAAAGTCCTCCCATTATTCCTCCACAGAAAATAGTAGCACCCTTGAGTCAACCTGATTTCATGGCACAAATAAGACAGAGTCATCTAAAAATGAATGTGCAAGAATGGTTAAAAGGTCCCAAAAATACACTACAGAACGGTTTGTTTTACCATAGCAATCTTTTATTTATACCAGAAACAGAGTTACAGAAAACAATATTAGAATGGAACCATGATTCAGTTTTGGCAGGTCATCCAGAAAATCAGAAGACTTTAGATAATTGTAAGAAACATTTTTGGTGGCCAAATCTAGCAAGAGATGTGCAAACCTATGTAGCATCCTGTCCTATTTGTGCACGAAATAAAACTTTACATAAAGCGCCAGCAGGATTGTTACAACCATTACCTAATCCCCCATGTCCCTGGCATACTATAAGTGTAGATTTTATCACCAATCTCCCTGTAGCCAACGGTTATACAACAATATTAGTAGTGGTTGATTATCTGTCAAAAATGGCACATTTTGTTCCATTAAAGAAACTCCCAACTGCAGAAGAGTTTAGTCAAATATATATAACAAATATAGTACGTTTGCATGGATTGCCGTCCAAAATTGTGCCCGACCGAGGTAGTCAATTTGTTTCTATGTTTTGGAAGCATTTTTGTAAAAGGTTAAATATGGACGTAGCACTATCCACCGCTTTCCACCCCGAGACAGATGGCCAGACAGAAAGGGCCAACCAAACCTTGTTACAAACTTTACGGTGCTTGATGTCAGAATTTACTAGTGAATGGGATAAGGCTTTATCTCTGTCAGAGTTCATTTATAACAATAGTGTACATTCTGCTACTCAATGCACTCCATTCTATTTTTTAACTGGATATCATCCTAAGTCCTTACCAATTTCAGTAGACACCTCTCTTTTACCTGCTGTGACAGAGCGTTTACATACCTTGTTAGAAATGAAGGAAAAAGCTAAAAAACATTTGATTCAATATAAAGAAGAAATGAAGAAACAAGCAGATAAGTATAGAACTCCAGCTCCAAGTTATAAAGTAGGAGACAAAGTTTGGTTGTCTACTAAGAATTTAAATATTATGGGTCCAAAGAAACTTCAACCGAGATACATAGGCCCATTTTCTATTAGTAGAATCATAACTCCTGTTACAGTACAATTGAATTTGCCCCCCCGAATATGTCATCCATTCTCCTTTTCATGTTTCATTATTAAAAAAGTATAATCCAGACACTAGACAGGAACCCCCACCTCCACCCATCCCTATTAATGGTCACTTAGAATATGAGGTAAGGCGTATTTTAGATGCAAAAAGAATACAAGGCAAATTGCATTATTTGATAGCTTGGAAAGGTTATTCCTCAGATGAAAATTCCTGGGAACCGGCTTCGTTTGTTCACGCTCCCAAACTTGTGAAACAGTTTCATTTACGATGCCCTCAGAAACCATGCCCTGTAGGGCGACCTTTGAGGGGAGCGACTGTTGGGATTTGTACAAAACATCTGGCTCAAACTCATGCCTTGAATTGACTTTATGAAACTACTATTCAGGTTCAGGTGAGCCATCCCCCCATGCCTTGCATTTACTCTATGAAACTATTATTCATGTGCAGGATTTTGAGTCACCCTTATTTTATATTTGAATCATCTTTATGTTATGTGTATACCTTTGCCAAATTTGTCTGGTTAAAAGTAATGCGCTCATGAAGACATTGTATGCTGTTGCAGATTTGAATTATTTCACCAAAACACATTAGCACGTGAAAGAACTCATTAAAAATTCCAACACGTTCCCAGCACATTTCATTTTGTTAGCGCATGTCACCAAGAGACAGTTTGCACGTGAAAGAAACTCATCTAGAAGCCCAACACGTTCTCAGCACGTTTGGATTCTTTGGCACACGTGCTCAGAACCCCACCCTACCGATATGCTATAAAAGACCCGTTACACCGAGGAGACGCGCTTGCGTTCGTTTTTCTTCCAGGCCTTCCTTACCTGAATTTCAGCGTGAGACAACGCGGCTTCTCCGACGCAGCTTCCCCGAACTCGACCAATCTGCGGAGAACTTCCTGTTTCTTCCTTCATCTCCTAGCAACCGTCCGACAGAAGAATAACTTCCGCACCAGCTCCGGTCCCACTTTGGAAATCCTCCGGTCAGCTGCAAAGAGAAAAAAGACACAAGTAAGATCTTTCCTTTTTGTTTAGCGCAAAAAAGGCTTTCCTCATGAGAAACTATTTAAAGGAATAATACTTAGCTCCAGTATGTTAAACTCCTGAACCGATCTTGTTTTTGCTTCAAAAAACGAACCTGAAAAAGACAGTAGAGCAAACAGAAATAAGTTAAAGACTTCCTCGAGGACATTTTAAGCAAAAGAATATGAACATCGTTTTTGGACACATATAAATGTTTAAATACTCCAGGTTGGGTAAGAATTGTTAGTAAGTTGTAACAAAAGAAAAGGGTGATTGATGATTTCATGATATTCAGCTCATTAGTGATTTTCTATGTATTACAGCACAATTAAGAATATTCACAACATAAGTGCAAGTCTACACCAATTACAGTTAAAAGGAAAAGATTGCGTAATGCATAACGGTGTAACAAAGAAGGTATGGATAATGTTTGATTAGTCCATATAAATGGTAATTTGCATAAGTTAAGGTCCTAATAATTAATACTTATTTTTATATTGTTCTTTGCTGGTTAAGAAGACAACAGACAGTAATACCCTCTGAAGAGTTGAGGAGGAAGTGTCGTATTAGAAAATTGGCAGTGCTGGAGTGTTTTCTCTCACTTTTATTTTATTATAGTTATTTTGTCTCTTTTTCCCCAATCCCTGGAAATCGAAATTAACCAAACTGGTGATTCAAAGTCAGTTTAGGTTGACTTAGGTTATTGGGGGCTTCGGGAAATATCGTCGAATCTCTCAAGTGGAACATCCTGGAATTCAGGTGAGTGAAGGTTAACAATTTGTGTGCTATCCGGACCACATTTCCCACAATGCACAGTCTCATTCGAGCTTCCCATTGGTGGGTGTGCAATATGAAAATGGCGAAGTGGGTTCAGCGTTTGCACACACTGTCTCCGTTCAAGCCTCTGAAGAGAAGCATATGGAGCTTCGAAACGTGTCAGGCATTTCCATTACGGAGCAGCTTCTACAAGCGGATCCTCGTCCCTGCCTATCATAAACAAAGCTGTTGATCGAGTGCTACTCACCAGGTGGACAACCTTTGGAGCAGAATGTAATACGCGGCCGTCCTGCCGCGGAGTGTGCACCACCCCGTAATGTTATGGGGGCCACCCGACATGGTAACTATCATGTCGGCTGTGTGGGCCAGCAGCCGCAAACAGGATTGAGGACGAGTCCACTTGCAGGGTCCATACAGGACAAGATTTGTGTGCTATCCGGACCACATTTCCCACAATGCACCGTCTCATTCGAGCTTCCCATTGGTGGGTGTGCAATATGAAAATGGCGAAGTGGGTTCAGCGTTTGCACACACTGTCTCCGTTCAAGCCACTGAAGAGAAGCATATGGAGCTTCGAAACGCGTCAGACATTTCCATTACGGAGCAGCTTCTACAAGCGGATCCTCGTCCCGGCCTATCATAAACAAAGCTGTTGATCGAGTGCTACTCACCAGGTGGACAACCTTTGGAGCAGAATGTAATACGCGGCCGTCCTGCGGAGAACCGAGGCACAAGAAATCAGAGAAACAAGTGCACAAAACACAAAAAGGGGGCAGGGTAGAAACACCCTGACCCCCTAGGCCTGCTTAGGGGGTCCCACAAGGACCCCCAGGGCCAAAAAAAGCATTTAAAAAAAAAAAAAAAATCGGCGAGATTCGCGCACCCAGCGCAAATTTTGGCCGAAAATAAAAAAGCGCGGGCTACCGCGCTTCTATTAAAAAAGCCTCCGGGTGGACCAAGTCCCGGGGGCACTGAAAAAATGTGTGGGGGGCCCCAATTCCCCCCACACTGCCCTGGGGACCGCCACCTCCCCGAGGCTTGATTTATGAGTTGCAGGGGGGCACGCAGCCCCGGGGATCGCCACCCCCTGGGGCTAATTTTTAAATGTGTGCAGGGCCTCCAAGGCCCCCCCAAGCCCCGGGGACCGCCACCCCTGGGGCTTTCATTAATTATTTGCGGGGGCACACGCCCCGCAGCCCCGGGGACCGCCACCCCCGGGCTTTAAAAAAAAAAAAACCTGTGTGGGGGGGCTTGAGCCCCCCCCACACGCCCCAGGGACCGCCACCTCCCCAAGGCACTAAAAATGTAAATTTGGGGGTCCGTCCACCACCTCCCCGGGGCTGTGCACACGATGGGAGGGGGCCGCGCGGCCCCCCTCCTGGAGCCTGTGATGGCCCTGGGGACCGCCACCCCCCAGGGCCGGCTCCTGCAGTATCCCGGCGTGCCCACCCCCGGGACACTGTAGTTTGCTATGGCAGGGCGGGAGCCTCGCGGCTCGCGCCCTGCCATAGCAAACTGCTTTGGTTTTTGGAAGAGAGAGCAGGAAACCTGCTCTCTCTTCCAAAAACCAAAGACGATTGCTTTTCCACACGGGGAGCTGCATCTTAGCAGCTCCCCATGTGGAAAAGCAATGCCGGCTCCCGAGGGACGCGGGAGGCGGCGGGACCGTGGGGGATTGGGGACCCCCACGGTCCCCAACGGAGAGGGCCAGCCCCGGGGGATGGGGTCCCCGGGGCTACAAGTGGCTCGGGATGGGAGCCACGCGGCCCCCTTCCCCAAAATAAAACAATAAATAATTAAAAAAACAAAGGCCGGCCCCGGGGATGGGGTCCCCGGGCCATAAGTGGCCTGAGGAGGGGGGCAACGCAGCCCCCCTCCAAAACATTTTTTTTAAAAAAGGCCATGCCCCGGGGGATGGGGTCCCCGGGGCCGATTAAGACATTTGAGATGTCATCAGTGATGTCATGAGTGATGTCACTGACCATGTCATGAGTGATGTAATATGTGACGTAATCAGCAGTGCATTGCGGGCACGCGAGTTATAGTTAGCTCAACTAACTATAACGGGGGAATTTCAATGGTTTTGTACGAGTGAAATGTCCAGCTAACTATAACGCCCCTGAAACCTATGGTTTTTTCAGTGAATTTCTAAGGTTTTTTAAATGCTAATTCCTAACTATAACGTGCCTGAAACCTATGGTTATATACACTCCATCCACGGAAGAAGGCACGGACTCGAGGTAGTCAGGATTCGGCATCTATTTATTCTCTTGGGTCACCCTCAATCCCATAGGTAAGAGAGACGCGTTTTGGCTTGCTGGAAGCCTTTATCAATCTGATTGGCGCCATTAACAAAAGCATCATATATAGCCCTTCCCAATTACGTCATAGGTAAACATAAAAGACATACTATAAAAAATGCAACCACCGTGTGGGCCTTATGCAACAAATAGATACATGCATCCTACGGCTGGGTATCAGCAATGTTTAAGGTAAAACATATTTTGTTGTCTAAATTGACAGTGCATTTAAATAGTTGGCATGGAATCCCATTATTCTAAATTGAATGGGCAAATGATTCAGTATCCTCAAAATGTATATCGCCTGCCGTAATAGGTACATTGCTAGCATATAAAATGCGCCGCCAAATTTCTCATCCTGTGTTGAAAAAATGTAAAGCATAAAATATATTGAATACATTAAAAGAACATGCTGCCGCGCTTAAATTGCCAAATGAAAACAGCCACTGTCACGGAGTGCTCATCACGAGTTGATAACAGAACCTCCGGTTGATGGCCTTTAACCTCATACTACGGGATCAGTATTAACACCTGCCATGCTGCAGATGTCACGATCCCGAACACCAAACATTAATAGGCACGAAGACAGGGTAATAGCAGCCTCACACTGGGGTCATAATACACACAAAGTGTGGAATTTCGACTTTATTAATGTCAGTCTTCTAGCACGTGCTTGAAACCCCACGGGACTACCACTCCCATAGTGCCTTTCGCTGGTCAAATAATACACAGAGGTTTGCATCCAAATATCCGGTGTCAAGTCAATATCCAAGTTCGTACAGCCAGGGCAAATGCAAAAGTCAAAATATCTTAATAGTCAGGCAGCATGAAATTCAGTTCTGCTGAGACACAAACTCGGGATTGAAGGGGGACCAATGGACAAAGTGATAACGCCAAACTAACCTCACCGCTTCGGCGTTGGCGTCCGCGGTGCCCAGGCACCAGATGGCGCCAGACTCCTGGGCAAGGCATTTCTTGCTAGGGAAACTTCGACCCCGTGCTGGCAGTCGCGAAAACCGCCCCGCTGTGGGCCCCAGGTCTCCCACTGCAGTCATCCTCGTTCCTCTCCCTGGCAGCCAAACTGGGGGCTTACCCTCCAGCACAGCCGTACTCCACCAAAAACATGCGGTCACAAGGGAAGAGCCACAAACGACTGGTGTTCCGTGAAAAGCGTGACGACCGCTCACGCTGAATTTGAATGCACTCCATCCAGCCCCCACAGAATCATCCCAAGAATCATCCACAGAAGAAGGCATATATATATATATATTCACTGAAAAAACCATAGGTTTCAGGCACGTTATAGTTAGAAATTAGCATTTAAAAACCTTAGAAATTCACTGAAAAAACCCTAGGTTTCAGGGGCGTTATAGTTAGTTGGACATTTCACTCGTACAAAACCATAGAAATTCCCCCGTTATAGTTAGTTCAGCTAACTATAACTCGCGCGCTCCGCAATGCACTGCTGATGACGTCACATATTACATCACTCATGACATGGTCAGTGACATCACTCATGACATCACTAATGACATCTCAAATGACATCACTGATGACATCACTGATGACATCATCCTTGTGATAGAGTGGCAGACCTCCTCTCACCCTAATATAATCTTTGATACACACACTCAAAAATACAAACTAACATTTTCAAAACAATGGACATACCAATACCAGTTACAACACACCTATTCAGTAATTCCAAGATCTACACACACATCCACTCATTCACCAACAGTCCCTATACAGTAACTCATACATGTACTCACTCATCATATGTACTCATACACCTATACATCCTGTTACACACCGCCACTCATCCATAGAGTTACTCACACACATAGTCACTCATGCAAACAAAGTATCAAACATCCATTTACTTGCATATACAGTTATACACACACTACCACACTTACTTCTACAGAAACTTACACATACTTACTCTCTTAAACAATCACTTATAGAAACACCTACTTATTTGTACAGGAACTCTTCCAATCTCTCACTCTCACATATACTCACTTATATACACCAATACTCACATATACTAGTTTAAAACATATGTAGTTACTCATAAAGACACTATTGAGACAGTCATTCACTCACTAACACACCCATACACATACTCATCCACCTATACAGTCCTGCACACATGCTGTCTTCAACACATACAAACAGTGAGTCACTCATTCATGCATCTATGCACTAAGTAATACCCCCACCGAACCATACAGACACTCAGACACTCATACTGATACTCAAAAACCAACTAATAACCCATATAGACACTCATGTAGCTACTCACCAACCCATGCAGCCACTTATACACAAAGTGAGAGACTGATACAGATATTTTCATATTTAAACATTACTCACTAACCCATGTATTCACTAAGATACACTTAGTCAGTTATACAATCAATTTTACAAAAAAATCATCCATTTAGACACTTATATACCCATTTATTCTTCCATCGACCTTGAGATATACATATATAAAACATATTTAATTTTCAGAAAAACACACATTCACTGGATGATGTCATCAGTGATGTCATCAGTGATGTCATTTGAGATGTCATCAGTGATGTCATGAGTGATGTCACTGACCATGTCATGAGTGATGTAATATGTGACGTCATCAGCAGTGCATTGCGGGCGCGCAAATTATAGTTAGCTGAACTAACTATAACGGGGAATTTCTATGGTTTTGTACGAGTGAAATGTCCAACTAACTATAGCGCCCCTGAAACCTATGGTTTTTTCAGTGAATTTCTAAGGTTTTTTAAATGCTAATTTCTAACTATAACGTGCCTGAAACCTATGGTTTTTTCAGTGAATTTCTAAGGTTGTTTAAATGCTAATTTCTAACTATAACGTGCCTGAAACCTATGGTTTTTTCAGTGAATTTATATATATTTATTATACTATGTATACATGTGAAAATGTCTCGGTCCCCTGTTTGCCTCGGTGGCACGGAAAAAATGGGTGGAACTGACGTCAGCACGCCGACAAGGTTCTCTTATGGCTCCGATGACGTCATACGGTGTCGCGAGCGGAGCCGTGCTATTATGACGTCCTCGTTGACATGGGAGAGCTAGGAAAGAATTTCCGTAGAATGCTGGTGCAGGGGATATTCACCTAAGTGTTCAGGCTAGTACTTTGGGAGCAACTGTTTATGTTGCCACTCCAGAAACCGAAACCAGTGATCCGAGGGCAGAGGCCCTGCAGATGGCACTCGAGGTGGGGTGCCCAGTCGTGTGCACCGGCGGGGCAGCGAAGTGACAAGCACCACAACCCACAAAAAAGGTAACGAGGGCACTGAATAACACAGGATCTTCTCTTTGTATCTGGCAGGAACAACGAAGTTAAAATGCCCTAGTACCAAAATGTAGAATTAGTGCTACAACGGTCTTCAAGAGGACCTGCGATGCCGCTTCTGCCTCCCGTACCCTGGAGGTGGCACATGGGTCACGCGGTACGGTCATACTGCGGTGGGACGCACACTCGTTGACCTCTCATGGCACTGCTCCACACTTCAGGGAGGACGCTTTCCATTAGCTATGTTTTCTGATGACATGTCGCGCCGGCCCCGTCCAACAACAGAACTCCTTTAAATCCAAACAGACTCTTCCACTCTCTCACCGGAAGTGAAACCAGGCCACGCGGACACTTTCACAATACAACAGCCGGGAATGCACTTTTCGGTAAAAAAACACATTACTTCCTCCTAATTAATCAAATAAACGTCTCACTGAAGAACAGGGGCCAGCTTCGATCGGTAAACAGCCGTTACAACGACTTTTTTACTTTGCGATACCATTACAACGCATGCATTACCACGCATGCGTTGTACATCACGAAGTCATTACTACGCATTTTTTAGAACGCATGGTCATTTACCACGCATGCCTTTACAATGAATTTTGTTGTAAGGGTATGTATGGTAAATGACCATGCGTTCTAAAAACATGTAGACGATCCATGTCATTGTAAGGAAACAGAGGCTGTTCCGTTTCCTCACAACGACGTGCACCGCCCCTCAGAGACGACGTGAAGCAGGAACCACAAGGAGAGAGGAACCATGAGGAGTGAGAGGTAAGAGGGATTGGGCATTTATTTATTTATTTAAAGAGTTTTATATAGCGCTGGCTAGACCCGTGGGTATCAGAGCGCTTTACATAAGGATCAACAATGTTACAACAATGAAACAGTTACACGTTACATCAAGTATATGCGTCACATTTAAAGAGCGGGAAAGAGAGACAAATAGGGCGGATGGGGGGAGAGGGGGAGGAAGAGCATGTAGAAGGTATGAGAGACAAATGGGACTTCTGCCCAATAACCGACTGGGTAGGTGACGGCCGAGGAGGGAATCCACAGCCAGTCTCCCCTATAGCTCTCAAGGAAGCTCCATCGGGCATGGGGTGGGGGTTTCTTTTCTAGGGTTTAGGGTAGTGCAGTGGTGTTTGGGCAGTGTAGGGGGTCGTGCTGGGGTGGTGTTTTAGGGTTTAGGGTAGTGCAGTGGTGTTTGGGTAGTGTAGGGGGTCATGCTGGGGGTAGTGTTTTAGGTTTAGGGTAGTGCAGTAGTGTAGGGGTCGTGCTGGGGGTAGTGTTTTAGGCTTTAGGGTAGTGCAGTGGTGTATGGGTAGTGTAGGGGGTCGTGCTGGGTTAGTGTTTTAGGGTTTAGGGTAGTGCAGTGGTGTTTGAGTAGTGTAGGGGGTCATGCTGGTGGTAGTGTTTTAGGGTTTAGGGTAGTGCAATGGTGTTTGTGTAGTGTAGGGGGTCATGCTGGGGTAGTGTTTTATGGTTTAGGGTAGTGCAGTGGTGTTTGGGTAGTGTAGGGAGTCGTGCTGGGGGTAGTGTTTTAGGGTTTAGGGTAGTGCAGTGGTGTTTGTGTAGTGTAGGGGGTTGTGCTAGGGGTAGTGTTTTAGGGTTTATGTTAGTGCAGTGGTGTTTGGGTAGTGTAGGGGGTAGTGTTGGGGTAGTGTTTTAGGGTTTAGGGTATGGCAGTGGTGTTTGGGTAGTGTAGGGGGTCGTGCTGGGGGTCAATTTAGTGTTTAGGGTAGTGCAGTGGTGTTTGTGTTGTGAGGGGGTCGTGCTGGGGGTAGTGTTTTAGGGTTTAGAGTAATGCAGTGGTGTTTGTATAGTGTAGGGGGTTTAGGGTAGTGCAGTGGTGTTTGTGTAGTGTAGGGGGTCATGCTGGGGGTTGTGTTTTAGGGTTTAGGGTAGGGCAGTGGTGTTTGTGTAGTGTAGGGGTAGTGTTTTAGGGTTTAGGGTAGTGCAGTGGTGTTTGTGTAGTGTAGGGGGTCATGCTGTGGGTAGTGTTTTAGGGTTTAGGGTAGTGAAGTTGTTTGTGTAGTGTACAGGGTCGTGTTTTAGGGTATAGGGTAGTGCAGTAGTGTTTGGGTAGTGTAGGGGGTCATGCTGGGGTTAGTGTTTTAGGGTTTAGGGTAGTGCAGTGGTGTTTGGGTAGTGTAGGGGGTCGTGCTGGGGGTAGTGTTTTAGGGTTTAGGGTAGTGCAGTGGTGTTTGTGTAGTGTGGGAGGTCATGCTGGGGGTAGATTTAGGGTTTAGTGTAGTGCAGTGGTGTTTAGGTAGTGTAGGGAGTCGTGCTGGGGGTAGTGTTTTAGGGTTTAGGGTAGTCCAGTGGTGTTTGTGTAGTGTAGGGAGTCGTGCTGGGGGTAGTGTTTTAGGGTTTAGGGTAGTGCAGTGGTGTTTGGGTAGTGTAGGGGGTCGTGCTGGGGTAGTGTTTTAAGGTTTAGGGTAGTGCAGTGGTGTTTGTGTAGTGTAGGGGGTCATGCTGGGGGTAGTGTTTTAGGGTTTAGGGTAGTGCAATGGTGTTTGTGTAGTGTAGGGGGTAGTGTTTTAGGGTTTAGGGTAGTGCAGTGGTGTTTGTGTACTGTAGGGGTCGTGCTGGGTTCTAGTGTTTTAGGGTTTAGGGTAGTGCAGTGGTATTTGTGTAGTGTAGGGGGTAGATTTAGGGTTTAGGGTAGTGCAGTGGTGTTTGGGTAGTGTAGGGGGTCGTGCTGGGGGTAGTGTTTTAGGGTTTAGGGTAGTGCAGTAGTGTAGGGGGTCGTGCTGGGGGTAGTGCTTTAGGCTTTAGGGAGTGCAGTGGTGTATGGGTAGTGTAGGGGGTCGTGCTGGGTTAGTGTTTTAGGGTTTAGGGTAGTGCAGTGGTGTTTGAGTAGTGTAGGGGTCATGCTGGTGGTAGTGTTTTAGGGTTTAGGGTAGTGCAGTGGTGTTTGTGTAGTGTAGGGGGTCATGCTGGGGGTAGTGTTTTATGGTTTAGGGTAGTGCAGTGGTGTTTGGGTAGTGTAGGGAGTCGTGCTGGGGGTAGTGTTTTAGGGTTTAGGGTAGTGCAGTGGTGTTTGTGTAGTGTAGGGGGTTGTGCTGGGGGTAGTGTTTTAGGGTTTATGCTAGTGCAGTGGTGTTTGGGTAGTGTAGGGGTAGTGCTGGGGTAGTGTTTTAGGGTTTAGGGTAGTGCAGTGGTGTTTGTGTAGTGTAGGGGTAGTGCTGGGGGTAGTGTTTTAAGGTTTAGGGTAGTGCAGTGGTGTTTGGGTAGTGTAGGGGTTCATGCTGGGGGTAGTGTTTTAGGGTTTAGGGTATGGCAGTGGTGTTTGGGTAGTGTAGGGGGTCATGCTGGGGGTCGATTTAGGGTTTAGGGTAGTGCAGTGGTGTTTGTGTTGTGAGGGGGTCGTGCTGGGGGTAGTGTTTTAGGGTTTAGAGTAATGCAGTGGTGTTTGTATAGTGTAGGGGGTTTAGGGTAGTGCAGTGGTGTTTGTGTAGTGTAGGGGGTCATGTTGGGGGTTGTGTTTTAGGGTTTAGGGTTTAGGGTAGGGCAGTGGTGTTTGTGTAGTGTAGGGGGTAGTGTTTTAGGGTTTAGGGTAGTGCAGTGGTGTTTGTGTAGTGTAGGGGGTCATGCTGTGGGTAGTGTTTTAGGGTTTAGGGTAGTGCAGTTGTGTTTGTGTAGTGTACGGGGTCGTGTTTTAGGGTCTAGGGTAGTGCAGTGGTGTTTGGGTAGTGTAGGGGGTCATGCTGGGGTTAGTGTTTTAGGGTTTAGGGTAGTGCAGTGGTGTTTGTGTAGTATGGGAGGTCATGCTGGGGGTAGATTTAGGGTTTAGTGTAGTGCAGTGGTGTTTAGGTAGTGTAGGGAGTCGTGCTGGGGGTAGTGTTTTAGGGTTTAGGGTAGTCCAGTGGTGTTTGTGTAGTGTAGGGAGTCATGCTGGGGTAGTGTTTTAGGGTCTAGGGTAGTGCAGTGGTGTTTGTGTAGTGTAGGGGGTCATGCTGGGGGTAGTGTTTTAGGGTTTAGGGTAGTGCAGTGGTGTTTGTGTAGTGTAGGGGGTAGTGCTTTAGGGTTTGGGGTAGTACAGTGGTGTTTGTGTACTGTAGGGGGTTGTGCTGGGTTCTAGTGTTTTAGGGTTTAGGGTAGTGCAGTGGTATTTGTGTAGTGTAGGGGGTAGATTTAGGGTTTAGGGTAGTGCAGTGGTGTTTGGGTAGTGTAGGGGTCGTGCTGGGGGTAGTGTTTTTGAGTTTAGGGTAGTGCAGTTGTGTTTGGGTAGTGAAGGGGTCGTGCTGGGGGTAGTGTTTTAGGGTTTAGGGTAGTGCAGTGGTGTTTGTGTAGTGTAGGGGTCAACCAACATGAATTTGTCCTTGTGTGATGTAACCAATGCTCATGTAAAGCACTCCAATACCTAACCAGTCTGCACTATATAAAACTGCAAAAAAACAAAAATAAAAAGTGTTTTGCACACTTGTGTCATTGGGCTATACGTGGGCTACCGCTGGGTGATATTTGTGCTACATTTGGGCTCTTTTTTCTCTGGTGGCCATCTTGGGAGACTTATTTGTTATGAAGTTTCCTAATTTCCTCATTTACTACAGGCTCCTCAGTAGGAAATGCTTTCAGTTTTTACTTTGATTCCATCAAGAAGGCATTCAGATGTGTCACACATTTGCCATAAATTCAGAATGTTAGCACTCTAGTTGTTCATTAGATCACTGTAGTAAAGCTACTGCTCACCAAGGAGTTAACTGGAAGTCTACTGCTGGTATTCAAAGTGATTGTTTCAGTCTGCATGTCAGAATTTTCTAATGAAATAGAAGAGGATTTGAGATCTCACTTAAAACATGCCCTAAATTTTCTTTTTGCAGCACTAACCATAATTTCTATGGCAAAATGAACCCCCTCATTTTGTTCCTTTTAAATTAAATGTTTTAAGTGTTACCAGTTTATTCCAATCAAGATGGCTTCAGGTGTGCCATACTTTTGTCATAAGTAAGGCTGTTAGCACTCTAGTTGTTCTTTAGAACACTCTGGGAAGCTGCAGTAGAACACAAAGGCATCAACTGACAGGCTGCTCCTGTTGAAATATAACAGGAAGATATTTGAGATCTCACTTAAAACATGTCCTAATTTTTCTTTCTACAGCACTAACCATAATTTCTATGGCAAAATGAACCCCCTCATTTTGTTCCTTTTAAATTAAATGTTTGAAGTGTTACCAGTTTATTCCAATCAAGAGGCTTCAGGTGTGCCATACTTTTGTCATAAGTAAGACTGTTAGCGCTCTAGTTGTTCTTTAGAACAGTCTGGGAAGCTGCAGTAGAACACAAAGGCATCAACTGACAGGCTGCTCCTGTTGAAATATAACAGGAAGATATTTGAGATCACACTTGAAACATGTCCTAATTTTTCTTTCTACAGCACTAACCATAATTTCTATGACAAAATGAACCCCATCATTTTGTTCCTTTTTAAATTAAATGTTTTAAGTGTTACCAGTTTATTCCAATCAAGATGGCTTCAGGTGTGCCATACTTTTGTCATAAGTAAGGCTGTTTGCACTCTAGTTGTTCTTTAGAACACTCTGGGAAGCTGCAGTAGAACACAAAGGAATCAACTGACAGTCTCTGCCATTGTTGGATGTACATGTTTTACTGAGAATGTCAGACTTCATTCTCACATGACTGAGAAAGATAATGTGAATTTACAGAAAATATGCTCTCATTTTAGCTTCTGGAGCACCTTCCAAAACTGTATGGGACAAGCATGTGAAAATAGTTTTCTCTCAAACATGATTCATGATATCCCAGCAGAAGGTTTTTCACAGGGTAAAATCACCTTAGCACACACCACAATTTCTGAAATTAGTATGGTACCATAATCAACAAATGAATTCTAATGTAACTAAAGTCTGTTATCACCCTTTATAGTTCTCCTTTTGGTAACCCTCAAAATCTTCGATTCACTACAATACATTTCAATGGGGTACTATCATTTATATTGGTCCCAAGATGGCTGCCAGCAATTCCAGGATGAAGTGCTGACAGCCAATCAGATCTCACGATGACATGTGTGGTTAGGCTCCGCCCAGATATATATGTGTTTTTACTTTTGATTTTCTCAGCAACTACTGAACGGATTTACACCATTTAACAAAAGGGTTCTTTCTGAACCAAGAACTACCTCTTTGCCAAATTTGGTGTAATTCCGTTCAGCAGTTCGGGCTGTAGCCTTGCATAAAGTTTCCTATGGGAAATTGATTTTTGACTCTTATTTTTTAATTTCTCCGCAACTACTGAACGGATTTACACCATTTAACAAAAGGGTTCTTTCTGAACCAAGAAATACCTCTTTGCCAAATTTTGTGTAATTCCGTTCAGCAGTTCGGGCTGTAGCCGTGGCTAAAGTTTCCTATGGGAAAATGAATGGGGAAAACATGTTTTGGGACCCCCTTTTTTCTCGGCCCCCGCTTGACGAATCACCCCGAAACTTTCAGGATAGGAGCGGACCGGAGCGGGCCATAAAGTTTGAAAATTTCGCGAAGATTCGTCAACCGACGCAAGTGTTATTCCAAATAGAATGTTGCGGATTTCCTATGGAAAATAGGTCCTAACTATAACTATCTACTGGCGACCGCCAGTAGATAATATATATATATATATATATATATATATATATATTCACTGAAAAAACCATAGGTTTCAGGCACGTTATAGTTAGAAATTAGCATTTAAAAAACCTTAGAAATTCACTGAAAAAACCATAAGGTTTTAGGGACAGTTATAGTTAGTTGGACATTGCACTCGTACAAAACCCGTGAAATTCCCCCGTTATAGTTAGTTCAGGTAACTATAACTCGCGCCCCGCAATGCACTGCTGATGACGTCACATATTACATCACTCATGACATGGTCAGTGACAACACTGATGACATCACTGATGACATCTCAAATGACATCACTGATGACATCACTGATGACATCATCCAGTGACTGTGTGTTTCTGTAAAGTTTAAATATGTTTAATATATATAGGGAAAGGCGTATTGAAGAATGAGTGGGTGTAGAAGCGCCTGAATGGATGATTTAGTAGGTGCGTGACTGAGTCTATAAGTGAGTGATTAAACGTATCTTACTGGATGCATGGGTGAGTGACTAAACTGTGTGAATGTCTGTATCCGTCTGTCTGTTGTTGTGTAAGCAACTGCATGGGTTTCTGACTAGCTAAATGAGTGTCTATATGGGTTATGGATTGGTTCTCTGAGTATCTGTATGGGTGCCTCAGTGTTTGTGTGGGTGGGGTGTGTGTGACTCTGTGCATAGATGTGTGAGTGGGTGATTCACTGGGTGCATGGTTTCAAGAGTGCGTCTGTGATGGACTGTATGGGTGGGTGAGTGTGTGTATGGGTGTGTTAGTGATTGAATGTATATCTCAGTGGTACATGTGTGAGTAACTACATATGTGAAAGGCAGTATATATGTGTGTTGGAGTATATAAATGGCTATAAGTGAGAGTGTGTGATTGTGAGAGTGGCTATATGGATGAGTGTGTACTTGCATCAGTGATTGCATAGGAGCGTAAGAATGTGCTAGTATTTTTATGAGTAAGTGAGCTGGTGTGTATAACTGTATAGGTGAGTAAATTGGAGTGTGATTAATTATTTGCATGACTGACTAGGTGTGTGAGTACCTCTATGGATGAGTTGCGTTGTGTGAGTGTTTATATAGGTGTATGAGTGCATATGATAGTCCTGTACTGAGTGACTGTAAGTATGAGTGACTGTACGGGTGAGTGAGTAGATGTGTGTGTGTAGACCTAAGAATCAGTGAGTGGGTATGTACTTATTGGTATTGGAGTGTGTATGGTTTTGAGAATGGCAGTCTGTAATGTAGAGTGGGTGTATCAAAACTTATATTAGGGTGTGAGAAGATGCATTAAATTCTCACATGGATGATGTCATCAGTGATGTCATCAGTGATGTCATTTGAGATGTCATCAGTGATGTCATCAGTGATGTCACTGAACATGTCATGAGTGATGTAATATGTGACGTCATCAGCAGTGCATTGCGGGGGCGCGAGTTATAGTTACCTGAACTAACTCTAACGGGGGAATTTCACGGGTTTTGTACGAGTGCAATGTCCAACTAACTATAACTGTCCCTAAAACCTTATGGTTTTTTCAGTGAATTTCTAAGGTTTTTTAAATGCTAATTTCTAACTATAACGTGCCTGAAACCTATGGTTTTTTCAGTGAATTTCAAAGGTTTTTTAAATGCTAATTTCTAACTATAACGTGTCTGAAACCTATGGTTTTTTCAGTGAATTTCAAAGGTTTTTTAAATGCTAATTCCTAACTATAACATGTCTGAAACCTACGGTTTTTTCAGTGAATTTCAAAGGTTTTGTAAATGACAATTTTTAAATGTATTAATTGTTATATTTATTTTTTTCATACTGATTTACTACATTTTTAGAAACAATTTTTTTACATATTTTATTTTTTAAATTACATTGTAATTACATTATACATTACAAAAAATACTT
The DNA here is from genome assembly GCA_963921515.1 of Calotriton arnoldi. Taxonomy (NCBI): domain Eukaryota; kingdom Metazoa; phylum Chordata; class Amphibia; order Caudata; family Salamandridae; genus Calotriton; species Calotriton arnoldi. The sequence goes on along the minus strand of CAWUFW010009756.1, from coordinate 10,729 downwards.
TCCCAGAATGAATTTCTTTAGTTTAAATACTTTGCACATAGGCAATAGACTTTTAAGTACAGTAGTTACAGTTGTTGCAATGGGCAACACATTTTCAAACACAATGCAACATTCAGTTCAATGTGAATTTCTAGTTAAATGCAATTAGTTACTTTATGGATTACTTTTCTAACCACAGGACTGGATCCTAGATTCAGTCCTGGGACATCTCCTGTAAACAGTTGAGTAAAAGCGTTTTGGTTACAGTAGTGATTTTTAAGGAATATTATTGTATTTTAAAAGTTGACACTTAGAAACTTTTTCTCATAGAATCACCAATGTTATCCTATGGAAGGAAATTCACTTGGCAGGTAAAAACTGTTATCGTTACTTTTTCTTACTCAGTGTTGGATCCTGGATCCAGCACTGGTGCATCTCCTGTAAACAGTTGAAAGAATGCGTTTAAGTCATACAGGCGAATTTTAAGGAATATTTGTAGTTTGTGAAAATCGACACTTTGAAACTTTTCTGCTGAAAACCAGACAATGGATTCCTATGGAAGGAAATACAAGTTACTGGTAAGTACGGTTAGAATTACTTTTCAGGGTCAGTGCTGGGCTAAAAGATGCAGCACTGGGTTCTCTCCTGATAACAGGTGAGTAAATTGGAATTCGTACTTTGGTTGATTTTAGAGGAATATTATAAAGTTCCAAAACTCCACACTTAGAAGAATTTCCAAGTGAAACCAGTCAATGTTAGCCTATGAAGGAAATTCAAGTTACTGGTAAGTACGGTTAAAATTACTTTTGAGGATCAGTACTGGGCTGAAAGATGCAGCACTGAGGTCTCTCCTGATAACAGGTGAGTAAATCGGAATTCGTATTTCGGCTGATTTTAGGGGAATATTTTAAAGTTCCAAAACTCCACACTTAGAAGAATTTCCAAGTGAAACCAGTCAATGTTAGCCTATGAAGGAAATTCAAGTTACCGGTAAGTACGGTTAAAATTACTTTTGAGGATCAGTACTGGGCTGAAAGATGCAGCACTGAGGTCTCTCCTGATAACAGGTGAGTAAATCGGAATTCGTATTTCGGCTGATTTTAGAGGAATATTTTAAAGTTCCAAAACTCCACACTTAGAAGAATTTCCAAGTGAAACCAGTCAATGTTAGCCTATGAAGGAAATTCAAGTTACTGGTAAGTACGGTTAAAATTACTTTTGAGGATCAGTACTGGGCTGAAAGATGCAGCACTGAGTTCTCTCCTGATAACAGGTGAGTAAATCGGAATTCGTATTTCGGCTGATTTTAGAGGAATATTTTAAAGTTCCAAAACTCCACACTTAGAAGAATTTCCAAGTGAAACCAGTCAATGTTAGCCTATGGAAGGAAATTCAAGTTACTGGTAAGTACGGTTAAAATTACTTTTCAGGACCAGTACTGGGCTGAAAGATACAGCACTGAGGTCTCTCCTGATAACAGGTGAGTAAATCGGAAATCGTATTTCGGCTGATTTTAGAGGAATATTTGTATGTTTCAAAAATCAACACTTAGAAACTTTTTCAGCAAAAAGCAGGCAATGATATCCTATGGAAGGAAATTCAAGTTACTGGTAAGTACGGTTAAAATTACTTTTCAGGATTAGTACTGGGCTGAAAGATGCAGCACTGAGGTCTCTCCTGATAACAGGTGAGTAAATCAGAATTCTTAGTTCGGCAGATTTTAGAGGAATATTTGCACAATGGTGAAGGGAGGGGCGGGGCCTGAGGTGACATCTGTGCAAACGCGCCCTGTGGCGCGTTTTAGGTTGGGGGATTAAGTCCCCTTGAATCATGAGGGTCCCTAGGGGCCAACTAGCCCACCAGGAACCTCCAGTATGCGCCAGGGGCTGCGTTGCAGAGACGTGTAGAGAGGCCACACCCTTTTACACCTCTCTGCAACGCAGCTCTGTGGCGCTTTCTGGATGTACCTGTTGGGCTAGTTGGCCCCAGGGACCCTCAGGATTGAAGGGGATTTAATTCCCCATCTTAAAACGCACCATGGGGCCTGTTTGCACACATGTCACCTCAGGCCCCGCCCTCCCTTCACCACTGTGCAAACGCGCCCGTGGCGTGTTTTAAGTCGGGGATTAACTCCCCTTGAATCCTGAGGGTCCCTGGGGTGCAACTAGCCCACCAGCTACCTCCATTAAGCGCCACAGAGCTGCGTTGCAGAGAGGTGTAAAAGGGGCGTGGCCTCTGTACACCTCTCTGCAAGGCAGCCCCTGGCGCATACTGGAGGTTCCTGGTGGGCTAGTTGGCCCCAGGGACCCCCAGTATTCAAGGGGAATTACTTCCCTTCTTAAAACACGCCAGGGGCGCGCTTGCAGAGTACTGCAGGGAGGGGCGGGGCCTCCGGCACAATGCCGTTTTTTTATTTATTTTTTTATGGGAGGGGGCTGCGTGGCCCCCTTCCCTCAGCCACTTTGGCCCCGGGGACCCCATCCCCCGGGGCCAGGGCATTTTTTTGTTTTATTAAAAAAAAAAAAAAACGGGAAGGGGGCCGCGTGGCCCCCGTCCCTGGGCCTCTATTGGCCCCAGGGACCCCATCCCCGGGGCATGCCCTCTTTTTAAATAAAAAATATGGGGGGCTGCGTGGCCCCCTCCTCAGGCCATTTAAGGCCCCGGTGACCCCATCCCCGGGGCCGGCCTTGCCCTTATTTTTTAAATTTTTTTATTTGGGGAGGGGGCTGCGTGGCCCCCTCCCAGGCCACTATGGCCCCGGGGACCCCATCCCCGGGGCCTGGCCTCTGGTTGGGGACTGTGGGGGTCCCCAAACCCCCACAGTCCCGCCGGCTCCCCGTGTCCTACGGGAGCCGGCATTCCTTTTCCACATGGGGAGCAGCTAACATGCTGCTCCCCGTGTGGAAAAGCAATTGGTTTGCATTTTGAAGAGAGAGCAGGTTTCCTGCTCTCTCTTTCAAAATGCAAACAAGTTTGCTATGACAGGACGGGAGCCGCGAGGCTCCCGTCCTGTCATAGCAAACTACAGTGTCCCGGGGGTAGGCACCCGGGACACTGCAGGAGCCGGCCCTGGGGGTGGCGGTCCCCAGGGCCATCAAGGGCTCCAGGAGGGAGGCCGCGCGGCCCCCCTCCTACATTTTGAAAGCCCCGGGGAGGTGGTGGTCCCCGGGGCTTGGGGGTCCAAAATGGACCCCCATTTTCAATGTTCTTATTGCCCCGGGAGGTGGTGGTCCCAGGGCGTGTGGGGCTGGAGCCCCCCACACAGGTTTAAAAAAATAAATTAAAAAAGCCCCGGGAGGTGGCGGTCCCGGGGCTGCGGGAGGGCTCAGAGCCCTCCCGCACCATTAATGATAAAGCCCCGGGGTGGCGGTCCCGGGGCTTGGGGGCCCTTGGAGGCCCCCATACATAAAATAAACCCCCCAGCATGCCCCCGGGACTTGGCCCACCCGGGGCAAGTAGCTATCGAAGCGCGGAGACCGCGCTCGATTTTCGGCAGGATCCGCGCTCCCTGAGCGCATCCTGCCGATTTTTTTTTTAAATGCTTTTTTGCCCAGGGGTCCTTGTGGGACCCCTGAGCAGGCCTAGGGGTTAGGGTGTTTCTACCCTGCCCCTTTGTGCGTTTTGCGCACTTGTTTCTTTTTTTTCTCGGCGGATCCGCGCACCCTAAGCGCATCCCGCCGATTTAAAAAAAAAATGCTTTTTCTGCCCAGGGGTCCTTGTGGGACCCCTGAGCAGACCTAGGGGGTCAGGGTGTTTCTACCCTGCCCCTTTTGCGCTTTGCGCACTTGTTTCTGTCCCTCGGTTCTACCGAGGATAAAATGGCTGCCAACACTTCCTGATTTGGAGTGTTGACAGCCAATTAGCATGCAGCTCGTGATCGGGAGGGTACGCGGATCCGACGCGCCCATAGATATATATGTGATTTTAATTGTGAATTTCTCAGGAACTACTGAACGGATTTACACCATTTTAGCAAAGGCACCAGTCTGAACCAAGGGCTACCTCTTTGCCAAATTTGGGGTAATTCCGTTCAGCAGTTCGAGCTGTAGCTGCGACTAAAGGTTCCTATGGAAAAATGAATGGGAAAACGTGTTTTGGGACCCCCTTTTTCTCGGCCCCGCTTGACGTATCACCCCGAGACTTTCAGGGTAGGAGCGAACCGGAGCGCCCCAACAAGTTGGAAGCTTTCGCGAGATTCGTCAACCGGCGCCAACGTTATTGCAAATAGAATGTCGCGGATTTCCTATGGATAATAGGTCCTAACTATAACTATCTACTGGCGACCGCCCAGTAGATAATATATATATATATATATATATATATATATATATATATATTATCTACTGACGGTCGCCAGTAGATAGTTATAGTTAGGACCTATTTTCCATAGGAAATCCGCGACATTCTATTTGAAATAACTCTCTTGCCGGTTGACGAATCTTCGCGAAATTTTCAAAATGTATGGCCCGCTCCGGTCCGCTCCTACCCTGAAAGTCTCGGGTGATTCATCAAGCGGGGCCGAGAAAAGGGGGTCCCAAAACGTGTTTTTCCCATTCATTTTCCCATAGGAAACTTTAGACACGGCTACAGCCCGAACTGCTGAACGGAATTACACCAAATTTGGCAAAGAGGTAGTTCTTGGTTCAGAAAGAACCCTTTTGTTAAATGGTGTAAATCCGTTCAGTAGTTGCGGAGAAATTAAAAAAATAAGAGTCAAAAAATCAATTTCCCATAGGAAACTTTATGCAAGGTGTGAGAAGTTGGCCTGGCATATGCTGTCCACTAATTATAGTGGGCACCGTGCACCAGTCCAAATCGACTCTTATGGTAGGTAGGTTAAAGACAACCTTATTGAAAGCTATCCTAGTGGTAGCTATGGAGAGCAGCCTTCAGGCTAAGTCTTGAAGGAATGTAAAGCAGCTTGTTTTACCAGTCTATAATCTCTTGAGTGACCAAATGAAAGAGCACCACACCAGGTATATATTCAAAATATATGTATTTATTACTAAACACACCCCTCTAGTCTCTTTATGAGGCTAGAGTTCAAAGTACATAGGTTATAAGATCTTAAATTACAGTAATAGCACAAATACACGTTTGGGCCCTAGGGGCGTACCAAACCATATACCAATAAAGTGGTATGCGAACCACGACTGAACTAGACACTAGGCCTAGAGCCTCTAGAAGTGCTTGGACCACAAGGAACCACCCAAGGTAGTGACACAGGGGACCCACGGGAGACGCGTGCAGTGTAAATACACAACCGCGATACGCCGTTAACTTCTATGGAGAAAGTCGGGATCGGGAAAATAGAGGAAAGGGACACTTAAAAGAGGACTAGGACAAAACCCTTTGAGATCTAGGACTTTGAAGAGTCTCTACCCACGGGAGCACCAGAGTACTCGTGTTACCTCACCCAGGAAGCCGGGTGCATAGGTGCCTTTCGGGGTCGGGTTTCGTCGTCGGTTCTTATGGCGATCTGCTGCAAAGTGCTGCTGGCGACCAGGAGAAAAGTGTCCGGGTGGATCCAAGAGTGGATCGGAGTTCTGAAGTACCTGAAAGCAGAGGGGACAGAGTCTGGGTCACTAGCCAGTGACCAGGAAGGCGATGAGCAGATGCCCACCGATGTCGGGTGCTTCAGGTGCATCGTTGGTCGTCTTGACTCCACAGTCACGAGGTCCAGGAGGCGTTGTCAGCATCCAGGAGCAGGATTCGGACTGTACCACGACGTCTGCTGCTTGCTGAGGTATCGGCGACTGGATTGGACCCAACAAGCCTTGGCAACAGCAAATCTTGTGGAAGTGAAGAAAAGTTGATGGCGCAGACCAGCAAGGTCTTGGGAACTCACCCAGCGAGGGTAAGTCAGGGCAGGCCTGGAGCAACCAGGGGAGCTCTTTGGTTTCTTTAGAAAGTCTTCTGGGGACCCCCGAGCCAGCTGGCAAGGGATCGCGAAGACACCTCGGGCGGAATCACTCAACAGGGGCCCACAGTCACTCGGGACGGTGTAGGCCTCTGATCTTCGGAGGGTTTCTTGCTGGAGGCCGGGATCACACGTGATCCAAAGCACAAGTTCGTAGAACGTTGAGAAGGGGTTGCACTTGACAATAGTGCATGGTACCCAGGGGTCGCGGTTCCTCGTCACTCGTGGGGTCCACTTGCCTCAGCTTCGCTGGGGACTCACGATGGCCTTGGAGAAGTCAGGAAATCCACTTCTTGGGCTGCAGGGACTTCGGACTCCGGCGGGAGCGGCGTAGTTTGCGACCGTCGTTGTCGTTTTTGGTGCCTGCCAAGCAGGGGAGTCACTCCTTGACTCCAAGGGAGATTCTTCAGTCCTCTAATCGTGATGTAGAGCGTCGAAGGTCCAGGATTCAGTTTCAAAGTTTAGTCCAGGAAAATCTGCTTTGCAATGGCAAGGTTCCCCCTCTTATACTAAAAAGAGGGGATGGACTAGCTCTATGACCCCACCTATGGGAGGGTCAAGGGAGGGTGGCTACACCCACTTCCCTTTGTCCAGTTTCGCGCCAGAGCAGGGGCAGGTAGCCCTGAGCTGGTTTGAACTGGCATATGCACAGAGGAGCCTTTTGCTCCCCAGTGCAGGACTTCAAAGCACTCTAAGAGTGCACCCACCCAGCCCCAATACACATTATCCTGTCTGGGGAGGTGGTCACACCTCCCTGCAACAGGAAACCTATTGTCCAGGCCTCCCCTGCCGGAGTTTCGTCCAGCAGCAGGAGGCCAGACTTGTGTCTGTGGCAGCAGCATCCATTTTGTGATGCCAGGGCTTCAGAAAGAAGTTACCGGGTAAGCCAGAGTTAACATGTCTTTCCCTCTAGAAGGGTGGAATGCTACCCCCGCCGCCAGGATTGGCGGGGGGTAGTATTCCAAGATGTTTGACACCAAACACGACATGTTTAGGTGCAGCCATTCCAAAGTTAGCATTTTACCGCGAGGATATAATGCGCTTAAGAGTATATGGTCAGGCTGCACTACAAACAGCATCAGAGATGGTCTCCGAACGCTGCAGAGGGGCCCTGCTCATGCAGGGGGCACCTTCTCACATAGGAACCATGCACTCTGCCTTTAGGATTGATAAGGCCTGCCTTAGGAGTGACTTATAGGTTTATATGTGTGTGATGTATTTAGTGATATAGGTAACCTATATCACAGTAAGGGGTGCATGCACCACCCTACCCAGGCTGCAGTAGCAGACCTGTGGTGTCAGTTTGGATGGCCTTCCAGGGTGGCATAATACATGCTGCAGCCCCTGGTAGGCCTCTGAGGTACCTATGCCCTTGGTACATAGTATACCATATACTAGGGACTTATAGGGGCACTCCAGATTCCAATCAGAGATGTGCCTAAGGCACATGGAAACCTTTTACAGAGAAAGCAGATAGACTGGGGCCCTGAATAGCAGGATCCCAGTCCAACTAAGTCATAAACCAGCAAAACACCATAAAAAAGTGGGGGCAACCATATAGTCAGATTCCACCTTCCTACATAAGGCTACAGCCCGAACTGCTGAACGGAATTACACCAAATTTGGCAAAGAGGTAGTTCTTGGTTCAGAAAGAACCCTTTTTGTTAAATGGTGTAAATCCGTTCAGTAGTTGCTGAGAAAATCAAAAGTAAAAACACATATATATCTGGGAGGAGCCTAACCACACATGTCATCGTGAGATCTGATTGGCTGTCAGCACTTCATCCTGGAATTGCTGGCAGCCATCTTGAGACCAATATACATGATAGTACCCCATTGAAATGCCTTGTAGTGAATCAAAGATTTTGAGGGTTACCAAAAGGAGAACTATTAAGGGTGATAACAGACTTTAGTTACATTAGAATTCATTTGTTGATGATACCATACTAATTTCAGGAATTGTGTTGTGTGCTAAGGTGATTTTACCCTGTGAAAAACCTTCTGCTGGGATATCATGAATCATGTTTGAGAGAAAACTATTTTCACATGCTTGTCCCATACAGTTTTGGAAGGTGCTCCAGAAGCTAAAATGAGAGCATATTTTCTGTAAATTCACATTATCTTTCTCAGTCATGTGAGAATGAAGTCTGACATTCTCAGTAAAACATGTACATCCAACAAGGGCAGAGACTGTCAGTTGATTCCTTTGTGTTCTACTGCAGCTTCCCAGAGTGTTCTAAAGAACAACTAGAGTGCTAACAGCCTTACTTATGACAAAAGTATGGCACACCTGAAGCCATCTTGATTGGAATAAACTGGTAATACTTAAAACATTTAATTTAAAAAGGAACAAAATGATGGGGTTTATTTTGTCATAGAAATTATGGTTAGTGCTATAGAAAGAAAAATTAGAACATGTTTCAAGTGAGATCTCAAATATCTTCCTGTTATATTTCAACAGGAGCAGCCTGCCAGTTGATGCCTTTGTGTTCTACTGCAGCTTCCCAGAGTGTTCTAAAGAACTACTAGAGCGCTAACAGCCTTACTTATGACAAAAGTATGGCACACCGGAAGCCATCTTGATTGGAATAAACCGTTAATACTTAAAACATTTAATTTAAAAAGGAACAAAATGAGGGGGTTCTTTTTTAAATAGAAATTATGGTTAGTGCTGCAGAAAGAAAAATGAGGGCATGTTTTAAGTGAGATCTCAAATCCTCTTCTATTTCATTAGAAAATTCTGACATGCAGACTGAAACAATCACTTTCAATACCAGCAGCAGACTTCCAGTTAACTCCCTGGTGAGCAGTAGCTTTAGTACAGTGATCTAATGAGCAACTAGAGTGCTAATATTCTGAATTTATGGCAAATGTGAGACACATCTGAATGCCTTCTTGATGGAATCAAAGTAAAAACTGAAAGCATTTCCTACTGAGGAGACTGCAGTAAAGAGGAAATTAGGAAACTTCATAACAAAGAAGTCTTCCAAGATGGCCACCAGAGAAAAAAAGAGCCCAAATGTAGCACAAATTTTACCCAGATGTAGCCCACATATAGCCCAATGACAAAAGTGTGCAAAACACTTTTTATTTTTAGTTTTTTTGTAGTTTTATGTAGTGCAGACTGGTCAGGTATTGGAGCGTTGCATCTTAAAACATGACCCCCTACACTACAAAAACACTACTGCACTACTCTAAACCCTAAAACACTACCCCAGCACGACTCCCTACACTACACAAGCACCACTGCACTATCCTAAACCCTAAAACACTACCCCCAGCATGACCCCTACACTACACAAACACCACTGCACTACCCTAAACCCTAAAACACTACCCCCAGCACGATCCCCTACACTACCCAAACACCACTGCACTAACCTAAATCCTAAAACAATACTCCCAGCACGACCCCTACACTACCCAAACACCACTGCACTACCCTAAAACATGACCCCCTACACTACACAAACACCACTGCACTACCCTAAACCCTAAAACACTACCCCCAGCACGACCCCCTACACTACACAAGCACCACTGCACTACCCTAAACCCTAAAACACTACCCCCAGCACGATCCCTACACTACCCAAACACCACTGCACTAACCTAAATCCTAAAACAATACTCCCAGCACGACCCCCTACACTACCCAAACACCACTGCACTACTCCTAAAACATGACCCCTACACTACACAAACACCACTGCACTACCCTAAACCCTAAAACACTACCCCCAGCACGACCCCTACACTACACAAGCACCACTGCACTACCCTAAACCCTAAAACACTACCCCCAGAACGACCCCCTACACTGCCCGAACACCACTGCACTGCCCTAAACCTTGAAACACCAGCCCCTGCACGACCCCTACACTGTTCGAACACCACTGCACTGCCCTAAACCCTGAAACACCACCCCAGCACGACCCCCTACACTGCCCGAACACCACTGCACTGCCCTAAACCCTGAAACACCACCCCTTCACGACCCCCCTACTGCCAGGCTTTACTGTACTATTTACAAACCTTTTCATAAAATTTCTTGCACTTCAAACTGCTGCCTTTCATTTATGAACACTGTCCTGGCAAATTTGTTGCCCAAACACTATGCCATAAAGCCCTGAAACCATCACACAGCAAGGATTTATACTGGAACACCATAGCTGTTCCTCAGGCACCTGCTGGCCGACCTCACTGCCCGAACACCACTGCACTGCCTCGGCTGCCTGAGCCACCTGTTGTGGGCCCCTATATGGACCTGCCCTCAGCTGAGGCACTCCAACCCCAGCTGACCTCACTGCCTGAGCCACCACTGCTGCCCTCTGACCACGAAACACTTTGGCCCCAGCATGTTTCCATATTTGAGACACCATGCCACCTCGCTGCCTGAGCCTATCCCCATGAGACCCTACATTGCTACAGGCAGTATCTAAAGCATAATAACACCTTCCACCATGCTCTATGTCCCTTAGCATGCATCTTCCCCAGCTTCCTTATGTTGTGCCTATTATGTTCTGTCCACTCTCTCTCTTCTCCATACCTCTCATTCCATCTCATTCTTTATACTCTTTCATTTGTTTCTTTATAGGCATATTTCTTTCTACTATATATTTATTTCTACTATTTATTTGGGCGCCTGCATGCCTGGCTCATTTCCTGTTTATATTTCTGCATTTCTTTATATACGTTTGACCTGAGCATGCTCACCACCTGCACCGAAGAAGAAAGAAGAAGAAGTCGTGTGTTTACATGTGTGGATGTGTGGTATTTATTGTGTTATTGGTAAGACCATGAAAGCAGCTGTATGAGCACGTGAAGTGA